>JAJHSJ010000015.1:51948896-52462648 GCA_021015155.1 Magnolia officinalis
GGTAGATATTGGCTGACTACTGGCCAGGCGGATAGTGAGGTCTCTTCCACTTGCATGGTTGCGCGTCCAGTGGGCGGCGATTGCATGTAGAGTGTACTAGACCCTGGTGATGATCCCAGAGATGAACCGTACTGATATGTGGACTTATTAAGCAGGAGCTGCATACTCATTCATTCATTCATTCACTATCCACTCAGGCTGGTGGTGCGCAACTATTTGTTACGTGTACCTTCGCATGGCCAGGATTTCAGTTGGGCGCGCGACTAACCTGAGATCAGGAGTTTACCACATTGAGTCTGACTATCCAAATTTATGTATAGGACTGGTTTGGATAGAAGTCCTTTTGTGATAGACCCCATAGCCTGCGATACCACGTACTATCATCCCGACTTCACACTTCAGCATGGTCATTCCATTCGCACCGACATATTGCATTACATCTGCGGCATATGATATTTTGGGTTACTGTGTTTCTGCATTTATATGGTCTAGATACGATTGTCGTTATTCGTGGACTCATCAGGAATTACATACTGCATCGCATCCTCGACATTTGATATTTGGCTCTTTATGACCCCTCATTTGCATAGTTGTTCTATATTGCATATTCTGATATTGATTGACTCATGGACTTGTCTGTATTTCCGCTTACTCTGTTATCTTATAATTTATGATCTTGTCAGTATTTCTGCTTACTCTGGTAATTTATGATCTTGTTAGTAATTCTGCTTATTCCGATATTGTACGATTTATGGATTTTCAGTATTTTCAGTATTGTATGATGTGTCATTGTATTGAATACTTGACACTTACCTTGTGCACACACTTACACTACCCTCTAAGCTTTCTATAAGCTTATGCATGATAGATGCGTGCAGGTGATGTTAGGTTGCAGCAGTGTTGAGCTTGGAGCGTGCAGCGCTCTTCTGGAGCTTGATTTTCAATTTATGTATTTCCCCTTCAGCATTGTACTCAAATGATTATATTAGTGGATATGCGATGATGATGTTGGCTTTGTGAATTGGGTAATCTTGTGGTTATGCTTATTACGAGTTAAACGTACAAAAAAATTCTCCTTGTAGCATCCTATGATCGGAATCTGGCGTATGAACGCTAGGAGTTGAGAATGGGTTACTACGGAGGCTGTCGGCACCAAATTCGACGATCGGGATTCTTGTGAATCCGATATCCGGGTTTGGGGCGTGACAGAGACCATTGACGTCAAAAATGTTACCTTACCCCTTCATTCGAAGCAGTTGAGAAAGCAGAATAGTGGCAAGGATTCCTCTACAGATGTGTTGGTTGTTACGGGAAGAGCTTTTGAGTGGGAGAAGAAAAATTCGTGATTTAGGTTCAAGTCAAAGGGAAAAGTGAAAATGAAGTGCCGAAACTGTAGAAGGATGGGGTATATGAGAAAGGATTGTCGAAATCCTAAAACTCAAAAGGGAGAGAAATCAAAAGATTCATCAGAAGGGGCCAATGCAGCAGAATACAGTGAGGAGGCAGATAGTTGTGATGTATTGATCGCATCTAAATTCGAATATCTTAACAACAAGTGAATTTTGGATTCGGGGGATTCATACCACATAAGCTCTCATTGGAATTGATTCACCACCTACAACGAGTATGATGGTAGCCAGGTATTTATGGGCAATGATATTGCTCGTAAGGTGGTTGGTATCAGATCGGTGTGCATCAAGATGTTTGATGGGATAAAGCGTATCCTAACGGATGTAAGACACGTTCTTGATTTAAGGAAGAATCTAATATCTCTGAGGGCTTTCGAGGTACTTGGGTGTAAGTTCGTCAGGTTTGATTATGTCCTGAAGCTTTTAAAATGGGCACTCATTATTATGAAATTACAATGGAGCGGTGACCTTTACAAGCTGATGGAGAATACTGAAATGGATGGAGTTGTAATGTCTGTATTAGAGTCCACATCGGCACGTTTATAGCATGCACACCTAAGTCACAGAGCAAGCGCATTATGAAGGTACTTTTTAATCATTTTTTAATTCATGCATTTAAAAGTATTAATTTTAATGTATATGAGCATTGCATATAGGGTAAATAATCACAGTTGACTTTTAAGTATAGAAAACATTAAGTAAAGGTATGCTTGATTATGTGCATTCGGATGTATAAGGGTTGTCACCCATATTTTTTAGTAGAGGCTCATCATTCTTTTTCATATTCATTACTGATTTCTTCAAAAAGGTGTGGATTTATTTTTTGAAAAATAAATCTAATGTTTTTGACTCTTTAAAGATGTGGAAGGTGATGGTAGAAAAATAGTCAGGGTGAAAGTTGACAATGTAGAGGATAGACAACGGTGGAGAGTTCACTTATAGGAAATTCAATCAATTTTAAAAAGATAAAGGGATCATAATGCATAATACAGTAAGGCATACACCATAGTAGAATGTGTGGTAGAATGAATAAATCAAACTCTGTTAAAGAGAGAGCCCAAAGCATATTGAGTAATGTTACATGAGGCAAACAAGTATAGACTGAGGTCATCAATACGACTTGTTATTTAGTGAATCGGTCTCCATCTATGCATATAGATTATAAAATTTCAGAAGAAGTGTGAAGTAGTCATGATGTATACTACTCAGGGCTGCGAGTATTTGATTGTGATGGTGTGAAGGGATACAGGCTATATGACAAGGTCACACAAAAAATCCCAATGAGCCGTAACGTCAAGTTTGATGAAGTTTCTTTGTTTCGCAAGGATGAACACAAGAAGACAGAAAAGTCGGTGGCAATTGACGTTAAAATTGAAAAAAGTGAGATACAAGTATAAGCCGAGCCAAAGGAAGATGTACATGAGCTGGTGGAGTAGCCACCTATGAGGAGAATCTACCAAGAGATCACAAAATTACTAGAAAAATAAAAAGATGATTCGAATGTTGAATTCGCTCTTATTACGGTTGAGTCGGATCCTTCTACCTTCTAAGAAGCATTAGATGACTCAGATGTTGAGAAGTGGATGAGGTGATGCAAGACGAGATGAATTCTTTGTATAATAATAAGATGTGGGAGTTGGCAGAACTTCCCATTAGGTACAAAGCGATCAGATGTAAGTGGATCTATCAAAATAAACATGATAAATACAAATCCATATTGGTAGCGAAGGGTTATACGTAAAATGAGGGTGTCAACTTTAATTTTCATACATGTGGTTAACTAGGTATTTATAGGATTTTTGTTGGTACTGGTTGCCCAATACAATATGGAAATAGAATAAATGGATGTAAAGACTACTTTCTTATATGGAGAATTAGAAGAGCAGATCTACATAAAACAACTAGAAGGGTTCGAGATACAGGGGTTAGAGAATAAGGTTTGTAAGTTGAGGAAGTCATTGTACAACTTAAAACAATAGCATAGGTAATGGTATTAAAGATTTGATTCTTTCAATGTAAGTCAACGGTTTAGAAGAAGTAAATATGATCATTGTGTCTACTTCAAGGTACTGAGTGATGGAGAATTCATTGTACTAGTATTATATGTTGATGACATGCTTATCGCTAGACATAACATGTTTGAGATCAATATATTGAAGACTCAGTTATCAAGGATATTCAAGATAAAAGATCTGGGAGTTGTAAAGAACATTCTCGACATTAATACACACATAGATAGGGAGATGGGTAAGTTATAGTTATCTCAGGCAGAATACCTTGAGAATGTGTTAATCAAATTTGGGATGGACAAAGCTACATCAGTTAGCATACCCCATACTACTCATTTTCAACTTTCTTCATAGCAATACCCCATTATAGATGAAGAAAATTGATATATGTCTCGTGTGGCCTATTTGAACGTAGTTGGCAATTTAATGTATGTCATGGTAATTATGAGACCAGTTATTTCACATGCAGTTGGTGTTGTGTAGATACATATCAAATTCCAACAAGAAACACTAGGAAGCAATGAAATAGCTACTTCGATATCTATAAGGTATGAAAGAATACGTCTTGATATTCGAAAAATCAGAATGAAAACTTGTAAGCTACGTGGATTCGGATTACGCTGGTAACGTGAACAATAGAAGGTCGACTTCTGGATACTTGTTTGTGTTAACGGATAGAGCAATCAGTTGGATGTCGAAGTTTCAGTCTGTAATTGTTCTGACAGTGACTAAAGCATTCAAAGAAGGTGTTTGGTTGAGAGGAATGATGAATGAATTTGGGTTTCAGAAAGAGGCTATGCTGAATCATTGTGACAGCGAAAGCGCAATCAATGTGGCAAAAAATTTAGTATATCATTATCTTACTAAGCATATTGATGTTCGTCATCATTTTATTTGACAGGTGTTAGAGAATGAAGTATTACTCTTGAAAAAATCCACACGAGCGCAAATCCAGTGGATATGCTTATGAAGGTGATTACTGCAGAGAAGTTCAAATTTTGTTTTACTTCTCTGAGCTTGGTAAATGTTACATGAAGATGAGTTGTGCACAAAAAGCAATGATAATAGAGATATGATGAAGACTATTAGAGATGAAGCTTGGAGTTGTGGATCACAGTCCTTAGGCATGCTGATTGATGTAAATTTGGAACATTTTTTCAGACTAATGCAGCACAGCAATTCAAAAACAGTGACTTTGTGTTGAGGGTCAAATATTGCATATTAGACCCCAATTATCACATGGTTTTACAAACATGATAATGCTTAACGTCCTATTTTAATCATGTTTTGGTTGCAAGGTGAATTTAGGAGCTTGGATTTAAAAGAGTGCTAAAAGCCTAGATTTGATGCTCAAGAATCACCAAAGCAAGGGACGGATCTTAGGGGACCGAGATTGAAGAATTTACACACCAAAGATCCGAGAAAATTAAGTAATTGAAGTCCAAGAGGCCTGAATGCAAGATCATAGGGTTCCCACCATCCATTTGGATCGAAACTTTATATCTGGCCTGAGGACCCTATATTAACCGTACATATCAAATATTAGTCATTGGATCCTTGTGGAAGTGGCCCAACGGACAGATCAGCCCATAAAACATTGATCTGGGGCCCACCTGATATCTGGATATACTTCAACTTTGGTCTCAACCCTTTAAATAGGATGACAAAATGGATGGACGAAGTGGATTTCTCACAAGCATCATAGTGGACCCCACATGGGGGCGTGCGAGTGCACAAGCAGTGCACTCCCACACTGCACCAAACTCAAGAGACGGGTCAGCGTACGTTGACCAAACTCCTCTCGCGCAAAAACCCAGCGAGGGACACTGCCTCATCGACATGGTTTCAGTGGGCCCCACCCATTGTCCCAACGGACGACCGTCCATCTGCTCCGGAGGGTGGCCACGACCCTGGCTATGCTTTCTTTTTGGTCCCATGCAAGTGATCGTGCGAATATCTCATCCAAACGCAAGATGGACAGCGGTAACAAAGAAACAGTGGGCAGCACCAAATCCAAGTAAAAACGTCCATCTCCGATTGGTTTTTCGAGGAGAATCCAATGGACGGGGTGGATCTCTCCGAAAACATCACTGTGGGACCCACCGAACACACTAGCGTAATGATTTCCACATGCAATATTACGTAGTCCGCACACTGCCGGACGATCCGGGTCGTTCTGTGATCTTGGCTAAGATCGGGCTGACGATCCTAGTCGATCAAATCCTTCCCCTGGGGCAACCGACCACCACTAAGAAGCTCGAATGGATCAGATGGCCAAAAAGGATCGGCTATTGTGCCGAACGCAAGTTGAGCGCAATGCACGCGGCTGTTGCTGCGTAAAGGAAGCTTCTCCACCGACTGTGCGTGAAACCCACCGACCTTCTCTCTACATTCCACCGCCTTACCATGATAACTATAAAAGAGAAAGGGATCTGGACGTGAGAGGATATCCAGTGCAGCCATGGAGGCAATCCAGATATCCACGGAGATGAACTTTAAACAAGAAGCAGGAAAGAGAGAGAAGTGGCCAGCGGCAGCGGAGTTTTCTTCTTTCTTCTCCTTTGTTTGTTTTTTTTTTTTTTCCTTTCTTTTTCTTTAAGAGATCTATCTTAATCATACCTATGATTAGCTAAACCTCTTAGTTATGGCTAAGAGGTGAAGCTTATAGCGTGATGGGATAATTTCTATGCTTTTGATTCATGTTACGTTGAACTGACTTTGATTATGGTTTGATTTTAAGGAATATTCATAGTTTTTAATGGTTTGTTGTGACTTAAATTACAATAGATATGCGATAGCTTTGAGTATGTTCTTTTCATTATAAGGATTGTGAACTTGGGAACCCTGTTGTTCACCATTGTCCCCTAGGCATGGTTGGATGATGGAATCCTTCCTAACGTTTATAGTTCTCTTAGATTGGTTGTGGATTGGTTAAATTATGTTGTTTGCTTTGTCTCATGGGTATGGTTTTGTGATGGAATCAATTCTAATTCTCAGACCTCTCATCTTTTGAAAACTATATCAAAGGAAGTTCAAATTTGATTTTTATGGTTATATCCTCCAACTGAATAAAGATGGGACTCTAAATCCAATTGTGTTCTTGAATCAAGAGTAGATCTCCCTGATCTCTACAAGTGGATCCTTCGAATCCCTAGTTTCCCACCTTTGAATTTTACAAATTTTAGTTAAAATTTTCACCATTATTCTCTTAATATTCACCTGATTTAGATTACATCTTCTTCTAGTTCTAGTTCTAATTATTTTCAGAATACGTACAAGGTTCAGTCCATGTGGATTTGACCTTGGTTTTACCGAGATTATTACTACATCGTAACCTTATACTTGGGGTAGTGAACACTTTTGAGCATTAGGCATGCTTCATTGCACGACACTAGATGAATGGATGGAAGATCCTGTTAAAATCACTCATGCAACGGGCGCCTGGTGGATGATCCTGCCTGATAAGACAGATTAAATGTGGAATGTTGATTATAAATTTTTCTATTTTTAGGCTTGTGATGGATTGATGTATATGTTATATCCTTCAAATATGCCACTTCAATTCTTGGATGGGCAACCCATCCATCTTAAAGCTCACCATGTTGTGTGCATGATATCCAATCTATCCATCACATTCACCACCACATTTTCTTCTTATATCTCAAAACTCAGGCCCATTCAAGACTTAGAATTCAACTTTAATAATCATTTTGGTGGTTTAATGCAAACTACCCAAAATTTATTTCTTGATCTAACTTAATTTGCTTTACACTTTAGTTTGAATGTAATCGTTATCTTAATTAAGAAAAGTGTGAACTAGCTTATATTTTGATAGATTTACCTTGTATGATTTGTAATATTTGGGATATTTTTGGATAACATAAATTTGATTTTTGTATCTTACATTTCTTAGGTCATTTTTTATTTTTATTTTTAAAGGAACTGGCTTGTTGCTTCTTTATTATTATTATTATTATTATTATTATTATTATTATTGGTTTTTTAAAACAAATGGCTATAAACTAAAATTGTAGACATCGATACTTTTTGGATACGGATATAGTCCGTAGCAATCGCTTTAATAGCTATCGATACGATCTTGCCATGGACCAAAACTGTAGCTATAGATATATAACTACGGATCTAGCCACTAGCCTTTTCTCTGTTTTTTAGTAGTGCTAACATTTTGATGATGGTCATTTAGTTATACGTCTATGTTTTCTACAAGTAATAAATTGAATGGTTTGCATCATCTAAGGTGAGAGATTAGCCCTTTTAGAAGTGAGGTAGCTAAAACACTAATGGGTTTGGGACATGCAATTCAATTGACAGTAAATTTCAGCATGTTACTTGTGCAAGTGTTATGAAATGTTAAGTTAATTTTGATTTATAGAGTTTCTAAGAAAAGTCTAAATATGCATGAAAGTCAACATGTTAACCACATCCTCTTCTTGTGTGCTCAATGGTATAGGCTTGTGCTGTGTTTCATTGCCGTTGATATCAGCCAATAGTTGGTGAGTGGATCATTATGCTTGCATCGTTGATCTTCTTGGTCGGGCTATATATTTGGTTCATGTTAATGGCCAAGATGTCTTGCATAATGCAACATCTTTATGTGTGGATCCGAGAGTATATGTATGCGTACTCTTCCGTCCTATTGAAGTACGAAAATTGATCACCTATCTTTCCAACAAAACAAGCCACCAGCTTAGGACATCCGTACCATGGTCCACATATCAAGTGGCTATATTGTTGGAATCAATGGATAACCGTTAGATCACTTAACATAAACATGTGGCCCACTAAAGGAATGGATCTCCCTGATTTTCAAGAATGTAAATCTTTATGATGAGTCCTCCCATTTGCATAGTACGGATGTGTATGTGTTGACGGAAAAGATGGGTCTGCACGACATGTTAGCATGCTACCTGTTGTACGTGATGAGTTCTCTAAATATTTTAGGGTCGAGAAAGTATTAAAGCGTGTCCTCGGGCCCAAGTCCCTTACATGCTGGGCACATAGTTTAGTGATCCGGACCGTTGATATTATGTGCCCTGCCATAAGTATGATCTTCCAAAAATATCCCATGCTAGAAGATCTTAAACCGCCCATCTTTGGCCTTTATTAAACTGATGATGGTTGAATACTGGCGGTGGTGTTCACTAAATGGAACATCCAGGTATGAAAATCGGTGCTATGATCCACTACGTGTATATTTACAAGTGGCTTTCAAGTGGGCCCACCTATGATTACGATGGAAATTTGGATGGCACATGAACTCCTCGTCACCATGATAAGGAAATCAAAGCCATTCAAATAAAGGCCTGCAGAAAACCATGTCAGACTGTTTTACTCTCACCCTTCATTTTGCATGCCCTTTAATGAATGGCTGTTACAACACAATCATGGAAATTTTCAGGCCATGCGCAATCGATGGTGGACCCCACCAATATCCAATGGTCTCTTTTATCATCACTAGGCTTGCTTGGGCTCCAATCTTACCTCATGCAAATCTGCATGGGTAAGTAACAGCAATAAATGGGTACTTTTGTCGAACGGAAAAGTACGGAAAGGCATTGCGTGTTGAAATGCCCACAAGCTCTTGCGTGTGGAAGCACCTTCCACCGTCCATTTTTTGGCAGTATAGGCAAACCTTTTATCCATCTCTGGAGATTACGTATCTTAAATCAGGCCCATCTATCCTCAATTGGGCCACATGTATACACTAAATATGGAACATGTGTCAGTTTTCTCTCAACCTTCCATTTCTTTTGACCACTATAAATCCCCGTTCGATGGTCTGATCAGCATGGATTTCCCAAAAAAAATAAAAAATGGTATGGCACAGTGGGACCCACCTGATAAGAGGTTTGGATCTGGCACACAGGTTGGCCATATCTAGATAGTGGTTGTTTCAAGTTTCAACCCACGAGACTGTGGGGCTCATCGTGATGAATGTGCCTTAAATCTACGCCTTCCATATGTTTTAAAGGCTTATTTTATATTAGGATCCAAAAAATGAATCAGATCCAAGTCTTACTTGGACCACACCACAGGAAACAGTGGTGATTGACCATTAAAACCTTTTTGTGTACCCACAAAAGTGTTTATCAAGCTTACATTTGTGTGGTCTGTTCATCCTGGTCTTTGTAATCTTATCAACAGGTTGGATGTAAAATAAACATTCTGGTGGACGCCAAGAAGTTTTTTTAATGGTGGTTATTTGTTAACCACTATTTCATGTGGTGTGGTCCATCTAAGCTTTGGATCTGCTTCATTTCTTTATATCATGCCTAAAATGATCTGTCAAAACAGATGGACGGCGTGGATGTAAGTCACATACATCAAGATGGGCCTGTACAGTTCTGGGCCTAAACCCGATAACCATTGGTCTTGGGCTCATAATATGGGCCCCATTTCTGGGCCCATAAATAGATCACTAGGGTTCCACTTTTGTAAAATTCTCAAACAATGCCCAGAAGGGACCCAAAACCCTATTAGGACTTTAATGGCCTGGAATGGGCCTTGAACCCATTATGACCAATGTTCAAATTATCGTAATGAACCATCACATATTACCACTTTCAGCCATACACGACGCATCTATCTCAACCCGAAATGTGGCGACACGAGCTGATAATATCCAATTTCCCCAGTAACAGATACAGCACACCAAATTCAATTTTCAATCGTTGGTGATGAATTGACTGCCAGGCAAAAATTAAAAGATGGACCCATGAAGGCCCAGGTGGGCCACTCCACTGACACCCATAAGAAAAAAAGGTGCATTGTTCATGGAAACATGTTAATATGCTGGTTTTGGGCACTAAGGGCTGTAACAGGTCTCTGTCTCCCACCAACCCAATGCTACAATCACACCTCCTAAAGTAAATGAAACACAACAAAAAGGTTAGTATTCCGTATAGGATTCTACCATCTTTTGGGCTTAGTCGTGTCGGCTGATAATTAAAAAGCCCTAAAACATGCCAAGCTTTTTTCACTTGGAATGAAAAAGTGACATACAACAACCCACGCGCGCATATACGGAGAGAATGGTATATAATAATACCAACCCATGCTCTTTCTTTTCAGTTTTTTGGCTGGTTGTGGTGATCACACCCACTATCTTTAAATGGTACGTGTGGAATGCATGTGTGGTGATGGGGACCGTTGGAATTGGCGGCCTGTTTTGTGGATGGAGCGTAGGATGAAGATCGGTTGATGGGACGGTCTTGATTGTCTGATTTGGTTGGTAGAATTTTGGACGGATGATTGTTTCATATTTGATATGGCTATTTTATGGATGAAAATTGGACGGGTAGGATGGATTGATCGAGGGCTGAAAATTGGACGGCTGGTTATTGGTTACATACAACCATTTATTTCCGACCGAGGTGTTTGTAGAAGAGGCGTGTGCCATACCATGAGATCACCTGGTATGAAATCAAGCCCATCCACTCATTTGATGGATGGATGAATGGATTGGATCTGATTCACAAACCACGTGATCATTGTGGTGCGGCCCACCTTTTGCACGGCTTGGATATGACTTGTTGGACGGGAAATAAATGGTGCAGCTGCGTGAGATCATTTATAGGCCCTTGCTTGTTTTAAACGTACGGTGGATGAGTCACCGGACGCGGTTTGGCTGGTGACGCTGCCACCAGCCAGGTGACTAGTGGTCGGTGCTATGTGGACCCCACAATGATGTGTGTGTTTTATCCACACTGTCCATCCATTTTTTAAGATAATTTTAGTTCTTTACTTCAAAATGAGATAGATCTAAATGTTAGATGGACCACACCATGGGAAAACAGTAGTGATTGAATGTCCACACATAAAAACCTCCTAGGGTCCACTGTAATGGTTATTTGACATCTAACCTGTTGATTAGGACATACATACTTGGATGAAGGGGAAAAATATATATCTGCTTGATCCAAATTTTTTGTGGCCCAGAAGAAGTTTTTAATGGTGGGCGTTCAATCAAGACTGCGGTCCACTTGAGATTTGGATTAATCTAATTTTTGGGCACACACCGTAAAATGATCTGGAAGAATGGGTGGACGGCATGGATGAAACATATACGTCATGGTGAGTTCCGTAGAGCAGTGACCATTGGCCATTGGCTAGTGGCAGGGTCCGTAGTCATTCCATTTCCATGGGTCACCACCATTCACATTTTTACTCATATATGAGTGGCAATCCAAACGATCCCGATCGTGGAGCGTAGGCTCGAGGATCGAACTGATCGGACAATCCTAACCATCAATTTGTGACCATCAGTGAGGATATAAGGAAAATGCTTTCCATGGTCCAAATTCAACGGACAAAAAATCAAATCGTTAGGATCATCCATCCAATCAGCATGATTTGAACATACATTCCGTCTAAACAATTCCATAACATATTGAATGTGGGTCCCACGGATTAGTTGCCACAATAGAGTAAACTGTGACCACCACTCTTTCTAGTCATGACACGTGTCAAAGGGAAGTATTCTGATCGATATTTGGTTGACATGGTTTGAAAGCAGGGTTGAAATGGGGATGTGGTAGAATAGAAAGAAGTAGACAAAAGATATATATATATTCGAGAAAGTTCCGGTGGTCGGAAGCTATGTAGGGCCCTCAAAGATGCCCATGACAAATCAACTCCATCCATCATTTTCTCAAGATCACAGTAGGATAGGAGTCCAAAAATCAGGCATATCCAAAACTTAGGTGGGCCACACCACATGAAATAATTAGAAAGAAAACATCCACTGATTGAAACTTCTTGGAGCCGACTATCATATTTATATGCCATCCAAACGGTTCATAGGGTTATTACCACCCTGATAAACAGTCATAGGGTTATTACCACACAGATAAACCATTCATGTGAGGCCCACAGAGATGCCCATGACTAATCCACTCCGTTCATCAATTTCTCAAGATCAAAGTGGGACAGGAGGTCCAAAATTCAGGCAGATCAAAAAATCAGGTGGGCCACACCACACGAAAGAGTTAGAACTGAAACATCCATCGTTGAAACCTTTCAACCTTCCTGCAGCCGACCATAATGTTTATATGCCATCCAAACCATTCATAGGGTTATTACCAGTCAGATAGACTGCAGATACAAATACCATCTGATACAAAACTTATATGCCCCCATAAAGTTTCAGTAGTAGGCATCCAATCCCAGTTTTTCTAATGGTGTGGCCCACCTAAGTTTTGGGTCGACCTGATTTTTGGCCTCCTGTACTATTGTGGCCTTGAAAAACTGATGGACGGACCGGATTTGTCACGGGAATCTTTGTGGTCCCCACATATTCCTCTTCCTTTTAGTATTTTTGGGTAAAGAGGCATTGCCAAGATTGGAATTAGCTTTACAAAAGCTGTTGGTTGTGGCCTAAGATGCAGGTATATGTCCTTGTCTTGTACCCATCACATCCTCTCTCTCTCTCTCTTCTCTCTCTCTCTCTCTAAGAGACTTTTTACAACGCATCCACTTGTCTAATTTTTCTATGTTTAGTTTAATCAAGCAAGGAAGTCTTGCATAAAATCTCCTTCTGATTACATCTTGTTTTATTATTCAAGGAATGATCGCATGCAACCATTTGCATGGCATCCTTACTATGCTACGTGTTTTTTCCCGCCAATCATGTCGCATGTGTATGACATCAGAGGCGTGTAATGGGTAGACTCCGTCATGAAGATCATCTGGCATAGAAATCAGACCGACACATTGATCAAGTGGTCCACCCTGTTCATTGGTTTAGATCATTGCCTGCCCATTGATTCCATGGTGTGGCCTAGATGATAATTCGAATATCCTGATTTTAGTGCCAGGTGATCTTCATGATAGGGGCCACATTTTTTATGGATTGGATATCTTGTGTGACGTGGCAAGATTATCATGATCAAGTTGCATATGATTATTCCTCTAATCTTAAAATAATTTAAAGGTATTCTACGATCGAGGACATCCATTCTATCCGAAGGAGGAATGGTCCAGTACACCACGGTGTAACGAAGGTTCAAGTGCGCCCCAGTTATTGCAGAGACATGGATGGTCTGATCATCAATCTCGACTGTTCATTAGGTCCATCAGAGTCTTATAGGGCAGCTGTAAAAAAATCACATTGAAGGGATTATTATTAACATCCTAGTCACAGCCTTCCATTTTGTAAACATAATTTTTCTAGCCACATATGGATGGCTATGATTATCTCATGGAAGTGATTTTTCTGGAGATAAAGACAATCCAAGATGGGCCTTCCAAAACAGATTATTCAGGATAATGATCAGACCTTTGTTCCTTCTTGATGATCTAAACCGTTCATTTTGTATGAATCTGATAGGACGGAACAAATCCTCAAAACACTGTGATTCTTATTAAAATGGTCTCTATTGAGTAGGATGAATGAAATGGACGGTCCAGATCATTGGTTATACAACCGACATGTCTTTAAGCAATGGTCAACCTACATCATGAATTATCTTACGGTAGGGAATATTTCTTGGCCGGGTATGATTATATTAGGATAATAATTCTGATTTTGAAAGAAGTAAGCAAGTCCATAATCATTACAACTAATTAAGAGAGGATCAATGGTTCAATTAAAGATTGAAAGCATATCTTGGACACGTGGTACTATCTTGACCGTACACTAAAGATGGCAGATTTGGACCATCCAAGTGTTGGGACCCACCTAGGTAGCCATATGTAAAATCACTTCGGTCTCTTGATCGTAATTCTCCTCAAAAGACGCTACAAACAGACGGTTAGAAAAAACACAATCAAGAGTCCCATTTAATGAACGAAAATATGCGCTTCAGATGCTTGCGATTATTTGGTTGGAGTAATTCTCAGATCATGACCCAGGCTAGTTGGGGAAATTCACTTGAACGGTCCAGATGGATGATCGCACATGGGAGATTTTCTGTAAAGAAGGCAGTGCATCAGCTTTCTTATATACTCGGGAGAAGTTATTTGGCCGGGCGGTGGTTCCTTCCTTAATTAATGGTAACACTATGGTGATAGTTAACCACCATTTTTTTAAGTTGTGGCATCCCACACACCAAGCAAACCACACGTACAACGATCTGAAACGGTCAAATCAGCAGCTCGTGAAAGGAGCACAGCCCTAAACTCACCCTGATTTACTGATCCTAACCATCCGATATTGCTTGTTTTCTGATCACTGATTGCTAACAGTCCGTTTAGTGGCCGCCAATTGGACTGTTACAACCATTGAATTATGCAAGTTTTGAGCTAGATGCCATCCACTACGGTCCTACAATTTCGATGGCTGGATTGACGTTCATGGATGGCACATGTTCTGGACACCACAAGTTGACAAAATGGTGGTGAACTATCATCATAGAACCGGAAAACTGTACTTGGTATCTAACTTATCAAGTTGCAATGTCACGTTAGCTTTTCAAATCGATTAAAGAATATAAGACTACAATAGCAACTTTAAATTAACAAAATGAAGATGCTAACTGCACATCTTCACCCACTTGTGGCAACTTCCCACACGTGTGTGAGATCCAATCCGTTCATCAGGCCAGTCCCACATTGCCCATATCATCATTGGTTAGTTACGCCATTCGCCTATCTTAAATGTGAGCCATTGGTTAATTTTTCTTAACCATCCATTTATTTTCTACACGTGTAGCCCATCCAACGATCAGATCGGCCTGAATTTTGTCACAAGACATCTACATGATCTTGCGGTCCTGATGAACCCATTTGATGTCGTAGGCATGGACTGAATTGCCAAGTGTGAAAGGCAGGTGCTGGGAAGATGCACTGGATAAGTTGCACCTAGCATACATCTTAGAGAAGTGGTACAGAAGTCATGGACGCATAGAATATTGAAAATCAAGTGACCAATCATGAAGGAATTTAGTGCCTCTTTAAATAATATTATAAGAGTTAAGTAGTTCTAATAACAAAATTCTCATTAGAAAGTGATTAGCTACTCAATTACATCAGGCTAATAGCTATTATCATCATGCTGATAGGAGGTGCGGGCCCCACCAAATTAAAGGTCTTTAGTTAATGGCTAGATGTTTCTCCAAAAGCTATTTTCCCTGTGGGGCACACGCTCAGTACAAAACTGTATGCGGCTCTTTGGTGGATTTCGTTACTTTTAAGTAATACTTGTTTGCATGTTTACACGCACGTGTGTTTTGGTAGGCATATGCATGGTAGGGCCGAAACTGGGGCGGTTCAACCCGTGACTGACCCGACATTGGGTTGGGCTAGAGTAGGATGTATCGGGTTCGGTTTCAGGCTTGGGCCATACAAACACCAACTCAATAAAACTTGAGTCAGGATCAGGTTAAGGTCTCGGGTTGCCTAACCCAACCCAGACACGATCAATATATAAGTTATAAATTATAATTGAATGTGGATCATCTCTATTGAAGGCATAGGAAATTCCAGTGCCATTGGGTCTCATTGGTTCACGTCATTTCTGATTACTCAAGCTAACAAGATACCAAATATCTCTCCAAGATAGATTGCTTGCTACACATCACGAATTTTAAAGTAGTTATCCTATATTTTATCTCGTTTGTTTAGAGAAAAAAAAAATGAAGTTCTATACAATAAATAACTACACATAATTAATAAACTTATATGTACAAAATATAAGACGTGTATTGAAATATAATAAACTAATGTAATAATGAAAATATTAGCATGTACCCTCCCAACCGTGCCCGCTTGGGTTGGGCTTGGGTTGAGAATTCCCAACCCGTGGTTGGGTTGGGTTGGGTTGGGTTGGGTTGAGGTATAGGAACCTTGGGTTGGGCTAGGGGTTGAGCACCAACCCGATCCAAGCAGCCTGACTTTCAGCCCCAATGCATGGGATATGCATGTACATATTGCTACCTAGGTCATGTCCTATTTACAAAAGAGCACAGTTTAAAAACTCGAAAACTAGAATAGACTCGAAGTGTAGCTGGTCCGATTGAGTCGAAGTCTTTACTCAATAAAACTCTGATATTTAATAATTACAATAATATTATTTTATAAATATTTTAAATAGTTATGTATTAATAAAATATAGAAATAAAGCAAAGACATGCAATTATTTGAAACTTGGTGGGGTTGGTAGAGGCTTTGCGAATTTACTTGCCGTCATGGTATGAAATTCATTCTTTACTCTTTTTCTTTTTCTTTTTTCTTTTTTTGTTAAAAGAATGGTTTGCTGGGAAGTGACTTGCATTCCAGTTTCGAGTGGAGTTACCAATTTTCAGAACTATGTATGAGATAACTGATCACTTATGGCAAATGTCATGCAGTGCATTTCAATCACATAAAATTCTTAAAAAATTACAATTTTTAACCCTATCCTTAGATAATTTTTTCATGGATAAAAATGAAGTGCATGGCCTACCTGTATCATGGACAAAAAAAAAAAAAAAAAAAAAAAAAAAAAAAAAAAAAAAAGAAAAGAAAAAACCCATATAAACTTCATATTGAAATATTTTAACCGTTTGATTCTGCAATTCTTTTCCTATTAATATTGATTGTTTCCATTAACAGCAGTTTTGTGGGCCATTGGTAAGATCTTCTAATCTTAAAGAAACATGTTTTAACTGTAGTTCTAAACACAGTGATCCGACTAGAAACCCGGCATAGTCAACTCGGCTTGATTAGATTTTGAGCTAAATCACAAGGAAACTCGCTGATATATATCTATGATTTTGTTCAAAGTTGGCAAAGTTGGTTGAGTCAACTCAATCCGAGTTTTATGACTTGAACTGAGTCACTCACTAATGCCTCTAACTCTGGGCAGTGGATTCTCTTGGCTCTCTGGAGTAACGGGTTGGCCAAATCTAGGAATGCATTTATACACCAATATTCTTTTTTCCTCATAAATGGTAATCCTTAGGGCGCTTAAAATGCAATCGAGGCCGTCGACAAGGTGACCTTATCCCTTATTCTTTTTATCAATGTTATGGAGATCTTTTTCCCACATGCCTCTTGCATATGCATCTAGAGCCTTGCAACTTCTTTTTTTTAATCTAAGCACCACACCACAATCTCCCAACTAATGTTTGTAGATAACCTTATTATTTTCCTAAAACTAGAAAGATACTCTCCTTTGTATGAAACATGTGCTTTCTGAGTTCAAGGCCTTCTCAAAGCTTCGCCGAAATTATAACAAATGCAGCGAATCCTTCTCGGGTAGGCGAGCTATGGACATTAAGCAACAGATCCTTAATGTGGTTGAAGTGGCTGAGTGTACCCTACCCATTAAGTACCTTTGCTTGCCCCTTATTTGCCATAGGCTGAAGAATGTTGATTATTATGGTGTAGTCATCAATAAAATCCAGAGTAAATTGGTGAGGCAAGAATTTATAATTAAAGAAAAGAAAAAAAAAAAAAAACTCGATCTTTCTTTTGTGGGAAGATTACATTTGGTTCAATACATTCAGCTTTCATGCATCCCTATAGTACACTTTGACTTTGTGAGAGTGAAATCTCTAAATTTCCTTCAAAGAATGGGATGACCGTCGTATACATTCAGTCAGTTGGATGGAAATATACAAGCCTTGGATTTGTTTAGGAAGAATCTGCGGTGTGGACATGGGTAAGTGTCATGATTATGTTTTCCACTACGAAACACCCGTGGGCTCCAATTTAGGGATCCTTTCGGTTTTCAGCCTTCATATGTCCCATTAGTATGCTTGACTTTGTGAAAGCGCAATCTCTAGATACCTTTCAAAGAATGGGATCACCGTTCGGTCAATTGGGTGGATGATGTAGAGGAACCTACAGTGTGTATGATGTAGAGTGTGTTGCAAATGCATTCTTAGCACAATTAAACTAAAATAAGCTCAAAGAAAAGTGGAAGTAGTCCATCATAATTGAACCCAATCTTATGTAGGGCATGATGTAATTAGGTTCCAAGCACGTCTGGTTTGAAGAAATTCTTTTTGAATATCGAAAAATTGATGTTCAAAGTTTTGACAATATAATAATCATAATTTTTTTATCCGGGCATCATCACGAAACAAACGATGTATCGATCTTTATTTAGCGGTAGATCTGGGGTCAATTGATCAGCTACGCCAGTCACAAATCTCCTTTTCATGAGAAAAGCTCATCTCATAGGTTAAAATTGAAATTATATATATACACACACACACACACACACACACACACACTTTACTATTTTTGGTAATTTCCGTTATCGTCATATCTTCCTATTTTTGAAGCTTTAAAAAAAAAAAAAAATCTTTTTAAAAGTTGCTTGTAATAATGCCCAAAATATTGCGATAGGATCTTATTAGCATTTCTATATATTTATGTAAAATTTTAGCCTTTTGAGAAGATTTTGCTATTTTGGCTAATTTTTAATTAAATTAGGGTTCAAGTCATCTATATAATTGATGTAATCAAGTAATTTCGAAATTATTATTAAATAAAATATTTAAGTTTTTTCTCTTATTTCCTATGCGCTCAAGAACTCACTTTGTGGATTTAAGGTCTTGACCACTACTCTAGGAAAACGGCAATCTTCTTCTTCATCATTTCATGCTTTTCTTTGTGTCAGTAGACATAAATAAGTGTAATGATTACACTTTTCAGTATGATACGCTTATGAATTTCATTTCAGCAGGCCTACTTGTTTTGCAAGCAAAAAATCTTAGATTCATTAGATAATAGTTACCTCATATGTTGTACCACTATGAATAAATTGACCTTACAAAAGTTAGTAGTCTTGGAATTAAAATTGGAACACTGCTTTTGTTGTCAAAGACCTGAAAAATAAACATAATCTAGCCAACCACCTAACAATAATGAGTATTTGTTATAATAAATAAATAAATAAATAAAAAGAGCCAACCACGTAACAATAATGAGTATTTGTAAAATATTTTAAGGGACTTTTTGGATTGTCCAACCCAACTTTATAGTGTCTACAAGCTGGAAATCCGTTCTAAAGCTTAGGGATGTCATAAAGGAAATTACACTGAAGGAAGACTGATTTGTGGTACAATCCGTGATTTGTCAGTGGTAACATGTGAGGCAAATTCGATAAAAGCCCACCCGTTTATGAACTGTGGTAAAGTAATCTGCACCAAAACAAGTCATTTTCAATGGCAGCTAGGATATGCTTCCATCAACTTCACAGAGCTTAGAGTGAAATAAGAAGCATCTGAATCCCATTTTGAGTGTTGAATATGAAATTATCTGGAAGCCATCTGCCTCAGGTCTTTCCTCTCCTAAATCAGCTTATTAGAACGTTGTATCTCACCTGGCTCAAAAATCAGGCTCATCCTACTATCAGGTGGACCACACTATTAGAATCAAGGGATAACTGATTCAACATACAGGGATAGCCCACTTAGCTGGCTAGGCTGGGTATGGAAATGGGGTATCTAAGCTCCTGGAGCGGCACAACATGGACATGTTTCGGCCCAGGCTTGACCCATGCATGGCTAGCAAAACTAGTCATTTGGACGTGCTAAGGGACTCTTGGCTTATACGTCCCAAAAAGGCACATGTGCAAGGGATCTATGATGCATACCAGGTAGGCCCCACCGCATAGATGCACTGGCATAAAATAAATAAACAGACAGTCTGAACAAGTGGACCACACATACCAAAAGAGAAGGCATTTAAGTATCAATACCACCTTCCTTTGCCAAGCCATCGAAGACTATTATTACGAGACGTTCCATCTCCCAAATAAATAAAGCATATCCTGTCTATGAAAATATTGGAAGTGATAGCTTGTTCGCATGTCATCCACCAATTCACACTTAATGCATGCATGGCACACCGAACAAGTGGACCAGCCTGATTAATTTTCAGCCAATGCATTTATGCAGTTGGCCTGCCTGATGAGGAACTTGGATATTGGACACCTAAGCCATGTTGGCATGTGTTAGCCGGTGGATCCCAAAAGGACATGGTACACGGAGGAATTTAACCATCTCCAGCGATAGAGTCAAACAACCCAAGGTCTGTAGGAGGTGAGGTGCAGAAAAGCACTGATCAGAGAGCTATCCCAGCTTATTGTCTAAGCACCCGGTTTTTTTGTCAACTCAAATGAAATGACCTAATATTTTAGTAACTATTTTTCTAAGTAATGGATGAGATGAGGTTTGCAAAACTACATCTAAATACATAATATGAACTGAGTTAGGCTCAAAGATGCCATTGAGGCATCAATTGCCCCTTTTGAGGGTATGCCCAAATTGACCCTAAGAATTGAAGCTAAAAAACCGCCTGTACTAAGCCTACGAAAGTGCATCCAAACACATAAAGTGAGTAAGGTTTGGCTCAAAGATGCATCGAATACCCCTTTTGAGGTGTATCCAAAATGGTCCTAAGAATTGAGGCTAAAATCCACCTACACCAGGCTTGCAAAAATGCATCCAAACACATAAAGCAATAGGGTTTGGCTAGCTCAAAGACGCATCAAATGCCCCATTTGGGGGTGTGGTCCTAACCCACCCACACTAGCCCTGCAAAAGTGCATCCAAACACGTAAAAGTGAATTGGGTTTCGCTCAAAGACGTGTCAAATGCTTGTATCCAAACCGGCCTTAAGAATCGAGGCTAAAACCTGCCCACCACAAGCTGTGTTGGGGGCCTTGCACAAAACCTTAGGATCTAGCCCTCCAGAACAAACCAGAATTATGGATAATTAATAAAGCAATGAAAACAATCAATGCATAAATCACACACCACACAAGAGATTTTTACGTGGAAAACCCTCAAAGAGGTAAAAACCACGGGACCTCGTCCAAATCAGCAATCCACTATAAAGTAGCAGAACGTTACAAACTTCTTCACTCACGCAGGAGTGGATAAACAATAAGAAAAATAGAGAAAACAGAGAGATCTAACCGATTACAAGGACATAGAAGCGCTGAGATATAGATTGCACAGTAGATAATCTCCACAAGCAAAACCTCCCTTCTATAAGCTCTCTCTCTCTCTCTCTCTCTCTCTCTCTCTCCTTTGATAGCCCTAAACCCTTTACCAATCCCCTGTAAAGCTTTAGGAAACCCTCTTGTAGTACCCTAGAAACCCTAGGAATTCCTATTTATAGTTTTAGGAAACTCCATTCCGCATCCCAGTTCCGAAAGGACTTGCAACACGAAATCCACGCAAAATTGCGGAACGAATCTGCGTAATCCTCGGCTGGTTGAACCGAGTCCACGACCGGTCGAAAGCCACCTTAGACCGGTCGAGCACCTCGGTCGATTGGTCGAGCACCCCGGAGAAAAATAGTCCAAACTCGCTGGACTTTGAGTCGTACCACGACTCGAACCCACGACTGGTCGAACACCAGCCCACGACCGGTCGAAGATGGGTCAAAAACCCATCAGGCTGCAACCCAAGTTTGGATTGGGTCATCAAGGTCTTTGGGTTGGGTTCTGGTTGGAAAATGCCAACCTAATTTCAATTTGGTTTAGATCAGGTTAGGAACAACACATGTATTTAGGTCGAGTTTGGTGGAGTATAGAGGACTTTGGGTTGAGTTTGAATCGGGGGGCCTAGGGTTGGGTCAGGTTGTGGTTGGGTTAAGTGTTTTAAATATTGATGATATCGGCCGATATATTCCACAATAATCTTGTATCCCACCATTGCAATATGAAACACACAAGTGTGTATATATATATATATATATATATATATATATATATATATATATATATATATATATATGTCCCACATGTTCGATATGGTGAGCATTTTCGAATTTTGATCATTTTTTTTTATGTAAATTAGTGTCAAATTGTTACAAATTTATGATTTTTCATTTTTTGCATAAAAAATCATGGATTGGGAGCTTCGATTTCAAGATTCGAAAGAGATTAGCTGAGTTGTAGAAAATTAGAAAAAATCAAAATTTTTCAATTTCTCACAAATCTTTGCAATCTTTGTATCCAAACATCAAATCAAACATGTATGTAACCTAATCTAATAATTCTTGTTTTATTTTTGAATGTATTGCTTGTGTTTCCATAAGTCTTCTTACATGTTTAAATTATATTAATAGACATTGAATATACCTGCATCAATTCAGTTAGGCAACGCATAGATTAGGATCACATACAAAGAAAACTTATTGTGTATACTTTTTTTTTTGTAATGTTTTGATTTATAAGTGTGTATTGATGTCTTTTTTAACAATCACCAAAGTTTCATAAAAAAGTTCAGCCAATTACTCAATGTTTCCAACAACAATGATACATTACATGATACAACTGATATATCTCATGCGATAACCGATACGCATCCGTATCCCAAGAATGCGATACGTAACGCGATACCGATATTTCGAACATTAGTTGGGTTGACCCTTAATCCGACCCAAATTGTCCAAGTTGCACACCTACCTCACAACTGCTTCCCCCGAACCCATCCCAAATAGGGATAAATCAGTCCAAACTTCCTAATTCTTAGAGCCTTGATCAAATCAGGCCAATAGGGCTATAGTTTCCAGGCCAAAAATGGATAGGATGGGGGCAGGCCCAACCCCAGCCCAGTCCACTTTCAAACCTCATTTCTGAGAATTATCAGAAACTGGCAATTTAAGGTAAAGATTTGGAAGCTGCTACATTTGCACTCCACAAATGGCCGTTGCCAGCCATTCGCCATTCAACCTGCTTTGATTAACTTTCTCCATTGAGCAAAGAACCGCCATGCAACTCCAAAAACGAAGTACTTGAAAAACAAAAGGTAATAGGGTTTAAAATGGCACCCAAAGCACATCCTAACCCATGAATATATATATATATATATATATATATATATATATATATCAGACCATACCTGTGTACATTTGGTTCCCTTTTGTTTGACTATAGTGACTTAATTCAAACACTATTGAGCAAAATCCCAAGTTGGCCAAGTAACGATCATGCTCAAACTAGGGTGTGTTTGGCAGCTCCATTAAGAAACATCGGACTAGGATTCCAAGGAAAATTCAGTCTACCCATGACCAAATTTTCCAGCTAGATTAGGTCAATGCAGGCCTAGAAAGCTCAGCCAGTGTAATAAATAAAACAAAAACAAAAAAAAACAAAAGGCTCAGCAAGCTCAGACTTCAAGCTTGCACAAAACAGTACTAGATAGTTGTGATTGGTGTAATTTTATTTTTTTTTAAATTCTTAGAGTGGAGAATCAATCACTCCTAATTATATTGAACTCCTCCATGTTATCAAGATGGTGTATTTAAATTCCTTTCATATATAGGATAGCTATAAATAAATGTTGTATTTATTACTTTCTTTGTATATTAGATGATGTGTTTCTATAAGAAGCCTTATTCAAGTAATGTAATATACAAAAAGAAAAAAAAAAAAAAAAATCATTAGAGAATTCTCTAATTTCTTTTCGCGTGCCCATTGTTATCATAAATTTTCTTAGTTGATTCCCCAACTGATCAAGTTCCAATTGATGGAGGCAACCAACCGACATTGGTGGCGATCCATTTTGTTAATTGAAATTGCTCAGGTCGGTATAACATGCTTCCCAAAAATAAATCTAGTCTACTCAGCATGTGGGCCCTTGGACTGGAAACTGGTGGATTGGTTAGAAAACTTCAGCCAAGTTTTTTAGAGCCTTGCTTACGGCAATCCAAGCACTAAAAACAAAGATGTTTGGACACAATTGCAGAGATATAGAATGAATGAATGCACATAAACAAAATAGAAATGCTATTCCATTTCACTGTAGCAGGATGACTACAATGGAGTTGGCCTAATATCAGCCACACTGTCTGCGTTAAGGCAGCATTTGGATCCTCCTGTGAACCAGCAGTTGAATTGAGTAAAATGAGCAAATTGTAAATCATGGTTCATATTATTCACAAGTGCCATGTTGATTTGACCTGTGCCCTCTGGTTCTCTTGAGGCAAGCAAAGTCATTCTTTAGACACACTGTTTGGGTCATGCTGTATGATGTCTTGAACTATCAGTTCTGTTTGCTACTGATCAAAAATATGGTGGCACATATATTACTTTTCAAAAATATGTACATTGACATATGTAGCACATAAAGGGTGCCCCGTGATTGATGGTGGCACATATGGAATATAGAGCACTTGAACATGTACAATTGGTATATGTGACATTTGCATAGTGTTATGAGATGTCTTAAATTTGTTCGTAATTGGGTTTGTCAATGGCATCAACAAACCACTCAATCCCATCGAGAAAATTTCATTTATTATTATTATTATTTTATTTTTTTTGCATTTACTCGTTGGACAGTTTTGGGTCCAAATAGAACTAATCGAATATGGCTTCAATCACATTGATGGGTTGTTGATGACACTCGATATGATTGAAGCTCTCATTGACCGACTTGTGCAGTTTTGCGGAATTATGGGTTTTGTTTCATAATTCGGTTTTAATCTTATTTAAGGGTTTGTCGGAGATTAGGGTATTAAAAATGTGCTTGGGACTTTTGGTGAGCAAAGGAAGAAAGCTAGGGTTTTTTGTATGATTTTTGGGGTGTATTTTTGGATCAGTAAACTCTTCCATCTCTTGTAACATTGATTATCATAGTGGATTTGTTGTCGCATTATGCCATGATTTTTTCCTACAAAGGTTTTTTCGCGTAAAAGCTTATGTTCTCTGTGTGCTTGGTTTATTTTATCTATTATTGTTTGATTCTAACTCGAGGTTACTTCTGCACGTTTCCCAACAAGGGATATCAAGCTAACGTTGGGGTTTTGAGTTTTTGAATTTGTAAACATGTCTTCTAAGGGATCTAATATTAAGTATGAAATGGTGAAATTCACTATGAGAAATAATTTTAAACTATGAAAGGTTAAGATGAGAGGCGTTCTAATTCAGCAAGGATTGTAACACTCTCCTTAGCAAGGCGAAATGTCTTGCATCTATGATTAATGAAAAGTGGGATGAACAAGACGAGAGGGATACAACCTTGATACAATTATGTCCAGAGGACAATATCCTATATAATGTCCTGAATCAAAAGACCACTGCAGGGGTATGGACGAAACTGAATGGTTTGTACATGAAGAAATCCTTAGGTAGCCATCTGTATCTTAAGAAGCAATTCTATAATCTTAATATGACAAAATGGTTTGACATTAATGAACACATGAGTACTTTCAATGAGTTGCTATATATATAAATTGATAAATGTGGAGATTAAGATCGAAAAGGAAAATCAAGCATTAATTCTCTTGAATTCGCTTCCACCATCTTTCGAGAATTTAGTAAACACGCTGATTCACGGTAAGGATACCATTGATGTAGAAACTGTCATCTCAATCCTTCATGAGAAGCAATTGAGAAAGAAAGATAGTGGGAGAGGTACCTCTACGAATGCGTTGGTTGTCAGGGGAAGGAATACTAAAAGGGAGAAGGACAATTCTTAATCGTGATCCAAATCGAAAGGGAATGGCAAGATAAAGTGTTGAAATTATACGATGATAGGGCATGTGAAGAAAGATTGTATGAACCTTAAGGCTTAAAAGGGAGAAAAATCAAAGAATGCATTAAAAGAAACCAACATGGCACAATCATGTGAGAAGGTAAATGGTGGTGATGTGTTGACCGTATCCAAATCTGGTTACCCTGGATTTTGGATTTGGGGGCCTCATACCATATGACTTCTCATAGGGATTGGTTCAGCACATACAACGAGTACAACGGTGGACAATTTTTTATGGGCAATAACATTTCCTATAAAGTTATTGGAATCGATTCAACATGCATCAGAATGTTCAATGGGGTGGAGCGTATTCTAACAGATGTTCGACATGTTTCGGACCTTAAGAAGAATTTGACATCTCTAGGAGCTCTTGAGATACTTGGTTTTAAGTTCACTGGTTATGATATGATCCTTAAAGTTTTGAAAGGGGCATTTATTGTAATGAAAGCGTAGCAAAGTAGTAACCTATATAAGTTTATTGAAAACACTAAAGTGGTTCGAGTTGCCACATCGCTAGTAGAATCCACGTCAACACGATTATGGCATGCATGCCTAGGCCACATGAGTTACATCAACCCTATTTTTTTCCATTTTCAACGGTGGGTATCACTTAATCTCATAGTTTCCTTTAGTGTGGCCCACTAGAGCTTCGAATCAACCCCATTTTTAGGTCCATGTGCTAGTAAGATCAAGCAAAACAAATGGATGGAGTGGATTTGCCATGTTATCCCTCTAGGGCCCACCTTGTAAAACAAAAACAAAAAAAAAAAAAATAGTGACGTGTGTCAGCACATCAACGCACATAACAGCTCCCCCTACCTTTTCTCTTTCTTATTCATTCAAATGGCATCCACACTCCGCAATCATGCCCATCTCCACTGCTCATCATGGTGGGACCTTTTTCATGATCTGAGCGGTTCATCAAAACTGGAATTGAATTTGTAACCGTCCGTTAATTGTCAAAACCTTGGACGCAACCCATTTAGAGCATGGATCTGCCTCGTTTTCATCTTGCCAGCCAATAGAAGCTTGACCAACCAGAGGAACTACTTGGATTTCTTCCACACTATCACGATGGACCCCACCTAACTCCTGTAACATCCGCACATAATCTGTGTCTTCTACCGACTGCAGAAACCGTTCGAAGTGAGATTTACGTTCGTTTTCCTCTCCAGTCGTGGCAAAGTTGCGCATGTCTCAACCTCATCATCCATTCATCTCAACCTTCCATTTCCAATTCCAGTTGTTAGAAAAGAATCTCAACTGCATTCTTGATATGGAAACCTAATCGAACTAACCAGCCACAATGTTTTTCTCCACTTCTCGTGCTAGCATGCGTGCGGCAGCCGCCCACTTCAAGTCTCAAACCCACCAGCCAAAGGACTATCAAGCTTTGAAAAAGCACATCCACAAGCATCTTACAGTCCATCTGGACTATCTAGAACAAGTAAGATGAAAGAAGAAGCTACGTATAAGTTTTCACCATTAATGCTCTCATCAATTGCGCCAAGAACCCACCATCAATGGGAGATCTAAACCACACATAAAAAGATCCATCTATTTTTGTCTAAATTCCGTGTTCAATTAAGATTCAAACCCGCCATAGCAAGTTGCAACTGACAGCCAGCTGGAAAATTTTATTACTAAAGCTCAACTCATCGAGTTTATACCTAATTAAGACGCCGAAACAGCCCAATTCTTGCCAAGTTCGTATCAATTTCAAGCTATGTCTGATATCCTCATATCATCACCTAAGTTAGCAGACCAACCTCATCACCTTGTCATTTTCTGGCAAATTTTGAAATTTGATTGGTCCCCACATCAACTATATGGAATCGAATCTAATTACGTAGGGTTTGGCTAAGCAAAATGGAATAGCATTCGTGTTTCAAATCATGAGTCGGATCGGATGACCGGCCATTTCTGAATCAACACACGTTGTGGATAAATATTCACCGGAATCTTATCAAATATCTTAGGTAGGTGATCTTCCCAGTTGAAAATCTTACATTAGTACGTACTTTGATTTCTGTTGATTATTTATTTCATATTTTTTATTTAAGTTATTTTATTTTGGTTGTACATAAAATAAAATGCATTTATTTGATTATTGTTAGCTTCTTTTGAATATGATTAAGTTATGGATGGTCTGCCCTAAGAAGGATCATCATGTTATTTTGTTATGTGTGTTCTACCCGGGGTTATTTTCGAAAATGATGTTTATTTTGTGTTACATTTTCAATTCTAGCAATTGTAGACATTCGACCCCTAGCCCGTATTACAGGATGTATCGTATCTAAATATTCCATCCCTGATCCGTGTTCCAGAATGAAAGTCGTATTTTTCTTTATTTAAGATTAAGTGAATGTACACGTGGGTGCTCTACCCGAACTCCCTAAAATGTTGGATGCACGGATTCTCTTCTCTGAAAAAGTCCAAAAACAGATCAGAAGCTATTTTATTTTATTTAAATCCATTATCATAATTTTATTTGTTATTAGTGGAATGTTCTCTTTTATTCAAGTTGTGGATGCTTAAATACAGTTTTAATGCACATATTTGTGGGCCATAATGCCCAATAGGTATAGTACTATTTGGGATCAGGAGTTTATCATCTTGGAATCACTTCGCATGTTAGGTATAAGACTAACGTGAGTTGTGGCCCTTGGTGTGAGGCCCCTACCGAGTTGTTATACTACGCACTACAACTCGACCCTTTATTATGTATTCTTCATTACATGTTGATGTAAAATTTTTAATTCTGGGAATGATCTGACCCTACGAGCCATTGTGCTCACACCCATATAGATTTTTTTACAGGGTCTGTGTATGAAGAGTCAATTGAGCAAAATCGAAGACTTTTTCTTTTGTTTATTTGAAGATTAATTAAAATTCAATGCATTTTGTTATTATTTATTTTTTAAGTATCAATGAAATTAAAGATTCAAGGATTGATTAATGGACATTATTTAATGACAATGATTATTATTTTTTTAGTTGCTCTGTTTGCCTTTAAAATGCATGAAAATAATGTGGGTTATGATGTATATTTTGTTTAAATACAACTCACAGTACTGAAATTTGGGTTCAGGCCTGGCCAACTCGGGTTTCGATTTTCGGGGTGTGACATGAGTGACCGTGACATAAAGCTACTTTTTTTATCGTTACTTAATTCCTGATTTTAAAAGTATTAAACTTAGTATATGCGAGAATATATTATATATATGGTCACTACCAAAAAATCGAGCAAAGGCCACGGACTTTGAAAGTTTTTGGCTACGAATTTAATCTGTAGCAATATTGCTACAGATTTAATCTGTAGCTAAAACATGATGGGTCTGTAGCTAAAATGTACCTCCTCCCAATAACCTTAATGGTGCTTAAAGGGCTCTATGGGACCCATTAAAATACATGTGTTTGATCTAAGCCGCTCATCAATTCCGATATATAATTTCAGTGGATGAGCACAAAAATTATGTAGATTAAAGGTCAAAGTGGACCACACCATAAGAAATAATAAAAATTAAATTTCTATTGTTAATATGTTGTGTGATCTTCTTACAGCTTCGATCTGACTCATTTTTTGTATCAACACTTAAAATAAGACTTTAAAATTAATGGACGGAGTAGAAAAATAAAATACATCATGGTGGGCCCCACCATCCTAAAATCCAATGTCCAAATGGGCCGTCCGTCCCGCGCCCCTGCCAAAATGAAATGCGCCCTCCTAAAAATGAAACACACCCCTCCCAAATCATCTGCCATTTTCTCCCGCGCGCAACAGCCTCCCAAAACCCATCTCTAAATCTCTCTTCCTCTCTTTGATCTCTCCACCCACCTCGATCTCTCTCTCGCATCCTCTCTTCCTCTCTCTCTCTCTCTCTCTCTCTCTCTCTCTCTCTCTCTCTCTCTCTGTATCTCTCTTCCTCTCTCTCTCTCTCTCTGAACTCTCTCGGGCGAACTGCTGCCGAACGCCCTACCCACGCCATAAGGGGTAGGGATTTGGGGACTGTGAGGTATCTCTCTCTCTCTCTCTCTCTCTCTCTCTCTCTCTCTCTCTCTCTCTCTCTCTCTCTCTCTCTCTCTCTCTCTCTCTCTCTCTCTCTCAATCTCAATCTCAATACCAATTTGGGGATTTAGGGATTTAGGGATTTGGGGATTCCCATTCCGAAAATTTGCTCAAGCCCAAAAAGACTGGCATCATTGTTGATTCCATGGGTTTTTCATATTTGGATTTGCCTCATATCCATGGGTTTATGGATGTATGAATTTGGAAAATCCCCAACAAAAAACAAACATGGGAGATTTTAAATCCATGGATTCACAAATCCTTGCTCCTAATCCCTCACCTCAAATGGCTCCTGTTTTTTGTGGCAAAGGTATGTCAATACGGACCTCTAGTCCTGGGTTTTTTTTTATATATTTTTTTAATTCAGTCGTAGTGTAGGAAGCAGAGGCTTTATTGTTGCCGATCTCGTTCCTGTCTGACTGGGTGGAAACTTCAAATCTTTCCTCCCCGTCAAGGGTTCGAGATATGTGCACGAGAAGGAGAGAGAGAGGCTTTATTGCTAAGTTAATCTACTCACTACTCTTCTAATTTGCGCTACTGCAACTAGAGCAGAGCTTTCTCTTTTGGTTCTATATTCAATTTGGGTTTGTTTGGATTCCACCATTTTTTATGGTTTTGCAGTCTGCCTTGGGTTTGTTTGGATTCCACCATCCGATTGTACAGTAATGTTCTGGCTCTAGGGATGGGTATTACATTACTCTTCAATGGCCATTTTGAAAACTCAATTAATCTTAAATGGTTGTTACCATCCGATTCAGAGCATAAAAAATGGATGGCCATGTTCATTTATAATAAAAAGCAAATTAAACAATTCATACAGATGATGACTGACGATCAAAGAAATGTATTGATTGTTTGAGACAGTTGCAAAACATACTTGTAGCATAAACGAGTTCACTTGAAGAATGTGGTTGAATTAAAGCAACAAGCATGGTCTAAAGTTAACAAGAGCCAAAAAGCAAGTGAAATGTTTAGTACTTAACAGTATTAATTACTAAATATTTCACTAAGGTTAGTTTTTAGGATCACCTAGACTCTAGCTTTAGGTCACCTAGGCAAGGTACCCCACCCTAAGTACCCTAAGGTAAAGCCTACGATAACAGAGGTAGTAAACTGATTATCTTCAATTTCCTAATCGTTCTCTTTGTTTTCCTAATTTCACTTATTTATTTGTTTGATTCTCATTTCAGTGCTTTTAAGTTTTAAACAATTTTCTGAACATTAAGAGTTTTTCACTGTGACCTTTGAAAGTTTGTACAACAAAATGCCCAAAAGGATCGATCTGTCATCCAACACGTGGAACCTTATTGAATTGCTTCTTTATCAAGCAGTGACCTAGAGTTGTTTGATCGATCATATCTATGTAATGACACGTTGCTTCATCATGCATGCACCAGCCACCATTTCTAAGCAACAATTTGCTAATTACTCTGGCAGCATAAAAATGAAAAATAAAATAAATTCAATTTCAACAGCGAAAATTGGTAATAGAACTTAAGAACTGCATACATGAACTCGAACTGGCCAGAGTCTACCAATTTCTTCACTACTTCTTGTGTTTTCTCATTTTGCTCATCCCACCAACATTGGAATTAAAAAAGCCTATGGATATCAAAATTGACTTGTGAAGATAATCAATCATTTTTTCAAATAAAAAAAAAATCTAAATACAGTGTATAGATAGATTAAAAAAACTATGAAAAAGCTTGAATATTAGGGAAGACTTCGTGTCCCTGGTGTTTTTGTGTTGAAGAAAAAATTCCCATTACATGCATCTTTTACTTTACCAGCATTACTTTCTTATAGTGTTTATGTCATGGAGTTTTTCTAATCGACATGTGTAAGGCAGACCATATTCCACCACATCGGCCAACATGGCACATTGATGTGAGATCCAGGCCATCCATTGAGTGGCCCCAACTTCTTAAATGCGTTAGACTAAAATTAGGTAAGTCCACTAATCATATGGGCCACAGTATAAAGCAAGTCAACGGTTAAAAGAACCTTACCACTTTTTTTCTAAGATTTCCTTTTGTTTATAATATTGTAGCACATGTGATGGGTGCAGCAGTCTCTAAACCTATAACCTAAACCCTATAACCTTAACCTAAACATTAACCTAAACCTAAACCTATACTTATAACCTAAACTTATTCTCAAATTCCAAAACCTATAACCTAAACCTAAACCTTAACCTATAACCCAACCTAAACCCATACTTATAACCTAAACCTATTCTCGAATCCCAAAACCCATAACCTAAACTTAAACCTTAACCTAAACCTATAACCTATAACCTAAACCAAAACCTATAACCTAAACCCGAACCCAAATCTCTAAACCTTAACCTAAACATATAACTTATAACCTATAACCTAAGCCTATACCTAAACCTAAAACTTAAACCTAAACCTAAACCTATAACTTAAACCTAAGCCCATAACCTAAACCCTATAACCTTAACTTAAACCTATAACCTAAACCTAAACCTAAACTTATAGCCTAAACCTATTCTCAAATCCCAAAACCTATAACCCAACCTGAACCTAAACTTATAACCTAAACTTATTCTCAAATCCCAAAACCTATAACCTAAACCTAAACCTAAACCTTAACCTATAACCCAACCTAAACCTATACTTATAACCTAAACCTATACTCAAATCCCAAAACCGATAATCTAAACCTAAACCTTAAGCTAAACCTATAACCTATAACCTAAACCAAAACCTATAACCTAAACCAGAACCCGAACATTAGATTAAGATCATTGTTGACTTTTCTTTTGAACATGTCGAATTGATAACCACCGATGAAACTATTACTAATGGACATTTAATCGGTGAACTATGTGGACCCATGATCAACATATGAATAAACCTAAGCCCATGACCTCCCCTCTACTAAGGAGTTGATTTACCAACTGGTTGTCGAGTGATTGTCTATCATGTGAAAAGAAAAACAATTTATTGATCAGTTGTTAAAAGTTGATTAATGCTTACATCAAAAAAATAGTTTGGTTCTTCAATATGTTGAGCCATTTTTTTCTTGTCTTACATTTAACCTTGTATAAATAAATAAGTACAACTTATTGTTATAGAAGATTTTCCTAATGGCCCATGGATTTCATTGATCAATCAACTCAGATTTCAATCATAGAAGACATACATGCTTCTGCCACGGACATTGGCGTTGGGGGCTTGTTGGGAAGATGATTTAGTTCTTCTATTCCTTCTCACCCTTATGAGCTTGATTGATTGAGCTTTTTTCTACTCTAGATTGTGAACGAAGAGGAGACCTCGACTCTGCTCTATAGACTTGATCAGTGATGGAATCATTCTTATCGTCAGATTCCTTATTATTTGATGTCTTCACACATCTCTTCCTCGATGGAGAGAGACTGTTAATTGATTACATATCATTTTAACAAGAGGTGGTATGGTATTTCATGCCTCTATTGAATAATGCACAACCATGCCTGTATATATGGTGCCCATCGGTCGATCATCATTGATCCAAACCATTCAAATGCTTCATTTGAATGCAAGTACCACGTGTAACCAATCCTAAATACAGATTCCAACGCTTGCACCACAATCAAAGGATATACTTCAATACTCGACCTACTCTACTTTCCTTAATTGGGTGCGCTTTCATTAAATTGATGAGTGTATCCAAAATAACAACCTTAATTTCACTCAATTTTTTTATGGAAGCTATTTGATACTGTAGCACACAACGATGGTTGAAACATGAGCTCTCAAAAATAGTATACTTTACCTACATAACTCACTTGATTTTCAGCGTTAAATTGTCGATATTGATCTTCTGCATTAAGAGGTCTCTCTCTCTCTCTCATCTATCACGGGTGGAGAAGGTGAGAGAGCCACCGTGTATGCTCCTGGTAGGGACTGAGGAAGGCCCACATTGTCCACAAGTGGACCCTATATATACAATTACATGTGTTGAAGTTAAAAGGAGGGGTGGAATATGTGAGATGAGAGACACCACTCTCTTTCTTTTCTCTCGCTTAAAGATGCCTAAGGGAGGGGGTGACGTCCACAACTCTCTCTCTCTCCTCTCTCTCTCTCTCTCTCTCTCTCTCTCTCTCCTCTCTCTCTCTCTCTCTCTCTCTCTCTCTCTCTCTCTCGTACTCATCTTTATGATATAACTTATCAATAAGGAAAGATTAGGATTTTAAGCATGTGCACAGGTATGGTGTACTACCACCTTAGGAACTTCTATGTACTATGAGGGAAGTTCTTAAACTACCTTATCAACACAAATAATTATGATAAAATCATTATGCTGTCTAGGCTATCCGGTATAGATCTATACCTCATGCTGATAAACTAATAGACCATCAGATTATCATCAAAACGGTTTTAGTGATTATAATCAAACTTAAATAGTTGAAAACCTTCATAAAACCGATTAAGATATTTTAAGTGTTGTTCCAAGTGGTAAAACCACTTCATGAGTCTCTAGTCTAATCATTAGATCTAGTCATTGACAAGTGTTTTGGTAAAACCTAGTGAATTCTGGTGAGAATACCCCACATCATCCACTTTTAGTGGCCTCTAAAAAAACAATGTAAAGTGAGCATAAGCTGCCAAGTTAATATCATGATCCTTACATTTATCGGGTCTAAGGATTGATCATTTTTCATGAAATGTAAACTTTTAGTCACATAAATCATAGTCTAGAATAACTATTGACTCGAACTGAGTCTCTTGTCTTAAATGAGGCATGGTCATCAAAATCAGTGGCTGAGATTGATCATATCACATCCATTAGCCACTAATAAGTGCACATTGTGGGGCCACTTAGTCTGTGACATCCGACCCATCCAATTGGTCCACCCTAGCATCCCGATCAGATGACCTAAAAATCAGGCTAATCCACTAATAAGATGGACCACCGGTTGATTTAGAGGTATTGGATGGTGTGCATTGTTTCCTATGGTATGACCATAATAGGGTACCATGCACGGAAAGGTTGGACGTTATTCACCAGGGGAGCCCCACAATACTCTAACTCCATTTTTGTATAAAAGTAGGTGGCATACACCTTTGTCATTACACACTGACACCAATAAAAAAAAATTATTTTGATAATTTAGGAAAAGCCAAGGGATTCATTGGAAATAATAATAAACGTTGAGGATTTTTGTGATTAAAAATAATAATAATAATAATAATAATAATAACAGTACTAACCAGGAGAAACGTGATAAATATATGGTTAAAAATTCAATACTCAAAACAAGTAGTTAGTATCTTTTGATTGAACAAAACCTTTTTAGTTATCAAATGTGGGGCCCACCTGATGAACAAACATGATTTTGCAGGCGTATCACAGGTGTAAGTTCTGTGCCACAGGTATGATGTTCAAGCACACCCTATCTTGTGGGTCACACTTTGTTTTGGAAATCAGGCAGATCCACTCATCATCTGGACCACACATTAGCAAACAACGGACGACCGTGGATTTGAATGGAATGGTCTAATTTCCGAACCAACATGGTGATGGTGGTCCCCAATTGATGAGTGGCTCGAACGTCACACGTGTCCCACATGTGCCACGAAAACCACAACTCTCAATCATCCTTAGAAAGAATCTCCTTACAATTTCTCATCAGAATAATACATGAAACACCCCCTAAGATAAATCATCCAAATGGGAAGACCTTCAATGAGATTCTCCAACTCCCAACTGATCAACGGCATGGATAAGGATAATGGCCCAATTATCAAAGAGAGTCGAATATCCATCTATCAAAAATAAGGCAAAGGGCCAATGGCCCAACTTACACTTTGCATTTTAATATAGACCGTCGATCATGATTTCTCGAGTTATGACCATACTTCAACGAAATGGACCACCCATACCTGAGTTTCCCTAGAATGTAGAGGCTTTCCTTTACGTTGCAACTGGACCCAGCTCATTAGACATGGATGTGTTTGGGCCTATTTTTGGGCCACACAAATAAATGGACTGACCCAATATCCTGTTTGGCTCGAGGCCTGACCGGCCAGTGGGCTAGCCTGGCCATTATGAGTTAGTATTAGAGCTGTACACGAGTCGAGTCAGCTCGGTCAGCTCGCTTGACTTGACTCGAAAAAGCTTGACTCACCTCGGTTCGAAATTGGATTCGGACAGAGTCAAGCTAGTTTTTGGAGCTCGAAAAAATTTCGAGCTTGCCCAAGCTTGACTCGATTCACATCGAACCTCAACTTGAATCGACTCAGGTGGAATCAGCTCCCTGACTTGGTTATTTTGATATGGATGTTACTTGTTGAGTGTTTGATGAAATGACTCAACATCTGTTGTCTCAAGGGTGGGTACATTCTCCGTGGGATCAATTTGTGGTGAGGAAGGAATAAATACAAAACAAATCACTAAAATTGCATATTGTAAGTGAAGCCATAGGCTAATATAGAACATTGGTTATGATTTTATTTTCTAATGCTTATTTTTTTAATACATGTGTGGCACACTTGATGAGTAGACTGGCCTCATTCTTGAACCATGGCGTGGCCACGGCAGGACCCACCTGATGAGTGGCCCAGATCTTGTGCGCCGGGCCATTAGTGGCACGTCCACTGCTAAACGCCTCTTCCTGTTTACTTGCTTGAATCCGATGGTGTCAATGGGTTAGTTTTGGCCCAAGCTCTGTCCAAGCCCAGCCCACATTGTTCAATATAGCCTAAGCCCAACTACACCCATTACAAGCCAAAATAGTCCAGCTCGAGCTCGACCTGAATGTTTATGTTGAGCCCAAGCTCGAGCCTGGCTCATGCATGAACCTGAGTGTTTCTTAGGTGGATCACAGGCTACAAAACAAATATAAATGGAAAGGAGTAAATTAAGATTTTTACATATTGTGTATATTATAAAATTGCCTTTGTAAACCTTAGTGGGCTAGGCTGGGCTAATGGGCTGTTGTATTTGGTCCAAGCCCGGCCCGTTGTAAAATGGGCCTGGGTTTAAGCCTCGCCCTATCCCTCGAGCCTCATACTCCAGCCCAAGCCCAGCCCAAGATGGGTCAAGTAGAAGAGTCCAACGGACCAGCCCAGTCTTGAGTCACTAGAGCATTTCCTATCAAGGAGAGAAATTTTTTTGGAAAAATCTGGAACACCCAAAAAGTGGGACCCACCCAATTAAGATTGATCCTGGCCCAAACATTGCATTGAAATTACAGTCTAAATGGGGTATGTTAGACAACTAATGGATGGTAAAAATAAGTGATATTTTGTCCAAATTTAACAAACAAATGTCCTTTAATAAAAAGGTCAGGATTGTGGCCCCATCATTTGAGTGGTTTGGATTTGAGATACATGCCACATGTACAGTGGGGGAGCCCCAGCACCATAATTGTGGTGCAATGCTAGGGTGGCAAATGGGCTGGGCCAACCTGGGCTGAATCGACGGCTTGATTACACTAAGCCTCCAGGCATCATTTGAGTGGTGCTTGCTAACTATGGTTTATGGTGAGTAATTAGACGACATGGGCTTGATAAAAATTTAAAATAATAATAATAAATAAATAAATAATATTTTTTTAAAATTTAAAAAAAAAAAAAAAAAGACGACATGGGCTTGATAAATGGGCCCTTTGGGGCTGGCCCAACTTATTTCCAATTGGTGGGCTGTATTTCTACGATGGTCTAACCAACCCAACCTGGGCCCTGTCAAGCTAGGTTGGGCTCATGATCCACATCTGGACCATTCTTTGGTCGGCCCATGTTACTATTGTGTCCTATAAAGCTAGTATGTTGATCTTAACTATTAAATTGATAATCTCGTCTTTAGATGGTTATGAACAAGGGTTTTATATGGACATATCATTAATGCCATAACTAATATGTGAGTATATTATAAATACATGTGGGTTAGAAGAGAGTAGGGGTGCACACGGTTCGGTTCGGTCCGGTTCTGGGGTGAAATCGGAATCGAACCATTCCTTACGCTTCTAGGACTTTCGGAACCGGAACCAGACCGTTAGCACCCTAGAACCGAATCGGAACCGGACCATGAAAACCGGTTCGGTTCTACGGTTATGGGCTTTTTATAATCTAGTCCAATTGCATGTTCTACTTTATAATTTATTCCATGTCCATTCGCATTGTGATCTATTTGATGAATGGTTTAGATATTGTATATGGTGTGAAAAAATACATTTATAAAAACAATCAAAAGGTGCATTGTAAACCATAAATCATGAGTCAAATGTACAACTAAAATATATTGTAAACTCACGATTCTAGGTTCAATTCCACTGTTCGGTTCCATGTTCGGTTCCACGGATCGGATCCACGGTTCGAATTCACGGTTCGGATCCACGGTTCAGTTCGGTTCTACATACCCCCAAAACTGGAACCAAACCGAACTAAACGGTTCTTTAATTTTTGGAACCGGAACCAGAACTGATGCACTCTAGAACCGGACCAAACCGGACCGTTTGATAGGTTTCGGTCCGGTTCCATGGTTCTACTGGTTCTATGTGCACCCCTAGAAGAGAGGCATTCCTCCATTGTGCTTGGAAAATTGAAATTGTGTGGAATGACAACTAGTTGAAGGAAAGTAGTGTTGTATAGATCTTAATACATCAATGTCCCGTGAGCATCTAGCATGCTTTAGGACCATCCTGTGGTAATTCTCATGTGGTTGTCCCGTGTGAGGTTAATGATGACGAATCGGAATGAAAGGTCTCAATCAGAATATTTGATAGCAAGTCGGTGTATATATGCCCTAAAAAAAAAAAATAATAATAATAATAATAAATGTATATATGCCTTACTCTACATGGAAGTGTTAGTATTCATTAGAATAAGATCTTAGTATTAAGCCTATTAAATACTTGCATTGGAATGTCACTTAAAGTCTCTACATCTAGAGATCCATCATGCTTGGTCTGAATTAATTTATTTATATGTTAACTTTGACTAATCTTTAGACTGAGAATACATTAAGAGTTCAAGTTCTACATATAAAGTGCTTTGGCCTGCCAAAGTTAATTATATTCATATGTGAGTGTTCTTGGGTTCATGTATTAAGATACGTATGAGGTCCATATAATTCAACAGACCTAGTGATCAATTGGGGACATTCTTATAGATCAGATTATCCATCAAAATAGTTTTCACTAGTAATGATACACCAAAAGTTTCCAAATGGTTTTGTGAACTTTTATTTTTATTTTTATCATCGATCATTAGTTTTAACCATTAAAATATTTTGATGGTCATTTCAATAGTTGAGATCTTATGGTCTATCACTCGATTTTGATAGGAATTGAATTAATGATAGATGGTCATACACAATATTGGAATAATAGAGTTAATTTGAATACATGGTTAGGTAGAATTATAGACTTTAAATGTAGTAAGACTGATTAAAGCTTGTAGGGTGGTGGAGTATCATATAGAAGAAAAAAAAAAGTGTGTGAAAAGAAAAGAGAAAAAAAAAAAACTCTCTCTCTCTCTCTCTCTCTCTCTCTCTCTCTCTCTCTCTCTCTCTCTCTCCCCTCTTTATCTCCACATCCACACATGTGGAGTCCACTGTGTGCATCTCTTGTGCGTTGCCTTAATTGTCGGGATTTGTAGGCCCTGATCATCAGAGGTGTACTGTTCATCCAACCTGCACTTTTGTACGTTGAACTCCACGCTGAGCTTGTTGAGGTCAAAAGGGAGCAGCTCTAGCTCGGTAGTCAATTTCGTAATTTCACATGGAGTTTTATATAAACTTTAGTTTGTTTGGTGTAATATATATCTACTCATGAGAGAGAGAGAGAGAGAGAGAGAGAGAGAGAGAGAGAGAGTTGTCATAGTATTAAGATATGCTTCTTCGTTTTTTGCTTTTGAGCATAGTAGATTGGTGTGAATATGTGAACGTAAAAGGGAGCCACGTAAATCTTTATGTTATGGATGCCCCCACTTTTACAAGAGATTAGCAACATCCCCAAACCTTTTAAATTACACAAAGAGTGACCTGTCATGGATGTAAATCATTCATTCATTCATATAATATAAACAAGCTATGGTCCAAGAATCACAGTGATCAGACGATGGTAGCCCTTTGAATAGGACCAATTTGTTACAATTGTGTGTCATTTATAAGCCATAAATCAAATAGTTAGAATCATCAAACGAAAGTGTTATTTTAAAATCACAAGAAATACAAAGTGGAATCTATCGACTAGATGTTTCAAGATGATGAATGTGCTTATTTTGTTTCTTCCATCAATTTTGACTGTCCATTTTCATGCTATTAATTAAAAACTTAGGATCACTCATTTAATATGATTTTTTCTCCATGACTTGCCCTAGTTGCATGAATGAATGAACTATTTGGATTAACAATAGACCATGCTGTGAGCTTAGCAAAACCTATTAAGAGGTATATTGGCCTGCATATAATAAAACTAGGCTAGGGTAGCTCAAGCTTTGGCCTAAAATTGTTCAAGCTTTTTTATATCTAAATCCAAGTTTGCTTCATAGGCCTAAAAGGCATGTCCAAACTTGGCCCAATACCTGCATAGCCTAGAATCCCACTGGCCCACTCGGCCCATTGAAACCCCTATTGTCAATGGTTGTGTTTTCAGGCTGGGCTCATGCTGGGCCAGGCTTGAGTGAAATAGCCCATAAACCAAAGTCATGGCTTAAAATTTGATCTGTTTATTATTGGCTGGGCTGGGCTCTTTGTAGCCAGTTGGCCACACTTCGCCCATTTCACTTAACGATCAAGCTAGATCAGCCCAGGTAGGGCTCAAGCCTAGGTTTTACTCTACAGGCTGGCCGAGCCTGCCTAATCCATTTAGGGCATATTTGGAACGCGGGATTAAATGGTATTGAATTGCATTAGGTGGAATTGACATGATTATCACACAATGATTATATGTCTAGAAATATTATGGTATGACCATCTAGTCCAATGTTTGGGATCATATTCTTTCATCAAGAAAAACACTACATTGAGTGAAACTTGTATTTGATGGACTATGGAATTGTAATCAACCAACTAGATTTTTCAACTGATGTTGATCACTTACATATACATGCAACTCAATTGTCACGTGTAAAGAATGCACATGGATGGACGATGTGGATAAAACACATGCATTAATGTGAAAATCTCACCGTATCTCTTGCTAGGATTGAATGATATGATATCGGGATTCATCCGAACCTTCCCATCTTTTCCAAATACTTGATGGAATTTATATTAAACCAATTACAATTTTATCCCACCTAATCCCATGTTCAAAGGCTTGTTTGATTTTTCACGCCGGATGTAAATATCTTATAAATAAGAAATAATTATTTTCCTAAGTAATTACTACATAGTTCCCGGTGCAAACATTGACACCCTATCTTTTGAATGTTAAAATTGAGGATGGCTACAAAATGCGGGGCCAATGTGATTTATGTGTCTTTCCACACCGTTCATCCATTATGCCAACTAAATTTAGGATATGAGCCCAAAAATGAGGCAGATCCAAAGCTCAAGTAAACCACAAAACCTATGATGAATCAAATGCTTATCGTTAAATACATCTTGAGTCTTAGAGATTTTGGATCAAGCTGATATTTGTGTTTTCCCCCTATCCATGTCTATATGACCTTATGAACAGGTTAGATGACAAATAAACATAAATGGGGCAGTACAGGAAACAACTTTCAATGGTGAAAGTTTTAAGAACATTATTTCCTTTGGTTTGGGTAACTTAAATTGTTGGATTAACTCTTTTTTTAACTCATGCCCTAATATATTCTGTAAAACAGATAGATAACATAGATGTCACATACATCATAGTATGGCTCACAAATTTTAGTCAATATTTTTTTACCAGTTTTCAAAAGAAAAAACAAAAAAACAGAAAAAAAAAAAAAAAAAAAAAAAAAAAAAAAAAAACAAAGCACCTGGCTTATCAAACAGACTAAAAGTAATAATTACCTTTTTACAGTGTAATTAGAGTTGACAAGAAAAATCAAACAAGCTTAGGGTTTCAAAGACATTGTTGTCACACACACACACATATATATATATATATATATATATATATAATGTATTATGGTGCATTATGTCACATGTACACTAATATGTGATGGTAAAGTTGATTTGAAATATATCACATATGTTTCCGTGAAAATATTAAAAAATTCCGACTAATTCCAATTTCTCAAATTTACATCCATCCCAACAAAATACTTGGATTTCAAATACATTTCATTTACTACTATCTTAACAAAACCTAGTAAGTCATTTACTTCCAATTCCATATTCATTCACATCCGTTTGCAAGCTCAGGAGACTCCAAGGAGCTTCAACACCCGATCAAGGGTTCAAGTATCCATAGGTGGTGAAATCCCACAACGGTGTGAGTGTGTGGGGGTGTGTGTGCGTGTGTAAAAAATAAATAAATAAATAAATAAATAAAGCTCAGGACTACTTATAATCAACATGGCTCATTGTACCACTACAGCTACTTTTCGAGATTCTCGGCACTGAAATGATGCATTTAGAACTTGAGTACTATATAATTATTACAAGCCAGGGTAGGCTCGTTTCTTTTGGCGCATTGCGGCATAGGTTTTACTTTGCCGGTGGACCCAAATTACCAATTTATGGCGCTTCACAACATTAAAAAATAGCTTTGGACAGCTAACATTTTCATTAATCAAACCCTCTAATTTCTTATTAATACTAAAAAAAAAAAAAAAAAAAACTGACCTGCCAAACACTACAAGATCTAAATATTTCTTTTTCTTTTTTTGGGGGGGCAGCTTTACATGTGCTTCTGTCACAAGATAAGAAAAAAAAGACAAAAGGAAAGCTTATTTGGATTGAAGGAAAGTAATAAAACAGAAACTTCCATTGGACTCATTTGGGTGGTAGAAAAACTATACAAAAAAAAAAAAGTGAGATGGAAGAATATTCCGGACAAGAAGACCTCATGCATGTGGGGCCCACTTTCACGAACCTTTCTTTTCCTTTGCCACCTCTATCATGGTGGGCCCACCTTTCATAATGAAAGTGGGCCCGGTTTTGTTTGTCAGCTCTTGTCCACCGTTGGAATCTTCATGCACCTCATCTTCCACCCACTCGTCCCTCAATAAAGATTGCTGGTAGAATCGTACGGCCACTACCAACATGAAAGCTGCAAGGAAAAGCCCACCAAAAAGTAAATTACCAAAATGTCCCTAATGAGGAAAGGGTATATAGCCCACTCGAGTACATTCGTTGCATTTAGAACATGAATCAAGCTGATATGAACATTAGCTGGGCCACACTTCATACCTAATCTGCACCGTTGCTTAATTTCTCTTAACCGTTTTTTTCTTTGTACTTGTGTGGCCCACCTGATGGTCACCGTCGGCTGATCTTTGTGATATGGCATCTACACACTGGCAATCTTCTGATGATCGCCTCTGATCTTCCACACGTGTGCCTAGTTTCCATGTGTGAAGCGTGTACATTTATTACGTAGGCCCACATTTCAGTGATCCAAACGGTTGACATTACGGGCCTAACAATGGACGGATATGCACCAAAATTCCCCAAGATTGGATGAAAATCCTAATTCTTAACCCTTGAAGAGATGGTCCAAAAAAATGATGGTTTAGAGAGAAAATAACCAACGGTTCACGTTCAACCAGGAAAATTCCAAATATCAGACGGCTGGGATCTTCCAATCTTGGGGATTTTTTTGGTGCATTGTCCATCCACTGTGAGAACCACTACATCAATGGTTTGGATCATTGGAACATGGAACCACTTAGTACGATTTCAAAACCCGAATTGGATGGCCTGGATAACCACACATCAGTGCCATGATTTCTGCAAAAATAAGATGCGAGCCTGTGCCTTGAACTTGGAAAAAGGTGCACCGACTCAATCGAGTCATTGAGCCAACTCGGCAAGGATTATTAACTCGCGCCTGAGTTAAGCTTTTGAGCGAGTTTCACATCGACTCAGCTAAAAACTGCGGCGAGTTGAGTTGACTCAGCCGAGTTTCGAGTCAATTCACCTGGTTTTAGAGCGATGTTATGAACGGGCATTGCACGTGTTAGCTAACTAGCATACAGTGAAGGAATAATAGATTAAACTCAAGTTTGCAGGGATTTGATAATATTATATTAGGACGCAGATTGCATGCTGACCTGGTCAGCACCGACATCGCTGCTACTGATCGGTGCTCTATGGGACCCACCATGATATATGTGTGCCAGCACCGACATGGCTACTGATCAGTGCTCTGTAGGGCTCACCACTATGATAATGTGTGCCAGCACCAGCATCGCTACTGATCGGTGCTCTGTGGGACCCACCATTATATATGTGTTTTATCCACACTGTCCATCCATTTTGCCAGCTAATTTCGGGGCCTTAGTCAAAAATGAGGAAGATCCAAATCTTAGGTGGACCACACTACAAAAAAATAGTGGTGGTTGAATGCAATCAATTTGAGTTAAGGTTGTAAAGAGGCTTAGACCCAGTGTTACCCTTTATCTTGATTTTAAATTGTTGGGCTAGGTCAATTAAAAATTTAGCATTGGTTAGGCTCAGTGATGTCTCTAAAAGTTCGAACTGATAAAACACGATGAATTAATTCATTTATCTTATAGCCCAGACCCAACATTGCATGGGTTAAGATTTCAGCTGAACTCCCCCTGTGAGCCCCACATCACATGGGTATCACCTCACACGAGCCACCCTCCTCACACGGGCTGCCCACCCAAGTGTATACCCACATCCCATGGGCTACCCCACTCGAGCCCGATATGAAAATGTTCCTGCACTACTCACGCTCGGCCATTGACAACCCTATTCTAGGCTTGTTAGCCACATAAAATGGGCTCTACACCCGTTTTATTTAAGTCATTTTTCCCGCCAACATGTCACTTGTGGGACATCCAATATGTACAAAATGTGGCCACATCATGATTGTTGGCTGATATGAAATCAGGCCATACAATAAGTCTTAGCATGGGCTATCCGTTGATTTTGATATTGTGTCCTGGCAAACAAGTCGATCCAACTTTCATTTCATGTTATCATCAGGATGTGGCCAACTCTTTTGAATGATTGGATTTTTGATACATGCGATGTGAGAAAGAAAATTCGAGAGCATAGGATCTCCTTACCTGCCCAAATGCGGGCCACGACAGAAGATAAATTCCAAATGACAGTGAAGATGGCGGCAGCGACAGCTTTCTTGTGAGTGCATGAGTCCCACGCATCCTGAAACCGTCTAACCCAAAACTCACCTGACCATATGACAACATTCAAAGAAATGACTTAGCAAAGATCAAGTGGATAAACTCAATTACAATGCTTGTTTAGATTAATCTACACCATCCAAGAAATCGACAAGAACATTGATTGATTTTAGGAGATAAACCCTGGTAAATAAGTAATTATGACAAGTGCTTCATGTTTGGTTTAATGTCTGAATTTTACCTCAAAAATTGGACAACTTAACATTGTAACCATGATGTATATGTTATATTCACACCATCATTCATTTTTGTTTTATATCACTTTAGGGCATGAGCCAAAAAATGAGGCAAACCCAAATCTCAAGTAAACCACACTACAGAAAATAATGGGGATTGAAAACATATTATTGAAAGCTTCTTGAGAGTTATAGATGTTTTGGATCTGTCTCATTTTTTTTGGCTCATGACCTAAATTGATCAAGCAAAATGAATAGACAATGGATGAAATACATACAACATTGTGGGGCCTAAAACCTACAAAATTAATGTGACACTTTTTCTAAAAGCTATATATGCGGACTCAATAAGTTATCATTACTTATTTATCACACTTTAAATAACCTATCAATTCATTAAAAACACTAAGACAACAATCAATCGTATACCAATTCTAGTTCTAAAATGCTATTTAGAATTACTTTGATAATCTAATAGAATGCAACAGCATGCAGGTTATTTCCTTCAACTTATAAAAAGATAAGAGGGATGATTGAATACACCTCCCTTCATTTTATGATAATTGTAACCACCTCCACCCTGTTTTCACTGTTTATATGCACCAATTCCTCGTTCCTATTTTACAAATTCATTGCAGATCCCCTTTTCAACCTTATTTTATATTAAATTACTTTTGAACATGTGGCCCAAACGTAAATGACATCCCACCCTTTTAAGAATGGTCACTCCACAATGAAAATGGGACGCCCCAAACATTAGGCTGATCCAACCATCAACGTGTGGTTTACCATATGAATTTAGTGGCTATCATTTTTTATGGTGGGACCCACCTGATGATTTAATGTGCTGGATGTCCAATATTTACAAAGAGTGACTCTAATATGGCATGTGTGTGTATCATGCGTAGAATCCGGGTGAAAATAAATAAAGTAAAGACTGACATGAAAGCATAATTTCATCTTTTTTAACGTGGGTCACGCATGTAAAAAAACGCATGGTAACATAGCACATGCACAAAAGCGGATTGCATCCTGCCTGTAGGGCTAACCATGATGTATGGGATCTATCTATACTGTTCATCTAATTTTTCATATCATTTTTTAATATGAGCTAAAAAATGAGGCAAATTCAAGACTGAAGTAGACCACACCACAAGATGCAGCGGTGGTGATGATCCCCACCATTGATACCTACCTAGGGTCAATCATAATGTTTATATTCCATCCAACCTGTTCATAAGGTCACATGAATCTAAACTAATGGACAACACATATTCCAGCTTCATCCAAAACTTTTTAAGGACCACAAAAGTTCTGGATGAAGCTGGAATTTGTGTTGTCCACTAGTTTAGATTCATGTGGTCCTTAAAAAGTTTTAATGGAATGGACGACTTGAGATTTGGACTTAAGAAGTATTGGCTGATATGGAAGGATGAAGGAGTGGGTCCCACGGAGCCTTGGCTGGACCTAGTCCACTTCCCGTATGCAAATAGGCTCACTTGACTTGAGGAGCCTTACCCAATGAATGGACCCGGATTGCGTCCGGCAGACATGCCATGTGCGCATCATGCGTAGAAACCCAGGTGAAAAGGGATAAAGTGAAAGAGTAGCATGAAAATATAATTTTCATCCTTTTGAAGGTGGGTCCCACAACTGTAAAAACTGGCCCTTTTTCGTTTGCTTTCATGGGCTGGACGCAATCCCGTTTCCCTAATCAATGGTAAGATCTGCGGAGTGGATTAGGTGAGGCCTTGTTTGTGGACCCCACCTTGATGTATGTCTTATATATCACTTTGTCCGTACAGTTTTTTTCAATTCATTTGATGGTTGATCCTGAAAATGAATTAGATCTAAATCTCTACAGGAAACAGTGGTAATTGGCCACTTTAAACTTATTTTGCACCACTTAAAACTCATACGTCATAGTTGGCCCCACAGGAACTGGTGACGTCACTTCAGTAAGTGATTCTCGCTACTGATGCTGTCAGTAGCTAATTCGCGTCCAATACGGTGAGGCCGACAGTGGCCCGCCCTCTCATGACGTGTGTGATCATGAGTCACGACCAAGGCTAGAAAAAGACAAGACGTCCGTATTTCCCCATAAAAGTAAGAAACATTGCCCATCATGCACCGACGCTGATTTCTTGTCAGAGGTGAGTCGGTGCCGTTAACCTCTGTGGGCCCACTGCCATGTCCGAATGACATCCCAACCGTCTATCAGTTTATTCTAGTCATGTTATAGCATAAATCCAAAAATAAGTCATATTTAAAAGCTCAGTTGTGCCACACCAAAAGATACAATGCAAATTCATTATCCACCGTTGAAACCTTCTCGAGCCCCAGAAGATTTCGATCAGGCTGATATTCGTATTTCCTTTCCTACCCATGGGACCCATATAATGAACGGGTGAGATGGTGGCCTAGGAAGGTTTCAACGGTGGCCGTTTCCATCCACGCTATTTCCTGTGGCGTACCTCAGTTCAGTTTTGGATTCGCGTAATTTTCGGAGTCACGTCCTATCGTGAGCTGGCCAGACTAATGGACGGACAGATGCCATAAGGAAATCACGGTGGGCCCCACAGGATTACAGAGCTTCTCGTCAACCTGATTATATTAAATTCGCGTCCCACGTGCACCCTACACGAGGACACACTTGCCACGTGTTCGATTACTCATGGCACGTGTACAGGACATCCCAGCTGTGTATCAGGTGGGAGTGAGACTCAACTTGCAGACAATCGTCCAAAAATAAGCCGACCAAGTCATCTATCACATCACACTCACCCATTATCTCCGCACGTGTCTGACCCCACCTAATTAATTGATCACTTATTTTTGGTCCACGTAATATCCAGGATATTTTCCACGTGATCAACGGATCGGATTGCCTGAACACACGTTTGGTTAGCACGTGTGTCCGCGAGTGGAGAGAGTGCATGTGGTCCTAGCGAAACCAGTGTCTGCATAAAATTCCAATTATACCCTCGTAGAAGTTGAAGCTTTTTACCGTATCCTGACAGCTGGCTGGAATAAGCAGAGCAAAACTTGGGTAACGTAAAAACCGCAAAAAAAGCTGCACATGCACAGAAACAAACGGGCGAATCGCACCCAAGATCAGTTACAACTTGTACATTTCTTTTCTTTACGCTAACGTGGTCTTTCACACGTGCCCACGTGTGAAATCTAAGCTGCTCATCAGGTATGCCCGTAGGCCACGCCATCCATCCATTTTGATGGATTATCTTAAGGCAGGAGCTAAAAAAGGAGGCAGATATAAGGCTCAAGTGGGCCATACCCTAGGAAAAAGTGGAGATTGAAAGCTTCTTGAGGGCCACGGAAGTTTTGGATCAAGCTCATATTTACGTTTTCCTTCATCCAGGTCTAAGTGACCTTATAAACGGGTTGGATGACAAATAAATATCACGGTGGGACCGATAAAGCTTTCAACGGTAGTCATTCAATCCTCACTGCTTCGTGAGATGTGGTCCACTCGAGCCTTTGGCTTTTTTTTATTTTTCTTTTTGATCATGCCCTAAGAAGATCTTTCAAAATAGATGGATGGCGTGGATAGAACATATAGATCACGGTGGGCCCCACAGAGCCCCTTAGGACCGTTCGTCTCTAAGTAAGTCCTGATGATGAGTGTAGTACCCAATCCGCGTCCAACATGTCAAGTGCGTGTTGCCATTACAACCGTCCAAAAGTTGGTACCCACCATGGAGATCATGTGACGTGTAAACAGGTGGGCCACACGTATGAGGCCACTTATTGGATGGATCGGATGCCGTGCACACGTGACATGAAGGCAATAGGCATAGGCATGCTAGATGAGGTGGCCCATCTGATAATTTGGTTGACCAACCAATACATCGAATCTGGGCCGTTGTTATGTAGAGCTAGCTGATTTTCCGCCCGTAATAGCGGATGCGAATTTCGGACGCGTATTAGGTACTTACCCCGGCCGTCTGTAACTGACGGGGATATGAGGGCCCCACCGTGATTTATGGGTTTTATCTGAACCATCCATCCATTTTACCATATCATTTTAGTGTACAAACTCAAAAATGAGGCAGATCCAATGCTCAAGCGGACCACAAAGTAAAGATTAAACACCTACGGTTGAAAACTTCTTTGGGGTCACACAAAGGTTAATATTTGTGTTTTACCCTTAGTCATGTCTATCACAGCTATTTCCTGTGATGTGGTCCAATTGAGCCTTAGATCTGTCTCATTTTTTGGCTTATGCTGTGAAATGATATTATACAATGGATGGACGGTGTCGATAAAATCCTTATATCATGGTGGCCCCTCCTATCCCCGTCCATTCCTAGTATTAACTCCTGTAGCCTATGTTGGGACGTGACTGTCCAAAATCAGCCTGATCTAAAAACCAAGTGGCCACAACACAAGAACAGTAGGCATGGACCCCACCATCCGCGCCATTGAAACCAACCACCAAAATGATCCAAAACTTCATAGGCCCCACAAACATGGGATGTATACAATCCAACGGTCCAAATCATGGGCCCACTGCGGATGGCGACTGTAATCCAAAAAAGAAAACCATCTTGGATCGACAATCCTAACCGTTGGATGTTCCGCTTGCTACATCTGAACCACTGATTGTTCTTCACTCTAACGGTCAACTCGATAACCAGAAAGCAAACAAAACATCCAAACCGTCCCTTCAGATGTAAGACTTTGGTTGCATCCCATCCACAGTCGGGCCCACAATGTAGACCGTTTTCACTGACGCAAATGCAGTACGTTCCCATACTACTGCAGAATACGATACTATTCCGCCCGTAAAAATGTATTCCCATTTTACCCTCTACCGACAACTTACCGAATCTGCCCATGGTCCAGATGGTGATGGAGCTCCCGCATCGAGCCAAAACAAACAGCAATATCGCCAGCTGCAATCAATCGCCACATGTAGTCTCTTTTTAGTAATTTTTCATAAGACGAGGGGCAAAATCGGAAACTGGAGGGGTAAAATGGGAAATACCTTCATGGTGGTTGCAGGATCTCCAGAGAAAAGGCCTCGGATCTTGAAGAGAAGCTCATTGAAGTAAGGAAGAATCATTCTAATAATCCAAATCGCTTCTTCTTCTCCAACAACCATATATTTCTCGTTTGATTCATCAAAATCCACAAGCCCCCTAATTAAAAACAAAAAAAAACAAAAACAAAGAGGAGAATGAAGTTTTTGAGCATTTGGGATTTCTTTCTATTTTTATGGATTTTGTGTAGAATTACCTGCAGATAATAGATTTATAGAAGAAGATTACACCAAGATAGACAAGACCCAGATAGGAAATTGCAGAAATCAAGCTGCAGAATATCAAACATTGGAAGCGAAAAAAAAAAAAAAAATCAATTTTAGAACAGAGAATTTCAAGCCAAAGATTTTAAAAATAATAGTAATAAAAGATCTTTTTTATTATTATTTTTAATTGGATATCACTGACCTGAAATTTAGATCCTTGGTGAAGGAAGATGAAAGAAGGATGAATGTTCCCAATCCAAAAACGAATGCTGATTTTGATATATCTCTCCACATCACCAAATCCACTGTTATAAAATAAATTTTTAAAAAAAATAAAAAAACAGAGTATTAGAGAGGAAAATTTTACTAGAATATCAGGAAAAATCCCACCCAAAAGACAGAAGATTGATTGAATTGGACAAATAACGAAAACTCACCAATGTTTTGCATCCTATTTTGGGTTTCTTGAATTCCCTCACCAAATGCATCTGAAACTTCAACTGATAAAATAAGAAAGAAATTAAAGAAAAAATGAGACAAAAACAGAGGAATAAATGGAAATTCAATTGAATTATTGAAGAAATGTGTTTACTTGAAGGTAGTTTTGAGAGATCTGGATCAATGGCTGGATGTTCTATCACATGCGGTGGATCTTTCTCTACATTCACCCATATCGGTGTTTTTTCATAGATCTGTTCAACCTTCTTCTCTTCTTCTCCAACCACCTTTGCCAGATTCTCTTCAGTTGAATTCACTTCCTTGATATCAAAACTCTCCTTCTCAATCTCAATCTCTTCCTCTTCCTCTTCCTCTTCCTCGAACTCTCCTTCTTCCTTATCGCCGACACCATTATCCACGCTCTCAACGGCTAGTTTCGGTGATCCAGTGGGACCCACATTGCTCGGACTCCCTTCTGAGACCTCCTTCTCCACACCCAATTCCTTGCAATTCTCATCTGATGCCGCCGCCGCCGCCGCCGCCGCTGCCACTGCCGCTGCCCCAGACCGCGGCTCGGACCGCGTCTTCCTAAGCTGAATTGGGCTCTTTTCAGACTCTGATTTCCACTTCCGGCGGCCCTCGGCGACGCTGTCACTTTGGTTCCTCTTCAGTCTCCGGTAGACTCGAAAGCCAGCGACGATGCCACCGCTGTCGTCGCGGCGATCTCCGCCATTGAAGACCTTGATCCCACCTTTCCCTTCGTCAATTTTCATTCTGGTTTCCCAAACAGAACCAGCTACAACAGCATTCTTTGTAGTTGCTCTTTTTCTATTAGCTTGCATTTTGTACACTTGAATGAGAGAGAGAGAGAGAGAAAAGAGAGATCGGTGGGGTGAGAAAAAAACATAGGAGTGTGATTGAAGGCAATCTCTCTCTCTCTCTTTCTCTACGGTTGCCTCCTGTGATAGTTTATCACCATTTTAGCTACTCATGTTTGACATCCAAACCGTCCAAATACGACAATATATTTTTAGATGGAGCATATCTCTAAAAGCACAATGATCAAGTAATCCTAACCATCAGATCAGTATTGACATCCCTTCATCTCAGATTTTGGTCTGTGCTCTATCCATAGTTCGCCAAGCAATTTGGACGGTCTAGATTGCTATACAACATGCATGTGTACAATTTAAGATTCACCACCATTTCTAAAATGGTGGTTGACTATCATGAGAGTTTAGCCGTAGAAGGAAAGGAGTAGAATTGTGGGTTTTTTGTGGATTTATTTTTAGATAACTTTGATTATTCCTTCGCTTTTGGGATCAGAGGATCTCTGCATGGGCAGTTTCCAACGCATACGAAAGTCATGAGTGTGCCACATGCACATGGACGGTCAGATTTAGGAGAGAGAATAGAGGGGAGAGGGATTTTTAGGTGTTTTGCTTCTTCCAGATTTATTTCATACTCTGGCAGATCATGATGCTTGATACACAGGTAATCCGGACGGAATACGGATTCAGCGGATCCGGTAACTACCGAAGTCGGTAGATCCGTGATTTTGGTGGCTACCATGATGTATGCACTTTATGCCAATGCGGTGCATCTTTCGCATATCTTTTTATTGCATGAGCCCAAAAATGAAGAAGATCAATCAATCTTAGGTGGAACACACCACCGGAAACAACGGTTATTGAAAGTTGTCCTTTAATAGCTTTTTAAAGGCTATAAAAGTTTTGGCTGGTATTTGGTAAAATTTTATCAGTAGAATTGATGGTGGGCCTTAGAAAGTTTTTAATGGTTTGCATTCAATTACTACTTATTGTTGTGTCATACACTTGATATTTGGATTTACTTCATTTTTCAATTTTTTGTTGTGTTTAGGGGTGTGCATGAACCGAGCTAGCTTGGTCAACTCACTTGACTCGGCTCGAAAAGCGCGAGTTTGATCTGAGTTGAGCTGATTTTTAAAGCTTGAAAATGAGTTCGAGCCGAGTTCGAGCTAGCCGCGACGTTGGCCCCAGCTCGACTCGACTCAGTTCGATATATAGTTTGAACTCGACTCAACTCGGATCAACTCGATTATGTAACATAAATAAAAGAACAGAAAAAGAAGAGGAAATGGGTATTCTTTTATGTTTCAACGAAAATTTTCAGAAATGAATTTGCATAATTAAAGTAAATGCAAAACAGAAAATAAAGTAATGAGTATTCTCTGATGTTGCTAACCAAGTGTTTGATGAAATGACTCAACGAAGTGTCGACTGATAGTGAGGAAGGTATGTTTCATCAAACAAATTCTCTTTTTTTTTTTTTATTTGAATGTTGATTACAAGATGTTCGATAAAATACCTGTAAAACTGTTGCTGGTGTTTTACATTCAGTGAGAATTTGAAAGTGCAGTCCATGTATTTGTGAAAATGCTGCATCGGCGAACTCGACTCAATCTTATCTCAAACTTGGCTCAAACTGGCCCGAGCTGTCAACTGAACCGAGCCGAGCTGGCCAGTCAAGCTCGAGGACTAAGCCAAGACAAGTTCAAGCTAAAGTTAGCTAGTGGTCGAGCCAAGTTGAGCTGAGGCCAGCTCGACTCAATTCGGCTCAATGTACACCCCTTGTTGTGTCATGCACTTGAGATTTGGACCTATTTCATTTTTTAGTTCGTGAGTAAATTGTGCTCAAAAAATGGATGAACCGTGTGGATATAAAACACATATATTATAGTGGCCCCATAATCATTGATCCACCAGCCTTGATGGCTCTCCGGATCCACTGCATCCCTTGGAGACGGAAAATGTAGTATTCAGTAACTTAAACTGATTAAATTGGTTGAGCAATCCTCGCCTTTGATTTATGGGCACTTGTTTGTCGAAATTGGAACATTGGATATCATTTTTAACCGTGTCCAATAAATGTCCAAAGATTCAACTATAAGATTATCAAATAAGCTTCAATTTTTGTCCATGATACATCTAAAGTAAGACCCATAATTCCGATATTTTAATTTATTTCTGGTATCGTGCTCATGAAATTTCTGAGTAATTTCTAGTGCCTGCGTATCTTCCATCACACTCAGTCGAGTATCAAAGTTGTTCTCTTTGTTTTTTTAAAGAAAAACTTTGATACTCTGGACGAGTGTGATGGATGATACTCCGGCACTTAAAATTTCCACACGTGAGGTACGGGAAACTCATATTAAGCGGTCCATATTTTCTGTCACTCTATAGATGGATTATAAAAGAAGATCTACACTGAGGCGAAGTGTTCACTTGTGGATTAGTAGATATCCAATCATCGGTCAACATGAGAGTAATGAATGGTTAGATTTTGAAACATTCATAAATCAGAGATTACATTCACAAAATAAATATTATTTTAGGCTTACAATCCATCTAGGATGGATTCGATGATCTGGACGGTTTAGATTTTGAGTCATTGTTATATGCCACGTGTACAAATGCAAGTGCAAAATGATCAAATAACACCGCTGTTCTCCACAGCTGGCCAGTGTTTGTCACATTTTGTGCCAACGCATGGTGATGCATACATGTGCATCAATCCAGACCGTCAAATTCATGAGCCCATTTTGGACGGGGGAAAACGTCGAAAACAAATGATATGATGGCAGTAACAATTCAATTCTTACTGTTGAATTTTGACCGTATGCATTTTCTTGTAAGTCTCCATTTGATGGCCGTTAATTTCTCTGATCGAGATGGTTTTTGGGGTTTACTTCGTCCACGCGTGGGGATTGTAATTTGGACGGTCTGGATTGACATATTGTAATCCATGTGTACGGTAATTGAGTGACTGCAGTTTAGTATTTTGTGTAAAACGCACACATTAGCGTGAACATCTCTGATATTCGCCTGATGCTAAAGTTAAAGACTGTAGTAAGAAAGGGTGTATTTGTCTTAGATTTATAAGACAGGAATCCTCTGGAACACCTGTTTTACGCACGCGTAAAACACCATAGATCTGTGGGGCCCATCATGTTGTATATGTAACATCCACTCCGTCCATCAGGTTAGTCACATGGACATAGGACGTGGAAAAAATATTATCCAGATTCACAACTTAGGTGGGTCATCCTAGAGGGAGCAATGTAGATGGGTTGTCAACCGTTGGTTTGTGTGTGGGGCCACCATAGTGTGTATCTTTCATCGAACCAGTTAATCAGGTGAAAATCACCGGATCAAGTGAATATACAAAAAATAAATCAGTTATAAAACTAATGTGGACCACACCGTGTGAACTTAAATGTTTTAGGAGCAATTTTATATTGTTGTCATTTGTGTAGCCCTTATAGTTCGATAAATCGAAGATATTTTTTATGTACGGTTCAAATATGTTTTCTCACATGATGGACAGAGAGGATTACATATCCAGTATGCTGGGCCCCACAGAGAGTGGGTACTTTTGACGCTGCGTAAACAGGTGCTGAGCGAAGTGCCCTGCCTCTATATTTAGAATAATAACTAAGGAGGTCGGAGGTTTGCGAACGGACGCGGATTTCCTGCCAGAGCCTTTCGGAGGAAGTTCCTGCCTGGAAACCTAGATGGGCCCACCGTGATGTTTGTGAGAAATCCACCACGTCAATCCGTTTTGTGAGCTCATTTTAGGAAACAATTCCAAATTTGTGAGAGATCCACCCCGTCAATCCGTTTTGTGAGCTCATTTTAGGAAACAATTCCAAATTTGAGCAAGATCCAAGACTCAAGTGGGCCGGACTTAAGGAAAAGGTGGTTAGGGAAATTTCTACCGTTGAAACTTCCCTGGGTCGACAGTGATGTTTAGATGACATCCCTACCGTTCAGAAGGTCATTACTACTGGGATGAACTGAAAACACAAATATTATAATGATTCGAAAAATTACGTGGCTCCACGAATATTTAAACCGTGGACGTACAGTTCTCGCGTTTTCGGCCCACTTGAGTATTGAATCCAGTTCATTTGATGCCAAAAATGAACTCACAAAACGGATGGACGGGATAGATTTCTTACAAACATCACAGTGGGCCCCACCTGGTTCCCAGCGCAGGAAATCTCCATCCTTGCTTATTCCACACGTGTAAAAATTAAACACGTGTGAGAGATCTGAGCTTTCTATCTGGTTGTAAAGTATGCTTAGATCCTGTGCCTTAGAAACTAGGCCGGTCCACTCAGATGGGCCACACTGTAACGAACTTTTCTAGCCATCCATTTGTTCTGGATGGTGTGGATGTGGCCTGATCTTTTGGCCAGAAGTCATAGACAGTGCAGCCTACCTGACAGAAAGCTCAGATCTTGCACATGTGCCTGCATGTGGACTGAAGGTCCCCACACGCGCGGGGAATAGAAAAGCTTTTAAAAGTAGAGGCAGATTCGGTGAAATAATAAATTGAGAAATAATCACCTCCGAACGTTTTTGTTTCCGCTTACGTGTCACTCCCAGCGGAATATCCAAACCGTGAAAAGGATCGATCATACCATGAAATTGGAATATATCCACTCATCAAGTGGACCACACACATCATTGAGTCAGACCAAAATATGTACAGTGATTTCAATGGTTTAGGAACACCTGTTGAATGATGAATGGACCATCCTGATTTTTACATCAATCCAGACGATCCAAACACCTGTCGAATGATGAATGGACCATTCTGATTTTTACACCAATCCAGACGATCCAAATGGTAGGACCCATCGTACTAGTCAGCATAGCCCAAGATTAAAGGATCCAATTACCAGGGTACATATCAAATCAATAAAACCGTGGAACCGACCGAAACCAACCAAACGGCCGGGTTTGGTCTGGTTCTACAGTGTGGCTGTTCTCGTTTTGATTTTAAAAATTAAAGAATTGTTTAGTTCGGTTTGATTTTCATTAAAAATATTTATAACTGAGCTAAGAACTGAATTTAAATTATTATTAAAAAAAAAAAAAAAAAAAACGAAGTCCCTACCCAAACCCTACCATGGTAGGTGCGCTGGTTCTCTCTCGCCATTCACCACTACCCCGATATCTCTTTCTCAGAACCGAGCTGACCTGTGTGCACCCCTATGAATTATTGTGGACGATTAAATTTGTGAAAAATGATAAATAATATTTACAAAAAAAGAAATTTAAATAATAATATAAAGTTCAAAAAGATAACTTATTTGTTTGAGTGGAGGCATGACGGAGTGTATTGAAAAATACTTTTATACGGAAGGTAAAGATGTATCTACCAACTCCGGCACAACCATATACTCAGACCTGAACACTCAACACAAACCCTATACAAGCTATATTTCTTTGCCTCTTTTCAATATAAGTTAAGATAGTTACACTAAAAGTAAAAATACTTAAAAGAAATTTTAAAAAATTTTGAATTTTGAAATAAAATTATTTTTAAAAACCTTTTTAAAATACAACACAATTTTACTCTTAAACATGGATCAAATTTTACTTTCCCACCGTCCATTTGATGGCCATCAATCATAACCGTTGTGGTTTAGGAACCATCCCCATCACTTACAAAGAGGTCCATGGTTTAGACAGTAGATAATGGTGCGTGTGTTCCACCACACCATACCCCACCAGAGTATTAATGATTTTTTAGGTGAAATTTATAGCCGTTGGTGGTTAGGAAGATGGTGACAAAAATAGTTTCCAGCTTTTCTCGTGACAAGTGAATTATCTCATGCAGAAAAAGAAGGCATTGAAATGATGAGCCGTGGTGCAATTCCTCCCGTGGATCACCAAATTTAGGTGGGTCCCACTTTTCATAATCATCCGTTGTTGTTTTGATCAAAAGGTGGTCCACCAACGGGTGCGGCACAGCTTAGTCGCATGATCTTTCACTTTAATGATGTTATTTCATTTCATTTTTACGTAGTTAATGATGGTTTTAAAATGTGGGTTGATGATAGGGTGCTGGGCCATTATACCAAAACTACTATACTAAAGTGGCTTTACACGTGGCATGTTACTCAAATATCAGCCGTCCAATTAGTGACAACTACTGTAGATTAGTGTCCCCAAATTTCAATTGTTAAAAATTGTTAGATCTAACGGTGGATTAACTAACGTATCTCTACATAATCATAGAGATTAAATATAGATGAGGATATTTAAGAACATTTCAAAGAAGTTCCAATTCATCACAACTTCATCTTTCCCTATCTATAGCTATCTAAAAAGAGAATATAGTGGGCCTACTCATATGCTCAAAAATTATAATTCAACGGTCAAAAATAAACTGATGATCATTTGGGGCCCACCTAATATCGGTTTTACATAAACAATCTTAGCCTCTCATTAATTGGCATTTGTTTTATTGAATTTGGTTCATTAGATGGCCACCAACCAGCCAGATAGTACCATACTTTTGGTGGGTTATATTCAATCTAAGTGGGGCCCACTTTGAGCGGTTCGGATTATTTGTACATGACACGTGTTCAGCAGCGGAAGTACCGCTGCACCTTGGTTGGGGGACTTGAGCACATGCAACCCAGAGCTCGATGGGCCCACCGATATGTCCGTGTGACATTCACTCCGTCTGTTAGTTTCATCGGTTCATTTTAGGATGTGAGCATGAAAATGATGCGGATCAAAAACTCAAGTGGGCCACACCATAAGGAAGAGTTAGGATTGAACGCCCACCGTTGAAAACTTCTTGGGGCTGCAGGGGTTTTGGATCGTACTGATATTGGTGTTTTCCATCAGTGGTAATCATCTCATGAACGGGTTGGATTGGATTGAATATTGGAAAGTTTCAAAGGTGCGCGTTTCATCTCCACCGTTACTGTGGTGTGGCCCAGTTGAGTGTTACGTCAGCTTTGTTTTTGGTCTCACTGCATCAAATGAGGTCGCGAAATTAATGAACGGAGTAGATGTCACACGGTCATCATGGTGGGCCAGAGAGCTTTGGCCCCCTGTCTATAGCAAACTGGCTTCCTGTGATCAACGGTACGATGTGAAACACGAACAGCAGCTAAATCACGCTATGCCCGAGTACGAACGGATAGTGGTGAAATGTGGGGCCCACCATAACTCCATCAACTGTTAAAAAAGATTCAGTCGGTGGTCCCCAGCTCTCATCACCATCCGATTTTGATAAGATGGAGGGGAGCGGACGCACGCGAACTTTAGTCTCCTGATTCATGAGAATGTTGAAGATTTCGTTTCGTCAATGTCGCGACTCAGGATCTAGCGAGTTTCACAGTGGGGGGCCCACATGCTTAGATGGTCCAATGATCTGAACCGTTCATATTCTCTTGCGCATCATATATAAACTGTTAGCCGCCAATCATTCTTCAGTGATAGTCTATCCTTGGATTTTTATAGATGAATCCGATCCATTGAAAATTCTCTTCTTTTTTTCTAAATTCATCTAGAGCTAGCGATACTCAAAATCATTAGTTTTATTTAATTTTCTAACCGTGGCCCTCGAGGTATAGATTCCTCGGCATGGACGGTTGTGATCCCAAGCATACAGCACGTGGGCTCCTCTGGGCGGCGGAGTCGTCAAAGGGGAAAAAATAAACAAATGACAACGGCATGTATGACGGGCGCGAATTAGATACTGACAAGGTCAGTAGCGAAATCGCTACTGAAGTGACGTCACCGAGCTATGTGGACCGGACCCACCATAATGCGTGTATTGCATCTATACCGTCCAACCATTTGTAGAGATCGTTTTATGGCATGGGAAAAAGAATGACATAGATCTAAAGTTCAAGTCGACCCACCACAGAAAACCGTGGGATCAGTCACACCCACCGTTGAAACATTTATAGGGCCCACCATGATGTATTTTTAGATCCAACCAATTTATAAGTTAACATAGAAATATATGAAGTGAAAAAAAAAATATATAAGCTTGTTCAGAAACTTCCGTGGCTCATAAAAAGTTTTGAACGTTGGATGTCACTGTCCCCACTACTTTTTATGGTGGGTCCACTTGAACTTTTTATCTATCTCATTATTTTTCTCATCCCAGAAAATGATCTCTCCAAATGGATGGACGGTATGGATACAACACACGTATCATGATAGGTCCACATAGCTCGGTGACATCACTTCAGTAGCGATTTGGCTACTGACCTTGTCAGTATGACAGTATCTAATCCGCGCCCGTCATACATACTGTTCTCATTTGTTTATTTTCGCCCCTTTCACGACATCCACTTAAATAAGCCACAACACATGGAATGACAGGGATAGTGACACCTGTGTTGAAAATGTCATTGGGCCCACCGTGATATTTATATTCCATCCAACACGTTCATATTGTGGGCCTGATCAAAACGAACGGAAAAATCCCAAACATCAGATAATCCAAATTTTCAGTGGGCCCCAAAAAGGTTTTCTTGGTTGCATCCCTAAAGCGGAGTTTGTGGTGACCCTAACACCACAGATCCCCCTTGCGACTGTGATCTGTTTTATCCATACCATCCATTCATTTTTGCCAACTTGCTTTATAGTCCTTGTAATTGGATGTAATGGAATTTAATTGAGAGTAAATGCACCTCTTTCTTTTCTTTTTTTTTTTGCTGTGAGTCTGCCACCGTGGAATTGAAAGTAAATGAAAGCACGCCTAGCTATAAAAATAACAACCGCATCACTAAAGTTATATGAATAGCAAGTCGCTCGTTTCAAATCCTTACATTTATAACAGACCTGAGGCCTGAAATTTTCTCATTTTTTGTGAAAGTTTATAGTTTAATGGGTTTACTAAAATTATTCTATCATATATTACATATAGACTAATTTGGAATACTTGGAATACCAATAATAATTAGTCTCATATCCTGTAAATATATCAAAATAATTCTCAAATCCTGTAAATATATCAAAAGAATTCCAATGCATCCCAACCACAATCTACACAACACAAGTAAGGATCCCACTTCGTCATGCATGACTAATGACTAAGGATTTTAATTCACATGGATTCTAATATAACTGTGATTTGGTTTTCAATGCACTATAGTTACAAAATGTCAAATAGTTTCTAGAAAGCAAAAGTAGAGCTATATATGAGTTGAACTGAGCGCAATATATGTATTACAAGAAATGTATAACATTGACATATTTATTATAAGAAATGTATAACATTCACAGTCATATTGTAAAAAATGTATAACATTCACAGTCGTATTACAAAAAATGCACTACAAATTATATTATTTCGGAGGTATAGGAAATTTGCAACTCCGACGATTATGCCCTTTTTGTTTGCAACGTCCACATATTTTTGTTGTTCGTTCCTCTCAACGGGAAAGGATCTGTGCCTTCTTCGGTCTTCCAGCTGACTTCGTCTGTAGCGGGAGCTTGATACTCGAACAATACTCCTTGAATCCAGAAGAAATATTCCATTGACTCTTGTCCCGTACTGGGTACACGGAATCTTCATACGTGATCTGGTAATTCCTCGCCATATACAACGGGGAGCAATATGAATAATGAGGAAGATTATATTTTATACATGCTGAAAGAACATGAAAACAAGGGAATCCTTTTACTTCAAACTCGCGACATGTACATAAAAGCTTATTGAGCTTGACAGTATCATTTTAGTCTCCCACAATATAGTATTCATCCCGAGAAATTGCGTGGCAACGAACATCTCGTGCCTTTGGTATGAGATCCTTTAACTATTTCTTAGCCCACAGTGTCAATGGTCCAACGAATAATGGTGTTGATTCTCTTCTTTTATAGAACATCTCTTGAATTTTCATTCTAACCGTCTCTATCAGCATAGTTACGCGATATTCTCGTGCTTCTTTGAATAAAGCATTAACACACTCAGCTATGTTCTTAGTGACCAAATTGAATTTTTTTCCTAAGAAGTGCGAAGATGCCCACTTTTCATACCCTCTTTCCCTCAGCCATGCATGTACCGGGGGGTTGGCAAGTTCGATATCATGCATTAACTTTTCGAACTCAACCCTCCTACAAGTCTTTACAGCCTGCCAGTAGTAGATTTCTAACGACTTATCTTTGAACGTGTCCACCAAGTTTCGGTATATATGGTATGCGCAGTAGCCATGAATTGCGACTTGGAAGACTTGGGGAACTTCTTTCATTAGACATTTATGCCGGTTTGATATGATCACAAGACCAAGTAGATCCCTTAAGGAATCGCTGAGGTAGGTAAGGACCCAGTTCCAACTGCTATTGTTCTCTGATTCTCCGATACCAAAAGAAACTGGAAAGATATGATTGTCGTCATCGAAAGTCATAGCAACAAACAGAACACCCTTGTACTTACCTTTTAAATGCGTCTCGTCAACGGCCAAGACCATTCGCAGAGATGTTTGAAAACTTCTGACGCATTGTCCGAGCGCAACAAAACATCTCTTAAACCTCATCGTCTGTTGATTCACGAGTAGGCCAGTCACTGTCCCCGGGTTCGTCATCCTCAACTCATACAGGTACATCGAGAGTTTTTTGTAAGAGTCTTCATAAGACCCCATTACGCGATCGATTGCAAACTCTTTAGCGCGTCATGTCTTCTTATAACTAATAAGAATATTATACTTCTCTTGCATTGCGAATAGAAACTCGACTCGGCTCACTCAGTAGTTGACCCTAGTTCGAACTTGGCTCGGCTCGGTCCTTAAGCCTGATTGGCCAACTCAACTCAGTTCGGTCAGCAGCTCAGGCCATTTCAAGCCGAGTTCGAGCCTATGTGGTATTTTGTCAAATACATGTAATGCACCTTTAATTTCTCATAGTATGCAAAACAATAGCAATAATTTGCAGGCATTTCATCAAACACTTGATAGACAACATCAAAATCAAAATACGAGAGTAGTTTTATTATGTAAATTATTATTATCATTATTATTATTTTTGTGATTTGTTTTGTATCATAATTTCCTTGCCACTAGCAGATCCTGTAGAGAATGTATGCACCTGAAATGCCACTTTGTTGAGTCATTTCATCTAACACTTGGTGAGCAACGTTAATATCAAAGTAACTGAGACACTGAACTTATACGATCCGAGTTCAATTCGAGTTGAGGTTCAATTCGAGTAGGTTCAAACTTGGACAAGCTCGAACTTGATTTGAATTTTTTTGAGCTCCGAAAAATCAGTTCGCTTTTCTTAAACTCAATTTTAAACTGAGTCAAATCAAGCTTTTTCAAGTCAAGTCGAGCAAGTTAACCGACCTAACCTAACTTAGTTCGTGTACAACTCTAAGCATAAGTCCACTGCACTATAAGAAACAACGCAATATTTTTTGCGAGCCAACCCATTCATAAGGTCACATAAGGGTCACATAGACCTCCAAGAAGGTAAAACACAGTTATCAACTTTGAGATTTGGATATGCTTCAATTTTATGCTCATGCCATTAAATAAGCTGACAAAATGGATGGACGGCCTGTATAAAACAAGTACATCACGGTGGGCCTCATGGAGTCTTGTCATCAGGGATTGCCATGATGTTGGAGTCATCACGCAATCCCCTTCCGGCATACCCATCCCAGCCTTTTTGTATGGTCGAGATTTGAGCTCGCGTTCTAAAATTAACTGCAGCAAATGATGGTGAGGTGGACCGGCGGAGCTTTCCGTCGCACGAGCTCCTCCAAGTCGTAGGAAATTCACTTTCACATGTAGGTGGAGTTCGTTCGACGCGGATTGCCTACTGATACCGTTGAACAGCGACTCACTACTGTGGCCCCACCATGATGCGTGTGTTTTATCCACACTATCCATCCATTTTGAAAGATCAATTTAGGATATATAAACAAAAATGAATTAGATCAAATTCTCATTTGGACCACACCATAGGAAACAATAGTAATTGAACGCCCACCATTAAAAACTCCTTGGGAACGACAAAAGTTTTGAATTAACCTAATATTTTTTTATTTTTATTTTTAACCTTCATCCAGGTCTTTGTGACCTAATCAACAGGTTGGATGTGAAATAAACATTACAGTGAGCCCTAGGAAGTTTTTAATGATGGGCATTCAATCACCACTGTTTTCCTGTGGTGTGGTCCACTTCATATTTGGATCTGCCTTAATTTTTGGATAATATCCTAGAATGATCCGTCAAAATGGATGACCGGCGTGGATAAAATACATACATAACTCTGGGGCCCACAAAGCACCGTCCAGTAGCCACTTCGCTACTGGCAGTGTCAGTACGCAGTCCGCGTAGTGTCACGACATGGGCCATCTAGCACACGTCACGGAAGCGTCACGTACATCCAATACAGGACGATCAGGACCTTCTGATGATCGGAAGTGTCTGTCTTCTGGACACGTGGATGGGCCATGCACATAAAAATCACGTTGAACAGATGATTCAATCCCGACCCACATCAGATATTTCCCATTCAGTGATGACCGATAGCTTTGGTTTTCAGCCATCAGTTTAAATGCCACAAATCAACCATTAAAGTCATCCTTCGGGCGTATCTTTTAGATCCTGGCCTATCCATTTCTGTGTCGAGAAGATGGACGGTCCCGATCATCAGGCCAGGATGCATATGGCTACCGTTTAGCAACAATCCAATACTCCGGGCCTAGAGATTATACAGTACCCTTTGGGTTTTAAGTTCGTACAATGGTGCCACGTTTAGTGATCTAAACCGTTGATATATGGGCCCCACTTCATGATTAACGCATGATGAATCTCCCAGATGGAAAAAACCATAAAACCTTTCAGAACAACCGTTCTCATTCAATTAAAAAAAGGCCAAATATTCTACGGCTAGGATCTTCCAATCTGGACGATTTTGGGTGCTTGGGCCATCCACTTTGAGTCCCGTACTATCAACAAATTGGATAGTTGAACCATAGGCCCAACATTACAAACTGTGGGCCTCGATCCTCAACACGTGCGAAACGGACTTGAGAAAAGCGTCAAGTGGTTGGTTAGTTCCACACGCGTGTAGATCCGTACACATCCACACGCGGGCACACGTTTAGATGTGAAGCATATATATGAGATCTGTGCTTTCCATAATGTTGGAAATAATGGATACATGTTCTTCCCAAATTGTCAGATAATTTAACCTTTCAGGTGGGCCACAACTTACAAAGCAAACTGACGGTTAACATTTTTTAGCCATTCATTCTTTTGATATGCTTTGGTCCGAATGAGGTGTGAAATGGCCTGACATCATGCCAGAAGGTCTAAACAGTCTCGTTCACCTTATGTAAAGCTCAGATCTCACACGTGTCACATTATGGCACATGCGCCATTACGTGGATGTGTACGGTTTCCACACTCGTGTGCGATTATCAGACCTGAAGGTAAAATGTCAGTGTCGAACTGCCACGTGGATTGGGTGGTGACCCCTGTGGGACCCACCGTGATGAAGCATGTGTTTTATCCAAGTGGACCACACCATAGGAAATGGTCGTGATTGAACGCGGGTTCGGTAAAGGAGCTTGTAAATGGTGGTAGTTGGAAAATTAAAGCGGAAGTAAATGAATTAACAGTAAATGACTTAATCAGCACCTGCTCGAATGAAGTTAGCTTTTTTTTTTTTTTTTTTTTTTTTTTTTTTTTTTTTTTTTTTTTAACACACGCACACATACCCCCACGCACTCACGCTAGTGGAATTTCACCACCTATGGATGAAGTAAGTTAAATGCATTCAAAATTTAATATTTTATTTGGATCGAAGTAAATGAGAAGATTTACAGTGTATTGGAATTTTTTGATATATTTAAAATAATACATGTGATCTTTCGAATCGGTTTTAATATGTTAAATTGATGTACATATGTAATATTTATTATATTAGTTATAATAAGCCCATCAAAATATATAATTTAGTTTAAAAAAAATTTGAGCCTTGCATGAGCCAGCGACATAAAGTTTGCAAATAAGTTACTTGTTAAATTTTTAACCATTTATTTAAATTTTTAACCTTTAGATGGTTTAGATTTTTATTGGTGTAAGTTTAGTAATGTAATCGGTATTTAAATGATTTTGAAACATTATTAGCCTGTCATGCGTATGGTGATGCTTCATAATATCACCTTAGTTTAGTTGAACGGCTTCTCAAGATATCTCAAAAAGTCATTTCAATTTATTTACTTCTAAATTATGCTAAAAGACTTCATTTATAAACCAATTTACTTTTATTTTATTTCCATATGGAGGAATATATTTATATTTGAAAATACTAAAAATAACATTTACTTTTATTTACTTACAATTTACTCCATTTACCTCTATTTACTTCCATCCAAACTATCTTTAAAACTTTTTGAGCCATAATAATTTTGGATTAAATTAATATTAGTGCTTTCAATTCCTTCATGCATGACCTTATCAACACCATGACAAAAGGGAAAAAAAAAAGAAAAAAGAGAAAGAAAAAAAAAGTCATTAGGTGGGCTAAGAAGGTGTCATTATCCTTATCATTTAATGTGGTGTGGTCCACTCGATCTTCGGATCTGCTTCTTTTTTGAGATGATGCCCTAAAATAACCTTTCAAAACGGATGAACTGAGAGGATATAAATCATATACATCACGGTAGGCCCCACAGAACCCAACACCACCCACCCAAATCCCCTTCCATGTTGACCTGACGAAAATACCATCGTGATGTTCTACGAATACGGCGATGCTACTGTAAATTTGTCACTTTCTTGGGGGCATTTCTGTCACTGAAGTATCAAAAGAATACCAGTGCAGATTCGGTGAGTTGTCACTTTCGAGATTTGCTTTCATTATAGGGGTTGTTTGTTTCCGTTATAAGAGAAAATCATGTCTTGTAGACCAGTTGCTGTGATAGTCGAATATCATTTTAAAATTAGTGGTGACTCTTCGACTGTATAAATGGCATAACTGATCAGAAATCCAGACGGTCCAAATAGATAACCCAATTGCAGATGGAACATCAGCCAAAAATACACAAAAAATGATGACAGTGACAATCTGATTTTGCGCTTAACTGTTTTACTTTTAGCCATTGATTTGATAACCATCTATGATTTTAGGATTTTGATTGGTCCACAATGATCTACAGAGTTTTGGATGGTCTGGATTGCATTACGTGAGTGCCACATGTGCAGGGCATGAGTCACCATCATTTAAAAAAAAGGTGTTGTACCATCATATGAGTCTATCCCGTATCGGATGCTTTGGGTGGGCCATCACCTTTTTCTGTCGTCCACGGCACGTGATCTGCAACCCTAACGAGAAATGTAAGGAACCTTTCATGTGGTGGAGTGGTTCATACTAGTAAATGACATGGGTCCATTGGTGGCAGTGGTGGGGTCCACCGTATTATTTAGTTGCCGAAGATCCCAACTTGTCATAGGTGGGTCCTTTTATTTCCACCAATGGGAATTAGGGCAGCGGACTAGATGAATTGGTTGTCAGCTACACTACCGAATTTGCGAATGGTAATTACCATGCATTCGAGCTATCTAAAACTAACTCACTATGATTTTTGAGTGTCATCTGAACCGTCCATCAGTTACACACCATCATCTTAGATATATATACCAAAATTCAACCTGATTAATAGCTCATGTGGGCCACACCAAAGGGTACGATGAGGGCATTGGGGAGGGGAAACCCACCATAGAAACTTCTAGATAAAATGTGGGTCTCATGGTGTTGTGTATATTTCATCTAACCCATTCATCAGGTGGGCCCTATCAGGATGAAGGTACATGTTGAATATAAAGTCATTCCAAAGCTTAGGTGGGCCACAAAAAGTGAATATATAGCTTTTAGGCACGAATGCGAATTACTGCCTGTGATGTGTCCTACCTGCTGGATGGTTCTTGGGACGTACGGTGAGAATGTGGAGATCATCAAATGAATAGCTTCGATCCGCATGAAAATTATGAGTGGGCCCCACATATCTTGAACTTATAGACCATAGTGTAGTTATTTATGGGATTTTATAAATTACTCCTAAGTTAATTAAGGTTTTGCATTCCATCAGCTACTTTAAGGAGTTTTGCAACAAGGTACCTTAATAATTGAAGTTTTCAGACCTGACATCCTTGGACAACTACCTCTCACACCGGTTAACGTAAATGGATGCCTTTTAGTAAAAGATGAAATCATCCCATATAAATGAAAGTCTTATGGCCCATTAAATATCAATTAATCAATAGAATCAGAGCACCATTCAAAAAACTAACCGTTGTTTTATAAATAATTTAAATTGAGCCCCACTATCTAAAATGTAGAATTTGAACCATAGATTGCCATTTGTAGATTTTTTATGAGTTATCATCCATCGTTCTTTGTTAGGGTATCAGACCCTTTCACTTGGCCCTTGGGTGGAAGTTTTAGAATCTTTCCGTAATTTATATGATTTCTATGTAGAGGTGGTGGACCTTTTGTCCTAAAGTTTTGATGCATGAAACGCATGTTGCATTTGCTAGTGGGACAAGCTTGTCTCTCTCCCCCTCATAATGTCTGTAGGTGTGTATGGTGGGTGAAGGCCACTTTCTGTGAGTCTTTGTTGTATATTTCTTTTGTGAGTGTGGTATGTAAAAGGAAAGCATTTTGTAGAAGGAGGTACTTCATTAATTCATCTTATAGGGGATTTTTTAACATAGGATTCCTCGCATGGATAAGAGAGAGGTGACTCTTGTATTTTTATTTTTCTTATTTCTAATGTAGAAGAAAGCTGTATATTGTTACTCGTGAAGTAGGCATATTGTTGAACCATGTAAGCCTCTTGTCTTTTGTTTTGGTTTGATTATTTTCTTTTGTGTTTTGGAATCGCTCATTGATTGCGTGTGGGTGTTTTTTCCGTAACATTTTTATTAAATTATCCACAAATGTTCATTTTAATCTACGTATCTTTCAATTGCTTCATTTCTATGAGTTCGCTAGTTATTCAACATAAAAACAACTATGAATTAAGGGCCCACTTGTGCATCTTACCATAGTAATAAGCTTTGAAAGTCTAGATAATTAAGCCATGTGTGCCTAATGTCTGAATCTTGCGTATCCTTTAACAATAGATGAAGACATGGATTTTGAGAGATTTGTAATGATTTTGATTGCTCCACTAGTTATTTCGGTTATAGGTAGGTCTTTATTTAGTTACGGTTGTCTCAATTAGTCAGTGACAATCGGCTAGATTTGAACCCTAAACAAACAAATCACGAGATTAGACTTGAGGTTTAAGTGATTGGGCGGATTCGTTGGTTTCATATGGTTGATTAATCGAATTTGTGTGGTTCTTTACTAGTACCATCCGTGTATATGCTCACCTCGAGCATTAATGGTCAGTTAGTGGATTTTAAAAATCTAAAATAGCGAAAATTCAAGATGTTACAATTGTATTAAGCAAAACCTACGTTTGGTGGACCATTGAATTGTATTCAATGAATTAGCTTCACAACTTATATCGGTCACTTGTACACATGTGCAACTTGAATGTCATGTGTAAAGGACGCATATGGATTGATGATATAGATAAAACATATGCATCAATGTGGGGCCCATAAATGTAGTGGATTTTGAAATTCATTGAAAATCCCAGAACATCTATGATATGATACGTAGATTAATCCAATCCTTACTGTAGTTTCCAAACAGTGGATAAATTTGCCCGAGACCAAATGCAATTCCATACCACTTAATCCCATGTTTCAAACTTAAGAGAAATTTTTGTATTCTAACCTCTAATCTAATTTGCAAAATCTACTCAATTCTATAAATTTACAATTCATTTGACACACACAAACGTTGTACATTAGTTCCGGATTTGCATTGTCCTCATGTTCCTCTCATCGATAAGAACCAATCTCTGATGTATCTCAATCACTTGCGAGACTGTATCCACATTAATGTAGACAAACCGCCTGTCGAAATCAATTTTAAACCCCAAGGATTCCACATGTGGGTTCTGGATGCGGGCGTAGAAAAGTTGGGCGTGCTTCGAAGGAGCTTGGGTCTTCACCTCCAGGATGAGATTCCACCCGAGTCGAGTAAGCTAATACAAGGTACCGTTGTTATTAGACATGGCATTACCCACTCAACATTAGAAAATGATGGGCCGATCTGTAAACTTTTTGAAATTTACGGCATTCAAGGAAGCTTACGATGAAGATTGCAACTAGATGGGGCAATGGAGTACAAATATGCTCCTCGATCCTGTTTCTTCTTTGCTCATTGCTCACAGTTTAGCCTCACTTCGTTAGGAGCTATCTTTTTCTTTCCTATTAGAGAGAAACAAATGGATTACGAAGAAGGAAGAGACAGAAGAAAGAAACGCCACTATAATGTTGCTACGGACTGAGAAAACTCAAATGCAAGGGGAAATGGGAGGTGAGGGAGAAGAAATGGGATTTTAGGAGTGTTTGGAAGGTTTAGAAGTTGGAGTTTTGGGAGAGGGGGAGCTAAGGAACGGAGAGAGTGGAGGAAAATGGGAGAGATAGGATTTAAAAAACCCTTTCACGGCCCACACGCATGCACATTTCGGGTTCCAATGGTGGCATCGTTGGCTGCTATCTTAGTGATGGTAACACCGTCGACAACTGTCCCAAAACTATCACTTCCCACCGTGACACTGTGGGCCACTGATCATGTTGCCATGGTGGCACCGTCGATCTTATGGTGGCAACATGCCCCCTTGGCCTAAAAAGCTTAAACCCCATGATGGCACCATCGGTCTGACGATGGCACCATGGACCACTGTCCTAAACTTGATTTTTTTTTTTTTTCATAAGGATCGGGCTCCGACAAGGTTTGTGTTTTCTACTCAACCCCAACTTCGAATCCTATGGAAAAAACTTCTTTCCTAACACACCAATCTACCTATGATCTGTTCTATGATGAATTTACGCGCATACGATTTCCCCACACAAGACTACATCGACCAAGGCGTCCTAATGTTCTGATTTCTAAGTTCAAGTTCGAAACTCTCAAAATACTCAGGAATTTATTTATAGTGTTCAGTGCTGCTAATTCCAAAGTCTTATCTATATCAACGTATTCATTATAGTAAATCTCCAGCTCATAGTAGTTTATCTCTAAACTCATCCTCATACCAACTTGTAACACCTCAAATTTTAGGGTCGAGCACGAACTCAATCTCCAATATTCTGGGTGTTACTTTTACTTCACGGAAGAGTGATTTATCTGTATAGTACATTAGTATCTAAGCATTCATAAGAGATTAGCTAAATAGTGTATATCAATCAAACTAAACATGTATACAAAATGAAAATGCAAAATATCCATCCACAAATCAAATATCTCACAGAGTCTACCCAGATGGGGATCCAATATACAAGTTCAAAAGAATGATAAAGTATATAGTCATTGCCCAAAATATCCCAACATAATTCCAGCAGTCAACTACATCGAACCACTATTTCTCACCCAAAAACTGAAAATATGAGAACTTCTCTTGTGGTTTGCATACTTTTCCTCAATGGTACTCACCTCTACGGTACCCGCATCAGTGAAATCATTTGGTTGGTATTTTAAAATACCAATCTAGGTGGGAGTGAGTGCTCAACTCAGTGATAATTATTATCCTAAGTTACACATATTATCAACATGATCAAGTATAAGCAAGATGACATTACAAAACAAGCAATTTCCTAAGCTAGTCACTTAAGTGTATGGATAGCAAAATGTGCATATGTATGGTCCGAGAATAGTAATATTTGTAGTACTTCCTTAACATCACAATTATCCACAAAATCACCACTCAATTGCAGAATGGTTCACCTTTAGTGTAACCCACAAATGCATGCCATGACATGCATGATTAACCCAATAATTATTAATCATAGTTCGTACAACAGGTTGGAGAAGCTGGGATACCTCTGTTCTATCAAAAGTTGTTGTATAGATTATGTAGCTCATGGCAGCGCATAGCGGCCCCTCACAAATGTCCCTTAATCCTGTTTTGGGTTTGTCACCCAAAAGTTCAATTTATACAATTTAACAACAGTATGAACTTATCGCTCAAGGACAATCATCAACAAGTTAAGGGTTGTCACCCAACATGGTCAACAATACAACGGACTTGTGTCCTTTATTAATGGTCAATGGTCACTAAGGGGATACTCGTCACCCAATGTTTTATCAAATGGCGGGCTTGTCACCAAATATTTTACCAAATAGCAAGCATGTTATCCAGCCTAGGCCGATAGCTCGGACACAGTGTCCTATACACCATGCACGACTCATAGTTCTTTCTAGATCGTAATGCACTAATGGTTATGAGTGAACTTAACCAATAGTAATAGTGGTATCTCAGATTTCATTGAGTATTATATAATCACCAATCATGGAAAAGATTGAGTTTGCATTAGGCTAATATGATCGATTATGGAGAACCTCAGGAAAATTGACACTGGGTGCAAAGCATCCTGCGTAGTTTCAACTATTGTCGATCGTCTGTGCTCGACTTCAGTTGACCACGTACGATCAGGATAGCTGACTCAAAGCGGGGCTATCCTTAAGCGGCTTGCAGGACTCGACCCATTACAATAACAATCTAACTTACCAAATATACACCAATGTTCATATCCATAGTATTATATCACAAAAAGGTATATCACTTTGATACATATACAAATAAGTACAAATCAACGTATATCAACATATTCCACATTTATCAATGATTTCAACTTAATACCCTTCCAAGGTACAACAACATAACAGTACATATGTACCACCATCACAATCCAATATATGCCAAGAAAAATAAATACCATAAACAACTTAATCACATGGCTTAATAGAGTTCTAAGAGCAAGAACCATATATCGATCAAGTATTTCATCAAACATGTTAACTACTAATGATAAAAGCATTAGAGTTTGCAATAATAAGGTAAATATGAAATAAATATCACATAGATTACTAAACTACAATAAAAATCACTTACTAATACCATCAAAGGTCGATAAATGGAAACCTAATATATTATTCTGCACCTTATGAGGGTTTCACCCAGCCTACTCGTACTTCTAGGCTTATGGTTTTAGGAAAAAAATATTGATTCCTATACAAACACAAGATTTATGTGAGGTTCATGCAATTCTACCTAGAAAGACCTAGATTGTGAGAATATGCTTCGATCTTTATCTCCGATAATGGAAGGGATGCAATGGAGGATTCAATAGCGGCTAGGGTTTGATTGAAGGGGAAGAGGTAAGAGAGAGCACAACCTTGCACAATCACACATACACACACACACACATGTTGGGGGCCTTTGCACAAAATCTTAGGATCTAGCTTCCCCAAAATACTAGAATTATGAGATAATAAAGCAATGAAATAAATCAAAGCACAAACCACACGACACAAGAGATTTTTACGTGAAAAACCCTCAAAGAGGTAAAAACCACGAGACCTCGTTCAGATCAACAATCCGCTATGAAGTAGAACGTTACAACCGATCAGAAGAACACACCACTTAGATCAAACCTTCTTCACTCGCGCAGAAGCGGATAAACAATAAGAGAATAAAGAAAAACGGAGAGATCTCATTGATTACGGGAACGTAGAAGTGCTGAGATGTTGAGTGCACAATAGATCACCTCTATGAGCATAACCTCCCTTCCACAAGCTTCCTCTCTCTCTCTCTCTCTCTCTCTCTCTCTCTCTCTCTCTCTCTCACACACACACACACACACACACACGCACATTTGATATCCCTAAACCCTTGTAAAGCTTTAGGAAACCCTCTCGCATTACCTAGAAAAGCCCTAGGAACCCCTATTTATAGTTTAGGCAACTCCCTTTCGCACTATGGCGAAAACCGCCTCAAATTTCTAAAGTCCGCACAAAATCCGAACTCAAATCTGTGTAACCTTGACTGGTCGAGCGACTCACTCGACCGATTGAGCACACTCCTTGACTGGTTGAGCAACGCGGAAGAATATACTCAATTGGTCGTTGGATTTTGAGTCGAGCACCACTCAACTGGTCGAGCACCACCCTCGACTGGTCGAGTCAGGCCCTCAACCGGTCGAGTTTGAGGAGGAAAAACTCCAACAACACACACACACACACACACACACACACTCTCTCTCTCTCTCTCTCTCTCTCTCTCTCTCTCTCTCTCTCTCTCTCTCTCCAAGTTTGGGCACAAATTCGTATGGGGTGAAGGGGCTGCTCAACGGACCTTTTATAGCTCCAGGTGTGGTGCTAATAGACCTAATGGCTAGGGTTTTAATATACTAACACTATGGGAGGTGGCTTCCAACCATTGGGGCCCACAGGGATGTGTATAGGTTGATCTACACCATCAAATAGGTGCTCCTAGTCAAGATTTATGTTTGGATACGATCACTTCGACATTCAGATACATTAATCAAGGGGTAAGGTCATACTTCAGTTCGACGGTTACCAATCGTCATTTGGGATTACGACTATACGAATATATGTGCAAGGTATTAATCTAAGTCAGTGACTTTACTTTGATCGAAATCTAATGGTCCAAAAGCCACAACTTGGCAAAGAGTAGACATGGACATTTAACTTAAGTTCACATTATTTTCTAAAGGCATTCGCATATCCGCTATGCTCGCCTTGCGAGATCAAGTTGAAAGATTCTAAATGTGGTCTTAGCACAATATCCGCGATGGATGTCAAGCCCGACAAAATATACATCTTTTTATAGTTTTGGGTTTAGCAGCCTGCTAACGGGCAATCAAGAGCTAGTTTGGTTAATTTGGGCATTTCTAAAATGAGTTAAGACATGAGGTTTTTCCTACGAAATGATTAATGTTTAGCTTAGTTAAGTTCATAATGCGACATATTTGCAATTAGCGGAAATAATTGTTTAGTCTTCATTGTTCTTAATTTGTCATTTCTAGGCTAAATAAGGTGTTTAATTAGGCATGTACGGTCATATAGGATTTAGTATAAAATTTTTACAAGATATTACATTATCAATACCTAAATATTAGGGTCATGTTTATAACAGTATTTTCTACTCTTCTCCCACCCAAATCGAAAGTCACCGCTGCAACTCAACAACTCATAGACTATGAACATGCGAGTCAAAGCTGACCATCCAAACCGTAGCCCCTTCGTCACGGGAGAAAGAATCATGAAAATTACATTGATTCGACAATCTTAACCATCTGATACACGGCACACATGTGAGATCTGCTCCATTCATCGGACAAGGCACACTATGAGCATGTCATTGCCCCAAAGTCAAACTGGTCCACTCATCAGGTGGGCCACACATGTATCAGGGAAATGGACAGTGACCCGTCCATATTGAATGTACCACGTCCATTGAGTAGACAAGTGATCCCAATTGATTGATCTGAACTGTCATTAAGTCCTCCAAATGTTTCAACGGCTGCCATGCAAAGTGGACCGATTGGGCATTTCTAACCATTGATAAATAGAATATAAAATGGACGGCGAGGACGGTGTAGATACAACAATTTGGGCCATTTTCTTATGAGAGCAATCATGGTTTCTCTTATGATCGTAAAGAATCACTCTTATTAAGAAATCCCAGCCATCCATCCATAGCCTGGAAAATTAACGGCTTTAAAGAAAAGAATTACTGATGATGTGACCATTCAGTCGTCACAATTTTTCTAATGGAAGCCATGAAACGTGTCTAATAGGGAGCGGATTCGGTAACACCGACTTCGGTCAGGCCGTGACGGTGGGGCCTACCATGATGTACGTGTTGTCTACCAGGCCGTCCATTCAATTTTCCAGCTCATTTTAAGGAATGGGCCCTAAAAATGAAGCAGATCCAAAACTCAGGTGGGCCACACCATAAACATGGGTGATTGAATCTTATGGGTCATAAAAGTTTTGATGAAGCTGATATTTGTGTTTCCCATCATCCAAGTCTGTGTGACCTTATCAACAGGTTGGGTGGCAAATGAACATTACAGTGGGTCCCATGAAGTTTTTAATGGTGGGCATTCAATCACAACTCTTTCCTGTGGTGTGGTCCACCTGAGATTTGGATCTGCTTCATTTTTGGGCTCATGGCCTAAAATGATCCGTAAAAACCGGTGGACGGAGTGGAGTGGATATACAACATATATATCATGGTGGGCCCCACAGTCACGGCCTGACCGAATCCGCTCTCCCCCAGTAGAGGACGGAGGATAAGGCTCGAATCCATATACTTGTTCATCTGCCCTTTTAAGTATTGACTTTTGAGTCGTGTGTTTGATACTCTGGCAGAGCATGTTCATGCTCAGCAACTCACGAGTTGTACACGTGGCGTACACTAAAATTAAACTGACTGAATCGTGGAACCGACCATCACCAAGTCACAGTCCAAACATCTTAGTTTGTCACATCATCCTGGTTCTGTTCACCTGATGAATGGATTAGATTGAACATAGACAACGCTATGGACCCCACATTCCATCTGGACTTTTGGGCATCCCCCTTCCAGTATTTCCCACCGTTCCCTTCGGCGTGGCCCAACAATGGATGGGTTGGATGGCACTCACACATCAGGGTGGGCCCCACACAACTACGAATGTGCATGTCTTGGGACCTAGTGCATGGGTCCAAAAGAAAAACAAAACATTTAAGCAGTCAATAATGCATTCGTATTACTATACTCTTATTTTTATTGATTTTTTTAATTGACAGATGTTACTATAGTTTTCTGCTACTGCTGGAGTTTTCTACTCTTTCTCATTGGGAATTTCAAAGATCCTTGTGTATATATATATATAGTTTTGTATGCATGTGGAGTTGATTCTATCAGATTACATGTACTTGAGCTTGGAACAGTGCTGTGGTGCCTGTGTACAACTTCCCCGCCATTCATCAGGTGGGCCCCACTTTGAGAACGCCCGGGAAAGAGATCAGAACGGTTTACTCATCAGGTGGCACCCACTAAGAATACCCCAGCAAGAGATCGTTCCCGTTCGCTAATCAGGTGGGCCTCATGTGAATATGAAGGATTTATGGTTAGAGACAACGACCAATGGGCAATATCCAGTGTTGGCCAACTTCATTTTCGTGCTGGCCCACCTGATGAAAGACCCAGATCTTGCACGTGTACGCCATTATGGCACATTTACCTTGGAGAAATCCACTCAACAGCATGCATGAGTGATCATATCACTTCTTTATAGTCTGCATTTCCAGAAGACTTCCTAAAACTTGCTTTGCACAATTTCTTGGGCCCACATATTTGTATAAAAGATATATAGGTAGATGAGAATTGGTCACCTGAACTACAACCGTTGAAGAGTGGGCCACCTACTCTGAGTCTGAGATCAGCACCTCTTGACGATAATTGTACTCTGGGATCATATAAAAATAAAATAAAAAATAAAAAAAAATTCAAACAGTTTGACTAAAATAATAGGATGTAGACCACGTTGAAATTACACATTAGATTATAACCTACAATGTCCTTGTCATGTTGACGGCTGAAAATGCACATTGAAACTGAATTGATGACACAAGCAAATAGCCGTTGGCAAAAGAGGTGGGCCATGTTTAGCTGAGAACAGCAATCTCGAAAGTATCCATCTACGTAGCAGCGTCATAATAGACTAGTGCGACAAATCACACCAAATCACTCTTTTCTAATGAAAGCTCAGCCGGACATTGGTGATGCTGACTTGTCATTTGATGTATGAAAGCCATTTTTCTTTCAGCAGCATTTGGTGACGATGGGGTCATGGAACCCAATGGCCGGATTGATGAGACCTTCACCCAAATACTTGTGGGACCCACTGTAATGAATGTGTCTTATCCACGCCGTCCATCCATTTTAACAGCTCATTTTAGGGCATGAGACCAAAATTGAAGCATATCCAAAGCTCAAGTGGGCAACACCATAAGAAACAGTGGGAATTGATTGCCTACCGTTGAAAGCTTCTTAGGGGCCACAGAAGTTTTGGATCAAAGCTGATATGTCTTTCTCCTTCAACCATGTAAGTGCAACCTTATGAACAGGTTGGATGACAAATAAACATCATCGTTGGCCCTGGTAAGGTTTCAATGGTGAGTGTCATTCTACCCACTGTTTCCTGTGGTGTGGCCCACTTGAGCTTTGGACAGGTTTCAATTTTGGCCTCATGCCTTACAATGAGCTGGTAAAACAGATGGACGGCTAGCATGCAATCCCCGTCCTGTTCATTCATGGCAGGACTCACCGGTGAACTGACCACATCACATCACAGACAAGTCGGCCCCAACCTGTACAAAATAAGAAAACTTTGATACTCTGGCAGAATGTGATGGATGATACGATGCTAACTACTTGGGAAGTACTTAGAAATTACATACTTGGAAAATATTCCAAGTAAGTCAAATCAAACTGTCCAAAAGATGGGTCCCAACTTTAGATGTATCATGACCCAACAATTAAGCTTATTTGATCATCTGACTATCAGATTGGTGGAAATACACTGAAAAATATGCTATGGTCCTATTTCAACAAAGGAAATGTCCTCAAATCAAAGGTTAAGATTCTTAAACCAATCTTAATTTTGAGACTGACAGATAGTGGGATCCACAATTTATTTGGTTTAATCAACATGCCATGTGTATGGGTTCTGAGTGCCTGCGTATCAAGCGTCATACACAGCCTGAGTATCAAATGCTCACTCAAACAAAACTGCCACTAATTTTGGCATCACATCTTCCAAATTTAGTCAATAAGATAAACCAAAAGAAAAGATGGCTCTTAGCAGTTTGCATCAATGGGCTACCTCTCTTTACATACACTGTAATTTAGAATATACACATGAAAAAAAAAACTGAAAGAAGCAAAAGATGAAGAAATGAACTGAGATGCCCAAAATGCCTTTTTTTACTATTTCAAGATACTGTTACAACAAAAAAGAGTACTCTGGTTAGTGAATATTTTACAAGCCGCCTGCGCAAACTGCTGCTCTGTTCCAAGATATAAGCTTTAGATTAATAAATGGTAAATGGAAAAGGAATCCAACGGTCAGACTTGTCTGACTGTGAAAAGAAAAAAATACGTTAGTTGCAACCGCCTCCCTCAGTTATATGACACCAAACGACCAAAATACCCTCTCCTCAGGAATTCATTCTGCCTTTGTGTGGAGCCCACCACTGTATAAATGACATCCAACCCATCCATCAGGGTTGCTCCACCATAAAAGTTGGGCAAACAAAGAATCACGCTAATCCAATCATTGGATGGGCCACACCATAGAAAAGAATGGACAACCACCCAAGAATCTCCATGTTGACGTGGTGGGTTGCCCAATGGTTGGATCAGGCTAATGTTTGGGATTCCCATTTTTATGCTGCAGCAACCACACTGAATGTGTTGGATGAGATACACTACGGTGAGTGCACAGATCTACTAGTTGTGTATGCGATTGCAGTAAAAAGGTGAATTGCTCAAAAGATAACAGTGCCTGGTAGACAGTGATTCCTCGTATGGGTGAATTTGCAACGAATCTTTGAAACAGGGTAGGTATCTGTAATAATCCAAAACCGATGGGAGGCAGATGCAATCACGGAAAGATGAAATAACATAGGTGGGCTATACTGTAAGAAACCAAAAAGGAAAATGTTAATAGGAAAATTCAATCAGTAATGACAAGAAGCATTGAAGAGTAAAAGGGTTACCTCATAAAATACAGATTTGGCTTCTTCATAGCTTGCAATTTACATCCTGCCGTAATGGATGTTCGGTATCCGTTTTTGGAGAAGATATCTTCATCTTCTCAACCTCCGCTTCCTTCTGAGCTCTCTTCTTCTCGAGCTCAAGCTGCTTGCAGTTTTCTTCATGGGCCCGCCCGAACATTTTCATAAAGTTGAGAAGTGTAGAAGCAACTGCATTGCATAGTAGAAACATAAGGGCCCAAGGAATGGTGGAAATGAGAATGATGAAACACCATCAAATTCATGAACTGAAAACAAGCATGGAGAAGAATGAATTTGGTCCCTCTGATCTGATGTCTAAGCCTCAAATTGAAATTTAAGAGTTGCAAGTTATACACACTTTCTTCATCCATAAGCATTAGGATGCACCCCAAATTGCAGGCAGAAAAAACATTTTGGCAGAGATGAGATAATCATCCATTCTTCTGTCTGGGGACTGAAAAACTAGAACTGCATTCTGCAGCTACAGTTTTCTTTTGCCATTATAACCCAAATAAATATTAATAACATTTCAGCTCTCTATTTGAAACTCAATGTTTATCAAATGGGTAGTAAATCATCCCACCACCTACTTTCTAGGGACATTCAAACACACTTAAGTTTCTTTGCTACTTTGGAATTGGTGTGCAAGGCAAGCACATTATCAAGCTGAAAAACTTCAAAACCAAGTCACCGAGGAAACCCATACAAGTTTCAGCATGCAGGTTTGGATGACCGGAAGAAAGATACTCAATTCTAAGAACAAAACATGAAAACTTAAAATTCTTCCAATAGGTACATTGTTATTATCTGTAACCATATTGACTTCTCAATGGAGAGGCATCATGGTTTGCGTGATGGATGGACAAGCTAGCATTGCCAAAGGAAATAAAATGGAAGAGCACACAATTGAATGTTGGTCCAATATATATCCATATATGATGCGTTCTCAATATTTACATTCAATGTGCTAAGAGGTGATGAGTAGAAGGTGATTTGATGATTAAGGTGTGGAGAAAGGAGGAGAAGACTGAGAGAGAAGAAGAGGAAAGAAGAGACTTTGGGAAAATGTTGTGTGTAGGCCAACATGCTATAACACACAATGTTTTATTAGAATAGAACATATAGTATACTGTAGGAGAAGAGGAAAGAGTGCACATGCACTTACATTAAAAGAGCCACTAACCACACACACTATACACTAACAGTCTTTGGACTCCCCCTCAAGTTGGGAGCATAAATGTTGATCATGCCCAACTTGTGACGAACACAATGAAGAGCATCTCGACTTAAAGACTTTGTAAGAATATCAACAAGTTGATCCCTGGATCGAACAAAAGGGGTGATAATTTCCTTAGGCAACCAGTGTTCGTAATATCGATAATATCAACCGATAATATCGGTATCAGCAGTCAGCGATACGAAACCCTCCGAAAATACAAAAAAAATACTAAAAATTGCCAAACTTCCATTTATCGTGCGATATATCACAAAATATCGTGTGATATCGCGATATATCGCACGATAATGCTTGTTATGACAGATTTTTGCGTAGAATTGTAGCCGCGCGACATACCCGACATTTTATCCGCATCCCATCCAGAAATTCCAAAAATATATAGAAAAAAAAATCTATTACCTGTTCAATCTACTTAAAAGCGGAGCTTTCTACTGAATTTGGTGGGCCGTGGTCGACATTTCCGGGTCACAGGAGAGAAATCTGTCGACATCCGAAGAAATCTAGAGAAATCCTCTTCGAAATCTGGAGAAATCATCGCGAGCTCTGAAAAATTATGGATTTGGGTGAAGATTTTAGGGTTCCGGAAGGCCTGAACCCTCTCTGCATCAAAAAAGGGTGTCCGATCCCTTTTTACGTGATTTTGGGTTGGCTGGTGTATCGCACACCACCGAACTTACTGATGTGTTAACGTCATCAAGTTTTGTGGGTCCCATCATAAGGTATGCGTTATATGCAAACCGTTTGTCCGTTTGGCGAGCTCTTCGTAAGGCTTGAGCCGAAAACTAAGAAAGATCCAAAGATCAAGTGGACCACACTGCAAACAGTAGTGGGAGATTGAACGTCTACCATTGAAACCCTTTTGAGGTCAGAAGTTTTGGATAAATATGATATTTCTTTTTCCTCTTCACCCATGTCTGTGTGACCTCATGAACAGATTGGATGGAAAATAAAAGTTATGGTGGGCCCACGAATGTTTTAACAGTGAGAATCACTGTCCCATTGCTATTTGTGGTGTGGTCCACTTGAGCTTTGGATATTACTTATTTTTGGGCTCATGACCTAAAATGATCTCTCCAAATGGTTGAACGGTGTGGATATAATAAATATATTATTGTGGGCCCATATAACTTTGAATAGCCTACAGGAGGAAGCGGATTGGCTGGTGTAGGTACGTGTTGTGCGAAGACGAGCGCTGACGCTCCTCGAGCTCCAAGTTGTACGGACGGTTCAAAGGAGATCAAAGTTACATGGCCCCACAATTATGTATTTATTATATCCACACAGTTTATCCATTTTTTGAGATCATTTTAGAGTATTAACCAAAAAATGAATCACATCCAAAGATCAACTGCACCACACCACAAATAGCAGCAGAGAAAATGATTTACACCGTTAAAAATTTCGTACAGCCCACCATAACGTTTATTTTCCATCCAATCTGTTCATAAGGTCACAAAGACCTAGATGAAGAGGAAAAACAAATTTCATATTGATCCAAAACTTCTGTGAACCCCAAAAGGGTTTCAATGGCAGACGTTCAATCCCCCCATTGCTTTTTTTTAGTGTGGTCCACTTGATTGGTAGATCTGTCTTATTTTTCATCTCAAGTGGACTATACACAAGGAAACAATGGTGGTTGAACATGGTACCATTAAAAACTTCTTAGGGTGCACCTTGATTTTCCTTATACTTTATTATGCACTTAATCTGTTGATAACTTCACATAAGTTTGAATGAAGAGAAAAAACAATTATTAGCTTGATCCAAACTTTTGTGGCCCACTAATAGTCAATCATCATTGTTTCCTATAGTATGGTCCACCTGATTATTGGATTTGCTTCATTTTTTTTGGATAATGTCCTAAAATGATATGAAAAAACGGATGGGAAGGGTTGATACTGAATATAGTTGTCTTAGTTCAATCGAACAGCGCATAGCTTAGTACCATATGCAAAGGAAACCTATTATGTCCACTCCTTTTTTGAGATTTTACGATTTAAAAGTGTGTATTAGGGTCTTTTTAAATAATCCTTGAAGTTTCATTGAAAAATTCAATAATTTTCCCAATGTTTCCCCATGTTTCCCAAAAAAGTGCGATAAATTAAGCGATACAAACGATATATCCCGTGCAATAACTGATACGTATCTGTAACCCAAGGGTACGATACATTGCACGATACCAATATTTTGAACACCAGAGGCAACTTTCTCCTGAATAAAGTGACAATCGACCTCAATATACTTGGTGTGCTCGTGGAAAACCGGGTTACAAGCAATATGGATGGCTGCTTGGTTGTCGCAATGAAGAAGAATGGGAGCCGAAGGTGGATAGCCAAGTTATTTAAGAAGGATGCAAAACTACACTAGCTCACACGTCGCATGAGCTATAACATGATATTCTGCTTCAGCCGAGGACTAAGCAACAATTGGTTACTTCTTGCTCTACCATGTGAGAAGATTGCCACCTAGGAAGGTACATAAGCTGAATGTACAATGGTGATCATAAGTACTATTTGCACAATCGGCATCAGAATAAACCAAAAAGATGTAGATGACTAGGGGTGTACATGAGTCGAACTGAGTCGAGCTTGGCACAACTCAACTCGGCTCGGCCACTAGCTGACCCCAGCTCAAACTCGGCTCGGTCCTCGAGCCTGACTGGCCAACTCAGCTCAGTTCGGTCAGCAGCTTGGGCCAGTTTGAGCCAAGTTCGAGCCAAGATCGAGCCCCTGCAGCATTTTCACAAACACATGGAGTGCACTTTCAATTTCTCACTGCATGTAAAACACCATCAGCTGTTTACAAGTATTTCATCAAACACCTTGTAGTCAACATCAAAATCAAGAAAAAAAATGGTATTTGTTTCATATACATACCTTCCTTGCCGCTAGCCGACACTTCGTTGAGTCATTTCATCAAACACTTGGTGAGCAACATCAATATTAAAGTAACCGAGTCACCGAACTGGTTCGATCCGACTTGAATTCGAGTTGGGGTTCGATCCAAGTCGAGTCGAGCTCGGGCAAGCTCGAACTCAGTTCGAAATTTTTTCGAGCTAAAAAAATCAGCTCGACTTTGCTTGAACTCAGCTTCGAACTGAGTCAAATTGAGCTTTTTCGAGTCGAGTTGAGCGACCGAGCTAACTCAGTTCGTGTATACCCCTACAGATGACCATGCGACTGAAAGCGGAGGCCAGGACCCGGGGTTGATTCGAACTGAGTTGAATCAAGCTTTTTTGAGTCGAGTTGAGCGACCGCGCTAACTCGGTTCGTGTACACCCCTACAGATGACCATGCGACTAAAAGCGGAGGCTAAGACCCAGGGTTGATTTTAGATACAAAAGTATGCGGTATACAGCCGTGAGATGTGCAGAATGAGGAGATTGCATAAATTGGCTAACAACGATCACCGTGAAGGAGAGATATGGGCGAGTAAGAGTCAAGTAAATGTGCCAGCCTACAAGTCGTTGATACATCCCGGGATAAAAAAGGAGTATGCCATCTGGCCGAAGCTTCTGCAAAGTATTCATGGGGGTGGTAGTAGGTTTTTATCCTAACATGCCGGTCTCCATGAGAAGATCAAGCGTATATTTTCATTGTGACAAGACCACCCCAGATGAGGAGTGACCAACTTCAATTCCTAGGAAGTAGCGGAGAGGACCAAGATCTTTGATGTTAAACTTGGTCTTTAAAAATGTTTTGACCTCCCATGGTCCAACCGAATCACTATCGGACATAACAATATCATCCGCATACACAAGGAGAACCATGATGCCCGTGATCGACAACATATAAAGAGAGAATGATCGGCATGACTACGAACAAAGCCGGACTCCATAAGAGCCTGACTAAAATTTTCGAACCATGCACGCAGGGATTGTTTGAGTCCATAAAGAGTCTTCTTTAACTGACATACAAGCGCAGGGTTATAAGAAGCAACAAAGCCAGGAGGTTGATGCATATAGACTTCCTTTGCAAGGTCCCCATGGAGAAATGCATTCTTAACATTAAGTTGAAACAAGGTCCAGGATAAATTGACAGCCAAGGAGATCACAACACGAATAGAATAAAGCTTAGCCACTGGAGAGAATGTCTCGAAGTAATCCACACAATGAGTCTGCGTGTAGCCCTTAGAAACAAGATGGGCTTTATAGCGATCAATGGAGCCATTCGGAAGGAACTTGATCGTGTAAACCCATCAACATCCAACAGGTTTATGCCCTTAAGGAAGTGGCACAAGCTCCCAAGTATGATTCTTCTCAAGAGCATACATTTCTTCTATCATCGCCTTTGTCTAGTCAGGACTTTGAAGAGCATGTGATAGAGACCAAGGGATAGTTTGTGATAGAAGGGAAGTTGCAAACGATTGAAGGGATGGTGAAAGATGATCATATGAAACGAAATTACTAATGGGGTGCTGAGTACAAGATCGTGACCCTTTGCGCAAGGCAATGGGGAGATCCAGACTCGAGGTACGAGAGTCACCGGAGCCAACATCCAAAGTGAGTGGAAGGCTGGATGGCTGAGCGTGTGAAGATTTATCTCGACAATGATACACCCAAAGAGGCTCAGGGTCAGCGAAATCACTGGCAGGATGCTGAACAAAGGGGAGAGGAGTTTCTCCGTGATCACTAGTTGAAAGAGGAAGAGGATAAGAGTCATGCTCTCCCTAACTCGCAAGAGGATCATAGAGGGATTGACATGGAGCTGGAAAAAAAAAGAAGGAAACATTTCAAAGAAGGTTACATTGACAGAGACATATTTCTTGCGAGTCAATGGGTCATAACATTTATACCGCTTTTGACTCTGAGTATACCCTAAGAATACACATTTAATTGCCCTGGGACTAAGCTTATCATTACTTCCATCCAAAATTTGAACAAAGCATGTGCAACAAAAAACTTTAGGTGGTAGAGGAAAGGGATTGTAATGAGGATACAATATAGTACATGAAGATTTGTAAGACATTATACGCGAGGGTATACGATTAATAAGAAAGGTAGCAGTTAAAAGAGCTATTTTGTTGACAATTCTTTCGTTCTGCGATACCAAGGAGAAGGGTGTGAGCAACTTCAAGAAAATGACAATTCTTTCATTCTATGATACTATTTTGTTGAGGTGTGCGAGCACATGACGTCCGAGACAAAATACCATGCTCCTGCAAGGACACAAAAGCAGCAGACATGTATTCCACCCCCACCCCCCCAAATATCAGAATGGTGGGTTTTGATGGAACATTGAAACTGAATGCACACTTCATGATAAAACACTTTAAACACATCAAACACTTCACTTTTAGATTTTAAAAGATAAACCAAAGTGATACGTGAATAATCATCAATAAAGGTGACAATATCTAAAGCCAAAAGTGGAGGTAACTGTGACTGGTCTTTAAACATCCAAGTGAACCAGAGCAAAAGGTTGAAGTTTCCTCCTAGAAGAGTTAGGAGGAAATGTAATACGATGATGTTTAGACAATTCACAACATAACGATTTAGTGATAGATGAGGAGGGAAACAAAAATCTCAATCTAACTACTGACGGGTGGTCTAAGCGGCAGTGCCACCGTGCCATTGACTCTCAATCCAGAGAAATGGTACTAAAAGCGGTAATGGGTGTATCATTGAGAAGATAAACGCCTCCTCGCTCATGCCCCCCCACTAATCACTCTCTTTGTCTGTAGGTCCTGGAACAAAAAAAAAAAAAATGAAAAGGAAAGAAGGTAATGGAACAATTCAATGATTTAGTAAGAGAGCTAACAGACAATAAGTTTCATGGAAAATAAGGCGTATGCAAGACTGAGGACAAATGCAAAAGAGAAATAGAGATAAAACCAATCCTAGAGATGGGAGTTTGGGATCCATCTACGACCATGACATATTGAGTGTGGGGAGGAGAATAAAAGGAAAAGATTTGTGACTTACTAGTCATATGGGAGGATGCTCCAGAGTTTATGACTTATGAAGTAGGAAATGATGACGCAAGAAAAGCAGTACCTGACTAGACCGAAGCAGCGTGAGAAGGCTAAAGAATATTACGAACATGAAGCCACATCAGGGCATCATATGCAGCCCGAGAAATGATGAGAGACTCCCCTAAAGACTGCTCAACTGCTAGGGTGGAAGACTATCTTTCAGGAGCAACTGTGGAAGCAATAGAAGCAGCGACACACATAGGACAACCATGGAGCTGCCAGTAATAATCAATATTGTGATTGGTTTCATCACAATGTGAACAAATGAGGGAACCATCACGTCCACCACGACTACGAAGATTACGACCGCCACGACTACGATCTCCCTCACGGGCTCTACCATGACCACCATAACCAAAAGTGTGCCCTAAACTCAAGGATGATGCCTGAAGGTCAAGAAGAAGAGAAGATTGATCGCCATCAAGATGTGCCAAACGCTCTAGTGGCATAAATGAATAGGAAGGGAGAGTGAAGACAGTGGCGTGCTGGCACATGGCATAGACCGTCGTCAATGGGGGAAGATGATCCTGTACAACAACCTGATCCCCAACATTAAGATAATAGGAGTTCAACTTGACTAGGAACTGCATAATACGAGTATCATCCCGCTGCTTATGAGCATGTTCATGATCGTCTTCACATTTGGAAGGAAGAGGCTGATACAGGTCCAACTCATCCCACATGCCCCGAAGTGTTGAATAAAAATCTTTTAATGATCTTGAGTTTTGTTGGAATCGACCAATTTCTTGAATAAGCTGGCATACCCGTAAAAAATTTTGAGACTTTAAGAACATATCATTAAGAGTATGCCAAATGTCTTTAGCCGAGGATAAAAACATCACCGAGTGGCTGATCGAAGAATAAGTACTATTCAACAATCATGCAATAACTAGATAGTTCTCCTTTGTCCAAGACTTTTAGATAGCATCTGTAAAGCTTCGAGGATCATCCAAGATATACGACAACTTCTCACGGGCTCCTAAGAACACTTTTCAGATTGTGCCCATTGAAGATAGTTGTCACCATTCAACTTAATAGAGGTAATCCGCAAAGGGTTGCATTAAACAGAGCCCATGCTAAGAGATGAGGGTCATTTGTCGTCCATAGGAGACTCCAAGTAAGAATGACTGATTCAAACAACTCTTTCTCACTCAATCCTTCAAGGGAATGAGAGATAACCCCAAACAATCAGTAATCCTCCAAAATAACAACAAATCCACTCATATCTGACTCAAATGAGTGAAAAATGGCCTAGCCACACATCCATTTGGGGTTAAAACCCACTCAACATGAATCATAACTAAAAAATCCTCCGTGATTAGCTTAGGGGGAAGATTTCTGTCCATCTTGAGCAAAGAAACCAAAGAAAAACTTACCGATTTGAGACAGATTGAAGAAAATCTGATTAAGAACCCGGTTTTCAAATTTCTCTATTTCGGTCAAAACACCTTGAAAGGTCTAAAAAATTCTCAAAAAATCATGACAAATATTCTAAATCAAGACCTATCAAACCTATAAACTTTTAGCTCAAATGGGATCCATGCATCCATAAAACGTTGATGTCAGCCGTACGAATGCTAATGTCAGCAAGGTGATGTGTCGCCTCTCAACTTGTTAGATGCAGAATGCGCTGATCTATGCTCTAATACCAAGTAGAATGTGATTTGATGATTATGGAGTGGAGAAAAGAGGAGAAGAGTGAGAGAGAAGAAGAGGAAAGAAGAGAGTTTAGGAAAATGTTGTGTGTAGGCCAACATGCCCTAACACACAATGTTTTATTAGAATAGAGCATATAGTACACTGCAGGAGGAGGAAAGAGTGCACATGCACTTACATTAAAAGAGCCACTAACCACATACACTATACACTAACACATTCTAGATGATGCAATAGAGAAAATTTGATACTAATAAATATCCATTGTACCTATAGAATTTTTAACTTAAATGATAATAAATGACTCTTCGCAAATTTGAATTATAATTTCAAAACCATGGCTTTAATAAAAAACTGACAACTAAGTTGATTAGGGGCCCCAACCTGGATATAAGACGGATTTGTCTGGTAAAAATAAATAACCAGTGTCATTAAAGATGTACACTTAGGCATTTTGGGTCACCTGAACCTCACTTAGGCCCTAGGTCAGGCATTCTCCTCAGGCTTGAGCACCTATATGCTAGCAGAAAATTTACATGAGGTGCCCTTCTGCATACCTCAAAATAAGGGTATTGACGCCCATTAAGGTTGGAGATACTAAAGGAGTGATCATAGACCACTTTGAAAACTTTTTTAACATTTCGATCAAAGCTTTGATTTATAAAAAATACTTTTCCCAGATTTCTTAAAATTTTCAGACTTAGGAGATTTTCTTTACTTCTTTCTTCTATTATCATTTAAGCAATACATTTAACTTCTGGAAAGCAATTTGAGCTTCCATTTGTGCCAGATAGAAGACGAATTGGGATTTTGGGTCCAATTTAGGCTAGTGGACTGGGAATTTTGAAAATTTGGATTTAAGGTTATGAAAATTTTGGGGTTTTTGGCAAAAAAAAATGTGTTTTTTGGTTAGGGAATTTGGGTATTGGGGATTTGAAATGGAGGGCGGGAAATTAGGGTTTAGAATTGGGAGATTTTTGGAAATATGTTGGAATTTTTGGATAGAGGAATTGGGAAATTTGAAATTAGGGCTTCTAGGCTTGGAAACTTGTGGGGAATTAGAAATTCTAGGGTTGTGTTGATTCGATGGAGCAATGGTGTAGACTTAAATTTTATAAATGGCATTTAATGATTAAAAACCAACATGCGTGTGCAATAAAGCTCATGTACATGCCACAAATGTACCATCATCAGACGATAGTTCGAGATCCAATCCATCCTCTAGAACAACACTAAATAGAGTTGTACGCGAGTCAAACCGAGTCGAGCTTGGCACAACTCGACTCGGCTCGGCCAGTAGCTGACCCCAGCTCGAACTTGGCTCGTCCCTCGAGCTTGATTGGCCAACTTGACTCGGTTCGTTCAGCAGCTCAGGCCAATTCGAGCCAAGTTCGAGCCCTTGTGACATTTTCTCAAACACATGGAATGCACCTTCAATTTCTCATAGTATGCAAAACAACAGCAACAATTTGCAGGCATTTCATCAAACATTCGATGGGCAACATCAAAATCAAAATACAAGGGTAGTTTTATCGTGTATTTTTTTTTGTAGTGATTTATTTCATATCATACCTTCCTCGCCACCAGTTGATCTTGCAAAGAATGTATGCACCCAAAACACCACTTCGTTGAGTCATTTCATCAAACACTTGGTGAGCAATTTCAATATCAAAATAACCTAGTCATTGAACTGATTCGATCCGAGTTTGATTCAAGCTGAGGTTCGATCCGAGTCGATTCGAGCTTGGACAAGCTCGAACTCGGCTCGAAATTTTTCTGAGCTCCAAAAATCAGCTTGACTCGGCTCGAACTCAGTTTCGAACTGAGTCGAATCAAGCTTTTTCGAGTCGAGTCGAGCAAGTTAATCGAGCTAACTCGGGTTGTGTACAGCTCTACCACTACATTGATTCCCTATCCGAAGAATCAGGTTGATGATCTAATGGTCAGGTGGGCTATAGTTTGCAAAACAAATGTACGGCCCTGAAAAACTTGGCTTATATATATATATATATATATATATATATATATATATATATATATATATATATATGTATATAGAGAGTCATGCTCACGTGCGCACCTTTGCACACGTGTCATGGGCGTCTAATCCGAATGGTCCATGTGATGCGGAATCCCATGAAATCCAAAGGGACAAATTTTCACCTTGATTTAAGAGCATGTTTGATTTTCAAGAGCAAAGGTAAATACCTGGGAAATGGTAATTATTACCGTTTCATCCGTTTGAAAAATCCAGCGAAACTTCTGCATTGGGAATCGGTTCAAAATAGCTATTTAAAATTTTTGAACCTCAAGTTAATGTATATGATATATCAATTCCATCCATATGTTTTACCACAATATTTTGAGGCATGAGCCAAAAAATGAGGATGATCCAACACTTAGGTGGCTCAGGTGGCCCACACCAAAAGAAACAGTGGCCTCACAAAGTTTTTAACGGTAAGTATTCGATTCCTGTTTTTGTATAGTGTGGTCCACTTGAGTTTTGGATATACCTCTTTTTTTTTTCTCATACTATAAATTCAAAAGGCATAATGGATGAACGGTGTGGATAAGAGAAATGCATCACAATGGGACCCATATATATTTTGTAATGTTATCGGTTTCCGTGTCAAAAAAGCAAGTAGTCAAATCAAGTGCATTGTAAATACACAGGGAATTAATTATTACTCTTTTCCCTGGTATTTACCAATGCACTGGGAAATCAAACAGGCCCTAAAATTTTGGTCGGCCATAGCAAAGAGAAATGTAAATCAAGGGAGGAAACTGTTTTCATTTTTCATGGCCCACCAAAGTTTTTGATTAAAGTAAAATTGGGCCTGGGGGGTAATGAGGTGCTGCTTCACGTGGACCGTTCAGATTTTGGAGTCACATCACATATGATGAGTTCTCAAAAAGTTTCGCCACGAGTTCCATGTGAACTAGTGTGCAATTGAGCATTCGGATATATATATATATATATATATTATATATATATATATATATATATTATATATATATATATATATATATATATATATATATATATATATAAAGGAAACATGTACAAGGTCTGGCCAACCTGATGGATATATTAGATCTTGAATGTATGTGCCATGCTGGCACATTTGGCATGTACACGAGCTTTATTGCACGCGTGTGTGCCTTAGCAAAGATCTATATCTCTATACAAATAACATTCATGGTATAAATTAAATTAAATATGTGCACCTAGATTCTCTCAGCGTGCAGGCATTCCCACATAGCTTGCACCTGGTATGCGCCCAAGTCCTCTAACTGCAATGTTAATTACATTTAATAGATTCAAGAATATGAACAAGTGAATAAATAACTTAATTTTTTTCCTTGAAAGATAATTGATTTGATTTTATTAACGAACCACTAAGACAAAAGTTGAAGCGGGAAATAATACAACCCCAACGTTACAATCTGAACAAAGACATAATTTTACAAGCTTTCGCATTCTTTTAACTTAATTTTAGATAGCCTGTAACAGAAACTGGGACTTACTTGTGGGCATAAATTATTATTGACAGACAATGTTGCAATAAATGACAGTAATAGGTGTTTATCATGTTTCCACCAAGAGGATTATATAATCCAATGGTGTCCGTTGGATGGGCCAATTATCATGCAAGATGCCAGGCTCATCGCAGGGTGGACTTCACGTAGCTCACATAATTCCTAGTCTATCAAGGGCTGAATCATATATTACCAAAGAAATTGTGGACCCATCATGAAAGAATTTGGAGCTTTCATGAGTAAAAAAAGTTCTTAAGAAAGGTAGCTACTTATAAATATCATTAGAGACCCCGAATAGGACAAGGTTATGATGATGATGATGAGTAGTATTAGTAGGGCACTTCATGGTACAAAGCTGAGAAATGACCTTATTTTAATATCAGGAATTTACTCAAGTAAATGACATATGGAAATTTAGAAGTAAAACACATAAAAATGCATAAGAAGCCAGTTTCCTAGGTCTCTTGCCTATTTCAGGTTTAAGTACAGAAGCAGTAAGACACATATAGATTAATGGGCTTAGAAAGACCTTGCTCAAATGGAAAACGAGCGGGATCTTCTCCAAAATAGGTGGCCAGTGCATCAGCATTTCTACCCTGTAGCATCCAACCCCAAAACCGTGAGGTACAGAATATTCTGTTAAGCATGCAAATTCAATAAATTTAAGTTCTATGAATAAATGAAGCTAAAAGCGTACCACCCCAGAATAGAGTGAAGCTAAGGACCTCCCTTCAGCTTCAGCAACAACAAGAAATTCCTTCAAGGTCTGAACAATAAATTGCATCAATTAAAAGACCAATACTTAAAATGTTATTAATAAAAAGTGAAAATAAAATATAAATGCAACATACATTCATGAAACACAACGAATGATTAGAACCAATAGTTGGGTCAAGGAAAGGGACCTGAGTAAGTCCTTATTGATTAGCACCAGTGTTTGAAGTGTCGGGTATCGCTACAAGTTTTGCTAGCCAGGGATATGGAAACAATATCGATATCGTCGACGATATCGTTGATAACCGGAAATGTGGGAAATATGGGGAAAACGGTGGAATTTTTCAATAAAACTTCATGAGATGTGAAAATACACATATTTGCATATTTAGGAATTAAAAAAAAAAATTGCAAAAAAAATGCATACATGATAAGTTTCCATTTTATGGGGGCCTAAAAGCATGTGTTGTTGTAAGAAATCAGTCCAACCATCTCATCCATCCCATTTATCCATCCAACCTCCAACCTTCCATCCAAACATCTATTGATATTTCAGAATATCTGCAACACATGATATTTCCCAACAAATCATTCACAACTGGAAAAGAAACGAAAGATTGTGGTATGAAATGAGAATTTTTTTAAGATACAGATTTTTGTTGGGAAAGATTGTCAATATGAAATGGGAATTTTTTTAAGATACAGATTTTTGGCGATATCAATACATTGGCAATATTATCGAAATATTGCAGATACATTGGTGATCCAAGTGATACTTGGAATTTACACGTTTGAAAATATTGGCGATACACTGGCGGTATCGATGCATAGGCAATACAAGCGACACCTGAATTTACACAGTTGAAAATATTGACGATACCGATACATTAGCAATATTTAGTGATATTTAGCGATACATTGACGATACCTAGAATTTCTAATACTACTAGTGTTATCAGTATCACCGAGCTAGAGATACAGAAAATATCGGGGATACTTCGATAATATCGGAGATAATTCAAACAGTGAATAGCACCAATGGTGGAAAGGAATCATGTAGCAGACACCAGTTAGTTGGGATAGGGCTTAGATGATGAGGATGACGACCAACAGTGCAAATTTGATCTTATCTTCTCTTCGCACATGTTTGGTCAAGGAAATGCATAACTGCACGAGTGTTTACTGTGTCAACAATGTGTAGGTGCGAACATAGCGTTTACCAGCATCAAATGGCATGTTAGAAATTTGTCTATTACTCAAAATGCAATCTATAAGTTAACAATCATTCTATAGACCACAGTTCAAACAGTAAAGATGTCAAGAGAGCTTTGGGGCACATCCCTTATCCATGGTGGGTGGGTTGGATCAGATCAACAATCTAGATTGCCCGCTTGTACATTTAGTCATAAAACATATACACTGGTAATTGACATTAAATGTTTTTTATGCCTTTGATATCCCCGAGCCCCTTACCTTGTTTGGTGTTTGGATACAGGAGATCCTTTAAACCCCAAATTAAAAGAAACATTGGCAAAAGGATCCCCTGTAATACAGGTAGTCCAATTAATTGAAGGATCCAAGTATCATAGACTACCACTTAACTCCCCAGACCTATATAAAACAAGGATCCCCACCTTTGCTAGAATTCGGTGAGTCCTCTTTGCTGGCCTAAACTTTAATTTGTATGTCCAAAATAGAACAAAATGAAGCATTTCATAAGAAGGTGCAGATTGCCATAATACTTGGGGAGCAACATGGCATGCTCGATCACACAACAAATTGCACCTGGTCCACATTTTAATGTCAACAGAGACTTCGGCCCTCACGGTCAGGTATATAGATTCCAGTGAAGACTTCTTATAAATGAAAACTAAACATTTGGGGCGTGTTTGATTTTCCAATTCCCAGGGAAATGCCCCGTGAATGGTAATAAATATTTCCCTCCGTAATTGCCGCACGCTTCTCCGTAATTGATTTGACAGCTTACTTTTTGGGTGTAAAAATGGCAAATATTGTAAAATATTTGTGGGTCCCACTATGATGAGTATCATATATCTACACCGTTCACCCACTATGTCAGACGAATTTATGATATAAACCAAAAAATGAGGCATATCCAAAGCTCAAGTGGACCACGCCATAGAAAAATGTGAATTAACTACTTACCGTTAAAAACTTCCTGGGGCCATTGTTTCTATTGGTATAGGTCAGTTGAGTGTTGGATCTAACTCATTTTTCTTTTCATATCTCAAAATGTTGTGATAAAATGGATGGACGGAACAGATATATCATATACATCAAGATGGGGTCCTAAAATGGCCACTGCTACTTTTGAACCGGTTTCCAAGAAATGAAATTCCCATGAATATTCAAACAGGTATGAAATTCCCATGAATATTCAAACAGGTGAAACGGTAATAATCACCCATTTCCAGGGTATTTACCATTTCCCGGTGAAACGATAAAAATCAAACAGGCCCTTAGAGAACGCCATTGAGCAATTCTCTCCTTTGGACGTGGTCAAATCTAACCAACAGCATATCAAAATGGAGAACTACTTTCCCACAGACAAACATGTAATTAGCTGATCTAGCATTAAATACCTTCCGAAAATGTTGAGACACAGGTCCATCATTTTCTGATGCAGTCAATTCCTCTTCAACTTTCTCCAATCCTTTGCTAATAGCTTGCATCTCTTCTGCCAAATATTTCAGTTGTATCTGTATGAATAATTAGATATTTGACTGAATTAGATGCAAATCTATCTACATAAAAGAATAAAATAAATTCATTTATCAAACCAAGAATACCTTTGATGCAGCTTCCAAGCTGACAAGGTCCTTGTGAAAATCTAGAAGTTCTGGTAGTTTCTCAGCAAGCACCTACAGTTTGCCATGCAGAAAAACGAGGAAAAAAAAAAAGAAAAACGAAATAGTGCTGCAAAATGTTAACAAAGTGGGGGTGCTTCAGATTATACAACAAGCACAAATTGAAATCATAAGCCATAATAACACTCATAACCGCAGAAGCTACCAATCAGCAATACAGTAATGTCTAATTGAATGAAATATGTGCATCACCAACAAATGGTCAATAGCATATGTTCAGACAAACAAGCTACAGATTTGGAGACCTCTGCCCATTCTATGCTAGCTCACCTGAAATTCCAAGTTTCTTTTTTTAGCTATGTATTTCCAGAAGTACCCTTTTGCTAGAATACCCTCTAGAGCATAAGAGGGGAGTGGATTAGCTCTAGCCCCGGCCTCACCCAAGACGGTGCGGCCCTTACCGTGGAGCCCATCTTGATGTATGCATTCCATGTCCATACTGTGGAGCCCATCCGTTTTGTGAAATCATTTTAGGGCATGAACCCAAAAATAAAGCAGATCCAATTCTCGGGTGGACCATACAATAGGAAAAAGTGATGATTGACCATTAATGGGCCACGAAAGTTTTGGATCAAGCTGATATTTGTTGTATCCCTTCATCCAGGTTTCTGTGACCTTATCAACAGGATGGATGGAAAATAAACATTACGAAAACCTTACAGTGGCCCTAGGAAGTTTTAATGGTAGAGCATTCAATCACCACTGTTTCCTATAGTATGGTTCACCTGAGATTTGGATCTTGTTCATTTTTTGACTCATTCCTCAAATGATCTAGCAAAACGGATGGATGGCATAGATATAGAATACATCAAGGTGGGGCCCATTGGAAAGGGCCGCACCTAATCTGCTCCCAGCTTAGAGGAATAAAAGAGAAGACTAGTAAAAAGATAAGACACATCAAACATGAAAACCCATTAAAACTTTTTGAGATTTGGGTAGCAATATTAGACAGGGCACCAAACACACATATGCACATGCGCACACACAAGCTAAAGCATAGATACTGATCATGCCCAACTTGGAACACAAATGAAGAAGATGATAACGATCAACTTCGGCCACAACTCCCCCTCAAGCACATCATGGTGGGACACATTTTCTTGAATTGCTGCTTGTTTGTAGGTTAAGTTTTCGTTGTCTGTTGAATCTTTTCTTCAAATAAAAGGTCATATAACCAAACTAGACAATTATCGAGCCACCAAACCACCATTCACATGCAAAATCCTCTCAAAGATGTGCAACACTATATAACAAGTGAGTTAACCACACTCACAACGGTTAAGAGGGGGACTACGCCTACAATGGTATGTGAAAACACATATGTAACACTGCACAGCATGTGATGGACTACACCCATGACTGATAACAAAGGCTCAGTAAAGGAAAAAATGATAAAAGAAAAAGGAAAAGCTCCATTGCTTGCAGACATCCTCCACATTAAGTTGGGTCGAGCATTGTATTAAACGGTTTGCGTGTGTAACAACCTCTAAGCATGGACGGTGAACACTAACTACACAATATCCATCCTTAATATGAATTTGGACCTGATTTTACAACTTCATAACATCAAAACATGAAGACCAGTAAATTTTAGCAAAAGGACCCAAAACAAGGGCCATTTGGCACCCATTTCTCACCAAAAACATCATAGTGCCCCCAAATCTTGACGAAATTTTACGATTCTTGTTTTTGATGATTGCTAATGATCAACCACACCTAACCCATGTAAAAAGTCTGCCCAAAAAGCCCTAAAACATAACACAACAAAAAAACCAAAATCTAGATTGTTTCCCGACTTTTTCTAATTTGCGTGAAACGCTCTTTAAAAAACTAATAAAAAATCACAATTAATCCTCCAAAATCCTCTTCCAAACCCCATATTTTCTGCTTTAGATGTTCACCCGGCCGGACCCACTGATGTTATTTGTAGGGTTATTTGATGTCAACAGTGGCACCGTTATTGTGGGTTTCAAGCAGGTTGGAAAAACTACTCTGATACCAAGTGGAAAGTAGAGAGAGAGAGAGAGAGAGAGAGAGAGAGAGAGAGAGAGAGAGAGAGAGAGAGAGGTTATGGAAACAAGAGAAATGTCATGTTATGGCCCAAAAGACTAACACACACATATTAACTCGAGAGAAACTTACGTATAGTGCTCCATAAGAGTACATGGATAACACACACAATCACATATATTTTCCTACACCCTTTTCCTCAACTGCTTGATCACTTGGCTTGTCATAGTTCAAAGCTGAAAACATTTTTGCTACTCGTGTAAAATCAATCCCTTTATCTCATAGCCCAGGCTCCACATCCCATGGGTTAGAACCTTGGCCGAACCCACTTCACATGGGTTCCGCTTCACACGAGCCACCCACCACCCCAAGTGTGCCCCTATATCCCATAGGCCACCCCACTCGAGCTCAATGTGAAAATGCCCTTGCATTAGTGAGCCAATAAGCTTTTAATATTGGCTTCCTCTTTTATTTATTTTTTTTATTTTTTTTATATCTATATTTAAAGTAGGATTGCTACATATAGCCATGCAACGCTCTGAGTATCAACGATATTATTGATAATATTGTCGATATTATTGGTATTGCCAGCTCGACGATATAAATAACATTGGCAGTTTAAAAAATTCCAAGTATTAGCGATAAATCGTTGTATATTGCTAAGTATAAACGCTGTATTGATATCACCAATGTATTGCGATATTTCCAAGTACATAAAATTCAGGTATTGATTGTATCAGTGATATCATCATCCATACAATATCGTCGATGACCACCCTTGCGACAAAAAGCATGCTAATTTCTAGAGAAAATTCAGAAAAAAATAGAGAATAGAAAAAACTTCTAACTAGAATAGAAAAAACTACTAATTTTCTATTCAGATCTGAATTTGTGGGTAGATTTCAACACCTCGGCTTCATTTTCTGCAGATCAAATCTCCCATAAGGGGAAAATCAGGAACCGAAACCTCAATGGGCAAGAATGAAGGAGGTATGAAATATTGCATAATGAGTTTTTTGGTTTGATTTTCTCATGGATTTCACTTCGAATCCATGTTTATACATGATTTTCATGCATTGCTACGAATTTGGGTGAAAACTTGGGAGATTATAACATCAAAATGGGAAATTTGGGGAAATTGGAGAAAACCTTTTCTCGCCTTAAAATAAGTAATTGGGACCCTATTTTTTAATATGATGATGAGAAGGGGCTGATCTATCAATTCGTGCTCATCTCTTGATTTTTCAATTTTTTAATTATCAATATTTTCAAAAAAAAAAAAAAAATTAAAAATGTTTAATTAGAAAAAAAATACTTGCAACCTTTTTTGTATATATCTATTTTCTTTCAATGTTTCCTTATTTATAGTCCATGTTTATGGTCAACGGTTTGCATTTGTTAGTGGAAAATCAGTTTCTTATTTAAAACAAATTTAAAAATCTGTTTATTTTAAAAAAATCCATTTGAATTTTTTTGGTATGGATATATCATGCATGGTTTTATGATGAAATGCATGTATGTATATGTGTATATGTATGCATGGATGGATGGATGGATGGATGGATGGAACATAGATGTGCATTTGTATGCATGGATGGATGGATGGAACATAATGTGCATATGTATGCATGGATGGAACATAGATGTGCATATGTATGCATGGATGGATGGATGGCTGGAGCATGGATGTATACATGTATGCATGCATGGCTAGATCGAAGGATGGTTGAATGGGTGGTTGGTTGGATGGATGGATGAACATGTATGTATGTATGTATGGATGGATGGATGGATGGATCATGTATGTGTGTGTATATGTATGTATGATAAAAAAAAACGTGAGCACAACTTACTTTAGATAAAATAAAGACTAGACCCAACTAAAAAACATATGCACACGCTATGCATGCATGGATTGGATGGATGGATGGATCATCATGCATTTGTTTATGTATGTATGTACGTATGCATGCATGGATGAATAGACGGACAATTGGATGGATGGATCATCATGCATGCATGCATGCATGTGTTAATGTATGCAAGCATGCACGGATGGATGGATGGAAAGATCATCATGCATGTATTTATATATGTAACAACTACGAGCCACTTCTCAACTCCATGTGGGTATGAGCGTTGTCTAGATAGGTGTGTTTTTTAGTTCTTTTACATTTTAAATGCCTTAGTTATTGTTTGGTACCTGCATTGTATTATGTTAACTCATTTTAGTCACTATTGAATTGATTATTTACAACAACACATGCTTTTAGGCCACATTAAATGGAAACTTATTATGTATGCATCTCTTTGGCAAGGTTTTTATTACTAAATATGCAATACGTGTATTTTTAGCATTTTCTCAAGTTTCATTGAAAAATCCCACCAGTTTTCCCATGCTTCCCTCAACCAATGACTCATTTAAGGGTATCGGGGATAATGATACAATGATTCTGTATCCCCGGCCAATGATACATGTAATGATACCGATACAACGAACATTGTATGCATGGAGCTTTGGAGATTATGCTATTATTTATTCAATAAAAAACTTAGCTATTTAAGTTGTGCTTCTTGTGAATAGAAACATCATCGAGAGGTGAGACTCTTCTATAGGCATGAAAATAGGATGACTCAACCCAATGCTTCATTGGACCAAACTAGACAATAAACGGGTCTAGATACGAGTTTGGATTAGAAAAGGTCTAGGTCTAAAAGTTCACCCCAATTCCTAAATGAGTCAGGACCTGGACCTAATGATGCATGACAATTAACCACTTGCTCTAAAAGCTCGAAATGATTAAGCATGGCGAATCAATCCCTTTATCTCATAGCCTACGCCCCACATCCCATGGGTAAGGACCTCGGCTGAACACCCCCCCCCCCCCCCCCTGTGGGCCCCACTTCACATGGGTTCCGCTTTACACGAGCCACCCGCCTTACACAGGTGGGGCCCGCCTCACACGGGTCGCCCACCCCGAGTGTGCCCCTGCATCCCACAGGCCACCCCACTCAAGCTCGGTGTGAAAATGCTCCTGCATTACCCGATTTTTAAATGGGCCCAATTTAGACCAACCTAAATTGGATATAAGCCGACCTAGACCCAATTGAGAGCCAAACCCTAAATTCCAAATACCTTGTGTTTAGAGAGATGTCTATGTGTGTATAACTATTTAATTTACACTATATTTAAGCTTTAATTAGTATATAGTGTTCATGGGTAATTTTTTTACTCTCTATTATCATATTAGGTTTTCAAAGAAATGGGAGTTGTACTTTTGTGTGACTATTAATTTACGCTATTGTAATGCCCCGGATTTTTACCAACCTGGAGTTAGACATCCTTAGGCAATGAGTTGATCATAACACCTTATTAACTTCTCAGAACTCAATCCCAAAGTCTCAAATCCTCTTTTCGACCCATTTTCTTAAGAATCTCACCTTTCACCACCTTGTCCTTCAAATTTTTCTAAGTACTTTCACATTAGACACTAATCCTAAAGTTTAAACGATGAAGAACAAGACTTAAACTAAAACTTACTGTAAATGGTAAATACATAAATAAAATAGGCTTTTGACCATTAACCTTTTAGAATCTCACGAAATAAATAAGTTATTTGGATAGAACAGCTTCTCCTACCCCAAAATCATATATTGCACGTCGCGTAACTCATTCCAGATTGAAAAATACACCCGTTTCAAAATATTGGGTGGCAAAACTACATCAAACGGACTCGCGGGAGGGGCAAACGACACAAATCAGGGGGACCCGAGGTGGGTCCCGCACATTTCCGGCACCCGGGGAGGGGGATGCCATCGTCCCAGGGTCCAACGAGTGGCGATGGCATCGCCGGATCGGCAAGGCCTCGCCGGCCAGCGGGCCGGGCGGCTCATTTTCTGCCCCATTTTCTGCAATGTTCGTCCGACTTTGAAAAGTCATATCTCCCTCGTTATAACTCCGATTTAGGTAATTCAAAAGCCAGATTGAAGCTTGATAAATCTAGTTTCATATAAAAATAAGTGAAAAATATAATAAAAATTTTAATGTAGTTAAATATAGGTCATTGTGACAACTGTCCGAGAATCATCAGTTTGGACAGCTGCTGCTTTTAGAATTTTTAGAATTTTTCTACAACACGAAATCTAATGAAATTTGGTAGAGGTGAAGTAGACTTGACGACGAACTACTAGAAAAATAATTAAAATAATATACAAATTAAAAGTGTCAAAAAGGGACGTAGAACTGCCCTAGGACCTTATTATATCATAATTATGGCATGATTTAGTTAAGTACTAAACTAAATAATCTGCAAAATTACCTTGAATCACTTTCAATACAAACTGCAAGACCCAAAACTTGTAGAATCGTTAATGCTACATTACCTTGAAACCTAGGATCAATCTGAAAGCCCAGTTGCTCTCGGGAGCACATTGAAACTCCATATCAGACCTGGACCGCGCGTCGAAAGTCCGATGACCGCGAAGCTATACAGTTATGGCCGCCTTACTGAGCTTGACAACCATCTCGGAAATCAAATCCAGATAGTGTCCAGAAACGCACGACTTGGGCCTGGATCGAAGTGTGTGAGAAATGCGAATACCTTTAGAAATTGAACTCAGATTTAAGTAAACTAGGTCGTTCGCTTGCAGGCCAAATTTTAAGGTTCCAGACCGTCAGAATCCGACCCAAATACACCCTAGGATCAGGAAAAATTTCATACACATGTCAGTGTACTTGTGGCCCTGATCGAGTGGCGGTGACTGTTGAACTGAAATTGGTCCGCCACAGTCGATCCACAAATCCGATCGGACCGAAACCTTAACTCGACCTAGATCCAATGTCAGGGAGTTTAAATCCGACCGCACGCAGAAAAGGGGCCACCAGAAGTGCTCCGTTGGACCGAAACTATCGCCCTTTGGCTATAACCTAAGTATACCTTGGCCCTGGGGCCATTCCCATCAGTTTTGGGCCTATATAAGGGCCTTAAACCCTCTCTCTCCCTTCACATACGAATTTGCAAACCCTAGAGAGAGAAGAGAGAAGAAAGAGAATGAAACAGAGAGAAAGTGAGAGAGAGTGTGGGAGATTGTTCCTGGGATTCTTCCTGCCACTCCACGGGCTGAATCACCTCATCCGTGTCGCTATACCAGCGAATCCGACTCCGTACTTGGGTAAGAAATCCTAACCCTAGCCTGTTTTAGAGATTTAAATAAAACAGATGGTGGAATAGCTAACCTATTCCCTGTTATAGGTTGTTGTGGTGCCGTAGACAAAGACTTAGTGTTTAAACTGAGTTCGTTACGAGTCTACCGGCGAAAGGTGCGGACTATAAACGTTTAGGTAATGGTTTTCAAGGCTTTCAATGTCGGCTAATGATTTATAACTGATTTGGGTGCCATTTCACATGCTAAATGCGAAGATTCCTTCGCTTTACAGATATATATGAACTATGTGGAGTATAGTGCACTCTATGTGTTAGTTGAAATGATTGAATGCGTATAGAATTTGGATTTGTGTTTGACATGATTATCCGTCGTGGATATAGGGTTGTTGTATGTGCGACAACCCCTTGGTGAAAGGGTTTGCCCTAATACATGTTATGGCCAACATACGTCATGTATGTTATAGTGTGTAGTCTAAGTGTTTGTTGAAATGTTTGTATGAGTATGAAATTATGATTTGTGCTTGCCATGATTCATGTTTGAGGATATATGATGGTTGTACGTGTGACAACTCCTATGTGGAAGGATTTGCTACGATATGCGTTTTAACTAATTTATTACATGTATGTAATATATGTAGTCTAAGTGTTTGATAAAATGCCTGCATGTGAAAATGCTTGTTTAAATACATGTGATGAGGGTGTTGAGATAGGATTCTCAATTCCCTTACTATGGTTATAGTATCCTCTATATAACCTATCTTACTGTTATGGGTTGTATGAATGAAATGTCTGTGTATGATAATATGTGTAGTATGTGCTTGTCAAATTGCTCAAGTAAGATTTATATCCGATTTCAGTTGTCACATGCTAATTTGGATTACTATATGTGAATGTTGTTGTTTGGAATGTGTTTGGGGCTACGTTGTGGTCTAGGCAATTGGTAATGATTTACGACCGGTGGCTGAACTGTTTTAGCCACGATAGATGCGTTCAACGAATCCGAGTCGTACGTCGCTTGACGACAGTGGTTAGGCCATGCGGAATGCTTATGCACTCCATGTCGATTAAGTCTACATGCGCTCGTACTAGTCGAGTTTGTCAAGTAACCCGATTGGCCTAATGTATGTTCACTATGTATGGACGCTACTGCTTGAATCTAAGGTATCAAACTCACCAGTGAAGCCCGTTTAACCTTGGTACCTCAATCCGCTAAGACTCATGAGCCGGACATGGTGGTATGGGACACCGTGGTCGAGTTGTCGGCCTACGCTGGGGCGACGAGCCTCCCCGTAGTGACCAGTGAGCAACACCGCCTCCTGAGCCAAATACGGTGGTATGAGACACTGTATTCGAGCTGTCGGCTTACACTGATCAGGTGACGAGCCCTTTGTAGTGACCTCGAGCATACTTTGAGACTGCGTTAAGGCGACGAGCCTTTCTGTAGTGACTAGAGTATAAACTAGGCCTACACTGATCAGGTGACGAGCCCTTTGTAGTGACGTAGAACCGCAACATCGTATGATATTTACTAGGACTGACGACCCTAGAATGGATCATTGTTTGGGAAATGATATAAGGGATGTACCTTAGCTTCCCAATCCTGCTGTATGAAAAGGTCTAATAAGAACTCGGTAATCACGTTCATGCACCGCGTTACACGTGCCTTCGGCGTTGGAGTTGAGCACTGTGGAAGGGGTGCATGCCGCGACCGTGAGATGAAGTTCGCAAAGGGAGTGCAGGCGAGGGCATACATCATTAATACATATCATCCTTGCATTAACCAGAGTACTTTGGAATGCTTGATTGTATTGCTTTATCATTAGTGCGTGACTGAATTGATAACATATTAACCTTTGCTTTATAGCTCCGCTGAGTTGATCACTCACTCCCACGTTCTGGGACGGTGTTTTAAACACCAACCAGACTTTGTCTTAGCTGCAGGTGATGGCGATGCCTACGAGACGGAGCCAGATTTCGAGGACGATGAGGAGGCGTTCTCCTATATGCAGTTATCAGGAGGGTTTATGTAGACCTTGTTCTGATTCGACGGGATTACAGGGATATATGATTTAGTTGAACACTTTACATTGTTGGTATTTTATATAATTTGACACAAAGCATGTATATATTCAGCCCTGTTACATATTCATACTCTAGGGATTTAAAATTACTTATATACTTTATATATCTATCACAGTCTTCCACTTGCTTAATTTAGTCATCCCTGGAGTATGATATGTTGTTTTAGTATAATCCCACTCATGTTTGAATGCACTCATAATAATCATCATAATCTATGTTGCATAAGTGATGCGTTGGAACTCGGGAGTTGGGCTTTGCTCGACCCCCGATTTTCAAGGCATTACAGCTATATTTGGTCTTTAACTACTATATATTGTTCATGGATGATTTTGCTTCTTTAAATCCATAATCTAATATTAGGTTCTTGAAGAAAATTCATACTTGGGTGTTATTTCTAAAATTTTCTTAACTTTTTCTAAGATGGCAAGAGACCACATGCTTTGGAGCTAGTTTGATTTAAAACCTATAGAGAACCAACATATATGGGGCATCATTTTTTTTGAAAATCACACAATCATTCTTTTAGAACCAACCCAAATTTGACCTAGACCCGGCCCAAACCCAACTCACTGGATAAGCGCATCAGGTTTCAATCCTCTTATACCAAAGCAGGCCGATGAAATCAATGGGTCGGCTTATTTGGACTAGTGTTTTAAATAGTGGTAGCGTGATGCGTAGCGCTCAACCCTCTATAGCTTGTAGCATAAGCTACACAATACTTCTATTTTTTAATTTAAAAATAGAATAAATATAACAAATAGTTGAAAAAAGGAAAAAAAATATAAAAATGCCTAAAAGATTATTCATTTTATCAATTATAAGCATGTTCAAACAAGTTATTAGTTATCATATATCAAAAAGCAATCCACATATATAAGCCAAATCAAATAATTATCACATCGACAACTTTCTAAGCAAACCACTTTAATTAACAATGTCTAATTGAAACCACAAGTCACAATTATGAAAAGAAATAAAAATCTCATAGGTTAAAAGTATCAAGTACAATACAAGTGTCACAGTCCTCAACATTAGATGCAAAGAAAACATGAAAAAAATAATAAAAAATAAAATAGTAAAAAAATACATGCAGCTTATGCTACGCGCTACGTAGCTATAGCGTATGCTACGACCCTTGTAGTGTACGCTACAGCGGATTTACGCTATTTAGAACGCTACATAGCGCTACAGCTACGTTACGCTACGTAGCGTATGCTACAACTACACTACGGGCGCTATTTGAAACACTGATTTGGACATGTACTCGACTAACAGCCTAACTAGATATTAATGGGTTGCTTATCAGGCCGAAGGGAGATGATAAGGTAGAGCTGGGAGAAACTGGAATATGGTATGGCCATTGATATACATTACATGTGGCAGGGTTATCCATCAATCTGAACTTTCCAATTAGTAGGCCTCATTATAGATAGACCACGTTTCCAAAATCATACTTATCAGAAGACCATAGGCATAACTTATCTATATTCTACACTTTACGGCACTTTAGCGTTGACCGTTAGCTATTTTTCCTTTCCACCATATATTTGAAGGCCAATGCTTAGATGACTAGGATCAATGTTCAATGTACTGATGGTATTGGCTGGTATTATAAGAATCACAAGGTACCAATACGAGATACAAGGGGAATTGAAAATTTCCCTTGTATCCCTCGATATACCCCGTGTATTGTATTGTTTAGTCACCTTTATAAAACTTTCTTGTATCAACGATACAATAGATATGTATCATTGATACTCGTGCAGTGACATTTTGGGAAAAAAAAATCTAAGAAAACCCACATATCCTAAAATTTCTCTAGGAAATTGTTCATAGCTGTGCATTTAGGCAACTCCAGTTGATTAGTTTACTAACAAATCTCTTTTTTGGTGGAGAATCGCGATTTGGGAGCGAAAACAGCACAGAACCATTCGATGAGATGAGTCAGTTTTTCTCATTTAGATTCATTTCTTTTCTATAGATTAGGCAAGTTACAAATCCGGATCTGCACATGAATTCCATGCACTAACATGATTTAATACAAGTTTGTTCGAATTTAAATGTTGAAAACGGAAGAAATTGGAAAATCCAAAAATCTTCCCTTTTCACCTTAAATGCAAGTAGAGTACGAAAAAATTATATGTTGATACCAGTGTTCGCAATATCGATACTATCGGCCGATATTATCGTTATCGCTGGCCAGCGACACGATATCAGCCGGAAATCCCTCAGAATTTTTAAAAAAAAAAAAAAAAAAAAAAACAGATTTCTATGTATCGTGCGATATATTGCATGTATCGCACCATTTTTTGCGATATCAAAGATATTATCTGTAGATTATTACTTTTGGCTTGCATAATTACCAAAAAAAAAAAAAAAAAAAAATTTAAAGGAAGAAGAAACAGGACAGAGCTTTGAATTCAACAAACTCGATTTCTTACCTTTTTGCTTCGAATAGAAGAAAGATTCAAATTGCGCATGAGGTTTTGGCGAGAAATCTGTCAAAAAAACCTATAGATTTGGGTTTGAACGAGGGAATTTCGGGATTTTTGAGAGATTTTAGGGTTCCGGTCCTTCCGGAACCCTTTCTGTTTCTAAAATGGGTGCGGATTAGCTACTGACAGGTAGAGTGGTGCAAATAAAGTGATGTCAAGTTTTGTGGGCCCCACCATAATGTATGTGTTGTATCCACACCGTCCATCATTTTGGAGAGATCCTTTTAGGGAATGAGACAAAGAATGAGGCAATCACAAATCTCGAGTGGACCCCACCACATAAAACAGTAGAGACTGTGATGTCCACCATTGAAACCTTCCTAGGGCCATTATGAGATTTTTTTATGATCCAACCTGTTAATAAGTTAACACGGACATGAACGAGGGGAAAACATAAATATCAGCTTGATCGAAAACTTTTGTGGCCCTCAAGAAGTTTTTTAATGGTAGGCGTTTAATCCACATTGTTTTCTGTGGTGGGTCCACTCAAGCTTTGGATCTGCCTCATTCTTTGACTAATGCCCTAAAATGATCTCTCCAAAATGATGGACGGTGTGGATATAACACATACATTATGGTGGGCCCACAGAACTTGGTGACATCACTTTAGTAGCCAATGGCTACTCAACTGGCGTGGTATGTGTCCTGCGGGCTGACGCTCCTCATCCCTGGTTGTACGTTCCAAAGGAGATCAACATAACATGGCCCCCAAAATGATGTATTTATTATATCCACACCGTTCATCCATTTTCCAAGATCATTTTAGAGCATCAGCCCAAAAAATGAGTCATACCCAAAGCTCAAGTGGACCACACCACAAACAGAAGGGACAATTATTCTCACCGTTAAAACATTTGTAGGGCCCATCATAACGTTTATTTTCCATCCAATCTGTTAAAAGGTCACACAGACCTAGATGAAGAGGAAAAACAAATATCATATTGATCCAAACCTTTTGTGACCCCTAAAAGGGTATCAATGGTAGACGTTTAATCCCCCACTGCTTTTTACAGTATGGTCCACTTGATCATTCGATCTGTCTTATTTTTAGGTTCGAGCATTATGACAAGCTCACCTAATGGACAGATGGTTCGGATATAACACATACCTCATGATGGGACCCACAGAACTTGGTGTGACGTTAACACACCAAGCAGGTCAATGGTGTCTGCGACTCCCGCCGATCTGCTTCTCCCCTTTACAACGGCGTTAGCTAGAGACGAACTCTCTTGCAGGCTGTGGGGTTCACTTGATGTATATGTTTTATCCAATCTATCCATTCAATCTAGAAGATCATTTTAAGGCATCAATCTTAAAAAATGAGACCTTTTTAAGGCTCGAGTGGACCACACCATAGGAAGCAGTGGAGATTGAACGCTTACAATTGACAACTTTTCTGTAGGGACAAGTTTTGGATCAAGCCATTATTTATTTTTTACCTTCATTTAGGTCTATATGACCTTATGAACTAGTTGGATAGCCAAATAAACATCAAGATGTGCCCTACAACGTTTCGAACAGATTGGACGACAAATAACTCAATCACCACTATTTAATGTGGTGTGGTCCACTTGAGCCTTAAATCTACCTCTATTTTAGGATCATGCCTTAAAATGACCTGTCAAAATGTATGGACGACGTGGATAAAACATATAGTGGGCCCCATACAGTCTCTGATAGGTTAGGTCTGTCTATCTCTTGCGCAGTAAAGCCCAACTTGGGTGAGAACTTTGAACCAGCAATGTGGGTGGGACCCCTAACTGAGTGGGCTACCTTGATATATGAATTGTATATTCATGCCATTCATATGCTTTTTCAACTTATTTTAGACCATGGTCTAGAAATGAATAAGATAAAAGTGTCAGGTGGACTGCACTACATGAAAGAGTAGTTAATGACCATTGAAAACCTTTTGTGGGCCACTAAAGTTTTACATCAAGGTGATATTTGTTTGTCTTTCATCCAAATTTATATGACCTTATCAATTGGTTGTATTTTCATACATGTCTTAATACATTTATAAATACTTTACATCATATTTGAATCTAGTGGTCTTAGTTCAATCAGACGACGCATAGTTTATGACCCTATATAAAGGAAACCTATTATGTGCACTTCTTGCTTGAGATTCTATGATTTAAAAGCGTGTATTAAGGTCTTTTTTACTAATCCCTGAAGTTTCATTGAAAAATTCAACCATTTTCCCGATGTTTTCCCATGTTTCCCAAAAAGTGCGATAAATTACACGATACAAACAATATATCTCGTGCGATAACCGATACGTATCTGTATGCGATATCGATATTTCAAACACTGGTTGATACTTGTAGGCTGATCGATACATTAGCCACACTTTTTTTTCTTTTCTTTTCTTTTTTTGAAAAATAAATATATTTTTAGTTAAAAACAATGAAAAACGATCATGCATACTTTATTTTTGTAATGGTTTCAATTAAAAGTGTATAATCATGTCTCTTTCAACATCTCCTGAAGTTTCATTGAAAAATTTCATCATTTTATCAATGTTTACCCAATGTTTCACTCAGACAACAATACATTCTGTGATATATCATATATGCGATGTTTCCCATGCTTTAATGACATGTTTCTGCATCCCATGGGTGCAATACTGATGTATATAACATTGGCTAGGATCATCCGGTCTATGTGTATCTCGAATCAAGTTCCATACATAGTGGGTTCCATTAGATTGACAATCCTAACTGAAAGATAACCCCACCACATGTAATGCAGCAATATGCCAAGACTAAACTACATGCCTGATTACCAAATGGATCAGCACTGGAACTCACTTTGACCTAATCTAACCCAACCCATTTGCACCCCTATTCTTCTAGACCTCTTTGGGAGAGATTTGGTTAGGTTTTGGTCCTATCCTTTTATCTATATTTCTTTCTATTACCCTGCACAATTGAAGATTTGTGGCCACTCAAGGTGGAGGCTTCATAACTGGCACTTATCCAAGAGCATTTCAATTGGTTTCTACTCCATATTAATTGCTACAACAGGATTGATATTGGGTGGGAGTACACAAATGACAGCACGATCCCACCCAAAGCAATAGCAGAGCCTATTGAAGGTGGGACCACTAACTGGTCTGGGAATCAATACTAGGTGGGACTGTGCTGGTATGTGAGCGGTCCTAATATTTGTGGCTTCATAACTGGTATGTATACAAGAGCTTTTCAATTGGTTTCAACTCCATATTATTTGCTACAACATGATTGATATTGGGTGGAAGTACTCATATGCCAGCATGGTCCCACCCAAAGCAATAGCAGAACCTATTGAAGCTGGGACCAATAACCGGGCTTGGGATCGATACAAGGTGGGACTTTGCTAGCATGTGAGTGGTTTCAATACGAGCCTCTACCCTGTCCATGGACGATTCCAAGACTTCGATAAAAGAGGAAGGTCGATGTCTTGTAGGAAGCTAATTGTAAAACTTTTGCCAACCTACCACTCAAAAGCCAACCCCAAATAAGTAGTCATGTATATGTGAAAATCAATATGTACATGTATATCCAAAAGTACAGAGGCATACATAAAAACTGATTGATTGATTGATATATAATAGGTAGATGCATTCGTGTGTATGGGCAAGCAACCTGCACACATGGACATATAATATAGAAGAACAATGATGACGAACTCCGCTTTTGTTCACAACATCTAATAAGCATATACCAGCTGAAACTGAAATGAAATACTAATTGCTGGCGTTATATTTCATAGACAGCCCAAATAAGTAGACATGTATGTGAAAATGTACATGTACATGCCAACTGAAACATATGCCAGCTGAAACTGAAAGAAAAGACTAATTGTTGGCATTATATTTCAAAGACTGCTGCCTAATGGCCTAGTGGAAGAAAAAGCATCACTTTGGATGAAAGGTGTTACCTTGCAGAGATAGTGCATGAGAGTCATCTTGTTGTTACGGGCACGTGTGTCAATGAGTTTAAGGAGGCTATCTAGCTTAAAGCCAATAGCAGAACCTACATCGATTATGAAACTTATTATATGATGAAGAAATGAAGAATGAAGAATGAACAATAGAAAATAATTAGAATGATGAACATAAGATTCATTGCTCTGGTCATGGCTACATGTAATGCACATGATACCAACTGTGCACACAAACACAAAGCTTACAGAATAATATTCTAGACAATACATCTAGACATTGGTATTCAAGATAGGCTCTAGTCTTCTTAGAGACGGTACCAACCACTTTACAAAATTTTGACAAGCAATTATGTGAGAATCAATGTAAGCTCCCAAATTCAGAATTTATTACTTTGAGATTTTGTTTAAATGGCAGTTGGTATTAGAGAAGAAAATGTATGAGAAGAGAAAAAATAAGGATAAAGAAAAAGACAGCTTAAATCCCTTTTTCTCTCTAAACACTCATGAGTGCAAAGATTATACAATATGTAACACTTCTAACATTCAACCTCCCCGATATCATTGTTTTAAATATCAACGATATCAGCCAATATATCCCACGATATATCTTGTATCCCACTTGTGCGATACAAAACACACCCGAGATTTTAATGGTGGATATCCAATCACTATTGTTTTCTTAGGAGGATTGGATGACCTGTATGACCTAATCAGCAGATTGGATGTCAAATAAACAGTACGGTGGGCCTTAGGAGGATTTTAATGGTGGATATCCAATCACTATTGTTTTCTTGTGGTGTGGTCCACCCGAGATTTATATCCCTCTCATTTTTGGTGTGAAGCCCTATAATGATCTGTAAAAATGGATGAACGGAATGGATGAAACACATACATCATGGTGGGGCCCACAGGGCACTAACCACCGGCCACGGGGTTGGTGGCAGGGGGAGTAGCCAATCCGTTTCCAGCAATCCCCATCCGGATCGGACCCGAATTAGCTACTGACAGATTGAGTAGCGAGAGTAGCTACTGAAGTGATGTCACCAAGTCATGTAGGCCCCACCATGACGTATGTGTTGTATCCGCACCGTTCATCCATTTGTAAAGATCATTTTAGGGCATGAGAAAAAGAATGAGGTATATCCAAAGCTGTTGTGGACCCCACCACAGAAAACAGTGGAGAGAGTGACGCCCACCGTTGAAACCTTCCTAAGGTCCACTATGATGTTTATTTGAGATCCAACCTGTTCATAAGTAATGCAGGGGCATTTTCACACCAGGCACGAGTGGGGTCGCCTATGGGATGCAGGGGCACACTCGGGGTAGGCGAGGCCCACGGGAGAGGTCTCGTGTTTGACACTCCTCACCGGGGGTGATTAATGCACATTACACACCAGGCTCGAGTGGGGTAGCCTGTGGGATGCAAGGACACACTCGGGGTGGGCGGCCTGTGTGAGGCGGTACCCATGTGATTTGGGGCCCACGAGGGGGGGTTCGGCCGAGGTCCTAACCCATGAGATGTGGGGCCGGGGCTATGAGATAAAGGGATTAATTCGTCATACTCTAACAGTTCGAGCTTTTAGAGCAAGTGATTAATTGTCCTGCATCAAATTGGTATCAGAGCGGGAGGTCTCATGTTCGAGACTCCCCACCAGGGGTGATTAATGCAGGGGCATTTTCACACCGGGCTCGAGTGGGGTCGCCTATGGGATGTAGAGGCACACTCAGGGTGGGCAAGGCCCACGGGGGAGGTCTCGTGTTCGAGACTCCTCACCGGGGGTGATTAATAAGCATTTCACACCGGGCTCAAGTGGGGTAGCCTGTGGGATGCAGGGACACACTCGGGGTGGGCGGCCTGTGTGAGGCGGTACCCATGTGATTTGAGGCCCACGAAGGGGGTTCGGCCGAGGTCCTAACCCATGAGATGTGGGGCCTGAGCTCATACTCTAATAGTTCGAGCTTTTAGAGCAAGTGGTTAATTATCCTGCATCAATAAGTTAACACGTACATTAAAGAAGGGAAAACACAGATATCAGCTTGATATAAAACTTTTGTGGCCCTTAGAAGTTTTTAATGGTGAGCATCACTCTCTCCACTGTTTTCTATGGTAGGGTCCACTCAAGCTTTGGATCTGACTCATTCTTTGGCTCATGTTCTAAAATGATCTCTCCAAATAGATAGACGATGTGGATACAAAACATACATCATGGTAGGACCCACAGTAGTTGGTGACGTCACTTCAGTAGCTAGTCTTGCTACTCAACCTGTCAGTAGCTAATCCACGTTTGTCTAGATCCACTACTCTCCTGGACGCGGGATTGACTGCTAAAGCCTCTTGCAGGAATTTCCTGCTCTGAAAACGTAGGTGGGGCCCACCTTCATGTTTGTGAGAAATCCACCCCGTCCATCAGTTTTGTGAGTTTATTTTAGGACATGGGACCAAAAGTGAGGTGGATCCAATACTCAAGTGGATCCAAAAAGTGGGGCCAAAACTATTATGTCCAATATGCGAGAAGAAATTGCCGCCACACTTATACATACAAATCATTAATTTTTTTATCTGTTTTTTTATGAATAATGATATTTTAATTTTCTATTAAGTACTTTAGCTTATTTGAATTGAATAGAATAATTTTATTTCCATTTAATAAAAAATAATTTCTTTATAATGTAAAACATTTTCAAACTGGAGATAGGGACAAATGTGTCAAATTAACATATTTCAGACATTTCATATATTTGTTAACAAACAGGTTATTTCAAATTCAGAACTTAATTTTCAGACTTCAGCCACAATTACCAAACAAGTTTTTTGACTTCAGATTTTAGATTCGGGCTTTAGATTTCAGATTCAGACTTCAAATTTAACAAACGGGGCCCTAGTATGTATTCAAAGTAGGTTTTTTTTTTTTTTTTTGTCAAGATGGTCTCCAATTGAGTCGATGTCCCTCCAAATCAATCGACTAAACTAAATGGAACAAACTATCTAATGGAATTAAGAAACCCCTAGATTAACATAGGGATAGGCTATCAATCAAGGAGAATTACTTGCATCGAAAGGGAATTAAGGGAATTTTGGGTTTGAGAGGGATTAGGATTCATGGAAGAAAAGAGGATTTAGGGTTTATGAAAAGAATGTGAAACTAGGAATTAGGGTTAGGGTTCTACAAGGAAACATTGATGGGATGAGAAAGGGCAAAAGGGAATAAAACCATATGCTAGATGTGCCACACATGTACGGTCCAGTCCATACGAACATCCATATGGTTGTACGGATGGATAAATCCACATGTACTTTGGTAGGTTTTGAGGTTAGAAAGGTTAGGGTTGATGGATTTGTGGTTTTGGATGTTAGGATTTGAGAGTGGCAAAGGAAAAGGAACAAAAAATAAAAAATAAAAAAATGTGAGAAAAGAGATGAAGTTAAGAAGATACCTTTCAGAGAGAAGAATGGATAGTCATGGATTCACTCCAAGGTAACTTCCTCTTGGATTCACACCAAGGGGATGGGTTCACGCCATTAAAATAGACTCCATTTATAAGAACATCAAGAGATAAATCTCAAATTTCATTCAAAGCATCATCCGCCCTAGGGTTGGATGTCCAAGGCCTTATATAGTTCCAGATTTGGATTTTTACAAAAAAAAAAAAAAAAAAAAAAAAAGTTTAAGCAAAACATAGTTTGCTTTTTACCTCCTACTAAACACTTATTTCAAGATACACCCCTACTAAAAGAAAATGAAAATATAATTCAATAAATCAATTAACTAACAATAGTACTAAAGCATAAAATAATCTAAACCATCCTAAGTGCCCAATGGGTCCTGACGACGTCCATGATCAAGGTGGACTATGACGATCTAGCCGCATCCAATGGTTCGATCATGCCATCCTCGCGATCCAATGGTCAAAACTCATCCAAAACTCATCCAAGCTCGCCCTCCATGCAACCCACAAGCATCTTCTCAATGCGGGGTCTTCTATGATGCTCGTACATGCTATGTGGGGTCTTCAACTTCTCCTCTAGACCCAAACAAGTACTTGCCTAGCCACAAGGAGACTGGGGCTCACCTCCTCCTCTAATATGTATGTAATGGCTTGTGTGAGGTGATGTCTTCATCAACTCTCCTCGGCTGAGAAGACTTCGTCTGTAGCGAAATAAAGCTCTGGTACCACTCAAGTGAATCTGGATTAATGTTTTGGAACTCTGTCTCCGTTATCCACGTACTGTCTGAAATCTACTTTTTCTTTCACTTCACTAGAAACTTCTGAAACCCTCCTTGGTGTGTGGAAACTACTTGCTGGTCCAAGATTTCCTCAATCTCCTCCCGTCTAGCACGCATAGATGGCAAGAGAGGAAAAGGCTGGGAAGACAGGTCGGGTAATGGCCATGAGTCCCAGGACAGGTCTGGGTCATCATGATGGTCAAATGAAGTGTTGGAAGCTACAACTGAGGACATCGTAAAAGACACAAGATCTTCCACATTGAATGTAGAATGAATCCCCATGGAAGGTGGAAGATTTATAATATATGCATTAGAACCAATTTGTTTTAGTATCTTATAAGGTCCCACACTACGAGCCTATAGCTTCTTAACGGTTCCATGAGGAAACCGCTTTGGCCTAATATGGATCACCACATAGTCGCCTACCTGATACTCTTTTAATCCACGATGAGAGTCAACAAAAAGTTTATAGCGTTCATTGCTCATATTGATCCTTTGTCTGATTTCATTATTTAATGCATGAATGTGTTGTGCAAAAGACTCCGCGAACTCTGATGGCCTATGTGATAATGACATGGGAATGAGGTTGATAGGTTTTCTAGGCTTGCAACCGTGTACAACTTCAAATGGACTCATGCATATAGACCTATTAACCGAACTGTTATATGCTAACTCCGCAATAGGTAATACTACATCCCACGTCCTAGTGTGATCACCCACAAGACACTTCAACAAATTACCGAGACTCTTATTAATCGCCTTAATATGGCCGTTAGTCTGAGGGTGGTAAGCTAAAGAAAACTAGAGCCTCGTGCCCATCATGTGCCAAAATGTCTTCCAAAAATAACTCATAAACCTAACGTCCCGGTCAGAAAATGGTTTTGGGCAACCCGTTCAAATGGACTACCTCCCCAAAGAATAGCTTCGCGATGTTGGAAGCATCCGATGTCTTGAAACATAGAAGAAAGTGGACAATTTTCGCGAAACAGTCCACTATGACAAGGATGGAATCGTGCTTCTTGATAGTCTTGGGAAGCTCAAGCACAAAGTCCATGCTAATATCTTGCCACGACTCATGTCACACTAGCAAAGGTGTATATAACCCTGTGTTCTGCTTCATCTGCTTTGCCAGTTGACAAGTGCGACACTACCCAATAATTTTGGCTGTCTCGCTTGAGACTAGGCTAACAAAATCTATCTTCCACAAGGGCAATGGTCTTGCCACAACCAAAGTAACATGCTACTCCTCTGGCATGAAGCTCCCAAATGAGGAAATCCCAAAGAGAGGTACGAGGAATACAGAGTTTGTCACCTTTAAATAAGAGTTTATCGTTCAGGTCAAATCCATTGTCATTCCCCGACGAGTCAGCCAAGATCGACGCATATACTTTCCCAAAATATGGGCAAGCAGGGTATTCATTCCTAAGTTGCTCAAACCCAATAACCTCTACGCTCATGGACTATAGAAGCGACACTATGACTAAGGGTGTTTGCAAGTTTGTTTTCAACCCCGACCTTATGCTTCAATACAAACGAGTACTCCTGCAGAAACTCAACCCACTTAGCATGCCTTGGATTCAGCTTCTTCTAGAAGCCAAGATAACGTAAGGCCTCGTGATCAAAAAACAAAACAAATTCTTGTGATAGCAGATAATGTCACCAATGTCTCAATGCCTAGACTACCTCATAAAACTCATTGTCATAGGTAGAGTACCGTTACTTTGCCTCATTCAACTTCTCACTAAAGTAAGCAACGGAGTGCCCTTCTTGACTTAACACTCGACCTATACCCACATCAGATGCATCACACACGACTTCAAAGACTTTAGAAAAGTCTGGAAGGTGCATGATAGGAGCTTCGCTCATTTTGCCCTTTATCTCCTTGAATGCTCTAGAGGTTGTTTTAGTCCATGTGAACTCCCCTTTTTTTATGCAATCAGTAATGGGAGACTTAGGGCTGTACACGAACCGGGCTAGCCCGGTTAACTCGCTCGACTCGGCCCAAAAAAGCTTGACTCAGCCCGACCCGGAACTGAGTTCGGGTCAGGACGGGCCATTTTCTTCAGCCCGAAACTGAGTTCGGGCCGAGTTCGGATAGATCCTAGTTCGGCCCGACCTGGCCCGACTCGGTCGAGTGGTGTGTGTGTGTGTGTGTGTGTGTGTGTGTGTGTGTGTGTGTATTCAAAACCCTACTCGTCCCTTTCCCCTTTACCCTTTTGGGACAGTTCACCGCCCATCTTTGAAGTGACAGTGACTCATCCACCTCATAGACGTATAACTTGAACGGCCTAGATTCATCCAAATACAAAAAAAAATTATAATGTCCTGGCTAGTTAGATTTTTTGTGGAGTCTATAGTTCAACTATTTAAACCGTTGATCGAGGGCCTTATAATGGGACGCAGATTACCTGCCAAAGCCCTTCCCATGAACTTGCTGTAAGGTCCGAAACTGCCCCGAACTCGGCCCAAACTCGCCCGATTGCTGACCGGGCCAAGTTCGGGCTGGATATGTTGGCCCGGTGACCGGGCCGGGCCGGGTTCAGGCTGGGTTTGGCTGGTGACCGAGCTAGGCTAGGTTAAGCCCAATTCGACTCGGATCAACTCGTGTACACCCCTAGGGAGACTTGATGGAACTAAACCATGTACTGAACTGCCAATAGAAAGTTGTTAAGCCGTGAAAGCTTCACACCTTGTGAATATTGCACGGTTCAAGCTACTCTACTATGGTCGTGAACTTCTCAGGGTCCGCTCTAATGCCCTCAGATGATACCATGAACCTTAAGAAAATAGCGCTCTCTGACATTAATGTGCACTTCTTAAGATTGGCGTAAAACTTCTCATTTCTGAGGACCACACAAACTTGCCTCAGATGTTGGAGATGTTCCTTTGATGTGTTATAGATAAGAATGTTGTCAAAGTACACAACAAGGAACTTACCCGTAAAGGATCTCAACACCTAGGTCATCTCTCTCATAAATGTGCTCGAGGCATTAGTCAAGCCAAAGAGCATGACTAGCCACTTGTATAGCCCATCCTTCATCTTGAAGGCTATCTTCCACTCATCTCCTAAGTATATACGTATTTGGTGATACCCACTCTTGAGGTCTATCTTCGAGAAAATTATGACATTGGCCATCACATGTCGAGCATATCATCAAGACGCGGTATTGGAAACCGGTACTTGACAGTAATTTTATTTATTGATGGCCCAATTACCCACGCACATGCACCAAGTGCCATTTTTCTTAGGCGTGAGAAGCGCTGGTACGACACATGGCTCAAACCCTCCTGAATGAAACCCTTCCTAAGGAGCTCGTCTAGTTGCTTCTTTAACTTCGCATGCTCTATAAGGTTCATTCGATAATGAGGAAAGTTTGGTAGAGTTGACCTAGGGACAAGATCAATGGCATGCAGGATGTCCCTCATGTGTGGAAGCTCATCCAGTAAGTCATCAGGAAAGACATTGCTGAACTCATCAACAACTGGAATTACCTTAGATGGCAACTCTACTCTCACCTCGAGTGTAATCTCCCTAGCCACAAGGCCATACACCGTTGAATCCACCCTAGTCTCTTTTTCAAACTTTTAACATATATGTGTGAAGAGACTTGGGTTGGGATTTCCCCACTTCTTTGGGATCACCCTTTCTAACGTCCTCTTTTCTTAAATTATGGTGTGCTCTTAGGTGGAAGAGGATTTAACATTATCTTCTTGCCCTCATGCATGAATGAACAAACATTCAAACAACCAAATATTGTTACATCACGATCAAAGAACCAAAGCCTACCCAAGATGATATGGCCTACATCCATAGGCAAAACATCGCACCACAGTGAGTCTTTATAAGATGCGAACTAAGTAAGAACAAGACAACACTAGGAGATTGGCATAAAGTACTCATCGACCTATGAAAATCTATAGGGTTGAGGGTGAGGACTAGGCCCAACCGAGAAATGGTGTGTTCAGATACCACATTAGTACAACTGCCACTATCGATGATCACTTTGCAGTTTTTCTCACCGCATTTGACGTAAGTATAGAAAATGGTGTGTTCAGATACCACATTAGTACAACCGAGAAAGGGCAAGGGAAGTGACGACGTTTATTTACAACCATAATCAAGTAATCGCAATAATGAGAAAGTTCACGAAAGGACGAAAGTTGTTGAGGCCTGCGGCGACTAAATTCGCAACAAACTTTATAGCATTAGAGAGTTTATTCCAGCATAGGGGAGAGCTGAGTGAGATGTTCACTTCCCGAGAATGGCTCAACACAAAACATGGGAAGAAGACATCAGTGACACCGGTAGAAGTTGCGAACACCATACGAGACAACAAATATTGGAAGAAGGTCAAGGCGATCCTAAAGGTGATGGACCCACTAATGAGGGTACTCCGTCTTGTTGAAACCAATGAAGCACCTACCATGGGCTTCCTATATGATGTCATGGATAAGGCAAAGTTTGCAATTCAACATGATTGTAGAAGCTGGGAGACTTATTGGAAGATGATCGACAGGAGATGGACAAAACAACTCCATCACAATCTTCGTGTAGCAGGTTACTACCTAAATCCTAGGTATAGATATGTCCAATCATTTGTTGCGGATGATGAAGTTCGTGTCGGGCTAAAAAATGTGATAAAGAGATTAGAGCCTGACTTAGATCTGCAAATAAAGGTGTTGAATGAATTAGATACATTTGGAAATTGCCTTGGTAGCTTTGGAGATGCTCTTGCACAACATGCAAAATCTAGGTTGCAACCAGCCGAATGATGGATTAATTTCGGAGAGAGTACGAAGGCTCTCCAAAAAATTGCAGAAAAAGTTTTGAGCCAGACAACATCTTCCTCTAGCTGCGAAAGGAATTGGAGTTGTTTTACGCTCATTCATTCAAAGAATAGGAATAGATTGCAGACTAGAACATTAGATAGACTTGTCTTCATGTACTACAATATAAAACTAAGAATGCGATGACATCATAGGAGCATTACAGCTGACAATGATGGAGACTACTGTCCAATAAACTTGGACAATATTTATGATGAGGATGACCCACTTTTACCTTGGTTAGAAACAAGGGAAAAGCAAATTGAAGAGGATAGTGAAGAATTGGAAATTGATGACCCAGAAATACGCAAAGCGCAACAAGAGAGTTTTGCAGATGTGTTGGACCCAGTAAGAGGGGCAGCGTTTATGCCACGTACGGATACGGCTCAAGATCAATAAAAGAATACGAGCAGTGGTAGCGTGACCGTGTCGAATAATGACGATGACCCCCCTGCCCCTGGTGCTGACACTTCTGGTGTTGCTCAGCGTCTTATACAGGCGTCTACAGATCACGATATCGATGAACATTGACAAGGTAGTACACGAGGTCGGACTTATGAGTGTACCGAGTCACGATACAGCCAGCAGGAAGTGGGTACATCTAGTGGTGCACTGGGTCCGGGAGGTCCGGAACATCAGCAGGTCTTGGTAATTATGATGGATATTCTTATGGTCAATTGGATTATGATGGTTACACTGAGCCTGTTCCATCATATTCATGTTGGAGTAGCCCTCCCGATCAATATCCATATGATTATAGATATCCAAATCCAAATCCAAATCCAAATCCAAGTTACTCATCACAGTAGACGCACTCTCAATCTCAAGATTCTCAACAGCCTGAGTATGGGCACCAGTATGGCTATTCGACGGGCACTGGTGGATATCCTTACTCCGGGTCAGAGTCGTTGCCTAGTCAGGATCAGTCATCCTCTGGTTTCGTTGATCTAGTATTTCCTTCTAGCACTGGATATTATGGATATGCAGCACCTACACCTATTGGACAGCCTCAGCCTGATGGTGACGATGACAATGATGTGGAGGTCGAGCAACCACAAAAAAGCAGATTTTCATTTTGGTGGTGACTTGTGATTGTGAGTATATATTTGTATTAAGGTAAGTATTTGCAGCAGACAGCTCACAGGCCACAGCAGTATTATTGCAAGAAGCCATGCACACACTTGACACTGCCGAACTTGTATTTAAAATAGCTCCCCTGATAACCAATCAAGTAATCCTTAATCAAGTTGTAGGGGAGTATATCAGACAGTACTAATTTTTTTTTTTAATATTCTTGACTTGAGGATGACAAGTCATAGACAGGAATCACAGTCACGTGCACAGGTATGTTCGAGAAATTCCTCAAAAATAATTGCAAACACCTAATGTAAGATATTTACAAATTACATTCATTCTAATATATCTATCATTGATAGTAGATAGTTAGAAAATTAAATATATGAATTTTGTAGTCAAATTCAGATTATCTGGTTCATAAATTCATCAGACAGTCCGATACAACTTCTCACCAAAGAGTGGACCGTTACACCACCATAAACATGTTCCAATTTATAAATGAATGCATATTTGGAATGCTTAGAATATTCCGGATTTAATCCACATTTTTTCATATTTTTTTGGCCAAAAAAAAAAATTTGCACCGTTATGGGCCGTTACGCCCCCGTATCGCCGTTACGCCCCCGTATCCATATCGGTTTCGGAGGGTATCGTTACGCCAACCGATACCGATACAGGACACCTTGGATCAGAGTAATAATCAGGAGGGACATTTGAGAGCCATCCATATTGCTTAGAGAGGTGAAATTCTTGAATTTATAAAGGACAACACCATGAAAGAAATGGTTTTATGTAAGCCTGTCTTGGTTGGTTACAAGGGCCTGGAAAAATAGGAAGGTTGATGTCTGGTGGGCAGCTGACAGTAAAACCATGGCCAATCTACCATTTGAATAATGATGATGAGGCAACGGGTGGTCTCTTGGAGTATATTGTTTATGGTTAATGTGCTGGTAATCAATGAGATTGGAGAGGTTTCAAATTCTAAATTGGAGGTTTGAAGGTAGGCTGTGGAATCTATTGGTTTAAAAATAAGCAGAACCAAGATGGTACTTGGACTGCAACTTTAGTCAAAATAGTTATAGAGGCAAGGCTTTAGTTAAACTCAATGGCCAAGAGATTCCTCAAAGTGATCTAATTACATGCTCTATAATTCGAAAGAATGGAGAGGAAGGATACCCTCCTTCCTCCCTTGTGTGTGTCTGAAGGTTGTGAAATTGATAAAAATGTATACCTTGCTACAAATGCACTCTAACCTTATGATTTAGTGAAGTTATTACTCCATAATGCACTGAATGCTCTTTGGGAGAATTGTCCCCTATGATTGTCTCAAAATATTGCATGATTTAATGTCCTTTTATTGGCGTATGATTTTCTTTTGCATTGCTAGTGTCAGTTGAGGTCGACCAAAAATAGGCAAGACAAGGCTGTGTCGGTAATGATCCTTCAACAGGGATGTGGATATTTTGAAGAGTGGACCACCCAAATTTCTAGATTTTATTAAAAAATTCTACACAATGAGGTGGATGAAAGAGAAAAGGGGGCTTAAAGGGCGTGGTCGCACCTGTAACCTCAAATTTCTGAGCTGGTTCATAGCTTGTTTGTAATGGAAACAAGGACTAATTGATACTTATATGCATTAACACACTGCATGTGGTAATTACCATAAATATTTTAGGCAATTCAAAAATTTTGACTTACCCCTTGCAGTTCCTTGGTTAAGTGCATTTCCCAGAGAAAGAACTGTCTGCATGATTCTCTTCAATTTGGCAGACTTTCTGATCTGATAATCATAAGGGTTTCAATGGTGCAAGCAATATCAGTCACTAAGAAGAGTTAAAAACCATAAACCAGCACAAAGGAAAATTCTAGGGGAGAAGTTACTCGCCTCTTCTGCTGCAGAATTTACAATGTTCAGACTGTAACTAAGGTAAGAGACCTGAAAAAAGAAGATGGAAGGAACATTTACATTTACTTATAAGGTTTTCAAGGAAAACACATCCAGCAAACTGGTAATCAGTGGTTCCATCTGACCTGCGAACAGAACTGAATCTTAAAAGAGAATACTCTTAGCTTAGACTCCACCCGTGGCACTATCATCAACTCTAGGATGAACTGTTATGTAAATGTCAAAGCACGTCAATTAGCAACTTCCGTAGAAATGAAATTTAAGATATTTATAAAGAGATTTCTCTCCAACATGGGAGCGTGCATGATGCCTTCAAAATTTGGAACCATGGGCTGAACCTCATAGCACAAGGGCAAATATAGCTATCTGCTGTCCCCTGCAAATCATGACAATTTCAACTTATCATGATGATCACATCATTCCAATGGCCAAGTTCGTACATCTCTTTTGGAGTTTAAAGAGCTTCCTTTGGGACTGTTGTAAAGGGATATTTTCATTATTTCATGCTTGTTAAGGGTCAGTTGGGGAACTTATTTTGTTTTAGAATTTTAAGGGTAAGTAGAGTATTTCATAATGTTCACTTCAGTTAGATTTGGTGTTGGTATACAAGGCCTTCTAGGAAAAGTGTGGGTCTTTTGCTGGAAGCTAACTCTCTTGAACTGGTTCTGTGAGAAAACCATGTAAGCCTGTAGAGATCTGGGCTCCAAGCAATCAAATGTTGTAGGTTTGTAGAGGCTCGTACACCAAGCAATTCCTTCTGTTTTTTTTCCTCTCTCTCTCTCTTTTTTTTCCCTGAAGGAACTAGTTGTAGTACACACTATGTTGCTCTTTTTGGAGGTCTTTTTTTATTATTGAAAGTTCGTGACTGTTTGCCATTTCTCTTGTTAGATTTCCATCTCTTCTGTTCTTTCAGGTGTTTCTTGCTTTTAGAGAGAGCTCTATTGTTCTAGAGTTAGTTTACATCAGTTTGGGATAAGAGGAAGTTGATCCAGGGCTATCCTTGCATCACGCCAAATCAATCGAGAAGGTAAGATGGCATGGGACTCACAGTAAAGGTTGAGGAAGACAAGAAGGATGGAAAGAAGCCTTCCAACACCTACAACAGCAACTAGATCAGCTAAAATAGCTGATGCTACATCATGAAGCCCCAACTGTGCCACATTGCAAAATGTGAACATGTGTGGGTTTGAACATGGACGAGCAACTGTCCCTCCCTCACTGCATGAAGTTGGTTTGGATTGTGAAACAAATGACCTGTAAGAATTGCATGGTTGATTGAAGCCTGATGATTTTTAGATTGGATGGAGAGCAACAAACAAATTTTCTAATGCATGAAGTTGGTGCATGATGAGAAAGTTTAAGTTCATAGGTTTGAAATTGAATGGGCAGGCATTACTATGGTGGAATAAAACACGACGGACAGGCAAGGGCATGATAGATAAAATCCAGCCATGGAAAAAGATAAAGATGAAACTATACAAACAATTCATCTGTAAGCATTACAATGAACTTTATTTCAACGAATGCATCACCTCCAGCAAGAACTTGAAGTCCGCTCATGAATACATGGAAAAGTTCCATCAATTCTGTAACGACTCAAAAGAAACTAAAGAATAGTTCATTACTCAATATGTAAGTGGACTGTCTACTAATTCAAGACCAAGTTAACATCATCCCCCATGGCAAGTCAATGAACCTTATCAATTCATCTTGAAGACTAAAGAGTAATAAAAAGGAAGCTTGTTGAGAAAGTCTTTTGATAGCCCAAGAGCATAAAGCTTAAGAGGGAAGAAATATGCAGGAGCCACTTGCACGAGATGCTATCATTTGTGCTCTAGGTCTATTGAACATCTATTCCTACCAATTAAATGCCTTTTCCATTAGTTCATTAAGTTGAGGTTGTAACTCATTGATTGTCATCAACCTATGTATTGGACTATTAGATAGTGCTTGATTGTAATCAACCAATGTAATAGTCTATTACATTGTGCCTGTGAGAGCTTTGTGCTCTCATTGCTGGCCCCAAGATAAGATAATGAAGGGCTGCATCAGGTCGGCAGTCTCAAATTCATGCCGTAACTTGTAACATGAATCCGAACAATATGACCTTCGAAATGCATGCTAGGGCATTCCTTGTAAGCGACACCCTACATCGGAACACAAGTGTAGTGAGAAATGGGCAAGGGTTGGCTAGGGCATCTCCCAGAAGCAACAAGCTGCAACATCGCCCGGTTGCATCGCCCGGTTGCTGTGAGAAGTAGGCAAGGGTTTCCACGCCCTTCTAGACGTGCACGGGTAAAGATGCTAGTCCAAGAGAATAGGATTTGTCTTGACTATGGAATATAGGAACATTGACAGGTAACAGTGTAGTAGATACAATAAATATGACAAAACGAAGGAGAATTAATATAGCTTGCACTCAGGTGACCAAACGGAAAGGGGCCAAAACTCAAGAAATTGATGGATATAAACTTTGGAATATAGGAAAAGGACAATAGAATGAGGTAGGGATAGTGGTAGATAAAGATTTAAGGGATAAAGTAGTAGAAATTAAGAGAGTAAATTAGGAGTTTATTAATAGAACTTTAGGAGAGGAAATAATCATTGTTATTAGTGCACTTATGTTGTATCCTGCAGGTAGGGTTAGAGGTTAGAATCAAAAGACAATTATGGAAGGATATGGATCAACTAATGCAAGGAATTACGAATGGAGAGAGAATATTTGTAAAAAGACTTAAATGGTCATGTAAGAAAAGAAAATAGAGGATAAGAGCATACATTGAGGTTATGGTTTTGGGAGAAGAAATGAGATGGAGGATCACATCCTTGATTTTGCTATGGCATACAATCTAGCTCTCGCACACACCTACTTTAAAAAGAGAGATGAATATTTAATAACTTAAATAAATAAATAAAAAGCGAAACATATACAAGCCAAATATATTTCTTTCTACTTAAGAAAGAAATCGATGGAAGAAGTAGAGTCTAGAAGAAGTAAATATTATGTGGAATGAGATGACTGAGTACATTATGGAAGTGGCAAAAGATGTCTTCGGAGTATCTAGAGGGAAAAGCCAATCATAAACTTGGTGGTGGAATGACAACGTACTAAAAGCTATTCATGAAAAATGTTCATGTTTCAAAGTCCGACAAGGGACAAAAAATGATGAAAATTTTGAACAACATAGAAATTCCACAAAAACTGCTAAGTAGTAAGTGAGGCAAAATGTAAGGCTTATGATGATCATTACAATATATCTGGTACAAGAGAAGGTGAGAAAGATGTTTTCAAACTTACTGTAAAAATGAGAGAGAGGAAGGGTAAGGACCTAGATCATATTAGATCAATTAAGAGCAATAACCAAGGGGTACTGGCAAGAGACAATGAGATAAATGAAAGGTGGAGAAGTTATATATATGACTTGTTAAATGACCACCACTCTGAGAGCATAAGGACGAAAGGAACCATAAACTCAAAGGAAGAACTTTGGATGCCATAGATACTTCCATAGGATTAAGATTTAAGATATATGAAATGAAAGAAGCTTTGAGAAAGATGAAAACGGGAAAAGGCTTTTGGACCAAATGATGTACACCAATAGAGGTTTGGACGTGTGTGGGAGATACTGGGTAATTTTGGTTGACAAAGTTGTTCAACAAGATTGTAAGATCGAAGAAAATGCCAAACAAATAAAGGAAAAGTGCTGCAATACCCCTTTATAGGAACAAAGGAGACGTACAAAGCTACACTAACTATAGTGCGATTAAACTTATGAGCCATATTATGAGAGAGAGAGAGAGAGAGAGAGAGAGAGAGAGAGAGAGAGCAAAAGACTAAACAAAGGAGAAATACAAAGCAACGCTAATTATCATGGGATTAAACTTATGAGCCATGTAATGAGAGAGAAAGAGAGTGCAAAGACTAAGGCATGAAACAAGTGCATCAAAAAGTCAGTTTTGTTTCGTGCTTGGGAGGTCTAACATTGAAGCTATTTTCCTACTAATACATTTGATAGAGAAATATAATGTGAGGAAGGATCTCCACAAGATCTCTATTAATTTAAGGAAAAAATGGTATAGGGCCCCTAGGGAGTTAATCTAGTGGGTGTTAAGAAAGAAAGGAGTCGCGAAAGGATATATTGACATCGGTATGGATATGTATGAGGGAGCAGTAACAAATGTGAGGACCACTAATAGAGAAATAGGTGAGTTCCCAATTACTATAAGCTTACACCAGGGGCAGCATTGAGCCCATACCTTTTCACATTGGTTATGGACGAGTTAATGAGACATTTGCTGGAAGAGATCCCATGGTGTATGTTGTTTGCATATGACAGAGTTTTGATTGACAAGACAAGGGAGGGCATAAACATGAAGCTAGATTTTTGGGTACAATCTAAAGGATTTAAAATTAGTTGGAATGAAATAAAGTATATCAAGTGCAATTTTAGTAATGATAGGAGTGAAAACGAGAAATTAGTTAAGATTGCCCACCGAAAAGTTTCCCAAAATGACCACTTTCGATGCCTTGGGTCAATAACTCATGAGAGTGGGGAGATTGAAAAGGATGTTGCCCACATAATTCAAGTTGGGCGGAAGAGATGGAGATGTGACTCTGGGGTTTTATGTGATTATCGTGTACCATTCAAATTGAAAGGGAAATTTTATAAGCTAGCTATAAGACCGGCCATGCTTTATGAACAAAATATTTGGCAGTAAAAGAACATGTTCATAGGATGAATGTGGTTGAAATAAGCATGTTGAGATGGATGAGTGGCAAGATGAGGAAGGATAAAATTAGAAATAAATGTATTTGAGGGAGCTTAGGAGTAGTACCAATAGGTAATAAGATGAGGGAAAGTAGACTTAAATGGTTTAGCCATGCACAATGAAGACCAAGAACTGTGCCAGTTAGGAGTGAATTGGTACAAATTGAAGGCTCTAAAAGGGCAAGGGGAAGAGCCAAAAGGTCATGGATGCAGGTAGTATGAAAAGACTTGATAACTTATGGTCTAAATGAAGGTCTAGCCTGCGATAGAGTAGAATGGTGGAATAGGATTCATGTAGCCGATCCCACACACGTGTGCGCCCACACACACACAAAGGCTCCCACACCTTATAAAGATGTGTCAGCTTCAAAGCCCTTATAGAGTAACGGTTTCCCTATCTAGATAAGGGCTTCATAAAGCGATGCCTTATCTAGAAAGGGAAAGCTTTAGCGTACCTAACACCAATGGGTGCATGCTATTGTTTTTGGGTTAGTTATTACAAGTACAATGTTAGGAACCCTTCCCTCTCCCTTCAAAAACAAAGAACGGGCCTTTGTGTTAACCCCCCCCCCCCCCCCCCCCAGGAAAGAAAAAAAATGTGCATACAGGCTCCCACACCTTCTACAGAAATATTAGAGCATAAAGTGAGAGCGCGTTTAAATGCTTCACATGCCACAAGTTGTGGCATCACTAATCCAAATGTCTGTAAGTCTGAGCTCACCTAGTGGAGAGGATAAGCAAGAGGGAGAGCATGAGAACATAGAAGACCGCGATGAAGATCATAATGGAGCTGTTCATGAAGTTAGCTTGCTGGTCAATACCAATGAATCCTAAATCATCTAATGAGTCATAATTCCACCAAAAGCTAGAGAGATGAGTGAGAGGTTATAGACCAATATTTTCCATGCACATTGCATGTCCAAAGGGAAGTTTAGCAATGTCATTATTGATAGCGGGCACCACAATAATATGATGGCAAAGAAGATGGTACACAAGCTTAATTTTAAGATGGAAAATAAAAAATAAAAAATCCATAGCTTTACAAAGTTTATAGGTTCAAGAGAGGTAAGGAAATTGGAACTTCTTGTTGACTAGCTCTCTTTATTGTTTAAGTTTTTTGTATTTAGTTTTTATATGATGCGATTCATATCAACACGTAATATTTTGCTTGGGTCACCATGAAAACACAATAAAAGACTACATCACAGATATTAGAAACTTGGGTATTTTGGAAGGATGGTATGAAGATTGCACAATTACCTCTTAAAGAAGAACAATCCCAGCCCAAAGCAGAGGTCCTAGTAATCTTCTCACGTACCAGAGCCTTTAAAAGGAAGCAAGGAGTAGTGCATTGCCCATGCCTTGGTTGGAAATGAGCAAAATGAGCCCCCTAATGATTCCCAAGGAAGTTGAGCATTTCCCACAACCTTACACCAAATGAATTGTCATATGAACTTCCACCAACGGAAAAATCCAACACCAAATCTAGAACATACGCAGTGCTAGCTCTCCTATCTGATTTTACTATCAAAAGAACCCAAATGAACATGAAGAGCCAAATCAGCAAGTAGTGGATTTTCTAAAGAAATGGATAATCCCAGAAGGTATGCCCGTGTGAGTCCCGGCTCCGAACTCCCAAGAAAGACTCTTTGCAACACATCCATGTACATAGTAGGGACATCAATAATGTAACCATCAATTATTGCTTTCCAGTACCACGGATGACTTGTTAACATGTTGTCCAATGCTCACATCTTCAACCTAAGAAGCGACAATCATCAAATCTAGGTATGTCCTGGTAATAAATGGAAAACCTTCAAGACTAGAGAGAAGCTCTAGGAATAGTTGGTGATGCCATTTTGATTATCCACCCTTATGCACACAATGAACGAGGACATTCAGTTTTCACAGCATATGTGTGCATAAGGGTGGATAATCTAGGTATGTCTTCTCAGGATATGTGTGCTTGTCATAAGTTTAAGAGTAGACAAAAGGAAGGATGCTATTATGGAGTATGACTATTGAGGACATTCAGTTTTCACAGCACAGCCTGCTTTATAGAAGGTTTATCAGAAATTTCAGCACCAACATTGCATCTTTAACAGAATGCATGAAGAAAAGTACCTTTGATGGACAAATGAAGCTGATGCAAGCCTCAGAATGATAAAGGATAACATGACAAATGTTCCGATTTTGGCATTACCCGATTTTGAAAAGGTATTCAAGATGGAACGTGATGTTTCTCATGTTGGAACTAAGCAAAGAGGGACATCTGATTGCATTCTGCGGCAAGAAGTTGAATGAAGCAGGGACTTGGTATTCATCAAGTTTTATGCTATTGTTGAAGCCCTCAAGCATTGGAAGCATTTTCATATTCAAAGGTAATTGGTGTTGTATTCCAACCACAAGGCTCTTAATACCTCAATTCTCAAACAAAGCTCAGCCATCATAAATTAGGCCACTTTCTTACAAGAATATGCATTTTGTAAATAAGCACAAGTCAGGTGTTCGCAACCGTTTAGCTGATTCTCTAAGCCGACACTCTATGCCCATTGGAACCTTAATTTAACGAGGTCGTTCAAGGCAGAGGATCAATATATGGGATACTATTATTTCAAATCCATATGGGAAGCTTGTAACAATGTAATGAACCTTGTTCAAAATCCTTGTTGCAACAAAGTTGAATACATATTTTCTGGTATCCAATAGTGTATTCTAGATGGGTCTTTATGGGAGAACATAATTGTGGAATAGCAGTGGGCCAGTGGTCTTGGTGCACATTTTGGGCAATCCAAAACCATAGCTTTGGTGGGGGAGAAATATTTGAACGAGGCTTAAATGGGAAATGAAATGAAAATTTGAAGTGTTGTTGAGAATGCAAACTCCCCAAGGGCCATTCTTAAAATATCAGCCACACATTGCAGATACGGCGGGCCTCCAATTGATTTAAAAGTATGGATTCTGTTCTTGGCTTTCCTAAAATGAAAAGAGGTTCCACTTCCATTCGTCGTGGTAGATTGTTTTTTGAAGGTGGTATCTCCTGCAAAAGGATATTCAATGCTTCTAATCTAATGTTGCACATCTACTCTCCAAGGAAGTATTGTGCTAACATCAGACACCCAAATCCATAACATCAGATAAGAACATCCGCAAAATTGGAAGTTCCTAAGCCAATTATGGAGAATGTTGCGGCAAAAAAAAAAAAAAAAAAGGTATGAAATTAAATTAAAGCAGCAACTATCATCCGCAAAATAATGGGCAGATGGAAGCAGTTAACTGAAGTCTAGGTAATATGCTGATAAGCCTAGAGGGGACAAGCCTTCTCATTGGAATTTAGTTCTTCCCCAAGCTGACTTTGCCTCTAGTACCATGAACAGATCTAGGGGTAAAACTCTCTTCGAAGCGGTTTATGGTCAATCACCCAGTAATGTTATGGATCTCATGCCTTTGCCACATGTGGGAAGAGTATGCGATGATGCCTAAGAGTATGCTCGACATATATGCAAGGTACACAATCTTATCCAAATTGCAACCAAGTAATGTTGAATACAAGAGAGATGAGGATGTTCATAAGAAACTCAAGGCTTATGAAGTTGTTAATTGGATTTAAGGTGTACCTTGACCTAGAACATTTTCAATTGGAACCAACCGTAAGTTTAACATAAAAAGATTGGGCCATGTCAACTATTGAAAAAGCTTGGGGATGATGTTTATCTCATAGATATTTCAGGGGATCTACAAGCTCCCCCCATATTCTGTTGTCAATTTTTATGCTTTCCATGGTAAACATGTGCCTGACACTACCTGTAAAAAAGAATGCTTGGCTAGTGCAGCTTCGAAAGAAGAATAGCAAGGAATATGTGACTCAGTGAGAACTCATCAAGGAGGCAATAATCAATATTTAGTGCAATGGGAAGGTCATCTGATGACCAATAACACATGCATTGCTGAAATGGAGATAAGGAGACTTAGCTTTCCCCAACTGGAGGAGAATGATGTAGATGATCTACAGCACTGCATAGGGTGAGTAACTAACTCATCATGTTCGATGGCCCAGCAGTTGGCACATCTCTTTTGAAGTTCAAAGGGCTTCTCTTGGGCCTGTTCTAAATGCCTATTTTTGTCATTTTGGTGCTTATTTAGAGTCCATCTGGTAATTTACTCTGCATGAATTTCAAAGATATTTTGGTATTTCAGAAATTCAATTTAGTCAGGGTTAGCAGTTGGTATAGGAGATCTTGTCGAAGGAGTAGGGGTGTTTTGTTGGAAATTAACCCTATTGGGCTGGTTCGTGAGAAATCTTTGTCGGCTTGTACAGATGTGGCTCCAAGCAATTCTAGAAGCAATCCCCCCTTCCATTGTTCTTTAAGGGAACTAGTTGTGGGCTACTGTTATGTTGTTATTTTATAGGTTTTAATGAATGTTTTTGAACTGTTTACCCTTTCTCTTGCTAGATTTGTCTCCTCTATTATTTTTGGTGGTTTACTGCTTCTAGAGAGCGGTACATTGCACTAGATCTGGTTTACATCAAGGGTCCACTGCAATTGTGTACACTTGAATTGACATTAAAAAGTGAAACATTAATCAGGAGATAGCAAAAACCTCATGTTACCAACAATTTCACAGATTGATCAAGTTTCAGGCCTATTAAGTCTATTTGTCATTGCAGCCATTAAGATGACATTATCCTCCCTAATGATCAAAGGTCAAACAAGGGGGAAAAGAGGAGGAAGAAGCCATCTCACCTGTTCACATTTTCCTAAGTTTTCTTTATCACCATTGTATCCCTAAAACATGAAAGCATGAATCCAATTACAACAGAATATGATTAGTGTATATTAGACACATTTCTATTCTATCTGCCAACTGAAATGAATTTATGGGAGAAAATACATAAGAATTCCCACCACGCTGCACACATGAGACTTAAGTATAAGAGGAAAATTGAATTTGAAAACATCCATACCTTGAGTAGTTCTATTTCCTCTTTGGTTGGACAGAACTTTATGAGGTTTTCTACCTGGTCAGCATCTAGAACAGAATCATCCAAAGCTAGCAATGCATTCTGTAAACGTCCATTAAAAGGCAAGCATGAGAAGAACCCAAAAGAAACTTCTTGTATTCTACATTTTGTACTGGAAACGTCCAGTAAATTTGTATAACATATAGGAACGTCAGGCAAGGAGAATAAATGCCACCCTAATCAAGTCCAAGGAGATGCAGACCATACCAACACATAAATCTAATTAATAAGCTAACATTAATCCTTCTAGGCATTTTACTGCCTCGACTACCAACAGCTTAAAAATACACTATTAAGACTTTGATGATGACCTATGGTTTACCTGAGGATATGGCCCCTGATAGAGTGGGATGGCAAGATAGGATTCATGTTGCTAGTGTTCGAATTATCTCTGATATTATCAAAATATCTCCGATATTATCTTTATCTCCAGCTCAGCGATACTGATAACACTGGTAGCGATACCGATAACGCTGGTCGCATAAAAAATTCCAGGTATTAGAAATGTATTGCTAAGTATCGCCAACGTATCAATAGCGCTACTGTGATCGTCAATATTTTCAACTATGTAGATTCTAGGTGTCGCTTGTATTGCCAGTGCATCAATATCACCAATGTATCGCCAATATTTTTTACTATGTAAATTCTAGGTAATGCTTATATCATAACTATATTGACAATATTTGAATAATATCGCCAACATATTGATGTCAAAATTTTGTTTACTACAAAAAATTTTATTTTAATTTTTTTTCATGGGCACATGATTGTATGTAGTGTTCAATTTGTCATTTATAATATTAATAATATCTCGATATTATCAATATTGCAACATGAGAGATATTGAGACCACAATCTTTCGTTTCCTTTCCAATTGTTAATGATTTCTTCGTGAAATATCATGTGTTGTTGATATTGGATGTTTGGATGGAAGGTTGGATGGTTAATTACGCCGGAGGGGATGGTTGGATTGATTTTGTACAACAACACATGCCTTTAAGGCCCCATTAAATGGAAACTTGTTATGTATGCATTCTTTTTGCAATTTTTTTATTTCTAAATATGCAAATATGTACATTTTAGCATCTCCTAAAGTTTCACTAAAAATTCCACTGTTTTTCTTATGTTCCCTTGCATTTCTGATTATCAGCGATATTAGCGATGTCGATATTGTTTCCGTATCGAACACTACATGTAGCTTACCCCAATTAGTTGGGATAATACTTAGATGATGATGATGATGATGATGATGATGATGATGAACAATACGCTATAACATCATAAGAAGAAATAAATAAAAGAAAGTTGTGATTTGAATTGTGAAAGGAGTCTTTTAATGGAAATTTCAAAACAGTGTCTATTTGCTTACCCTCAAATCAGGCAATGGCATCTTAATCTTTGTGAGCATGATTTCACAATTATAAGCTCGCCTTGCATCGATCTACAAGAAGCAGTGAATAAACTTAAAGAAATATTTTTTTACAAAATTAAATTTAAAGAAATCTATCAAACATGGAAAAATGAGTTTTTTCTGAGAATTATCCATCATCGAGACATAATAAAAAATAAGCATATTCACAAACATTGGATTTGTTGCGAACTATGATGGATGGTGATGATCACACATGTAACCCATTTCACATGGAGATTATGGTTTCTATTGGTTCATTTCATTATTCCTTTTGCTTAGTCCCTAAGGTGATGTGTTAGAATAGAGTTTAAATATAGGGGCTTTGGTTATGGACTCACTAAAGCATGGGGGTATTTTTATACTTTCACAAATATTATGGAAGTGCTAATGATAACTAGAGGACAAAATAGGGGCTCTCTCTTCTCTGGTTGCTTCTCATATTCTCTCCTCCTTTCAATATAACTCAAGTAATATGGTATAAAAGAAGTAAAAGATCCGGTATCACATTCCTTTTCCCTTTTCTTTCACTTTCTCTCCTCTTCCCTTTTCTTCTCCATAAGGTGGAACCAGAGTAGTCTGGGGAGCTGATATGTGCAATTCTCCTTCATTCATTGTTCAACCACCATATGGTGGGTTGTTTAGTTGTGCCTCATAAGTGTGTTTGACGCTTGTTTTCGCATACAAGTACAACCATTTTGAAGGTCTAGAGTGGGCCATTGTGCATTTATAGTTAGATTTGAAGATCAAGTCCGGGTATGGAGATCGTGAATGAAAGTGAAGGCTTCCTCATATATGTCATCAATCAGTCCTTACGGGTGTGGGGTGATTGTTGATCTATGCTTTTCTAAAGCAAGTGTTTGGTGAGTTCAAGTTCAAGTCCTTCCCCGAGTATTTGATCTCATCTTTTCCTTAAACATACATAAATGTCGAGAATGATGCTCCAGGTAGTTCTCTACCTTCATTTGAGTGATGAATCTTCAAAATACATCAACCAAACTTAATGGACCAAATAATTTACAATGGACTACATTTGTAGAAGTATTACTTGTAGAAGAAGAAAATTAAAGTATCTAACATCCCCTAAGCTTGATAAAAGCTCAAAACCTATGAAGATAGGGTGGTGAAAGTTACTCTCCTTTATGGAATAGCATGGAATCACATATTAATGCAAATGTTATCTTTTTTTTAAAAAAGTTTGGGAAATTTTGAAAGAGATATTCAAGTGAGAAGAATTTAACTCGTATACACAAGTTGCTTTGAAACATCTTCGAGTATCATTCGGCGTTGCGGGGTATGTGGAAAGAACTGAATGTATATACTAGCCATTGTCTATTGAATATGAGACCATGAGATGGTACTAAGAGAAATTTCATGTCGCCGAATTCCTTTTTAGTCTTCTTCCTGAATTCAAACCTACTCGAGCTCAAGTTCATGGTGGTAATGAAGTTCCATCAACTACAGAGGTGTTTACCCGCATTCATGCAATTGGTATAAATACTTTGTTCATTTACTTCTTCCTCTAGTAGGCAAGGCATTCCATAACAATAACGGTGGCCATAACAGCCACTGTCGTTCCTGTTACAATATGGGCCATAATGGCCGTTGCAACTTTTTTTTTTAGATTAAAAAACTATGTTGGCCCTATAATGGACTGTTACGGCCATTACAAGTCATTTTTTCCATAACAACCCTATAATGGACCGTTATGACCATTATGACCACTTAATGCTTAACATGTACCACCATTACCGTTATGACGGCCATGACGTTACTAGTGGGGGAGATTGAGAAAGTCACAGTGATCATAGTTGTAGTGGATGATTTAGGAATAGAGATTCAACAGGAGGTCGCTTTGGTGATTAAAATACTTTGAAAGTTTGTGGTACAGACTTTGGTGGCAGTCGTGGTCGTGGTCATGAAAATCGGAAGTCCTCTCATTGTGGGGTTTGTAACCATATACAGTTGAGATGTGTTGAGACCTCATTGGCAAGCCAATTTGAGCAAATCAAGTTCGATCATCTGATGATGGTTCCGAGGGCTATGTAGTCAAGCTCATATAAATCAAGTGCAGGAAATGATATAGTTATGTTGTCCAACGATGAGCATGCCAAATTGCTAAAAGATTGTTCCAACCATGAATCCTCTTCCACTCCTACTCTTGCTCAATTAGGTATGATATGTCTTGCATCCTTTGGAAATATTCCCCGAGTTATTTATTCTGGAGCTTCAAACCACATGATTGGTAAGCATAGTGTCTTGTCTCAATTAAATGAGCCTACCACTCCCATTTCCTATGTAACATAATTAATTATACCTCAACTCGTATATCTAGGTTGGGTACTGCTTATCCTATATCATCTCATCCATTAACATCAATCATAAATTTTCTTTGAATCTATAATTAGTAAGCTAATTAGATCCTTTAATTGTTTTGTTACATTTTTATCCCTCCTATTGTGAATTTCAGGACATATAGACGGAATGACAATTGAAGGAGGACATGAATAGTTAAAGAGTCTTATTCCGTCATTATCTTATGTGTCTGAGTTAGAATAAGAAGCATGTGAGTTAAGCAAGCATCATAAAGTCCCATTTCTACCTCATGTGGACAAATGGAGTGATTGTCCTTTCTCTTAAGCACATCCTAATGTGTGGGGTCCAATTCGTACTACTAGTTTATTTGACTTTGAAGCATTTTTTAATTTTTATGGACAATTATTCCCCCATGACCTAGGTATAATTAATAAATGCTTGCTCTAAAGCGTTTTCTTGCTTTAAAGAATTTCATATGTAAGTGCAAATATAATCCAATGCTAAAGCATGTCTTCTACATTCTGATAATGCTAAGGAATATGTATCCTATGAATTTAATTCATATTTCTCATCACGTGGCATTATTTATCAAAACTCATGTGCACAGACACCACAACAAATGGTGTCATTGAATGTAAGAATCAACACTTAATTGAGGCCCAAAATCAAATATGAGAACCATTGTCCACCGAAAATATAACTTCCTTCTTGAAAACATCAACAATTTCGAATATGGTAGGATTGTTATACCTTCTACAACATGTAAGCACTTGCTCAACAAGGGTTACTGGGCATGCAGAATGGAAAGATCAAGAAAATTTTGTTAGTTACTTCTATAAGGTTGTCTTGGCTTATTTTTCATTTCTATTTTGAAAATCTACCATCCATACTTCTCTTCTTGGACCATGTATGATGGAGGAATAGATTGACACTCATCATCACATTACAAGGTGGTCCCCAGCCCAAAAAAAAAAAAACCACCATTACTACTAAATCATTAGAAGACTACTCTTATTCAGATCTCTCAAGCTTCTAGTCAAAGCAAGCGTCATCACCAATTTCCTACTAATCATTATCGAACCACCAGAAGAGCCATTGATTCAAATATCCACAAGTCGAAGTGTCGCAACCAATGGAAGAGCTAACAATTCAAATACCATCCACCAGAAGTGTTGTTAGATCCTTCGGCATCCAGCAAACATGCCGATGGTCCACATCCCATGTGCCATCGAAAGTGCGGTCCGCCTCTTTCGCAGCTCCTAGACTCATCAAAAATTGGCCACACATGATATATATGCCCCAACTTGGAAGTGTCAGAGCACACAACTGAAAGTACCACACAACACTATACTCCACAATGTTAATGTGCTATGCATGTAGATGAGTGTTTTGTACTCTAACAAATGCGACTCACTTTTTGCAACCTAATGGGACTCATTTGGTCTTATAGGGGTCCATCTAGGATCACCACCTTTGGATGGTTAGTGGGCAAGGATAAAGTGCTCACTATCAATAATTGTTGGGGAAAAAATGATCATCACAAATGTGTGCATCATATGCCTTCAAGACAACGAATCAATGGATCACTTGTTTATATTGCATCTTTGATCGGCCTTTGTGGGGGAGATTCTTTGATACTTCAGTGTTGTTGGGTGATGCCATCTTCAATTGGCCCTTCTTAGCATGGCATCGGGTCGTGTAGGTCTTAAAGAGAGAATCTTGTGGAGAATCTCAGGATGAATGCATAATAGATGCTTCATAACTAGTTAACACGGTCCTAACAAATTGTTTAGGTAGACCAAATTGGATGTGATTGCTTGGGCCTCAATTATTAAGATGTTTGGTGACTGCTCTTTTGATTATTATTTTTTTATTCTTTATGCCTGCTTCATTGTAATTTTTTCGGGTGTTAATTTCTCATATTTGCCCTTTCTTTCTCTTTTAATATTCGTGTTACCTCTCAAAAGTAAAGACAACATGGGAATCTAGTGCCACCTCACAAATTGTAACTCTAATTTCTACTTGAAATGGAAACCGGCAAATGAGATTTACACGAGGAAGTCTACATGGAGCAACCTCCTGGGTATGTTGCTCAAGGGGGAGTCATCTAAAGTATGCAGTTTAAACAAATCTATATATAGGCTGAAACAATCACCACAAGCCTAGTTTGAGAAGTTCAATAATGTGGTTGTGTAGTTTAGATTAAAAAGAAGGTAGATCAATCGGTTCTCAAGGCATTCAACCTCTGGCCACATAATATAAACCATGTATGTGGATGATATGATAGTGGTTGGTGATGACTTGGAGGGCATTGAGAAGTTGAAGTCACATCTTCGAACTCAAATTCTGATCAAAGATCTTGGTCTCCTTCAATATTTTCTAGGATTGAAGTAGTAAGATCGAGAGTTGGCATAAATCTATGTCAAAAAAATGTGTGACTTGTTGGAAGAGACAATTATATTGGGACTGGGAGCCAAACCGGTTAATACACCAATGGACCCTTACCTCAAGCTTGAACCTAAAGAAGGAGAAATATTGGAATTTGGAAGACCACGTTATGTACGGGAGACTTGTTAGCAAGCTCATTTATTTCACTATCACCAGGCCTGATATCGCATTTCTTGTCAATGTGGTGAGCCAGTTCATGCAAAATCCAAGGCATCACATCTAGCAGCAATTATGAGAATCCTTAGGGATTTGAAATGTTCACCTGAGAAGGTAATGAAGAGGCATTTTCACACCGGGCTCGAGTGGGGTGGGTTGTGTGAAGTGGGGGCACACTTGGGGTAGGTGGCCCATGTGAGGCGGGTGGCTTGCGTAAGGCGAGATCCATGTGAAGTTGGGCCCACGTGGAGGGTTTGGCCAAGGGCCTGACTTGGGCTATGAGATAAAGGGATTAATTAGCCACACTCTATCAGTTCGAGCTTTTAGAGCAAATGGTTAGTAGTCCTGCGTTAGAAGGGTATTTTATATAGAGCTCATGGCGATAGCCAGTTTCATATGAAAATTATGCAAGGTCGAGATGTGATAGAAGGTCGACTACAGGTTACAGCAACTTTCTAGATGGTAATGTGATTACATGGAAAAGCAAGAAACAAAATATGGTTGCAAATCAAGTACTGAAGCTGAATACAGGGCAATGGCGCATAAAACTTATGAACTTATATGGTTAAAGGTCTCTTTTTGAAGAATTAGGATTCAAAGTTCAGGTGTCAATGTCTTTACACTATGATAATCTAGTTGCGATACATATTGCCAATAATCCAGTGTCTCATAAGAGAACGAAGCATATAGAGGTTGATTATCATTTCCTTCAGGATAAGATATCTCAAGGATAGATCCACACGGCTTATATTTCTTCCCATGATCAAGTTGCAGATTTATTCACCAAGGCTCTTGAAAAATCCATGTTCTACAAACTAGTCTCCAAGCTAAACATGCAAGACGTTTATGTTTCTGCTTGAAGGAGAGTGTCGACGGTAGTAATGGGCTTACGGCCCACTTATTTAGTCTTAGGATGTGTTGGGAATATAGCTTTTGCTATAAGGGGTATTATCAGTATTTTTGCTTTTGTTTACTTAAGGGCAGTTTTGTAATTTCATTTATTTACAAAATAATACAAAAGAAGAGTGGGAACGTGAGCTCTAGTCTCTCTTCCCTTTTCTCAAATTTTCTATGACTTCCAACTTCTCAATGCCCTCCAAGTCATCACCAATCACTATCATATCATCCACATACACAACAAGTATTATGTGGCCAAAGGTAGAATACCTTGAGAAAACTGACCGATCTACCTTACTTGTTTTAATCCAAATGACACAACCACATTATTGGATTTCTCAAACCAAGCTCGTGGTGATTGTTTCAGCTCATATATAGATTTGTTTAACTTGCATGGTTTAGACGACTCCCCATAAGCAACATAACCGAGAGGTTGCTCCATGTAGACTTTCTCGTGTAAATCTCCATGCAGGAATGCGTTCTTCACACCTAGCTGAAAAAGAGGCCAATCATGATTTGCTGCTATTGTAGAAAAACCCAAACCAAATTAAGTTTAGTCACTAGTGAAAGCGTATCAAAATAATCTACTCCGTAAATCTGTGTATACCCCTTAGCAACCAATCCATCAGGCAACACCTATTTACACCTTACTAGAGTCTTACCTAATGGAAGATCAGTCAGCGTTCAGGAATCATTGGAATACATGGCTTCCATCGCTTCAGCCATAGCTCTTTTCCAATTTTCATCCAACAATATCTCATGGATTGACTTAGGAATGGATACAACAAATAAGGCAAGGGCAAACTTACGATAATTTGTAGACGAATGAGAAAAGGTAACAAAATTGGAGGTGGAATGAGTAACACAAGAATGTTTATCTTTTTGTATGGCAATAGGAAGATCATTAGCAACCCCATGAGACTCGAACAAACCAAGAACCTCAATAGGCACAGTAGTCAATTGTGTGAACTAAAGAGGAATAGTTTGTCATGCATGATCTTTTCTCATTTTCCTTTAGCAAGTCTGCATGAAATCCTTATGAGTTGGCGGTGACATCCCAACATCAAATTCTGAAGGAAATACATCTGGCAAGGGATGAAGCAGGACAATTAACCACTTGCTCTAAAAGCTCGAACTGTTAGAGTATGGCGAATTAATCCCTTTATCTCATAGCCCAGGCCCCACATCTCATGGGTTAGGACCTCGACCAAACCCCCCTCGTGGGCCCCAAATCACATGAGTACTACCTCACACGGGCTGCCCACCCCGAGTGTGTCCCCACATCCCACAGGCTACCCCACTCAAGCCCGGTGTGAAATATGCATTAATTGTTGGGATTTTTGGCCTGCGGAATCACACAGATCTAGATCTAGGATAGCAATTCAATGGCACCAAGCACACACAAGAGAACACACAGATTTAACGTGGAAAACCCTTCCGGGAAAAAACCACGGCACAAAGCGACAGATCTCCACTATGAAACAGAAATTACAAAGAGAGAGAACTTACCCGATTCGAACAACCTCGAATCTCACCCTTGCTACACCCTTTGATTTCCCTAGAACCCCTTTAGGAAGCCTTAGAATACTTTCCCATTGCTTCCCATACCCTAGAAAAAACCCTAGGGACACCTATTTATAGTTTAGGCAACTTCCCCTTTCGCACCCTTGCGAAAGGCGACACAAAATCCGCAGTTCGCATCGGATTCGGAAACGAATCTGCGTAAACTACGACTGGTCGAACCGAGGCTACGACTGGTCGTGGGACCCCTTCGACCGGTCGTGAATCCTGGACACCAAAAAACTGAGCTTGCTGGACTTCGAGTCGTGCAAGCCACGATCAGTCGAGCAGCTCCTACGACCGGTCGAGCAATCCCACGACCAGTTGAAGGCGGTGAAGACTTTTCTCACAACAATCTCCACCAAGTCTTCAACCTTCAACCGTATAGCTCCTTGACCTATCCTCTTATTTCTGTATTCCATCATAGCTTCTCTTGCATACTCCGTCTTCTTATCATCTCACCGCTACCCAATATTGCTTGTCGGGGTACTTGCTCACAACACTGATAGCCTGTGAAATAACTGGTCTAATCCAGACCATGACATACACTGCCAACCGCATTCGAATAAGGCTCATGAGATATCCTGCTTTTCCTCATCTGTTTTGGGACATGTCCTGAGTAAAACTTGAGGAGAGACGCGTAGGGAACGCTCTCTGGCTTCACCTGGCCCATCACATCCTTAATCAATACCTACACACAAGGTATTCCTCCTGTGATTACCACAGCCTACTCCTTCAGTCTCAATGCTAAGAACCATCTTTGCAGCCCCTCGATCCTTCATCCATGAAGGAATCAAACTACTGCCTAGGCGACAGGTCGAACCACGACCTCCTGCAAAGTCTTTTCTCAGCCTCTTTAACTTCGAACCGCTCTGGTTGCTTCATGTAGATCCGCTCTTCACTTTCCCTTGCAGAAGTGCAGACTCCACATCCATCCTTCCAGCTCAAGATCACGTTGGCCAACCAGTGCCAATTACGGATCTAATAGACACCTGCTATACCGTCAGCGTGAATATCTCTGAGAAGTCGATCCCTTCTCTCTGAGCATAACCTTTCGCTACCAACCTCGCCCTGTATCTATGTTGTATCCTCCTAAAGATCCACCTGCATCCAACCGCTTGTCGGCCCACTGAAAGCTCCACCCGCTCCCATATGTCTGTCTGATACAATGAATCCATCACATTGCCCATAGTCACCTTTCACTTCTCAGCACCAGGCTCACCTAGAGCCATCTGAATAGAAGATGAATCCCCTGCGACATTGGAGTCGTCCATGTACCTCACCGATATCCTGCGATCATGCCGTGTGATTCTTCTCACAGGTGGCTGCTCCACCTGCTTTGTATCCCTGTCCGCACGTCTCAGCCTTCCTGCCCTGCCCGCTCATGTGGCCATGCCCAACATGCCACACACGTGCAGAAGTGGAATCCACTACATCTATTGTAGCTCCATCATTTGAAGTGCTCCCGATCAACCTGTACAAGTTACCGAGTCGTTGTGCTTTCATGATTACCCGTGCCCCCATAGATACTTTAAAAGCACCATCAATACCTGTGTACTTGCATCCTTTTGCCTCAAGCACACCAAGAGAAATCAGATTCTGCTTCAAATCAGGAACGTGCCTGACATTAGTCAGGGTACGCTCCACTCCATCAAACATCTTGATGCGCACCGTACCAACGGCCACAACATTACAGGCAATGTCATTGTCCATAAATACCTGTCCACCATCGCACTCCCTATAACTGGAGAACCAACTCCGATGAGGAGTCATGTGAAAAGATGCCCCTGTGTCTAGCATCCACTCGTCCTTACGATCATCGTATGACCGTCTGAGCGAAGACAGATAAAACATCACCATCACATCCACTCGATCCATCTGACGTGGCAACATTGGCCTCCCTGTACGAAGCCTCAGAATCTTCTCTCTTCGATTTAAGATTTCCACAATCCTTCTTCACATGTCCTTCCTTCCCACAATTCCAGCACTTTACCTTTCCTTTGCCCTTGCCCTTGGATTTGGATCTAGAACCTGAAGAACCTGTACCTTGTTCAGAATTCCTACCCACTGTAAACAGTGGGTCAGAAGATGTCCCCATGTCGCTGTTTAGCTGTCTCATAGCCTTCCCTTGAAGGCTGAGATAACGGTGTCGACACTCAGAGTTTTATTCATGCTGCACATAGTGTCCTTGAATGACACATACGACGCCGGAAGAGAATTTAGTAACATACATGCTTGTTCTTCATCTTTCATCACTTCCTCCATATCCAGCAATTTACAAACTAATTTAGTAAAGTTGCTGATGTGAGCCTCCAAATCTCCACCCTCTGCCATCTTGAAGTTATACCACTGCCGCTTCAAGTGTAGGCGATTTTCAGAAGATTTTTTCGCATAGACATCCTCTAACTTCGCCCATAACTTAGCCGGAGTTTTCTCCCTCATGACGTTGTAGAGAACCTCATCCGTGAGACATAAACGAATCGATGATAAAGCCTTCTTATCAAGAGTATTCCAATCACCATCAGTCATAGTAGACTTTCGCTCTTCAAGAGCACCATCTTCGCCTTGCTTGATTAAGGAACTCATCATCTTGATCTTCCATAACTCAAAATTGTTTTTCCCTGAGTACTTCTCAATATCATATCTGGTGCTCGCCATTATTACTAATCCTGCAGATTCAGATCTGTGCCCCAACAATGCTTTGATACCACTTGTTGGGATTTTTGGCCTACGGAATCACACAGATCTAGATCTAGGATAGCAATTCAATGGCACCAAGCACACACAAAAGAGCACACAGATTTAACGTGGAAAACCCTTCCGGGAAAAAACCACGGCACAAAGCGACAGATCTCCACTATGAAACAGAAATTACAAAGAGAGAGGACTTACTCGATTCGAACAACCTCGAATCTCACCCTTGCTACACCCTTTGATTTCCCTAGAACCCCTTTAGGAAGCCTTAGAATATTTTCCCATTGCTTCTCATACCCTAGAAAAACCCTAGGGACACCTATTTATAGTTTAGGCAACTTCCCCTTTCGCACCCTTGCGAAAGGCAACACAGAATCCGCAGTTCGCATCGGATTCGGAAACGAATCTGCGTAAACTACGACTGGTCGAACCGAGGCTACGACTGGTCGTGGGACCCCTTCGACCGGTCGAGCCATCCCTTCGACCGGTCGTGAATCCCGGACACCAAAAAATTGAGCTCGCTGGACTTCAAGTCGTGCAAGCCACGATCAGTCGAGCAATCCCATGACCGGTCGAAGGCGGTGAAGACTTTTCTCACAACATTAATCACCCCCAATGAGGAGTCTCATACACGAGACCTCCCCCATGGGCCCCGCCCGCCCCGAGTGTGCCCCTACATACCACAGGCGACCCCACTCGAGCCTGATGTGAAAATGCCCCTGCATTAAGGGAGCTACCATGGATATGACCTTGACAGTATGCTCATCTTGAACATAAGATGGAACATTTTCAAAGAAGGTCGCATTAACAGATAAAAAATGTTTCTTAAGCATAAGGGAATAGCATTAATAACCCTTTTGAGTACAAGAATATCCCAAAAAATACACTTCGTGGAACGAGGAAAAAGTTTATCTTAACCTGACCCAAATATATGAACAAAGCATTTGTAACCAAACAGTTTGGAAGGAATAGGAAGAACTGGTTGATTAGGAAACAACAAGGAGAACCGAGTTTTTTCATCTAAAATTGATGAAGGCATCCTATTGATCAAATGACATGCAGTAAGAACTGCATCACCCTAATAAAATTGTGGAACATTTATTTCTAACAACAAGACTCAAGTAACTTCTAGTGGATGTCTATTCTTGCGTTCAACTACCCCATTTTGTTGTGGTGTATAAGCACAAGAGGTCTAATGAATGATACCTTGACTTTGTAAATATGTTTGAAAATCTTAACAAACAAATTCCAAGGCATTATTCGACCTTAACATGCACAATTTCACACCAAATTGATTTTTTATTTTGTTATGAAAATTAAGAAATACATGAAAGATTTCAAACATATGCTTTAGATATAACCATGTCATTGTCAAATAATCATCAATAAAGATAACAAATACCTAACACCTAACAAACTAGGGACTCGATTTGATCCCCGCATATCACTATGGACTAGTTTAAAAGGAGAATCACATTTTGAATCAATTTTAGAAGAGAAATGGACTCTATGATATTTACTCAGCTCACATGCTTCGCAGTCCAACTTGGACAACTTAGAAAAAGATAGAATGAGAATCTGTAGATTTTGAAGAGAAGGATGTCACAAGCGATGACGCCATTGAATTGCCAAATCTGCAGGAAGCATTGTCGCACCTACTAGTTCCTTCTCCAAGTAGCACAAACCATCCATCTCACGACCTCCAATTGTCATGCCCATCTTGAGGTCCTAAAACACAATAAAAAAAGAAAGAAGGACACGGAATAGTTTAAGGACCTTGTTAACTTACTTACAGATAATAGACTAAATGAAAATTTGGGTGCATACAAAACAAACGACAGGGGTACCGATGCTTTATGTTGAGTAGTATCAACACCAATGACATTAGACGATGTACCATCAGCTAAAGTAACTAACATATTCGATGAAGTAGAACTAAAGGAAGAAAAGAAAATGCGATTACCAAAGATGCTCGAACACACCAGAGTCAATGATCCAATATGGGGAAGAAGATGACAAAAGGCATGCCTTATTTGACTGAGCAAAAGTGGTTGTAGAGGTGGATGTAACATTGTTGGATATGGAATCACTAGAAGAAAATAGAAAACATGCATATTCCTCAAGGATTAGACGTAGTATGAGTAATGGATCTACCATCTAAAGAAGCATCATTAACCATAAGATCTTGGTTAGTCCTTGAGGTTTTCCATGAAGATCCCACCAAAAGTCCACCGTATGATTTGTCAGACCACAATGAGTATACATATGTTCTCCTCTACCACCACGACTGCCTCTACCTCTCCCTGGGAATCTACCACATCTGCCACCGCGGGGAGAACCACGCCCAACGAGACCACCATGGCCTCCACGAAAATCAGAATAACTAGATGACAAAGCCAATGCCGTTTTATCAGATGCATTAACCTAAGAGTTGTCAAATTCATTTGCCAAAGACACTCTTTGAAGTCTTGCATAGACCTCTGCCACTGAAGGAAGGGAATCTCCTCCCGAAATTTGATCCTTTGTCAATTGATATTCTTTGGGCAATCCAGACAAAAGTTTTACTATCTTCATATCTTCCTACTGCTTCTTCATAAGGGTGACATCTAAGATAATGGGATGATACATGGCCAGCACTTCCAACATTCTAGTCAGCTTTGAAATATTCGCCAAGGGGGTTGTCCCATTTTTAAAAGAAAAGATTTCCTCATACAACTGATACACCCAAGAAACATTTTATTTTGAGGAATACATCTTCCTCACTATGTCTCAAACGTCAATTGTCATGCTTAAGAAAATCAAATTAGAACTCACCTCAAACTCCATACTATTCCACAACCATGAGCGGATTTGGGCTCCTCGCGAATCTATTGCCTGTATTTTGGATCGGATTTGGCTAGCTTAAGATCCATGAGGAGCTGATACTTTTCGCAGGCTAAGAGAAACACCTCAACAGATTTGGCCTACAAAAGATAATCTGTTCCATTCAACTTCACAGAAGATATTAATGCATTAAAGAGTCCAGACATTTCCCCAAGAGATGAGGAACTAACAACTGTATTTTTGGGCTACATAGATATTCCACAACCAAAACCACTGACCTGAAAGGAGATCCACACACAACAATACTTCACAATAAAATAACACAGATTTCTAGCCCATTATCACCCTAATCTACATCAATACCAAACCCACATTGTATATAACTTAACGGGAGAGAATATTCTATAAAAAGAACTACTTCCACATAAATCAACAATCATAAATGAACGATTTTAACACCACCTTATGACAAATCAACAAACCTTCATAATTCGACGAGGCATGTAACACTCATTTTTGTGAGCGTTCCCTTTTACTCGAGAAACAATGTAGAAAACAGTGTTTTCTGCACAAACGGATGACGAAACGCACTTCCCTTACAGACGATTAGCCCCCCTTATGAGTTGGAAGGTCCTCGAAGATCCAACAACTTGGGTTAGATTGGGAGGAATTACGGAGTCCAAACCACTTCTAGGATAGCTCTGATACCATGTAAGTTGGCATAAGAAAGAGAAAAGTATAAGAAAAGGAGATAACGAGAGAATAAGTTAGAGAAAAGGGAAGAGATCCAGCAACTTGGGATAGATTGAGAGGAATTACGGAGTCCAAACCACTTCTAGGATAGCTCTGATACCATGTAAGTTGGTATAAGAAAGAGAAAAGTATAAGAAAAGGAGATAACGAGAGAAGAAATTAGAGAAAAGGGAAGAGAGACTAGGGCTCACATTCCCACTCTTCTTTTATATTATTTTATAAATAAATGAATTTACAAAAGTTCACTTAAGTAAAGAAAAGCAAAAATACCGATAATACCCCTTGTACAAAAAACTATATTCCCAACACATCCCAAGACTAAATAAGTGGGTCGTAGGCCGATAACCACTACCATTAACAAGCCCTAAATCGTATTTCAAGTAAATGGTATTTTGCAATTGCCGGTACTAAAGCCCATCAAAGAGGAAGGATGATGTCTATTAGGCATCTAATCATCACCCCTAATTGTTGGGAGAAAGGCTAAAATGATGATGACCGTCATCATTACTAAAATACATCATTTTCTATATATCATAACATATTAGCATATAATCGCAGGCACACACACATGTAAATAGAGACACACAACATATTATTACACACACTATGTGTGTGTGTGTGTGTGTGTGTGTGTGAGAGAGAGAGAGAGAGAGAGAGAGAGAGAGAGAGTTGATCACACGCAAGTCCTACCATCATGCCGCTTGTGTGGGACTATGTGTGTGTGTGTGAGTGAGTGAGAGAGAGAGAGAGAGAGAGAGAGAGAGAGAGAGAGAGATGATCACATGCAGTTCCCACCATGCTGCTTGTGTAGGACATCGTTGCAATAAAAATGGTAGGCCTTAACATAAAGATCGTTTGGGACTAAATATGTTATGGTGCTGATAAGCAATGTTGTCAAAATCCTACGATTTACAATTTACGATATACAATTTTAGTCGAATCTTAAGCAAAAAGATTTGAATCCTAACCTTGAATCCCTTTTTGTATGAATCCTACAATTATATGATTTGAATCCTATGATTTAAGATCCAAATCCCGATTTACAATTCAAATTATACTTGTTCTCTTTTATTTTAAGCTTCACTTGGCTTTCATTTTATGTTTTTAAATTGGATAGTAATCGCTGCCGGGATCATAATCGCTCTTGGGACCTATAATCGGGATCATAATCACTCTCTGGACCTCTGATCGGACTGTAATGCTCTTGGGACCTATAATTGGACCATAATCGCTCTCGGGACTTCTAATAAGGCTGTAATTGCTCCCTAGACCATAATCGCTCACAAGACCTCTAATCGCCCATAAGGTAAGTTAGCCTGTTGGAATCAATGGACAACTGACGATCTGATTCAAGATATGCTTGTGGCCCACCTAGTAAGCAAATCAACCTGACTTTCAAGAAAGGCGATCTTCATGCTAGGGGCTAGCATTTTAATGGTATTGATGTCCTACACAAGTGGTATCCTGCCAAGAAAGATGCTACAATACCGTAAGTTTTTTTTTTACAATTAAAATTTTATTCACAATAGCCAAAGCCAAAAATTACAAAAAATACAAACGATAGATATAATTACTTACAACTCAAGCCAACTAACATGAAATTGCACCACTGCCTTGGAAACAGTTGCCCATTTCATGACATTCATCTTAGCCCTAATAAACACCTCTGTAGGTTGCCCCAATCGATTCCTGAAACAACGATTGTTTCTTTCTAACCACAAAAACTAGATTCTCGCTAAACTTTTTTATTTGCACAGTTTCCAAGGACTCCATGCCACGTCAGAAAAAATTAGGCGATGGAAGATGGCCAAACCCATACTATACCGAACAACTCAAATAAGCCTTCCCACACCCTTCTTGCATATATGAATAAATGATCCACTGTTTCCTCATCCTGATAACACATCAAGCAAACATTCGAAAGAATCATCTTTCTCTTACACAAATTGTAACGCTCTGAAAATTGGGGGTCGAGCATAAACTCAACTCGCGAGTTCCAACGCATCACTTATGCAACATAATGAATGATGATTGAATGTTGTCTGTATTAGTGCATTGAACATGAGTGAGATTAAGCCTAAACAGCATATCATACTCCAGAGACAAGTGAGATAGCAAGCGGAAGACTGTGATAGATATATAAAATATATAAACTGTGATGAGTCTCCAGAGTGTGATAATGTTACCAGGTTAACTATTTACAAGTACAATTCCAAAATATACCAAATTGAGGAAGTGTAATGTCTTCTATCCCAAATACTATAGCCCCGTCAATGCAATTCCAGGTCTTCATAGACCCGTCAGAGAGTTACATGTAGGAGAACTCCTCCTCAACATCATAGTAGTAGTCCGGCTCTGCTTCATAAGCATCGCCATCACCTGAAACTCAATCATGGTCTGGTTGGTGTGTACAACATCGTCCCGTAACGTGGGAGTGAGTAGCTAACTCAGTGGAACAATAAAGCATAGGTTCAGTCAAGCAGTAATGATAAAGCAGTACAATTGAACAATCCTAACTACTCTTATTAATGCAAGTATGAAATGCAGTCATGATGCATGCCTTCACCGACATACTCCCTCATGCGACACCATCTTACGTCCGTGGCATGCGTTCATTCCTTAGTGCTCCACATCTTCCAGGCACATGCAGTGCGATGATGAGTATGATTACCGAGTTGTTATTAGTCCACTTCAAACAGCAGGATTGGGAAACTAAGGTACCTCCCTTGTATCATTCCCAAATATGATCCATTCTATGGTCATCAAACCTAGATAATCTCATACGATAGTGTGGTTCTAGGGGGCTGCAAAGGCTGTCAGGGCTGTTACACGCAATCGTTACACCACTCCCCCATCACCTTTTTAACGGTTCATCACTAAATTGATACAAGCCTAGTTCATACTCTATTCACCGCGGCAAAACTCGTCGCCTCACCGCAAAGTCAGAGTATGCTCGAGGTCACTACAAAGGGCTGCCAGGGCTGTTACTCGCAATCGTTGCACCACTCCCCCATCACCTTATCAATGTAGGCCGACAACACGAATATAGTGTCACATACCACCATAATCGGCTCACGAGTCTGGTTGCTCAATGGACACTACGGGGAGGCTCGGGCTAACGCACTCGCAACACCACGAAACCCCAGCGTATGCCGACAGCTCGACCACGGTGTCCCATACCACCATGCCCGGCTCATGAGTCTTAGCGGATCGAGGTATCAGGTACCAAGGTTAACGGGATTCCACTGGTAAGGTTAGTACCTTAGGTTCAAACAGAGGCGTCCAAACATGGTGAACATACATAAAACAGATCAGGTTACTTGACGAGCTCGGCTAGCTTGAGCGCACGACAAGTTGAACGACATGAAGTGCATAAGCACTTCGCGTGGCCAACCACTATCGCCAACCGAAGTACGACTCGGGTTCGTCGAACACATCTCTCATGGCGAATGAATCTCAGCCACGAATTCAATCCCGTTACCGATTGTCTGGACTATACAATAGCCCCAATCACATTCAATTACGGAACAGTTAAAGCAGTAATGGATCAAGATTTCAAATCATACAATCAAATATCCAATATTGTCCGCTTAGGGCTGCCAGGGCTGTTGGACGGAATCGTTACACCACTCCCCCATCACCTTTCACGGCACTTATGGAATATAACTTAACATGAATTTAAACATATGCATTACACAGATAAAATCATACAATCAGTTGAACATGTTATGAAGTACAACATAAGCATGAGTTTGTACATATTCAATTCCTAATCACACAGATATCTAAAGAAATCATACACATAGTTAAAGGAGTTGAGAATCATATCTCAACACCCTTATACATTACAATTTTTCTAACTACTACTCATTCAGACATTTCAACAAACACTTTAGACTACATACATCAACATACACGACGTATGTTGATCACATAGGTATTAGGCCAAATCCTTTCACTAAGGAGTTGGCCCACTTATAACACGCGTGCACCCACGACGGATAGTCATGGCAAGCAGGAATCCAAGTTCCATATTCATTCAGTCATTTCCACAAACACTTGAGCTACACATTTTTAACATATATAGCGTATAGTGGCCGTGGGGAGATTTAGGGCAAGTCCTTTCGCTAGGGAGTTGTCGCATACATACAAGCATATAGTCACGACAAATAATCATGTTAAGCACAATCCGTATTTTATACGTATACGGTATTTTCTACAAATACGAGGAATACAGTATATTCAACATAGTTAACGTATAATCGAAAAACGAAACGGACAGCACTTTGTACATGTGCAATTGCATGCAGATCATGAATCTATCATTATCTGACATTGAAAGCGTTGAAAACCATAAGCTATACGTCTAAAGTCCGCACCTTTTGTCGTAGGATCGTAAAGAACTCGATAGATTTGCTAAGTCTTCGTATACGGTAATTTGGCAACCTATAGCATGCTTTAAGTTAGTTATTTCATAACATACAACTATCAAAACCCCAAAACAGATTAGGGTTAGGGTTTCTTACCTAGAAACGAAGCCGGCATCGCCAGGAAAGCGATTAAATAGGGGTGGTTGAGCTTGCATAGCGGCAGGGTAGAGCATCAGGGAGATCCTCCCACTTCTCTCACACTTTCTCTCTCTTTTCTCTCTTCTCTCTCCTAGGTTTTCTCAAATTCGTATGGAATGAGAGAGTGAGGGTTTAAGGTCCTTATATAGGTCCAGAACTCACCAAATTAGACTCAGGGCCAAGGTATACTTAGGTTATAGCCAAAGTGGGTCTGTTCCGTCTCAACGGAGCACTTCTGGCGCCCCTTTTCTGTGTGCGGTCGGACTTAAGCTCACTAACACTGGATCTAGGTTTAGTTAAGTTTTCGTTCCGGTCGGATTCCCAGATCGCACGAGGCGGACCAGTTTCAGTTCAACGGTCACTGAGACTCGATCAGGGCCACAAGTACACTGCCATGTGTATGAAATTTCTCCTGATCCGAGGGTGTATTCTGGCATGATTCTGACGGTCGGAATCCTTATAACTGATTCGCAAGCGACATGTGCCAGATTACTTAAATTTGTCTTTTATTTTTAATGAATTTCACATTTCTCACACTCCTCGCTCCGGGCTCAAGCGAATAGCACTGGGACACTATTTGGATTTGATTTCTGAGATGGTTGTCAAGCCCAGCAAGGCGGTCCTAACCGTTTAACTTTGCGTTAATCGGACTTTCGATGTGCGGTCCAGATCTGATACGGAGTTTTGATGTGCTCCCGAAAGCAACTGGGTAATGAGATTGATCCTAGATTTTAAGGTAATGTAGCGCTAACTGTTCTACTTGTTTTGGGTCTTACGGATCGTATGTAAAGCGATTGGTGCTAATTTCACAGGTACTCTAGTTTAACACTAGCTAATTCTCGCCTAATTTCTAAAGGATTTAGTCCTGAGTGATTTCTGTCTGAGGTGGTACTTAGTCCTTTGTAGTTTGTATATAAAGTGATTCAAGTTATTAATACTCAACTAAAGCACGCCCTGATGACAACAGAAGGTCCTAGGGCAGGAGAGGCTAATGTTCCAAATAGCTTATTCGTTTTGTGGGATTCCATAAGGGTAATGGTTAAAAGCCCATTTTATTTCTGTATTTACTAGTTACAGTAATTTATAGGTTAAGTATTGTTCTTCATCACCTAAACCTTAAGATTAGTGTCTAATGTAAAAGTACTTGGGAAGATTTAAAGTACGAGGTGGTGAAAGGTGAGATTCGTGAAGGAAATGGGTAAAAATGCGATTTTAGACTGTGGGATTGAGTTCTGACAAGTTAATAAGGTGTTAGGATCGACCCATTGCCTAAGGACATCTAATTCCAGGTTGGCAAAAATCCGGGATGTTACACAAATTATCGACAATTAGAACCTTATTGCACCCCGACAAGCCACGCAAATGCCGCAACCTTTAGAGGAGCCCATACCGCCACAAGTTTTGTTATGTATCTTTAACTATATGTGGCTAAAGTTTAACACCGACTGCCAACCTAAGGTCAAACTTTGGCCACAACTTGTTCTCATAAATCTTGAAAATATGACATTTTCAAGCTGAGGATATGGTCTTTGATAGAGGAAACGACAAAGAAGGATTCATGTTAGCCAACACCAATATCAAGGCTTCCTTTTTTTTCTTTGAAAGATGTTGATATAAGCACGCACGCGCGCACGCACAGAGAAACTCTCGAATCCAACCGATTGCACCGGATAATTACTTCGGTTACCAGTAATTAATTAATGATATTGCAAGTAATAAATAAAGTGAAGGAAAAAAGAATGTTATAAAGGTAATGATAAATGTAAGCATGCATGGTGCTATTTTCAAGTCATGAAATAATTCCTTTCTACCCAGTATTTATTAGCATTAATTCAAATTAACAAAATCTAAACTAGTTGGACCTAAGGTATAGTCTCACCGGTTGAACTTGGGAGCGCCCTTGTGTGTGTGTGCGTGTGTGCGACATACACGCATGCACATATATGTATATACACATTATGCGTGCGTACATATGTGTGTGTATACATGTGTGTGTAGGGGGAAGGGATGCCCAACCTTAATTTTCACTAGGGCCCACCTAAGTTGCAAAATAGACTGGTTTTTGGCATGGCCCTTCATCCAAGCTAGATGAAGGGTTTATATGGCCTGGATTGCATGTACGCAACATGGGGAATGAGTTCTGAAAGGGTTCTTACGGGTTCTCATGAGAACTAGTTCCTAGGTGAAAATTTTCCAATAAATATATGGGGGAAAAGGTACTACAAGATCAACCTCAGGGAGCTTCCCATAGGTCGAGCTCTGTGGGCCCCACTGTGATGTGTGTTGGACATCCACCCCATCAATTAGATGCACCCTTCTATGGTGGGCCATGGGCCTAAAAATTAGGCCAATCCATGACTTAGGTGAGCCACACCACAGACAACAGTTGAGAGTGGATGCCCACCCATTGAAACATTCATGATTGTTTATAGAGTCCACTAAGATGTGGTTTAGACATCCAAGCCATCCATTGTGTGTCCCATTTGCAGGAGGGGTCACACCAAATTTCAAGCCATTCCAAAACTCAGGTAAGCCCCACCAAGTGCCTTTAGATGTTTTAGGCATGATTTCACATGGTTTCAAGTTGTGTGGTCCACCAAAGTTCCAAAGACTATTGATTTTTGGGACATCCCACAACCTAGAAGGAACCCACCAAATGCAAGGTGTGGATGTCTGACACACCACGATGGGCCCCATAGAGCTCGATCTCATAGTACCTTTTACCTAAAGATATATATGAGATGGTCTTCAGTCCAAATGGTTGTACCACAAGTTACAATCCATCCAGCAAATAACTTCCAATCTTTCATGCGTGTACAACATCCTGTTAGTGTACTGATTTGTGCATCTTGCTTGCCAATCACGTGAGTTTGTGGGTCATGTAGTCGATTGAGCCCTTGGAAGCTGAAAAACAAAGACACGAGGACATGAGCATCAAGGAGCAAAGAACAGGTAAATGAGGTGCCTTGGTGACCCTAACCATTGACCTAAAACAACCATTTCAACCTCTAGATGGTCCTTAGCCTTATAGGTAAACTTTGTTGATCATCCCTTAGTCTTAAAAACTTAATTAAAACATGATAAATAAGACTATAAGAGGTGCAAAGCTATTGTGAAATTGTATGCCCAAAACAACAGATTTTCGAGTGGTGCTCGATCTCATCGAGCAATCCTCGAGGGGTCTTCGATGGCATCGAAGACCACTCGATGGAATCGAGTAGGTAACTTAGATCTATCCAGCAAAATATGATTTTTTTTATCTGAGTTTCTCGATGGAATCGAGGAACCTTCAATGACATCGAAGGGTCCCCTCCATCCCATTGAAGACCACTAGATGGCATCGAGTAGCAGTGTGTAAACTATTCAGCAACAATTCAGCTGGAAACCCGATTTTCTCAATACCATCGAAGCCACACTCGATGCTATCGACAGGGCCGTCATCCGTCCTTTTTTACCATTTGATCTCGAACTCCATATATACGGCATTCAATTCTTAAGCATTTGGATGGGTTTTTGGTGCAATAGTAACTTAGGTGATTCCATAATCATATCCCTCATTCCAAGCATATAAACCAATGAGTTCTAAGTCATCTTCCATGAACATGAGATTAACACTTTAATGAGGATTCCAAACTTGACCTTGAAGATGACATTGAACTCCACCATTTTCTAGATATTAGACCTGAACCTATAGTCAAATCTTTGTCTAAATCCTCTAGAAGACTCATCTAGGTGAATCTTTTAAACAGTACAATTTTTCATTAGTTGTAGGAGATTTTACCCAACCTCTCATCTCCTTGGTCACCACATCGGAGCATCGTATGCAAGGTATTTGATCTTGGAGCTAAAGCATCAGCAACGCATCGGCATCATGATCGGGGAAGCAATTGACGAGCGAATTCAAGCACGGGAGAGCTTTGAAGAAGTGACTCAAGAACGGTGCGAGGCTCAATTCGACAAGTGTTTGAGTCCATACTCTCTTTCCTTATGTAGGATTGAGGGTGAGAGTTTGTGATCCAAACTCGATAGATTCTTATGTAGGACCTAGGCTCTTGTGTAGAGTTGAATTCACCGAACACAGGTGTGTACGTGTTAGTCTCCGTGGGAGCCTCCAAGGGGAGTAAACGTAAGTCCTTAAACTAGGACCGAGATTATTGGTTAGCTAATAGAAAACTAACTCCAGTCTCTTATAGGAGCCTCCGACGGGAGTGTTCACCTATAGTTTCTTGTGCAAGACCGAAGTTCGTGGCGAGCCTATAGAAAACCACGTAGAGTCTCTTGTGGGAGCCAGTCCTTGTGTAGGATTGTAAAGGTTAGAGGTGAACCAGATTTAAAACCTTCAATAGTGAAATCTGGTACACTAACAGGTTGAGTGCGTTTGCCAAGAGTGGAATAGGGAAACCGAACCACTATACATGCTTGTGTTTGGGATTGTCTTTTAAGCACTTGTTTAATTATACTTATATTATGAATGTTTAATTATATGAATGCATGATTAAATGAATGCTAGGAGTTAATAGGTAGCACATCCCATACACGCTTGTGCACTATCATCTATAGACTAGTTGCTTGAATGGCATATCATTTGTAGTCTATGTGATTGGACCCACTAATGACTTGGAAGCCTTGGTGTTAAATTGTTTACTTAGTTTAATTTGCACATTAGTTTAAGTTAAGCAATTGTGTTTAAAAGGCATAATTTTTATTTGGTCCTAATCACCCCCCCCCCCCCCCCCCAAGGACATAGCCATGATTCCATAGTCCCGCCAAGCTTCTGCACGCATAGCCGTGGTATTCTATTCCACACGCAATTTCGCATTCAATCGGTCCAATAGGTTGGCCCCATCATGAGAATTGCCTGGCACAAAAATCAGCCCCATCCACTCATTGAGCAGACCACACTTGTATTTTGCTATATATCAATGGCTAGACATTGTTTATTGTGGCGTGGCCCACCTGATGAGTAGATGGGGCTGATTTTTGCACGAGGTGATGGTCATGGTGGGGCCAACATATTGGAAGGGTTGGATTTCGCATTCGCTTAATGGTTTGGAAGTAATCCTATAGGTGGACCATAACTAGAGGTCCCACCGGTTGGATTTGAGGACCTTCTATACATATGTATGCATGTAGGTATGTATATATTTATATGCGTACACACACACATATATATGTATGTGTGTGTGTGTAGAAAGAGTCTTGTAGATGAAAAGTATATGCAACTATTTGTATATGGGGCTTGCCATTGTGTGTGTATGGCATGTCGCCCCGTAGGAAAACGAGATGCCCCGGAAATCAGGTTGATCCAACCATCAGGTGAGCCCCAACTGAATTTCGATGATTTTGGTTGGTTGTCTATTTGTTTTTGGGTTTTTGGTGGTCAGATCGAGCTGAACTTTGGGGCAACCCTACTGGATAGGTTGGATGCCATACAAACACCACAGTGAGTTGCACACACTAGGTGCACAAACTTTATATGCGCGGATGCATGTGAATGTGTAGGAAGTGAACCCAGAGTGTCCATAGTACCTTACAGTAGTGTCAGGTTGTGTGGGCCCACTGTGAAATGTGCATGACATCCACTATCCATCACGTGCACCTCACCGTGGAGACAAAATATCAGGCCGATCAAAAAATCAGGCGAGCCACACCATAGACAACAATGTAAAATCATGGCTAAAACCTCTAAATTGATGCAGACTGCTTCACTTTTGGAATGGCATGATTTTTGGGAGACCTTTTATTCAGTGGGACAAGTATGTCAAATGGATTGGATTAAATCTTTGTCTTTCATCACTACCTATCAGAGGCATGTCATTTCCACAAAAATCTAATAACCCATTCGTTTTTGTTGCTCGGCATTATTTTTAAATTTTTTTTGAAGAATGAAAATTTCAAAAACAGACCAAAACAGAATAGAAAATGAGGGGTGCCAAGCAGTGTTCGAAATATCGGTATCGTGTTACATATCGCATTCTTGGGATACAGATACGTATCGGTTATCGCATGGGATATATCGGTTGTATCATGTAATGTATCACTGTTGTTGGAAACATTGGGAAATTGGTTGAATTTTTCGATGTAACTTCGGTGATTATTAAAAAAGACATCAATACACATTTATAAATCAAAACATTACAAAAAACAAGTACACATAATGGGTTTTCTTTGTATGGGATCTTAATCTATGTGTTGTCTAACTGAATTGATGCAAGTATATTCAATGTCTATCTATTCATATAATTTATAAATGTAAGAAGACGAGTGGAAACCTAAGCAATACATTCAAAAGCAAAAGAAGAATCACTAGATTAGGTTACAGATGTGTTTAATGTGATGTTTGAACACAGATTGCAAACAATTTGCAAGAAATTGGAATTTTTTTTTTTTTTTTTTTCAATTTTTCGCAACTCTGCCCATCTCCTCCAAATCTCGAAATCGAAACTCCCAATCCATGATTTTTCATGCAGAACATGAAAAATCATGAATTTGTAACAATCTGACACTAATTTAACATGATTTACAGAAAATAAGAGCATCAAAATTCGAAAATGCTCACTAGATCGAACATGTGGGATATATCGCACTACTTGTGCATTTCGTATCGCACCGGTGGGATACAAGATATATCATGGGATATATCGACCGATATCGTCGATATTTAAAACAATGGTACGAAGGGGGCGACCCAATTACATCCCAAGGAAAAGGAGGTTGCAGTCCTTGAGCTTTGGCACACAAGAAGCCCATTCAATCACCAGCATTCTAGCCCTTTTGGAAGTTCCCTTGATAGTCTTCCTTTCATGTCTGAAACATCTTGCATTTCTTTCCTCCCAAACTGCCCACCAAACCACATGCTGAGCCATTCTCCATAGCGGCTTTCTGATCTTCCCAATACTTACGCCATGCCAGGCACTAAGAAGCTCGCCCACCAATGACGGGAAGGATAGAGATATTGAAACAGCCCAAGATGTCTGCCCAAATCCTCCCCACATGAGGGACAATGAAGAAAGAGATGGTCGGTCTACCATCTCCTCGTCACTCATGCAAAGGAGGCAGATGTTTTTGTTGCTCAGGAATTATAAAAGAAACTAGAAAAAAAAAAAGCAGGTGAATTGAAGATAACTGGCATGCTCAGACAACAGAAGTATCTATAGCTGGAAATTTCTTGCTGACTTCCCAAGATCTATTCAAACAACAGAACCTTAATAACACAGTCAACAACCACCTGAACCAAGCCTTAAATCCATGAGTGGAATCAGAAAAATAAATCTTGATAGGCAAAAGAGAATAAAAATCATCTTAATATTACATATATGAGGGAATTAAGGACAATTACCAGATTGACTTTATCAGATTTAGACCCAAGTGACTCACGCCGGCTTGATTTTCCACCTACGCCCCTAAGGTCAGACTTTGGCACCATGACTGAGAAAAGACTCTCGAGTTCTGACATGTCAAACTCTGGGGCCCTAGTGGATACGAAGTACCAACAGAATGTAAGTTGGCCATTAGATTACAAGAATAGGCATGAATAATCAATCATCAGATGCAAGGTCAAAATATCTCTACACTAAAAGCAAGAAAAAGAAAAGATACAAGGAAATGAGGTTTGAATACTTTGAAGCTTCATCAACTTTTTGTGGTTCAGCCCATAGGCTTCCCTGCATCGCTCTTGTTACTTTTACCCAGTGCAATGGCTTCAAGGAAACCTTCTTCGACACTGAATTAGCAGACAGAGGATTCCTTGAACTCGTAGAACGTGTAAGCACCCGTCCCCTTATACCAAGTGGAAGGCCCATTCCTCCCTTGCCAACCAGGGGAAGAGATTGAGGGTCAGCACCTGTTCCCTTTGAAAGACCATGGGGTAAGGAAATACGACCTCCGAGAGGAGGTGGCATAGGTGGGGCAGGTGGAGTATTTTCAACAGCAGGGCCACCAGGAGGCTTTGATGCAGAATGTGGGGGAGGGGGTGGTGGCGGTACCAAACATGGAGCAGCAGGACCTGGGGCAGGCCCAGAACGTAGAGGAGGTGGTGGAGGGGGAGGCAGACAAGCTGTAAGAGCCGGCTTCTTCAGGGGTGGAGGGAGAGGGGGAGGGGGAGGGGGAGGAGGATGGGAAGCTGATGAGGTGGTGGTCATAAGTGGAGGAGGAGGGGGAGGGGGAGGGGGAGAAGATGATGATAAATTGTTGTCAACAGAAGAATCTGAAAATGGGAAAACAGGTGAGGTGTGAGTAGATGTAACTGAGCTGGCAACATCAGATAATGATGCCTTTGAGTGGAGAAGAGCAGAAGTTGGGGAATGAGGAACCAACATTGACCCGTGAATACCTGGTGAAGAGATTCCAAGATGCAGAGAAGGTGGAGATAAAGTAGGCACTGGCTTTGACGGTGAGGCTATGGAAGTTCTTGTGGTAGAGCCTGCTGGGTGAGGTGGTGGAGATGAAACAATATTGGGTTTTGCATGCTCCAATAAACATGATTCAACAGCAGTTGCAAGGGATAGAGAAGGTGAAGACATTGTCTCTGGAGGAGTTACATCACTGCTCCCAAATGTAGCATGATCATGCAAAAGAGCTGTAATTCCATGAGCCAAGGGAACACTGTTATATCTTCGAATGGGCAAAGGCGAGCCTTGGAAAGAACCATCATAAGAAGTTGGATTCAACAAAGAAGACAGAGGAATCCTTGGGGATATGATTTTAGGCCGAGCAGAAGAATGAAGCGCATCTAGCACCTGCAGGGGCTGAACCTTCTGTTTGGTCAGATCAGCATCTGGAGATTCTTTGAGGAAGGGAGTAGACTGCTGCTTCAAAGCCGATGGTGATGATATCTTGATTTTATTTTCTGATGCATCAGATTTTGCATTTCCTTGAGCTACATCCAGACTTGATTCCTGTTGCAAGGCAACAGTTTCCACATTTTGGGGCTGACCACTATCCAACTTCTCATGGAAAGTGTTTGATGCAGCTATTTGCTGAAGCATGTGAAGTCTGGCATCCCCCTTTGCATCTAGCCAATCCACATTGCTAAAGATCTCTTGAACTTTAGCGAATGCTTCCATTGGAAGGCCCTCTTTGCCCTCCCAACCAGCCACATCCGTAGTGATTAAAGATGCAGCAGAATCCATTTCTGAAAGAAGAACCTTCATCCAAAAACATAATAGAATTCAAAAAAGAACCACTAAATGGAAGTTAAGTCGATTCATGAACAGGAGATAGATACACACCTCTGCTCTGAAGTCCTTCGAAAACCGATCTTTAGCATCCCACAAAATGTCAATTGAGTCACGGTTAAGCATCAAAATATTTGATCTAATGAAGGCTGTGTTGAACATAACCCGGAACATCATCTTTTCATGTTCCAAATCTTCATCCAAATTAATGCACTCAAGTACAACATCACCTTGAATATGGCAATGAATGTCGATCTTGACTAGATCACAGTCTAACTGCAATCAAGGAATACGAATCAGGCAAAGTTTTGAACTATTTATTACTGGCATAGAATGAATAAATACATCCTGGGATAAGATAGTTTTAATGTCAAAAGGAAAAGTTAATTAAAAAATGTAGGTTTTTCTGAGGATAGTCAACAACCTCCAGCTCTCCAACAAGTTATATTGATTATGAGGTCATGGACTCATGGTACAACAAGACATTAAAAAATCAGAATACAATATGCTCACTGTCTTCTTAAATTTGCCCATACTTCAAATGAGTTAGAAATTTTGAGCTATAAAATAGTGCAATGAACAGAAATATGGGAAATAATATACATGTGTGTGTATATCAACATCGTCAAAATATCCATCTAATAAAACAGGAAAAAATGTATTGACCAAAACCCAAGAACATTTCTTTACCAGTCTAACCCCCCTCCCAAAAAAAATAATAATAATAATAATAAAGTGGATTGCAAATAGAAGGGAAATAGAATAATCAATAAACAGAAAGAATTTACAGAAACCTGTTTGTAAAGTCGAACAGTTTTTCTCTTCTTCGGAGTTGAGAACAGAACTATGGGAGTTCGGTCAGCAGCCATTAAGGGATCCTGTCCATAAATCCGGCATATTGGACGGCAGCCCCCCTCTACATCAAAGTTAGGAATGGTTCTGAGAATGACACAATCCAATGTAAGCGCTCTATCTAGTGGTGGCCATGCTGAACCCACATTTCTCCTAGATATGTATTGCAAGTATCTCAACTGTGAAGGCACTGGATTCAATGGTGATAACAACGGCAAAAGCTCACGAGGGGCTTGCTTGTAGATCATGTCCAATGTCCTCTTCTCCCCAGAATACTGTTTTCTGTAGATCAAAAGCCCGGCCAGCATGAAAGCCAGAACCGGCCACCCACCTCGTTCGCAGTGCAGTAACAACAGGTTGTGCGGCCCTAGAGAGAGCCAGTTCCCGCAAGACTTCAAGAAATGGTGGATCACTTCCATCATGAGTAATGGGCAACCTTCATAATGCCGAGGATAGTCCATTACTGTCATATCATACTCAGCCAAAATGTCGGAAATCTGGCCTTGCTTTTCCCCCTCTCTGAAGTTAAATACCATGAAGGATGCATCAGGAAACTGGTCATGAAGTTGACCCAATATGCCTTCCATGTAGACTTTATAGTCATCTTCCTCCAAAACATCAGTAGAGAAGCAGCAGTCGAACACTGAATGAAGAAAGGATAAATCTCTTGTGAGACTGGTAACTTACCTGAGTTAAAAATTTTGACTAAAAGAATAAGGACAGGTTATGAAATTAGGCAATATTAATATCTAGATACCATATCAAATAGAAGTTCCAGTTTTTTATGGACAGTTATCCATGTTGCAGAGGATGAGAAGCCTAAAATGTAGAAACACGTGCACGAACTGGATATCAACGGTGTGATCTCTCTCATCCTCTGCTAGTTCCATTTCTATATATTTCATGATGAGACCTAATAAGTGTTTTTTTATGAAAATTAATCTCACCATTAACCTAATCTTGTGTCGTTTATATTACATGGAAGTCATGCAAAAGGTTGTGACCACATTGTAATGGTGTTTCCCACTTGATACACAGCCACATTGTAATGGGGTTTCCCACTTGACACACAGCTGGAATGTCCTAGGTGTCTAGATTGACATGCATAGAGGCGAGCGTGAAGGCTAACGGGCGTATGTTGTTATCTCTCTCTTATTATTGTTATTCTCCCCTAAATATTCACTCAACCCATTTTGACTCAGCCGAGTCAGCCGAGTCCTGCCCTCCCTCCCCTAAAGATTCACTCAACCCATGTTGACTCAGGAAACCAGGTCCAACTCCCGTGCATCCCTGGTTTTCCTGACCCAGTGCGCCTGGTTGACTTAGCCGAGTCCCGGATCAACTCGTCTGGATTGCAAGCTATGCAACCCGCAACACAAACCGACCTAATTCCAAACCAGAGGTGCTCAACCCAAAGTACTCTATACTCAACCCAAAACGACCCAACCCCACCAGACCGGCCAAAATATATGTGATCATCCCTACCCAACCTAACCTGACCCAAATTTGCTCGACCCGAATCCAACCTAGGGACCTTGACAACCCAAATCGAGTTCAGGTTAACCCGAACCCAGGTTGCAACCATAGTCTATAATGCACCATCATACACTAAAACGCTTTCATTTTGCATACCTCACCTAGGTATCTACCAGGAATACTTTCTATAATGAGGGGAAGACTAAATGTGCATGAAATCCACCCATCCATCAAGTACGCCTCCCCTTGGCCTTGATCCCAAAAATTAGGCTGATTCAACACTTAGGTGAGCAATTCCATAAAATTATATGTAAAACCTCTAAATTCACATGGTATGGGCCACTTGACTTTTGGACTACTGTGAAGTTTGGGTGATCATTTCATCATGATAAGTTACATCAAATGAACACCACGATGGGCCCGACAACAAATGGTGGGCAACCCATCCAAACATTTTCCTATGGTGTGACCCACCTGAGCATTGGATCATCATGCTTATTGGGTTCTATGGTGAAGATGATGCAAAGAGCTTGATGGATTGTATGAATCTTAACAAATTTTCACCCATGTGACTCTTGGTTAGCAAAAGTAACCTACTACCACTGGAGATACGGTAGTGCCAGTTCTTTCATTTATGAATTCCTGAGTGGTGCATCACATAGACCACATTGCAGATGTTGTTCTATGTACAATAGCTAATCCGACGTGTATTATCCAAAGCATCTATACATTGGCTCATTTAATGGATGGCTTGGACTAGACTTGGGTCAATTTGGCATACGGTGGCAATGTTTTTCGTATCATTATCACGTAATATATCGTACCCTTGGGATACGGATACATATCAGTTATTGCACAGGATATATCGGTTGCAATATGTAATGTATCACCATAGTTGGGAAACATGGGGAAACATTGGGAAATTGGTCGAATTTTTCAATGAAATTTCAAAGATAGTTAAAAAAAACATGGATACACACTTAGAAATATATAAAAATAAAAAAAAAAAAAAAAAGTGCATATAATAGGTTTCCTTTGTATGGGGCCCTAATCTATGCACTGTTTAACTGAATTGATGCAAGTATATTCAAAGTCTATTCATATAATTTTATAAATGTAAGAAGACATGTATGGAAACACAAGCAATACATTCAAAAGCAAAAGATGTAGAAACTAGAAATATACCTGTGAATAATGTGTGTGGTTGTGGCTCAAACCCACATAAAGTTGTGCGGTAGTTCAAAATCATCATCTCTATCTCGATGGGGTTAGGCATAGTATTGCTGCTCCACAAACCAACAATATTATGCCCAAGTCATAGTAGAATGATACCAGTGAAGATACCCTATAACGTAACAATAGTACTCATCCTCTCCAATTTGAGAAAATTTTGAGAAATTTGAATTTTCCACAAATCGGCCCATCTTACCGCAAATTTCAAAATTAGTGTATGTGACGATGATTTCATCAAACGCTCCTAAATACTCTAAAATGAGGGCCAATTGACCGTTGATCGAAGTGAAATTTTGAAAAAGAGTACATTTTTAATTAATTTTGAATAAAAAAATCCCCAAATTACCAAGAACCACTAGATCAAGTTACATACATGTTTGATTTTGTGTTTAGACATAGATTGCCACAAATTTGAAAGAAACTGAGAATTTTCATTTTTTTTCCAATTTTTCGCAACTCGGGCCATCTCTCCCGAATCTCGAAATCAAAGCTCCAAATCCATTATTTTACATGCAAAACATGAAAATTTATGATTTTGCAACCATTTAACACTGATTTAACATGATTTACAAGAAAAAATGGATCAAAAATATTTATATATAAAATTTTAAAAAAAAAAAATTTGCTCACCTAATCGAACAGGTGGGATATAATGGCACAACCTAAGCGTTTCGTATCACACGGATGGGATACAAGATATATTGTGGGATATTGGCCAATATCGTCAATACTAAAAACATTGTATGGTAGCACATTGGCACATTGTAAGCAAACCAAAATCTATAAGCAAACTGGAATCTATTGGTGTTGGTGATCTAGGCCATTTATCTAGAGTGTACCACCCTGAATATATCCTAGATATGATCTAACCATTTAACTTGTGTTTTGTGAACAGGCAATTGACAAAAAGAAATACATGACCATACTTGTGGATTTGTCCTACATATGATCTAACCATTCATTTGTCTTGTGAATAGGCAATCAAAAAGAAAATACAGCAACATAGAATCTACCCATTTCATGTGTTGTAAATAGGCAATCAAGTAGGAAACACACCTTTCTTTTCTACTGGTTATTTTAAGAGAAAGGGAATCTGTTGTGGGTGGTTTTTCGACAATTGTAGTACCGAGCAACATTAGACAACCAAATGTGATAATCTATGCCATTCTGCTACACACGACAATCTTGATCTTCGAAATTGTAGGGCTTTTCATGGATTGATAATAACTTGAAAATAATACCAACCGAATGATCTTAATGCTGTGAATTTTTTCGGATGAGAAATTTTTAGTGAAGAAATTTGTTTAAGAGACCACTAGAAGTGTGCAATGTTTTTTTCTCTTGAGCGATCCTCACTATCAGTAGGGGATCCTAGTAGTTTTGAGAGAATGAAAGGAAATCTACCATGTGTGGTTTTCCGACAGTTGTAGTCCCCCACATTTATGAGAAATGGAGATGTGAGTGGCAGTAGGTACATGTGGTTATCCACAGTTGCAAAGGAAAGTTGGAGAGGAACCAGAATCGTCTAGACACCTGTCTTACGCAACACGTAAAACACCCAAGCTCTATGGGATCCACTGTTGTATATGTAAAATCCACTTCATTCATCAGGCAAGTAGCATTATTTGGACCATACATTCAGAAAATTAGCACGAGTAGAAATTCATGTGGTCCGCAATAATGGGAACCAGTGTTCGAAATATCGGTATCGTGTTATGCATCGCACCCTTGGGATATAGATACGTATCGGTTATCGCACAAGATGTATCATTTCTATTGGGTAATTTATCGCACTTTTTAGGAAACATTGGGAAAATGATTGAATTTTTCAATGAAACTTCAGCAATTGTTAAAAAAGACCTTAATACACACTTTTAAATCATAACATCTCAAAAAATAAGTGCACATAATAGGTTACCTTTGTATAGGGTCCTAAGTTATGCGTTGTCTGACTGAACTAATTTAAGTATATTAAAATTGAATGCATAACATTTAGAGTGTACGTGATGATCATTTCATCAAACACTCCTAAATACTTCGAAATTAGTCTCAATTGACAGCTGGTTGAAGGAAAATTTCAATATATAGATATATATATATATATATATATATATATATATATATATATATATATATATATATATATATATATTATTAATATTTTATTAATTTTTAATTAAAAATGATTTTTATTTTTAAAAAAAAAAAAAATTTGATGACTTAACAAATCAGTAGATCAACCCTAGTTGATGCTTGATTTCATGTTTGGAGTGCAACATTGCAAGCAATTTGGAAGAAATTGGGAAATTTCAAATTTTCTCCAAATCAGACCACCTACACTCAAATTTCAAAATTAGAGTGCATGTGATGAGGAGAACCTTAACGCAAAGGTATTGATGACCAAAAATCACACGTTTCCTTTAAAAAATAGAAGTGTAATGTTACAAAATTTCAATGCAATTATCAAAGATGACAATTGGTTATGACATCTTTGGTTAAGTCATCTCAATTTCAATGGCTTGAAATTTTGTCTAAGAAGACAATGGTTGCTGGCTTGCCATCTAAATTGATACTCCTAGTCATCCATGTGAAGGTTACATAGTTGCAAAGCATCACAAGGACTCTTTTCCAATTGAAAATTTGTGAAGAGCTAGGAAGTGTTGGAATTAGTGCATATGGATATTTGTGGACCACTTGAGGCTTTGTTGAATAGAGGAAGCAGATACTTCATCATTTTCATTGACGATTTTAGTAGAAAAACATGGGTGTATTTTCTAAAGCAAAGGTCAGAAGCTTTTTTTTCTAAAGCAAAGGTCAAAAGCTTTTGACATTTTTTAAAGTAGTTTAAAAGCCTATATTGAAAAGTAAAGTGGCTATTATCTAAAAGAGTTGAGATCTGAAAGAGGTAGAGAACATACCTCTAAGTGGTTTTGTAAGTACTAAAGAACATGGAATCAAGCATTAGTGATGTAGGGACATGTGATGACCTAATCCTATATGCATGTATAATCAGGTTAAAGAATGTTCAAGTAAATACGCGAATCGACTAACCGTTTCCAATCAAATGAATTAGGTAAATTTCAACACAAAGATGAGGTCATTCCGTTAGGATCATGCCCCTTAGCATAAAATCGCGTAAACAATAAAAAGGGAGGACCTAGGGATATAAGGATATCCCAGATCTAGCATAAGTCAGTCCACGGTCAAGTTTGGATCTGATTCTACTGACTAATCATCCCTCTTTTCCGTTCAAACTAGAAAAGGGGTATCCATAGAAGAACGAAAGGGGTGAAGAATTAAGGGTTCGAGATGAAGAAAGTACAGGTCATTTTGTCGTCAAAAGAAAAGAATGAGGATGATTCTTACCTTTTCCTGCACCTCAAAGATATAGAAATAAGGAAACTTGAAATCGGGGTGGAATCCTCAACACACCCTAATCTCTTGAATAAAGAGGAAGAAAGAGACGAATTTCTATTCATTCAATAATAATGAAAATAGGGTTTCTCACAACGTATATATAAGCAATTGAAAAAGTAAAAGTGCACTAATGCCCCTGAAAACAAGAAAAATAATAAAAAAGACGAAAAAAAAAAAAACTAAAACAAAAACGCCTAAAACTAAAACACCACACCCATGTGGTAAGATGTAAATTCCGACCCATGGATCTATGGTCAGGGTGCGGTCATGCCGCTCCTGCACTTGTAGCGCGTCAAAAAATGGGTCCGATGGACCCAGCATCCATCCACATCAACTCCTCCGCTCCGGTACTCTGTCAGCGACGCCTCCTCCTCTGGTACACTCTAAAGGGTGAACCATTGATGTCCGCATCAATTAATTGACCAACAGTTAAACGCTTCAGTAGAATGGCATCGCAGAGAGGAAGAATGAAACTATAGAGATTACCATAAACATGTTTAAAGCAAAGTTTCTACCAAAGCAGGTTCGGGTAAAAATTGTTACATGTGTAGTTTATGTTTTAAATAGGTTCCCTACAAAGAGTATTCTTAATACGACTCATGAAGAAGCATGGAGTGGAAAGAAGTCAGATGTCTCATATTTGAGGGTTTGGGTGTCTTGCATGTCCAAATGTACCTAATGAGCAAAGAAAGAAACTCAATGATAAAAGTAAAAAGTGTATATTCATCTACTCCAGTGATGTGACTAAGGATTATAAGTTGTATAAGGGAAAGTGAGGTAAAGACAAGTAGAGACATAATTTTTGTCGAAGATGAAGCATGGGCATGGACTAATAAAGAGAAGAAATGACTGAAAATCAATATTGATGTTGAAGAGCATGTAGAAGAAAGATCACAACCAAGTGATTCTCCTACATCACCACAACCAAGTGATTCTCCTAAATCCAATAGTTCTCTTTCACTTTCTTCATCTCAAACTCAAGAAGAACCTCCAAGCAGTCCTAAACGTTCTCGTATCTTACCAGCTTGTTTGCAAGATTATGAGGTTGGTGATGACAATGAGGTCTCCAATGAAGAGTTGGTGAATTTTTCTTTATTTGCAAATTGTAATCCCATAAATCATGAAGATGCGGCAACTGATGAAATATGGGACAAAGCCATGGACAAGGAAACCCATTCCATAGAGAAGAACAATAGATGGGAGCTCACTTCTCTCTCTAAAGGAAAGAAATTGATTGGTGTCAAGTGGGTTTTCATAACCAAATATAAGCAGATTGTGATGTAGAAAGATTGAAAGCTAGATTGGTTGCAAAAGCCAGGTGATGCAATTGCCCCAAATCCACACAAGCATGTTCCACGTGTGTGCACAAGAAGAGCCCACTTTCTTTTTTTAGCCTATTTCTAATTTCTTTTCTTTTATATCTCTATATTAGGAAATAAGTAATCTTAGATATTTCTTACTTAAGTGCTTTCTTATTTTAGAACTTCTATGTCAGGAAAATATTATTTTCCCATTTTGGAGATCTTGGCTAGCTAAGGAATCCTACTTTTAACTTCCATAAATTATGTAGAAGATTGTAAGCACTCATTACAAATAAGGCTTAGCCTTATGGAATAAGAAACAGTTGAATGGTATTTTCTTTGAGCAAATTCTCTAGTTTCTCTACAATAGTTGTTAAAGCAGGGGGAAATGATCTCTAGTTAAAGACTAAAGAACTGTTAAGCTTGCTCGGTCTTGCATTCTTTTCTCTTTTATGGTTCAAACTTCAATCAGATACGTTGAATCTTATTGCAATTAGTTCCATCCTTAATCTAGTTGCATTACCAGGTATTGATTATTTTGAAGTTTTTGCACCGGCTAGCAAACTTGACATTATTCGGATGATCGTCATATTGGCTACTGAGAATAAATGAAAATTTTATCAAATGGGTGTTCAATCAGTTTTTCGAATAGTGTGCTTGAAGAAGATGTCTATGTTGAACAACCAACGGGTTACATGAAGAAAGGTTAGGAAAGCAAAATGTACAGATTGAAGAAGGCCTTGTTCAATTTAAAGCACGTACCTCAAGCACAGTACACACAGATTACTTTATATTTGTAGAAGCATGGTTTTCAAAAGTGCCCATATGAGCACACTCTCAATATCAAGTCTAATTCAAAGAGAGATATGCTTAATTGTTTCTCTAAATGGATGATTTGATATTTACAGGATATAATCCAAAGATGTTCGATGAATTTAGAGAGGCTATGACTAACTACTTTGAGATAACAAATATGAGACTTTTATCCACTTTCTCAGTATTGAGGTTTTACGGATAGATGATGGCATCTTTATATCATAGAAAAAGTATGCCAAAGATATCTTAGAAAAGTTCAAGATGGATACGTGTAAGCCAATTCGTATTCTAGTTGAAGTGTGACTAGTGCTACATAAGCATGACAAAGGAGAGCTAGTAAATCCCACTTACATTAAGAGCTTAATAGGAACTAGAAAGCCTTCATTACTTAGATTTCCACTAAATCCAACAATAGTATACGGGGTGGGGCTCATTAGTAGATTCATAGAAATGCCAAACCAATTACACTTACAAGCGACTGCAAGGAGGATTCTAAGGTATATCAAAGGTACTCAAAATCATAGTAAATTTTATGCACCTATTACCAATTCCGAACTCATTGAGTACATGGACAGTGCATAGGCATGTGATGTTGAGAAAAAAGAAGAGTGCTACATGTGTATTTCATCCTGGTTCGAGTGTGCTTTCATGGTCGTCAAGGAAACAGCAAGTTGTAGCACTTTCAACTATGCAAGCAAAGTACATTGCAGTTGCCTCTAGTGCGTGTTAGACAGTTTAGCTGAGAAGAATGTTTTGTGAATTGAACCACAAGCAGGAAAGACCTACAACAATCTTGTGTGATATAAGAGGATGATCACATTGAAGAAGAATATAGTATTGCATGGCAAAAACAAACACAATGATATCAAGTATCACTATATTCATGATCTTGGGAAAGAGAGATCAAACTCGAGTTTTGCAAATCCGAAGATCATATATTTTACGAAGACATTGAAAACAGAAGATTTTTCCCTAGATTGAAGATAATGATGGGAACAAGAGAAATCAAGTTTAAAGGAGGTTGTTAGAAGTCAAGTAAACTTGATTTCCATGGCGTCATACAATTAGGATGAAAATTATGTTATTTTGCTTTTTTGGCAACTTTTCATTTAAAGTTTGAATCTTACGTTGGCTTCTATTTTTAAGTATGAGTTGTGTTCTTGGAGAGAAATTATAAATAGGGAGAGTGTGTAGATACATAAGAGAGGAGAGAGAGAGAGAGAGAGAGAGAGAGAGAGAGAGAGAGAGAGAGAGAGAGAGAGAGAGAGAGAGAGAGAGAGAGAGAATAAAGTATTTTTTTATTTTTTATTGCATTCTCTCCATCTCTTGTATGTTTGTGTGAAGGCTAGTTCTCTTAGGGGCCGTTTGGATGGGAGAAAATGGAGTTAAATGTGGGGGAATGGGAGTAAATGAAGGTAAATGACATTTGAAGTGTGCTTGGATGGGAGTAAATGCTGGAAATGAAATAAAATGGGAGTAAATGGGCTTGCAAATGAAATCCTCTCTATGAGAGAGGATTTGGAAGTAAATGGGGTGAAATCTTGGAGAGTCACACGACTAAACAAAAGTGCTGCTATGTGCATATCCGTCATACATGTGGCATGCCAATGATACTCTAAAGCAATCTAATTATCGGCTACATCACTAAAATCACACCGATAAAATTATCCAAACCGTCCAAAGGTTGACCATCTAAATGGACAGTTAAAAAACATTAGCAAGTTGCTTGTTTGTGATCCTTACGGTTGTGGCCCACCCAAGGCACAAAATTTTCTCTTTTTTGACTAGAGTGTATATTTCAATGGGCTTATTATAACGACTCTATTAATTATCATGTATGTACATTGATTTGAGATTTTAAAGTTGATTTGGGATATCACATATATTCATGTGAATATATTGAAAAATTCTAATGCATTCTAATTCCTCCCATTTACTCTCATCCAAACTGAATACTTAGATTATAAATGCATTTCATTTACTCCCAACCAAACACAATGGTGTAAGCCATTTACTCCCAATTTATTTACCTCCAATTCCATTTATCATTTACTTCCACTTACAAGCTCCCAATTGAGCCCTTAGAACAAGACGCATGGCGTATTGATTCAAGTTGTTGTAGCAACCATAGACGCAGGGTTTTCATAGCCTACAACAGGTTCCTCATTCTCAGGGTATACACAGTATACTTGGGTTTTCAGTTTGTACGAGTGCGGCCCATCGTTCAGTGATTCACACCGTTGGTCTTATGAGATCCCCCGTGGATGGACAATGCCCCAAAAATCTTCCAGACATAAAGACCTCAGCCACCAATCTTGATTCTTTTTTCAGTTGAAAAAGTGGACCATAGCTGTATCGATCTTCTTCACCGTCTATTTGTGGACCACAAACTGAAAACTTAAGACTGCCCTATCAAGGTGATTTTTTTCGACAAGGTCCTATATATGATGTCGCCCAACAGCCCAATGGTCTGGATCACCGAACCCCCAGACCCATACTGAAAAACAGAGTATATACTGCATATCCTTGCCGAGTATTCTACTATTTCTCTTCCCGTGAATTGCGTAAAATTAAAAATATATATATATGAAATATTTCTCCACTAATTCGAAATGCAAAATAACGAAATTACACAAGCTAATCGAATTTACAGAAATGCTGCAAAATACAGAGACCCAGCGCATCTCGACGTACCGTAGATTCTTTCCGAGATCTCCAGAAGCCCGTCGGGCGGCTTCCGGTAGAAGAATTTCCGGAAGAGGGACATATTCGAGTGCTGACGTGTCCCGGCTGAAGAGAAGCCCTAGAACGTGGAGATGCCGACGGAGTCGTCAGATTCCAGCGTGCTTCCGGCGGAATTCAGGGACTTGAAGGTGAAATGAGAGAAGATGGAAGGGCAAAAAGGGAAAGATCGTAACTGTTTTGGAGCAGAGCGTTGGATGCAGGATCCGAAGAATGGAATTTACTGCGACTTCAAGGAATCGACTTTCTCTGCCTTTTTTCCTTCTTCTTTTTTTCTTTTTCTTTTTTCTTTTTTTCCCTTTTTCGGGATTTTTGAAGATTTCGCTTTCGATGCGAGAAAGATGTTTGGGAGTTCAATTTATACGATTTGGTAGGAACGGATTTTAGATTTTTACCGACAAGCTTTTATAGAGGGATAAAATTACAAAAATACCCTCATTTATTTTTATTTGAAAAGTAACAGGTATCAGGACTTGTGGAGCCTACCTGCATGCATAAAACGTCACCTGTAGTAATACTAACAAAACAACATTATGAGATGGCTACACATAAATTTTGAGAAACTTTGAATGGTGTAACTTATATTTTATAGATTGGCCGACCTTATTATTGAATTCATTATATTTTTTATTTGTCTAATGATAATATTGGTGGGCCTTGACGTGAGATACATATCACGTGGGCCCACATCTTTTAATTTTTTAACTTCATTGTAAAGAAAGAGTAAAAGGGGTAGTAATGTAATTTCATCTTTTAAAAAGCACAGTACGAGAATGTCAGTTTGGTAAGATCCAATTTGTTGAGGAATTTTGCAGAAGTCACTTTTAATAATAACTAATTGAAGGTATTTAATACTCTGGCAGCGTACGGTGCTTGATGCACGGGCACTTGGGAGTTGTACAAATGGTTTTAAGGGAATAAATTGTATAACCAGCTATCCATAAGCCTCCGTCCTAAAATCTGATTGTTATAACAATCACAACCTCTGATTGGTCCCAGCTTTGTTAAAATAAGGCCATTAGTTGTTGTTTTTTTTTTTCACTTTTAACGGTCACGTGAATGTCCAGCTATCAGATGATCAGATAATCAAATAATCACAATCCAGGGCCTGTTTGGACAGTTTAGTGAAAATTATTTTATGCCAAATGCAATTTCTGAATAATTTGTGCGTGCATGTGTATCACTTAACACACTCTGCCTAGAGGTGTACACAAGTTGAATCCAGTCGGGCTTGGCACAGCTCAACTTAGCTTGGCCACTTGCTAACTCCAGCTAGAACTTGGCTTGGCTCGGCTCGGTCCTAGAGCCTGACTGGCCAGCTCGACTCGATTCAATCCATAGCTCAGGCCAATATAAGCCAAGTTTGAGCCAAGATCAAGTGGAGTTCACCTGTGCAACATTTTCACAAACACATGGGTTGCGCCTTCAAATTTTCATCACATGTAAAACACAAGCAGTAGTTTTACAGATATTTCATCAAGCAGTGGTTTTACAAATATTTCATCAAACACCTTGTAAAGAACATAAAAATCAAGAAAAAAAAATGGTATTTGTTTCATATACTTAAATTCCGTGCCACGAGCCATACTTTGTTGAGTTATTTCATCAAACACTTGGTGAGCAACGATAATATCAAAGTAACTGAGTCACCGAACTACTCCAATTCAAGTTTGATTTAAGTTAGGTTTGATTTGAAATTTTTTTGGAGTCCAAAAAATCAAGCTAACTCTGCTCGTGTACAGCCCTAACTTTGCCGGAGTATCATTGTCTCTCTCTTTTTCCTTAAGAATTGAGGAGTAACGCTAAAGTGTAGTCGTTCACCTAAAGCATCAAATGCAAACGTACTAGTGTAGAATTCGTGTGAGAAATCGGGTTCATTCATTGGGTAGTGTGCATTGTGAACATGCTTTGGTCTAAAAATAAGACTGATCTACTTGTCACAAGTGCCACATTTGCATGAGGAAAACGGACGGCAGATATACGAGCTACCCAAGGTTTTGCACAGTAGATTTAGGTTTCAATTCTGGCCTGGGCAAAGAGAATCCAAACCACTGATCTGTCGCGGCCCACAATTGATGGACCATGAAATGATGGTCCCGATCTCTGGATTCGTGGCCTCTGGGTAGATGTTTAACAAGGGAATACATCAAGGGTCCACAACCAATTGAAAAGGGTCCAAAAATTGAGGAATGGGATCTTTCAATCGGATGCGGATTTCCTGCAAAAGCCTTTCGCAGGAAGTTCCTGCGCTGTGAACTTAGGTGGGCCCGCTGTGATGTTTGTCAGGAATCCACTTTGTCCATCCATTCTGTGAGTTAATATTAAGAGGTTAGACCAAAATCGAAAAGGATCAAGACTCAAGTGGGTCGTACGGGAGGAAAAGGTAGTTAGGAAATTCCTACCGTTAAAACTTCCCTGGGTTTGACGGTGATGCTTACATGTCATCCATACTGTTAATAACGTCATTCCTTATGGGATGAACTGAAAACACAAATATTAGCATGATTCAAAACTTATGTGGCCCTACAAATATTTCAATTGTGGATGTTCAATTATCATGCTTTCGGCCTACTTTAGAATTGTATATGGTTTATTTTTGGCCTTATGTCCTAAAATGAAAACTTATCGATAGTGAGGATTTATCACAAACATTCCAGTGGGCCCCACCTGTGTTCCCAGCGCAAGAACTTCTGCGAAAGGCTTTAGCAGGATCCGCGTCCCAATCAATCTGTGAGATATTTGGGGCATCGACCATCAAAGGTGAGAAACAACATAATAACAACTTAGATTGAGGGACCCACTTGTCGAAATTGAAAACTAGGAATCGGATTGCGTACCGAGTTACTCAGTAGGCTCTTATTGTACTGAGTAAACTCAGTTGGGCCCACCGTAAAAATAAGTGATTTATCCACACCATCCATACGTTTTTTCAGCTCATTTAAAGGGTTGAGTCCAAAGTTGAAGTATATCCAACTCTCAAGTCGATCATACCACAAAAACAGTGGGAATAATAATGATTTCCACCGTTGAAACCTTCCTAAGCCTTACAGTGGTGTCTATTTATCATCCAAGCTGTTAATAATATCACAAAGACATGGATGAAGGGTAAAAAAAAAAAAAAAAACAAATATAAGCTTAATACAAAAATTCTGTGACACACAAAAATTTTGCAACGGTATATGTTCAATTCACACTGTTTCATGTGGTGTGGTGCATTTGAGCTTTGGATATCTTTCAATTTTGGATCCATGTCGTAAAATTATCTAATAAAATAGATGGACAGAGTGGATAAAATACATAGATCATGGTGAACCCCACAGAGTTTACTTAGTACACTAAGCGTACTGAGTTACTCAGTGAGCAATCCGCTTCCGAAAACCGGAAACAGATTGGCTACTGCCCCTTACACTAGCCAATGGCTGGTGGTCGGTGCTCTGTGGGGCCCTCCATGATGTATGTGTTTCATCCGTCCATCTATTTTTACAGATAATTTTACGGTATGAGACCAAAAATAAGGTATATCCCAATCTCAATTGGACCACATCACAGGAAACAATGTTGAATGAGTGCTGACCATTAAAAACATTTTGGGGGCCATAAAAGTTTTGGATCAAACTGATTTTTATTTTTTCCCTTCATCAAGGCCTGTATAACCTAATCAACAGATTGGATGTCAAATAAACAGCACAGTGGGCCTTAGGAGGATTTTAATGGTGGATATCTAATCTCTATTGTTTTCATGTGGTGTGGTCCACCTGAGATGTATATACCTCTAATTTTTGGGATAAGGCCCTTAAATGATCTTTAAAAATGAATGAACAGAAAAGATGAAACACATACATCATAGTGGGGCCCATAGCACACCGACCACCAGCTCCAGGGCTGGTGTCAGGGGGAGTAGCCAATCGGTTCCCCCGAAAACCAAGATACGGGGCCCTAAGCCACATATCCAATTCCTTTGATAGGAAAGAGTAGCAGTCCCATGATTAATTTAATGTGAAGGACCTGATGTTCTTTTTCTTCAGGAATAAGATGTGTTCTATGGGCACTCTGTCAAAGGATGGCTCTGATCTTCTGCGCGTGTGTTATTTTTGCACGTGTGCCAAAAAGACCGTTATGCATCTAAGAGACCAAGTACACCTTAGCATTCGTGCGAATTTATTATTTGATACGCAAATTGCATCCTACCCCCGCCCGTCTCTAGCCCCAGAGAGGCAGTTCTGTGTGAGAGCTCACCATGATTTATCTTTATATCCAAACCGTCTATCCCTTTTATTAGGGAAGCGGATTGCGTAGCGAGTAACTCACTAAGCATAGCTTAGCATACTAAGTAAACTCTTTGAGGTCCATCATGATTTATATACTTTATCCGCTCCGTCCATTTTCACAGATAATTTTAAGTCATGATTCTAAAAATGAGGCATATCCAATGTTCAACTCGACCACACCACAGGAAAGAGTTGAACTGTAAAAATTCTTGAGGGCCACATAAGTTTTGGATCAAGTTTATATTTTTGTTTTCACTTCATCCATGTCTTTATAATCTCATAAACAGGTTGGATGACAATATAAACATCATTGAGTGGCCTATAAATGTTTTAACGGTGGAAATCATTATCCCTACTGTTTCCGTGGTATGATCCACTTGATCTTTGGATATGCTTTAATTTTGAGATCAACCCCTTTAATGTGTGGATAGACCACATACATTTAAGGTGGGCCCAACTGGGTTTAAGAGCGTACTGAGTAACTCAGTACGAATCCAATTTCTTTTCTTAGATTATTCCAAGGAATGATCAAAACATTGAGTAGATCCAACGCTCAAGCATACTACCAAATAATAAGCTTGGTTGCATGCATAAAGCATTAAATGTCAATTACATTAAATGCAAAAGTCATATATGTGGTGGTCAATTTGAGCATTCCATCTGCCTATTTTTGTGTTTGTCTTAAACTAATACGAGAAAAGGGATGGACCGCATGGATAAACAGATGCATCACGGTGGGCCTTTTAAAAATAAAAAATAAAAAATAAATTGCAGCTTTTCATTCATCAAAACAGAGCTATACAAAACCAGAGGCAACACAAAAGGATGGGCCACACCCCATCAGACCCACATTCGGGCGGCCAGAACGCCCTATACAAGCCGCCTATCATATCCCAAATTCACATCTAAGCTAAGAAAAGAAAAACTCCCCTTGAGAACGGGCGGAGACGCTAGGGGGAAAACAAACCGAACTGCGCAAACCAAAACTGAAAGAGAAACGACTACCGCAGCCCAACCTGAATGGTACGCTTCCTGATAGCCCCTAGGCCTGTCCTATCAAGAATCAGGAGGCCCCTCACCTCCTAAGGAAGGGCCGCAAAGGAAGAGAGAAGGGCAGATTCTTGTCTCCCGCAACCCAGATTTGCCATGCCATCCGCCGGTCCATTTCCTTCTCTATAGATATGCTGAAATTCAACATTACAGGAGGAATTAAGAAGCCTGATTCTATTAATCCAACTCTTCCATTTCCAACCCGGAGAAACACTTCCCTGCAGGAACCTGACCACCAACAACGAGTCGGATTCAACGATTATATTGTTGAATCCGTGATTGATGCAGTGGGTTAAGCCATCATGAATTGCACGTATCTCCGCCCTGGTATTAGAGGCGATGCCATAGCCCGCATAAAAAGCAAAAAGGACCTTGCCGTCGTCAGCCCTGCACACTCCTCCCCCTCCTGCCATTCCCGGATTACTCCGAGATGCACCATCTACATTAAGTTTAACCCACCCAAGTGGGGGTTTCCTCCACCTCACTACTTGGGATTCTTCATGATGGGGTTGCACCTCAAACCCCAAGGACAGCAACACCCTGTTATGGGTTGTATGGCTACCAGCACGCCAACCAGGAAGAACCCACCTGTGAACTACTCTTTTCAGCCAACCGGAGATGCGTGCGATGAGGCTCTCCGAATCCAGCCTTCCCCCTTCAAATCTGGAGGCATTCCTGCAAACCCATAACTCCCACAAAATGAAACATGGTAGCTGATTCTTAAAAGGCCCAGAGGGACCATAAACTGAACGCGAGCCCCACCAGTGGGAGAGCCACTCGCCGACTGATTGAGCACGAACCATGGGGACTCCGTAAATGCGGGCAAAATGGGACCAAACCCGGCTCGCCTTAGCGTTGTGAAGAAAGACATGATCAGCATATTCCACTGAGGGCCTCTGCCTGTTTGACTCATCGCAACAGGTACACCTCGAGGCCATCTGCACCCCACGGGATTGAACGGCCTCATCCACAGCAACCGCCCCTCTGAGGATCCGCCACACCAGAGCGGACAGCTTCGGGGGAATGAATGCATCCCAGATTTTTCGTCCCCAAAGAGTTTGGGGACTGCGAGCACGACAGCTCTCCCAAGCCGACGCAACTGAGAACTTGCCAGATGGATTAGGGGGCCAGAAAGGGGTGTCAGCTCCATCAGTCAGACAATAACCACCATGAAAAATCGCATCAATCTGATGTTGAGAAAGTACGGAAAAAACAGCTGAAGGAGGGAGAGGGCCCATCTTCCCCAAGAAGTCCTTCACTCTAAACTCTTGAAGAGCAGGGGGAATTGAGTTCATCAGCCTATGTTGCAAAGCACCCAACCCGGACCAGTTATCTTTCCAAAGGCTCAAGTTTCCTTCCCCAATTTGCCATTGGATAACATTCTTGATGGAAGGAAGAAGGGCTCTGATTCTCTTCCATAAAGGGGATACGATAGGAGAAAGAAGGAGCTGACCGTTGTGCTGAAGATCCTGACTGTACCGCGACCTCACGAACGCAGCCCATAGACCAGTCTCTGTTGTGTTCAAGACTGTCCATGCCATCTTAAGGCGAAAGGCGGTCATGACATCTTGCAAACGCCGAATACCCATGCCGCCTTCGCACTTAGGAAGAGCAATGGACTTCCAACTACGCCAATGGAGTTTTTTCCTGCCGTCCTTCCAGCCCCAAAGAAAATCCGCAAACCGACTCTCCAAGCATTTGATAACGCCAACTGGGACATGGGTAGCAGCCAACGTGTGGACTGGAACGCTAGCCAGAACATGACTCACCAGAGTGGCTCTACCCGCCATAGAGAGAAACCTTACTTTCCAACCCTTAATGCGCCCATCCACTCTGTCCACAAGTCTCTGGTAAGCGTCTTTCCTCCTTCTACCTGTCGTGATTGGGACCCCTAGATACACCATGCTCTCCACTGGGTTAATCGATCCTAACTCCATATATCCATTACTCGGAATCTCCAATCGAGATCTGCTGACCGTTGAACTGAAACTGGTCCGCCACGCGTGATTTGAGAATCCGACCGAAACGAAAACTTAGCCAAACCTAGATCCAATGTCAATGAGCTTAAGTCCGACCTTTGGCTCAAGGGGGCCCGCCAGAAGTCCTCCGTTGAGCTGAAACTGACCTGCTTTGGTTATAACTTAAGTATACTTTGACCTGAAGTCTATTTCGGTGAGTTTTTAGGTTATATAAGGACCTTAAAACCCTCTCTCATTCAGCCATACGAATTTGAGAAAAACCCTAGGAGAGAGAGAGAGAAAAGAGAGAGAAAGTGTGGGTGATGTGGGAGAATCTCCCTGTCATGCTTCCCTGCCGCTCCACGTGTTCAACCACTCCATTCTAATCGTTTTTGTAACAGCCCGGATTTTTTCCAACCTGAAATTAGACGTCCTTAGGCGATGGGTCAATCCTAACACCGGTTTAACTTCTCAAACACTCAATTAAAGCCTCAAATCCCTTTTCAAACCATTTTCTTCACAAATCTCACCTTTCACTACCTTGTTCCTTAAATCCTTCTAAGTACTTTCACGTTAGACACTATCTTAAAGTTTGGGTGATGAAGAACAATACTTAAACTAAACATTGCTACAATGGTCTAAGTACCACCTCAAACCGAAATCACTAAGGACTAAATCCTTTAGAAATTAGGCGAGATTTAACTAGTGTTAAACTAGAGTGCCTGTGAAATTAGCACCAATCGCTTTAAATACGATCTGCAAGACCCAAAACTTGTAGAATCATTGACGCTAGGGTACCCTGAAATCTAGGATCAATCTCATTATCCGGATGCTCTCGGGAGCATCTCGAAACTCCGTATCAGATCTGGACCACTCGTCGGAAGTCCGATTAACACGAAGTTAAGGATTTTGGACCGCCTTGCTGGGCTTGACAACCATCTCGGAAATCAAATCCAGACAGTGTCCCACGGCTGTTCGCTTGAGTCTGGAGCAAGAGAGTGTGAAAACACTTGTTTTCTTTACAAAATAAATATCTTGAATAGTAATCTGGCACGTGTTGCTTGCGGATCAGTTTTAAGCAACCAGACCGTCAGAATCAGACCAAATTACACCCTCGGATCAGGAGAAATTTTATACACATTTACATGTACTCGGAATCTCCGATCGAGATCCGCTGACCGTTGAACTGAAACTAGTCCGCCATGCGTGATTTGGAATCCCGACCGAAACGAAAACTTAACTCCACCTAGATCCGGTGTCGGTGAGCTTAAGTCCGACCTTTGGCTCAAGGAGGCCCACCAGAAGTCCTCCGTTGAGCTGAAACCAGCTCACTTTGGTTATAACCTAAGTATACTTTGACCTGGAGTCTATTTCTGTTAGTTTTTAGGCTATATAAGGACTTTAAACCCTCTCTCATGATAGTCATACGAATTTGAGAGAAACCCTAGAGAGAGAAGAGAGAAAAGAGAGAGAAAGTGTGGGAGATGTGGGAGGATCTCCCTGATGTTCTTCCCTGCTGCTATCCATACTCCACCACTCCGTTCTAATCGTTTTTCTGGCGATTCCAGCTCCGTTTCTAGGTAAAAAACCCTAACCCTAATCTGTTTTGGGGTTTTGATAGTTGTAGGTTATGAAATAGCTAACCTATTTCGTTCTATAGGTTGTCAAACTGTCATATAGGAAAGCTTAGCAATTCTATCGACTCCGTTACGATTCTACGACAAAAGGTGAGGACTTTAGGTATATAGGTTACGGTTTTCAACGCTTTCAATGTCAGATAATAATAGATTCATGATCTGCATGTAATTGCACATGTACAAAGTGTTGTCTGTTTTCCGTTTCGATTAAGGATGAAAAATATGGAATTCTACATACTCTAGGTATTTGTAGAAAGTACTGTATACGTACAAATTTTGGAAATGTGTATGACATGATTATTTGTTGTATAAATATATTATATGTGGATAAATTACTTGTTTGGCGAAAGGACTCGCCCTAATACATGTTTTGCTTATATACACTATGTATGTTGAAATTATGTATTCTAGAAAATACCGTATACGTATAAATTTTGGAGATGTATTTGTCATGATTATTTGCTGTATGAATATATTATACATGGATAAAATACTCGCTTGGCGAAAGGATAGCCCTAATACATGTTTTACTAACATACACCGTGTATGTTGAAATAGTGTATTCTAAGTGTTTGTGAAAATGCTTGTGAGAGTAAGTGCTTGGATGTTAGTGCCTTAGGTAGGTGTTGAGATGGGGTTCTCAACTACCTTAGTGACATGTATGATTTCCTCCATGTGGTTGTTTACTTTAACCACTTACTTATGAAATATATGTGTTTGTATTTCTATTTATATAGTGCTTTATAATATGCTTTATAACATGTTTTATAACATGCTTTATGACATGCTTGTTAACATGCTTGAGTTACTTTGTTTATTATACTTTACACCACATGCTATGAGTAAGGATTGATTGAGTTTGGGACTATGTCTATAGTCCAGACAATCGGTACCAGACTGGAGATCGTGGTTGAGGATTCATGTCGCTACGTAGGATGTGTTTGACGAACCCGAGTCGTACTTCAGTTGGCGATAGTGGTTAGGCCACATGAAGTGCTTATGCACTTCATGTCGTTCAGTTGATTGTGCGCTCGAGCTAGTCAGGCTTGTCAAGTAATCCGATGTGTCTAATGTATGTTCACCATGTTTGGTCGCTACTGCTTGAACCTAGGATACTAAACTTACCAGTGAAATCTCGTCAACCATGGTACCTCGATCCGCTAAGACTCATGAGCCGGGCATGGTGGTATGGGACACCGTGGTCGAGCTGTCGGCCTACGCTGAGGCCATGTGTCTCCCCGTAGTGACCATTGAGCAACCAGACTCGTGAGCCGATTATGGTGGTATGAGACACTATATTCGAACTATCGGCCTACACTGGCGTAGCCTAGTTGTGGTCCTCAGTCGAGTTGCATCCGGGTCCCATTCTAAATAAGTGGACTGGTCGGGCTTCGAAAATAAACTGCCAGTTGGTAGGACGTTGGTAGAGTGACCTCGAGCATACTCTGAATCTGCGGTGAGGCGATGAGCCTTCCCGTAGTAACAAAGTATAAACTAGGCCTGTATTGATAAGGTAATGGGGGAGTGGTGCAACGATTCCCCGTAACAGCCCTGACAGCCCTTGCAGTGACCTAGAAACACACCATCGTATGAGATTGTTTAGGACTGACGACCCTAGAATGGATCATGTTTGGGAATGATACAAGGGAGGTATCTTAGTTTCCCAATCATGCTGTTTGAAATGGACTAATAAAAAACTCGGTAATCATGCTCATCATGCATTGCATGTGCCTGGAAGATGTGGAGCACTGAGGGATGAAAGCATGCTGCGAACGAAGAGGGTGTCGCCTGAGGGAGTATGTCAGTGAGGGTATCCATTATGACTGCATTCATACTTACATTAATAAGAGTAGTTAGGAGTGTTTGATTATACTGCTTTATCATTACTGCTTGACTGAGTCGATAACATGTTAACCTATGCTTTATTGTTCCACTGAGTTAGCCACTCATTCCCACGTTATGGGACGGTGTTTAAAACATCCACCAGACCCTGTATCAGATGCAGGTATCACCGGAGCATAGTAGACTGAGCCCGACTTATTTGACGATCAGGAGGAGTTCTCCTACATGCAGTTCATTGGAGGCTTCGCATAGGCTGTCCAGTGTTACGGGGCTATAGGGTTGATAATTTCAGTTGTACTATTTTAACATTTTGAATCAGAACCAACATGTATATATACGATGACTCAGTTAGTGTTCATACTCTGGAGATCGAGAATATTTTGTTTCATATATATTTATATACACCTTTCAGTCTTTCGCTTACGTTTTATACATGGATCTGGAGTATGAATTACTTTTTTAGTAGAATCTCACTCATTTTTATTGTACTAACACAGACAACATTTAATCATCATTATCTATGTTGCATAAGTGATATTCTGGAACTCGAGTGTTGAGTTACTACTCGACCCTCGATTTTTCGGGATGTTACAGCTTTCCTGGCGATTCCAGCTCCGTTTGTAGGTAAGAAACCCTAACCCTAAACTGATTTGGGGTTTTGATAGTTGTAGGTTATGAAATAGCTAACCTATTTCGATCTATAGGTTGTCAAACTGCCGTGGACGAAGACTTAACGAATCTATCGACTCCGTTACGATTTTACGACAAAAGGTGCGGACTTTAGGTGTATAGGTTATGGTTTTCAACGCTTTTAATGTCAGATAATGATAGATTCATGATTTGCATGCAATTGCACATGTACAAAGTGTTGTCTGTTTTCTGTTTCGATTAAAGATGAAGAATATGGAATTTTACATATTCTAGGTATTTGTAGAAAGTACTGTATACGTATAAATTTTGGAAATGTGTTTGCCATAATTATTTGTTGTATGAATATAATATGTATGGATAAAATACTTTTTTGGCGAAAGGGTTCGCCCTAATACATGTTTTTGCTAACATACAATATGAATGTTAAAAGAGTGAATTCCAAGTGTTTGTGAAAATGACTGAATAAGTATAGAATTCTCATTCGTGCTCGCCATGACTAATTGTCATGGATCTATGATTGTTGTATTGGTGATACCCCTTTGACGAAAGGATTTGCCCTAAATCACGCCACGGCTAATATACACTATATATGATAAATTGTGTAGCCCAAGTGTTTGTGAAAATGTTCCAATGAACATGGAACTTGGATTCCTGCTTGCCATGACTATCCGTCGTGGGTGCACGCGTGTTATGATTGGGGCAACTCCCTAGTGAAAGGATTTGGCCTTATACCTATGTGATCAATATACGTCATGTATGTTGATGTATGTAGTTAAAGTGGTTGTTGAAATGTTTGAATGAGTAGTAGTTAGTAAATTGTAATGTATAAGGGTGTTGAGATAGGATTCTCAGCTACCTTAGAGATGTATATGATTTCTTCCATGTTGCTTGTTTAATTTAACCGCTTATAAAATATAGGTGTTTGTATTTCCTATTTATATTGTGCTTTATTACACGTCTCATGACATGCTTGTCAACATGCTTAAATTATTTTGTTTATTCTGCTTTACTCTACATGCTTCTGGTCATGAATTGATTGTGTTCGGGGCTATGATTATAGTCCAGGCAATCGGTAATGGGATTGAATTCGTGGCTGAGATTCATTTGCCACGTGAGATGTGTTCGACGAACCCGAGTCGTACTTCGGTTGACGATAGTGGTTGGCCACGTGAAGTGCTTATGCACTTCATGTCGTCCAACTTGTTGTGCGTTCGAGCTAGCCGAGCTCGTCAAGTAACCCGATATGTCTAATGTATGTTCACCATGTTTGGACGCTACTGCTTGAACCTAGGGTACCAAACTTACCAGTGAAATCCCTTTTAACCATGGTACATCGATCCGCTAAGACTCATGAGCCGGGCATGGTGGTATGGGACACCGTGGTCGAGCTGTCGGCTTACGCTGGGGCCACGTGCCTCCCCGTAGTGACCAGTGAGCAACCAGACTCGTGAGCCGATTATGGTGGTATGGGATACTATATTCGTGCTGTCGGCCTACATTGATAAGGTGATGGGGGAGTGGTGCAACGATTGCGAGCAACAGCCTTGACAGCCCTTTGTAGTGACCTCGAGTATACTCTGAATTTGCGGTGAGGCGACGAGTTTTGCCGCAGTGTATAGAGTATGAACTAGGCCTATATCAATTTAGTGATGAATCATTAAAAAGGTGATAGGGGAGTGGTGTAACCATTGTGCGTAACAGCCCTGGCAGCCTTTGCAGCGACCTAGAAACATACCATCGTATGAGATTAACTAGGACTGACGACCCTAGAATGGATCATGTTTGGGAATGATACAAGGGAGGTACCTTAGTTTTCCAATACTGCTGTTTGAAATGAACTAATAAAAACTCGGTAATCATGCTCATCGTCGCATTGCATGTGCCTGGAAGATGTGGAGTACTGAGGGATGAAAGCATGCTGCAAACGTAAGATGATGTCGCACGAGGGTGTGTCTGGTGAGGGCATACATCATGACTGCATTCATACTTGCATTAATAAGAGTATTTATAATTGTTTGATTGTACTGCTTTATCATTACTGCTTGACTGAGTTGATAACATATTAACCTATGCTTTATTGTTCCACTGAGTTGATCACTCACTCCCACGTTACGGGACGGTGTTCAGAACACCCAGCAGACTTTGTCTGATTGCAGATGGCGACGCTACTCCTGAGGCGGAGCCGGACCTTTATGATGATAATGATGCTCGTTCGTATATGCTGTATGCTGATGGCTTCAAGTGAGCCGTGTCTTGATCGACGAGGTTACAAGGATGTTGACTAGATAACACTACACCTTTGGTATAATTTGAAATTGTACTTGTAATTCATTAACCTGGTATCATTATCACACTCTGGAGACTCACCACTGTTTTATATTTTATATATCTATCATAGTCTTCCGCTTGCAATTTAACTGTCTCTGGAGTATGATATGCTGTTTTGGCTTAATCTCACTCATGTTCAATTGACTAATACAGACAACATTCAATCATAATTCATTTTGTTGCATAAGTGATGCGTTGAAACTCGGGAGTTGAGTTTATGCTCGACCCCCGATTTTCAGGGCGTTATAGCTCCATATACTCCATGGGAAGGGCTTTGGCAGGTAACTTAAGCGGCCTTGATTTTTGGGAAAGACTTTTGTCATAGATTTTTGAGACTTTGCTCCATCTACAAAGAGACCCACAATTTGAACGGCTTGGATTACTGTAAATGGTTAGGGTAACTGGGTAAGAATTTAGGAATATATATATATATATATACGAGTCGGGCCAGGTCGAGTCGGGTTTTGGGCCGAGTTGGGCCGAACTGGAACCTATCCGAACTTGGCCCGAACTCAGTTTCACGCCGAGTCGAGCTTTTTTGGGCCAAGTCGAGCGAGTTAATCGGGCTAGCCCGATCGTGTACAGCCCTAGCTAGACTTGCTACTAATGTGAGGTCACCAAGTTCTGTCAACCCCACCATGATCTATGAGTTGTATACACACCGTTCATCCATTTGGAGAGATCATTTTAGGCCATGATCCAAATAATGAGAAAGATCCAAGTCTATAATGGACCCTACCATAGAAAGCAGTGGGAAGAGTGACGTCCACGGTTGAAATCTTCCCAAGGTTCACCATGATGTTTATTTGAGATCCAATCTGTACATATGTTAACACAGACATGAAAGAAGGGAAAACACAAATATCAGCTTGATCGAAAACTTTTGTGGCACTTGGAAGTTTTTAATAGTGTGCGTCACTCTCCCACTGTTTTCTGTGGTGGGGTCCACTCGAGCTTTGGATCTGACTCATTCTTTGGATCATGCTCTAATATGATATCTCCAAATGGATGAACGGTATGGATACAAAGCATACATCATAGTGGTGCCACAGAACTTGGTTACGTCACTTCAGTAGCTAGCTAATCTGCGTCCGTTGACATGGACTAGAACGTTGAGAGGTCCACAGAACCTCAGCCACAAACCATGCGCCCAAGCAACCATTGCCACAAGATCAAACCACCCTCTCGCAGGAGGGACGCGGATTAGATAGTGACAGGTCGAGTAGCGAGTGTAGCTAATGAAGTGACGTCACTAAGTTCTGTTGGACTCACCATGATGTATGTGTTGTATCTACACCGTCCATCCATTTGGAGAGATCATTTTAGAGCATGAGACAAAGAATGAGTCGGATCCAAATCTGGAGTGTACCCAACCATAAAATACGGTGGGAAGAGTGACGTCCAATGTTGAAACCTTCCTAAGGTCCACTATAATATTTATCTGGGATCCGATGTGTTCATAAGTTAAGAAAGACATGAAATAAGGAAAAACACAAATTTCAACTTGATCGAAAACTTTTGTGCCTCTTAGGAGTTTTTAATGGTGGGCGTCACTCTCTCCACTGTTTTCTGTGGTGTGGTCCATTAGAGCTTTGGATATAACTCATTATTTGGATAATACTCTAAAATCATCTCTCCAAATGGATGGACGGTGTGGATACAACTCATACATCGTGGTGGGCCCACAGAACTTGGTGATGTCACTTCATTAGAGACTCGCTGCTCAACCTGTGAGTAGCTAATCCGCGTCCCTCGCAGGCGCGTAAATCTATCCAGTTGATTTCACTAGGTCCCGTTTGGCCAACTGCATTAGGTGGAATTAAGGTGGATGGAATTATAAAAGTAACAATAAATGCATGTGTAAGGTATTGTCCCTGAATTAGGTGTATCCCATGTTCTCCAATACCATGTTTGGAATGTATGCAATTAAAAGTTAATCTCGGGATTTCCTTTCAAATTTTCTCATCATGGAAAAATCCCATCTCACACCATCCAACACAAGGCTCATTTTCTAAAGCCAATAAAATTAATTTTAATCCCATCCCACACTCCTTCCAAACATGCTATTCTCAATCCTGAGGTGGTATTAACAATGCAATCCCATTTAATACAACTTAATACCACTGGCCAAACAAGCCCTAGGGTGCTACAATCCATCCACTGTACACGTGGCATCATCAAGCCAGTCCGGAAGTCGGGCCATCGTGGATGGAACCTGCTGGAAAATCACTTTCATTGGGCAACCAACTGTCCAACTAGCGACCATCAGATGAATGTTGAACCGTCCAGATTTCGTGCACAAAATCAGATGGTTGAGAATCTCTAATGGATGTAGAAGTCTGAAAATATATTTGAAATATCTACACATAAAGCAGTTTAGTTGAAGCACTCTAGTGATGGTAGACTGACGTGATAGTTTCCTGGTCCAATACCTCTCCACATTAATGCGGCTTGACTAATCTGATCTGGACCATTAATTTGGTTGGCCGTACCATGAATGAACCATTAATATGGGTGACCATACCATGAATGGACCACCTTGTGAAAAGATCATTGATTAGACTGCAAGACTTCTGTTAGGTGGGCCTGTTGATAATGGCCTAGATTAATCAAATCGATTAACCCTTAGATATTTGGATTTAGTATATACCAGCGGGCTTATAAAGGTTGTGATTGGTTTGGACTCAGTATGTTGGACTCTGCTGCGTATCTCAAGTACTGTAAATACGTATTGTTTCCCAAATTATTTAATAATATACAAAAGGTGTTATAATAATAATTAAATATAAGAGCTATTGGTCAAATATAAATATAGATATATTCAGAAAATAGATAAAAGAAATTATAATCATTATATTTTTTATGCTATTTTATGAAAATCTCAAATCTAAAACGCTAATGTTAGATTTTATTATTGATAAATTAAATTTAGAAATAGACAATCGAATGTAAATCTTGTCCCGCGGTGTAATCATTACTAATTTTTTTTTTACATTACTGTTGTAATCAGTGAAAGAACTACGTTGTTATGATAACATGAACTCTTATGGTACAAGATACTTTTAAGGGAGAGTTTATAAATAAGGTCTTCGTCTCCCTATGCCATGCACAAAACCTAAGGACCATTGTTTGCCGGTGAAAGACCCATTTGTTTTTCTACATATTATGTAAATTTAGTGTAATCACGTCATTATTGTTTAACCTTATAATCATAGCCCAAACTCCAAAGCTAATGTTGATAACTATTGTGTTTGGGCACAAAATAGAAACCCAAATACATTTTGGTGCAAAAATTGTGAGGCCTACCTTGTTGTATATGTCATATCCATGTCTTCTATGTATTCTGCCATATAATTTTAGGGCATAAGCTAAGAAATGAGACATATCCAAAGATTAAGTAAACCGCACTATGGTAAATAATGGGAATTGAACTTTTACCAAATTTGAGATTTATCTTTATTCATGTTTGTATGACCTAATGAGTAGGCCGGATGACAAATAGACATCACCATGAGCCCTAAGAAGATTTTAGCTTTTAATGATTAAGATCTATTAGGACCACTATTTTCAACGACGTAATCCACTCGAGCTTTGAATATGCCTCATTTTTTTGCTCATGCTATTAAATGACTTGATGGAATGAAAGTACAACATGAATAAGACATGTACATCAATGTGAGCCCTGCAATTTTTGCACTACTCAAATACATGAAATTCCGAAAGAAACTACGTAATTTTCAAGGATTGTGTTTACTCTCTGAAGAATATAAATAATAAACTTATTTACATGTATTTGCAATATAAATGAAAAAAGAAATAAATAAAAAATAAGCCCTATCATTATATTTTTTTCATGGCATTATTATAAAAATCTTAAATATAAATAGTGATACTATAAAAATCTTAAATCCAAACATTGACACGAATATATTTCAGTGATGATTTAGTGTTAAAATAATGCAAAAATACTATCTTTATAATTTTATAGTTGATAAAACAAGTACAAAAGTTGTTAAATAATATTATTATTAGGAGATAAGTTATTTATAATCACCACACATTTTTTTAGGTATCTTGGTAATTCGTGAAACAAAGCAGTAAATAAGTAATGGTGAAGGAATTTTGAAAAGTGTGTCGGGTGTGGAAGGTTCAAGTTCATTAACGAAAAATTCAAAATATTTTCTTATAGTGTTAAGATTAATATAGTGTGGAAAATCAGATGGTTGTGCAGAAGGTAAAAATTCAGAGTTGAATCATATTATACAAAGGGTGGTTGAGGTGCCGCACTCTAGTGATGCGAGAGAGAGATGTGATAGTTTTGGTCCAATACCTCTCCATCTGGACCATTCATTTGGTTGGGTGGGCCATGGATGAACCATCTTGTGAAAAGAGAACTTACTATGACGGGAAGCCGGTGGGCCATATGAGAGGAAAAAGCTGGGAAAAGAAATGCCTACCGTTGAAACTTTCCTGGTCCATCCAAACCGTTTATAAGATCATTCCCGTTGGGATGAACTGAAAACCCAAAAACCTTATCCTGATACAAGACTTTTGTGGCCATACAAATGTTTCAACGGTGGCTGTTCAATGCCCACTGTTTCCTCTCCTATGGCCCACTGGAGTTTTGGATTCAGCTCATTTTTGGTTGCATGGCTTAAAATTAGAGTGCAAAAAGGATTGACGGGTGGATTTCTCACAAACATCACGGTGGAGCCCACCTAGGCTTCCAGTGCAGCAACTTCGGCAAAAATCCGTGTCCCTATCCAATCAATTGCTGTCGAATGGACCATTAAAATCAAAATCTGCCAAATTCAATGAAGAGAACATGTAACTAACGTGTACGGTTAGCTGAACTAGGCAGGAGTAGGCCCACTATAGCATCCGAATAATTAAAGCTCACCAGTCACCAGATCTGATTATTTAAATCATTGAAATAACGGACGGTTGATGGAAAAAGGCAGAAGTTGACAGATCGAACCGGATCCATGCCATGGACTAAGATCATCCAAATAAAACGATGATTCGCCCTTTTTGATCAACGGGGCCCGCCTATTGGACGGTTCTGATTCCATGCGCATTGGAAATATAGCATGGATCCTGGAATGATCATATGCATCGCGAGCTATGTGGGGCCCAGCCTTGAAGTTTAAGTGGAATCCAAACCAACCTTGGTGTGACTCCTCATGTTCACCGTACATACCAGAAATCATCCGGATCCAAAGGTGGGACACATCACAGCTTGCCATGTATAGTCACGCTAGAACATATATATTCACATGTGTGGCTCACATGAGTTTTGGAATGGGATTTTTTATGGTATTTCACTTCATCCTGGTGTGGAGGGCCTGATGAATGGTTTGGGTGACATATATAAAACACGGTAGATTACACATCCCATCTGTAAGATTCTATGGAGGCCGTTCCTCTCCCCAAATCCCCCATTGTTCCCTTTGGCGTGCCCCACCTGAGACATGGATTAGGCTAAAATTTAGTATTTAGGCCTAACGTAGAGTATAATATCGGATGGACGGATTAGATAGAAATAAAACATCATGGTGGGCCCACATGTCAAACGCATGGTAACACCGCACGTTGGACGTATGTGATCTTTCCGCGCGTATAAATGAGTTCCCACTTCCCCACTTCCCAGCAATCCATTCCCAACGGCTAGGCTAGTGCCGCTTTAGATACAAGGCGGGATAACCGAAATACAGTAGATTCATCTAAATACGGTACACTTGGTATAGTTATGAGTCAATCAGGACCGTCCATCATGTGAGCCCCACTGTGCGTGGAAAACGGTTAAGGTACCTGTAGGATGATCATAGTCGTCTGAACAGGGGCACCGCTTCGGTGGATCCCTGACTGTGGGGCCCACCTTGATGTATGTTCATTAAATCCACTCTGTCCATATAGGTTTTGACCGCTCATTTTAGGCATGATTGCAAAATTAAAGTAGATACAAATCTCAGTTGGATTACAACACATGAAAAAGTGGTGAATGGCAATTAGAAACTTTTTATGGGCCAAAAAGTTTTAGATCGAGTTGATATTTATGTAGTCCCTTTATCCAGGTCTTTGCGACCTTATCAACAGCTTTGATGGAAAATAAACACTCTAGTGGTCCCCGATAGGTTTTTAGTGGTGGGTATTCAATAGGGTTGAAAGTCAGGCGGGTTGTGTCGGGTTGGTGCTCAACCCTAACCCAACCCAAGGTTCCTATACCTCAACCCTAACCCAACACAACCCAATCTCGGGTTGGGAATTCTCAACCCAAGCTCAACCCAAGCAGGCTCAGGCTCGGTCGGGTTGATCGGGATGGGTCGAGTATATATGTGCTAATATTTTCGTTATTACATTAGTTTATTATATTTCAATATAGCACTTATTTTTTGTATCTATGATTTTATTAATTATATATGTGATTATTCATCATAGAAAAATTCTTTTTTTTTTTTTTCTTTAAAAAAACAAGCTAAAATATAAGACAACCACTCCTTTAAAAGTCATGTAGCATAGCACGCAATCTATTTAGGAGAGAGAAATCCGGCATATCCAATTAGCTTGAGTCCTTGGAAATGACGTGGACAAATGAGACCCGACATCACTAGTGTGCCTTCGACACAAACGATCCACACTCAATTATAATTTATAAGTAACTTATATATTGATCGGGTTCGGGTTCGGGTTCGGGTTGGGTCGGGCAACCCGAGACCTCAACCCGAGCCTAGCCCAAATTTTATCAGGTTGGAGTTTGTATAGCTCAAGCTTGAGATTGGACTCGATATGTCCTGCCGGAGCCCAACCCAATGACGGGTCGGTCACGGGTTGGTTGGGTTGAACCTGCCCAACTTTCAACCCTAGTATTCAATCATCACTGTTTCCTTGTGTGGTCTAGATAAGACTTGGATATACTTCATGTTTGAAATAGTCCCCTAAAATGACCTTTTAAAACGTATGGATGGCATGGATGAAAGACACATACATCAAGATGGGCCCACAGTTAACGATCCACCGAAGCTGCCCTGAACAGGTACTTCACGGCGACAGTAATGAATTAAAATGGTTAAAGTCGGCCGTTTTTTTAAATAGTCCATTAATGAGGGTCGGTGGTGGATGGACGGTGCAGATTGATAAATCAGGGGCTGTAGTTCTTCCGGCTCTAGCATACCACGTCCGACCACACAAAATGCATGTTTTACCTGACAAACGTTATTATAAGTTTGCTACAATAAGTCGCATAGTATTGTTATAGTATATGCTGTAATTATAAACGTTGATCTAATCTCCTCATTAATCCAAACTGCTGATCTGACTACATACACAGATCAATATGTCTATCTCAAAAATGTTTGAGATTTAAAAATCATAAAACTTTCTGTCAATGATCCACAAAGCAACGATGATGGTACAGCCCATATTCAGAGGAAAGGATTTAAATGATCATGGAGGATATTTCTTCCCGTCTAAGGTGATGCCCATCATATAAACGGCTGGGATCATGGGACCATGACTCCAGATCTGATAGATGTAGTCCCTCACGTATCTTGTAACAATATACAATGGGATGTAGCAAAACTCTCGTTGAAAACGCCGCCCAACCTCATGTATCATGCATGAGAAATCTCGGTTTAAAGTCACTGCACGGAGTGGCACGTCATGCGACTTTGATTTCTCATGGGACAAGGGCGATGTGCATGTAAGATCTATTCTTACCAGTAGATGTATAATACAACTTTAGGCCAAGGGCCAAAACTCAAGGTTAGTTTACTGTTGATTGGATCCTTACTTTTTCTCCGGTAGTAGATCCTTGGGGGTTTCAATCACCTGGTCAAAGGTTTGAGCATCCATAGGTGATGAAATATTGCTACGGTGCGCATTTGTTAAATAAATATATTATTTTTAAAAAAAGAAAGTTTGCTGCTGACATTTTATCTCAAATATAATAAAAGAAATATTATAGCCTTGCACTTCAATTTTGCTAAAATTAAAAAATATATATAGTTTTATTTTTTCACTAAAACTTATTTAAAAAATAATTTTTTTTATATATCCATTGCTAGTCAAGGTGTGACTAAGCCAAGCCATAATGAGTATATCCATTGCAATATCAGCCATAATGAGTATATCCATCGCAAGATCCGTTAGAAGGGAGTAGTCATTTTATATATCACCTAGGATATAAGCTCATCCCATCGATCAGTTTGGTAATTATCGACTGTTATATCCATCCACTGTATTGATCGACCGGATATTATCAATCGTCATGCCAATGGGCCGATGAATCTCAACCGTTAATATATTTTGGCCCGCCGAATGTTTTTGTTGCATCGAGTAGTCGATGGATTCCGACCATCGCTTGACCAATCGATGTATTTTAATCGTTGTAATGGTTTGGCTGTCAGAATCCACCATTATAACTTGGCCGTTGTGAACGATTTCAGATGTCTTTTGGAAAAGTCTCTTTGCAAAAATGCATGACCATTCATATTCTATTTTTTAAAAAATCCTTTGTAAATTAAAGATTAAACATAAATATATCTATTCTACTTTCTTTCTTTGTAAGCACCTGATTTGAGTTATTTGTTTTTCACATAAATAGAATGGAGTTTGTCAAAATAGAAAACTATATATCAAGTTCTTGTTATGAAAATTTTAAGATTGTTGCTTGCTAATCCACCAAAGCTTGTCGTACTGGAGAAGAGGTTTGTCAAAAACCCAACAACAATCTGATACAATGAGATTGGGGGTGAATAACGCTTTAAGAAAAAGTATCTGATAAGTGCTTCGAACTTTTTCCTAGTTTAATATTATTTTTTTTTTAATTTCAATTTTCTTGATTGTTATTTTCTCAACATTTGTGGGTCGCAATAAAGGAAACAGTTGGGAGAGAGACATTCACCCTTGATTTTTTAGGGTCCACTTGATCCAAAACTTCCGTGGCCTCAAAAGAAGTTTTCAACGGTAGGTATTAAAATCAAACTGTTTCCTTTGATGTGGTCCACTCGAGCTTTATATATGCTTCGAATTTGGCCCCATTCCATAAAATGATCTTCTAAAACGTATGGACGGCGTGGATAAGATACATACATCCAAGGTGGGCCCAACAGTTTACTCAGTAGGCAATCCGCTTCCTTACAAGACACAGCGCTGGGTACTCTGGTGATAGGTACTTCAATTAAGTGGTGCCTTGCTGCAAAACCTTATGGAAAAGTCACTGGAACGTAAATTTTAGGTTCTTTTGAAAGGCGTGTAACCGCCCCTGATACTCGCGCGAATCGCCACACCGTACGTGTCGATATCATCAACCTCAAAATCCCATCCACACCTATCAGCATCCTCAACCTCCCTATTTCTTCCTCTTCGGGAACTTCATCTCTCTCACTCTTTCTCTCTCTCTCTCTCTCTGAAGGGGGCCCTTTTGGACTGGAGTTTCTGCAGAAATTCTGCTTTTGCAGATGGCTTGCAGACTTGCAGATTCCAGATTCCATCTTGCGGTAACCATTCCTCTGTCTCTCTCTCTCTATAACTCCATACAAGACCCCCACCTTGAAATTTGCTGGTTTTTTTTTTTTTTATATATAATTTTAATTATACATTTGTTATTCTGATTTCAGGCCCCCCAGCAAACGGCAGTTCGTAGCCGTAGATTTTCACTGAATACTCCTCCTGGTACGTTTTATTGCCTTTACGCACGAACCCAATTTGTATTTTTCTTCATCGTCGCTTTATTATTATTATTATTATTATTTTTTTCTTGATTTTGGTTTTTGGTGTACTTGGGTTCTTGATGTAGAGGGGGTCGCCGACAGTTTATGGCCAAGATGGATCAGAAAAGGCCCGGTCCATGACAGAAGTGATCTGGACTGTCAGACCTTAAATCTATCTCGCAATTCGGAATGAGTTATTTACTGCATATGATTTTGGGGTAGTACAGCTACTTTAGCCACTCAACCTATGCCGGGTTGCCCACACCGAATTTGCGAAATACCATCACATCGACAGTCGAAATCTCGTTTTATTTTTGTTTTTACTATTTATAGTAAGTTTTAATTTGAGTATAACTCTTCATCCATTGGGCTTTAGGAGTTGCGCCCAACATGAAAAGTCCTTATGAAGCCAAATAGGACACTTACTATTTTTGGCCGAAAACCTTGGTCACTGGTGGACATCACTACAGTCTATAAATAGCAAGTTGACTATTTATATTACTATTTATAGTAAGTTGCGATATCTAGGAGTTTTAGTTTTAGTTTTAGTTTGATTCTGAAACTTCTCCATGCTTAGTATCCCTATTTAAAGGGTTGTGAACTCGTTTATTTCATTCATCAATCAAATTATGAATTTTATAGAATTTATTTCTATTTTTCTTGCTTTCTTTCTTGTGAATTCGAGAAGTCTCTATGAGGAGTCTAGAGAAGCTCCGTGGATTCGGAGTAGTTATCCTCGAGGAAGAGGGTGATCAACCTCATCACATTCATCCCTGTGTCAGTTCTGAATTTTAGCTGCTTAATGGCGTGTTTGGATGTCCAATTGATTTTGAGTGCGGTGTTTGAATTGTAATGAAATGGAAGTGAGTAGTGATTATCATTTCTTTATGAAAGAAGAAAAGTTGATTCTCTTGATGTTATTGCAATTGCTGTTGTTTCAAGCCAAATGTAAAATGAATAACGTCGTTGTTCGGTTCGAGTGGGACTAATCGAACTTTTAAGGATTGCAACTTTTCATGGCTTGATTATTGCAATTGTAGTGAATTGTACATCCAAACACAACCTAAATTGTAAGTTGGATTTGAATAGATTGACGGGTTTCCTCATTGTTATTGCATTTGAAGAACAATTGTATTCTCATGGACTTTTGTTGCTTGAGATTGCTCTGAATTCTTTCTTAATTAGGAAACTAATAGTGCTAATCATGCTAGTCAGTCCACGTGTGGCCTATGGGTCTTCTGAGGCCTGCAGTTGGTCTAACAGTCTAAACACATGGCCCGGCGAGGTCATAGGCCAACGGTCATTGGTGGGGACCACAGTCTGAACAGAGTACAGACCTCAAATCAGACCCATTGGATCTGATGGGTCAGATTCCAGGAGCCCGATGAGCAACTGGATAGGCTATCTGTCCTGCTCCTTGATGGTGATAATGATGGTGAATGCTAATTGGGTTTATTGATGATAGTGAAATTGACCATTTGTTGAATGAATCCAAACTGTTTCATGAAGTTTTTGCAACCATGAAGAATGGTTTTTCTCTAACACGGTGAATGATTTTTCTTTCCCTATCTTAAAGGTGGGGAAACTATTAGAAATCCTCTACACCTCGAAGAGATTCCTTGATCCAACGGCAATGGAAGGTGAAGGCTCAGATGTTAGATATTTCCGGACGCGTCTCACGTCACCGAAAGTAGGTCTGCTACTTCACTGATGAAGGAAGGTGTCTAAAGGAACAACCTTATTCTTGCCAATAATCCACATTGAAAATCATGTGGTTGATGGAACCCGAACTTCCTTCTCTTTGCGTGCTCTTTGTGATGATCGTTGTTTCTATTCGTATGGGTTGAAAATCTCTCTTTCAAGAGATTTCTTTGTGGTTATATAACCAAGAGAGGTTGCTGTGCAATTACATAACTGCTTCAATAAATGGGTAGGTAGTTACCCAATAACCACCACACATATCTATCTCCAAGCTAGGTAGGGCCCACTTCGACGAAATATGTTACAGAAACAAAACTCTATTCATCAATGCAATGAATGAGAGTCACTTTCAAACAATAAATGTTTGTCGCACCACATTGAGATAAGTTGTCTGCAGTAACGTTAGTCATTCTCAGGATTAAAGACAAGAAAGTAAGCAAGAGGCAATGTTTTCCGCATCGTTATCGTGTAATGTATCACACCTTTGGGATACGGATACATATCAGTTATTGCATGGGACACTTAGAAATCAAAACATAAATAATAATAATAATAATAATAATAATAATAAGTGCACATAATAGGTTTCCTTTGTATGGGGTCCTAATCTATGTTTTGTCTGATTGAACTAATGCAAGAAGAGATGTATAGAAACACAAGCAATACATTCAAAAGCAAAAGAAGTTGAAAATTAGAAACATACCTATGAATAATGTGTGTAGTTGTAGCTCAAACTCACATAGAGTTGCACAATGGCTTAAAATCATCATCTCCATCTCGACGGGGCTGGGCATAGTATTGCTACTCTACAAACTTACAATACTATGCCCAAGTCATACTAGAATGATACCGGTGAATATACTTTCTAACATAATGCTAGCACTCATTTGAGAAAATTTTAGAAAACTTTTGAGAATTTCCCAATTTTCTGCAAATCAGCTCATCTTTTCCCAAATCCCAAAATTAGAGTATATGTGATGATGATTTCATTAAAAACTCTTGAATACTCTGAAATGGGGACCAATTGATCGTTGATTGAAGTGGAATTTTGAAAAAAAATATCTTTTAACATTTTTAATTAAAAAATATTTTTTTTTCCCGAAAAATCCCCAAATTACCAAAAATCACTAGATCAGGTTACAACTTAAATGCATGTTTGATTTTGTGTTTGGGCACAAAGATTGCAACCGATTTGTGAGAAATTGATTTTTTTTTTTTTTTTGCCAATTTTTCGCAACTCGATTCATCTCCCCAAATCTCGAAATCAAAGCTCTAAATTCATGATTTTTCATGCAAGACATGAAGAAGCATGGATTTGTAACCATTTGACACCGATTTAACATGATTTACAAAAAAAAAAAAAAAAAGGGATTGAAAATAAAAAATGCTCATTGGATCGAACATGTGGGATATATCAGCACTACTTGTGCGTGTTTCGCATCACATAGGTGAGATACAAGATATATTGTGTGATATATTGGCCGATATTGAAAACATTGGCAAGAGGCACTGATGGGGACATCACGCGCACACGCCCCCCCCCCCCCCCCACACACATGCACACACACACACACACACATGCACGTACACGCACTGATGGGATATATCAGCACTACTTGTGCGTGTTTCGCATCACATAGGTAAGATACAAGATATATTGTGTGATATATTGGCCGATATTGAAAACATTGGCAAGAGGCACTGATGGGGACATCACGCGCACACGCACGCCCCCCCCCCCCCCAAACACACACACACGTACGCAAGGAGGAGGGCCCCACCATCGTCTAGATCGATGATGATGTCTAGGGAGGGCCTCCTAGTTAGAGGACTGCATTTTTGGTTTGTTGGAGTGGACCGGTAACCATGTAAAGCCCACCATGGGTTCTCATGATCGTGCCCACTAGTCTAATTAATCTCGTATTTTAGGTTTTGCTTATTATTGTCATTAAGAGTATTATGGACGGTTTAGATTACTTTGATTAATTGTTATTTTTATTACTTCATCGCCAAGTAATAGGTTGCGCACATGGTGCGAGTTTTGGGGTATAGGGTTTTATTATAAATAGGCACCCCTTGTAGTCTTTTTTATTATTGAATATTAATAAAAATTTCTGCATTTTATACTCTAAATTTCTGATTTTTGGAGATTCAATTGGGTGCGAAGCTGACTACCGTGGTATGAAGCCACACCTATCCCGATTCGCCCCCACCTTCCATCCATATTTCTCCTCTTACAATCATCTACGCTTCAAATCCATCCTTTATTGCAGCCGTTTTTCACTCTACAGCAGATTTCCAGAATATGGCCCTGCGGGAGGGCTGAAACTTCAGCGGAGAACCACGCACAAACCGTGCATCAGATCAAGCTGAGATTTGGGGGTTTTGGAGTCCATCTCTGGCCGACCAGGGCCAAGGTGACCTTTTTCTAAATAGTGGGTCCCACACACGTGCGGCCGGGATCACACGCACGTACGTCTGGGCCATTGCTGCTGTCCACACGTGTGGTACTTCTCTGGTTTGTATCTCTCCTCTCTTTCACCCAAAATCCCTAAACCTAACCTAAATTATTCAAATCCCCAAATTTATGCCCTTTCTTCAACCTTAGGGTTCCCCGAATTGAAATTTCTGAATCCCTTGGATTGGAGGAATTATTTCTGTGCATGTGTAGATGAATTTACCTTCTTTTGATTCTTGTTTGGTCTATAATTTTGATTGATCCGGCCGTAGCATGTGTAGGCTTGGATCCACATAAGATTCCCCTTGATTGAGTGCTTGAACTTTTGTGTGAGATGTGGAATTTTTATATGATTCTTTCTGAATTAGTATGATCTAAAGCCTGAAATCTTGCATATCATATTTAATTTTTATGTCCTGCATCAAATTTGGTATCAGAGCTTAGGGTTCCTATAGGGGAATGCATTACATGTTTAGGGTTTAGCTTGTTTATGTCCATTGTGCATCAAGTCTCATCATATATAGCTGTTTGGAGGTCCATAAATGTTGATATAAGCTGCTGAAATTTCTGTTATCAGAAAGTGAGCAATTCACATTGCTGAAATTTTCCATTATCCCTTTATTTTGACAGCTATATTGCTGAATTTTGGTGACGTTGTGTAGTTTTCCCCCATATACAGTCTCATAGGATCATTTAGTCCCATTTAGACGCATATATTTGTAGTAGTAGGTCCTTAGGTTGAGTTAGTAGTTGTATGCCCGCATGTACGGGTCGTGGTTTTGGCTTACACCCTACACTAAACATGGAGTAATTGCAAGAATCAGTGAACAAGTTGACCCAGTAGGTTGAGTCTTTGAGTAAGCGCTTGGAACAATGTATGGACCAATACCTTGAGCAGTTTAATGAGCGCATTACCCAACTAGAGACCTTCCTCAGGGCAAACCCCACCATTGGGGAAGATGCCCAATCTCAGGTAGGTGGTCAATAGGTTAGACCAAGGAATGGAGGTGGCCAAGGAATTAGTTATGGGCGCGCACCTATGCACCAACCCCGCGAGGGACAGCATGACCAATATGACCCAGATGCGCAACTCTTCAAGAGAGTTAGAGTAGATGCCCCAACGTTTGATGGCCACTTGGACCCTAAAGCCTTTTTAGATTAGTTGGCGGATATAGACCACCATTTTGAGTGGTATGACATGTCGGATGCTCGTCGAGTCCGATTCGCCAAGATGAAGCTTGTGGGCGATGGTAGAACGAAAGAAAGAGCAAGAGAACTCCCGATAGTCCATTGGGGGGAAATGAAAGAGACACTTAAGGAGAAGTACCTCTCTTTCTCTTATCGCTTACGGTTGATTGAGGAATGACAGTCTCTTCGACAGGGTTCCATGAGTGTTGCTGAATATATTGAGAAGTTCGAAGAATACTTGACCCGCTGCGAGGTTGATGAAGACCCCGTACACACCCTTGCTCGTTTTAAAACGGGCCTCTATTTTGACATTAGGAGAAAATTGCTCGCCAAAGACATAGACACTATTGAACAGTTGTATCGAGTAGTGTTAGACGTCGAGTAATATCTCAAAGCATCTGTGGGAAGGCGGTTTGACTTTCGCGATTCTAGTGCTAAGACCAACCCCTCTGGGGCTAAACCTAACACTGGATACCAAAACAAACCTTCTAACAGTTTTCAACCTAGGCCCAAGGATGATAAGGATAAAGAAATTGTCGGGTCTAACTCACGTGGAAGTAGGCAACTAAGTGTTTTAGGTGTCAGGGGTTTGGTCACTTTGCCCACCAGTGCGGTACGAGAGAGGGCACCAAAGTATTCTTTATTGATGGGCAAGCAGAAGTAGTGCCCTCAGAGAGTGACGGTGAGGAGGAAGAATATGAGCCAGTAGATACCCCTAGTGATGAGGAAGAGGGAGCGCAAGAGTCTGCGACCCTTGCAGTGGTGCTTCGTGCCTTTGCTTAAGCCAAAAATACCGGCAATTGGCGCCGCAATACGATCTTCTATACTTATGCAAAGTGTGGGAAAAAGAGCTGTAAAATGATCATGGATAGTGATAGTTGTGTCAACGTGGCATCGACTAGCACTGTGAGCTGTTTGGGCTTAAAGCTGAAAGCCCATCCTCAACCCTATAGAGTCTCCTGGGTTAATGAAACGTTCATTCTAGTCCCGCACTGTTGTCTTGTTCCTATTCAATTTGGATCATATAAAGACACTTTGGTGTGATGTTGTTCTCATGGATGTTGGCCATATCATTATGGGTAGACCGTGGCTCTATAATAGGGATGTTACCATATTTGGTCATTCGAATGTGTGTACATTCTGGTTTGAGGGCAAGAAGGTCAAGTTAAATCCACTGCTATCTAAGAACACGGCTGGAAATGAGTCTACCACACAGAGTGGTGCGAGCGGCTCAAAAGAAGAATCAAAGTCCAAGTCCAAAACACTCCATATTCTAAATTCCAAGGACTTTGAGCGAGAAACGGAGGCAGACTCGATGGTATACGCCCTTGTGGCTAAGAAGAGTATACCAGAGGCTAACGTAGAGTTACCTACTAGAGCCATTCAGGTAGTGCATGAGTTTCGTAATGTCTTTCCTGATGATCTATCGAATGAGCTTCCCCCTATGAGGGATATACAACATGCCATTGATTTAATCCCTTGGGCGACTCTACCAATCCTCCCGCATTACAGAATGAACCCAAAGGAGCACGCTGAGTTGAAGAGACAGATTGGCGAACTCATAGAGAAGGGTTTCATTCGAGAGAGCATGAACCCGTGTGCCGTACCCGCCCTTCTTACGCCTAAGAAGGATGGTACATGGAGGATGTGTGTTGATAGTAAGGTCATCAACAAAATCACAGTCAAGTATCGGTTTCCTATACCACGTCTTGATAACATGTTGGATATGATGGCTAATGCTACTATCTTCTAAAAAATTGACCTCAAAAGTGGTTATCACCAAATCCGTATACGCCCTGGTGATTAGTGGAAGACGGCCTTCAAAACGAAGGATGGGTTATACGAGTGACTAGTTATGCCTTTTGGGTTAATTAATGCCCCAAGCACTTTCATGCATGTAATAACCCAAGTGTTGAGGCCCTTCATGGGGAAGTTTCTGGTCGTATACTTTGATGATATCTTGATTTATAGCATGACCAAGGAACAACACCTCAACCAGTTGAGGCAGGTTTGTGGGATCCTTAGAGCCGAGAAATTGTACGCCAACCTAAAGAAGTGTGCGTTTTTGTCTCGTAGTGTTATCTTCTTAGGTTTTATTGTGTTAGCTGAGGACGTATCGGCAGATCCCGAGAAGGTCAAGGCCATCATCAATTGGCCTGATCCCCGCAATATTCATGAGGTGCACAGCTTTCACGGCCTAGCCACCTTCTATAGGCGGTTTATTCAAGGTTTCAGTTCCATTATGGCTCCATCACGGATTGCATAAAAAAATGAGAGTTTCAATGGACAAAGGCAGCCTTAAAGGCCTTCGAGGAGATAAAGGTCAAGATAACCGAAGCTCCAGTCACGCGACTTTTGGATTTTTCAAAAGCTTTTGAAGTCGCATGTGATGCGTCAGGAGTCGGCATAGGAGTACTTAGTTAGGAAGGTCACCCTGTCGCCTTTTTTAGTGAGAAGCTGAATGAGGCGAAACAAAAATATTTCACCTATGACAAAGAGTTCTATGCAGTAGTGCAATCACTGCGCCATTGGCGTCATTACCTATTGCTGCAAGGATTCGTCTTATTCTCATATCACGAGGTCTTAAGATATCTGAACTCTCAGAAGAAATTAAACCCTAGGCACGCCAAGTGGGTTCAATTCTTTCAACAGTACACTTTTGTACTTAAGCACAAGGCCGGTGTAGAGAATAAGTCTGCCGACGCGTTGAGTCGTGGAGTCGCATTACTCAATTTCATAAGTGTCGAAGTCACGGGCCTCGAGCACATTAAAGAAGATTATTCTGAGTGTCTAGATTTTGGAGTTGTGTACGCGTCATTTTTAGGGAGTCCATCAGAAGCTAGTAGTGAGTACTTGATTTTAGACGGATATTTATTTAGGAGTGACCGCTTGTGCATACCACGTACCTCCATCCATGATTTTCTTGTCTAGGAGTTACATTCAGGAGGGGTCGCGGGTCATTTCGGTTGAGATAAGACCATTGCCCTAGTGGAGGATAGGTTTCATTGGCCAAGCCTCAAGCGAGACGTAGCCAAAATTATAGGGTAGTGTCGTATTTGTCAACTGGCAAAACAAAAGAAACAAAATAGAGGATCATACACACCTTTGCCGGTTCCATTCATCCCTTGGCAGGACATCGATATGGATTTCGTGCTTGGACTCCTCAAGACTATTCGGAAACATGATTCCATATTCGTTGTCGTGGACCGTTTTTCTAAAATGGCCTACTTCATTCCTTGTTTTAAGACCTCAGACACATCTCCTGTTATCAAGTTGTTCTTTAATGAGGTCGTTAAACTGCATGGGTTACCAAAAACTATAGTGTTTGACCGTGACGTGCGATTCATGAGTTACTTTTGGAATACGCTATGTCACATGATGAATACCAGGCTCCAATTTTCTTCTGCCTACCACCCTCAGACTGATGGTCAAACTGAGGTGGTCAATAGGAGCCTAGGGAGTACTCAGATGTTTAGTAGGGGAGCATACCAGGACATGGGACACCGTACTACCTATAGCCGTGTTTGTGTTCAATAGTTCTGTCAGTAGGTCCACAGGTCTAAGTCCTTTTGAAGTTGTTATTGGTTATAATCCTAGGAAGCCTATTGATCTTGTCCCTATGTCACTATCCCATAGGCCATCAGAGTTTGCAGAGTCTTTTGCGCATCACATTCATTCATTGCATCAAGAAATCAGGTGAAAGATCACTACTAGTAATGAACATTACAAATTTTCTGTAGAACAACATAAATGTTTCAAGGAATTCAATGTAGGGGACTCTGTGATGGTCCGCATAATGCCCGAGCGGTATCCTCAGGGGGTTGTTCGTAAATTACACGCGCGTAGCACTGGACCTTTCAAAATTATAAAACGAAACGGTCTCAATGCATATGTGGTAGATCTTCCACCTTTCATGAGAATTAGTTCCACATTCAATGTGGAGGATTTAATTGCTTTTCAGGGGACTACTGATACTTTGTCCGGCCCTTCGCCCACCCATCTTGATTCCCCAGATTTGTCCTTTAATCCGTGGCCTCTTCCCGACCTTTCTTCCCCGCGTCTACCTCTCATACCTAACCTTCCAACACCCAGAAAGGAAATAGAGGATATTCTGGACCATCAGATAGTATTAACGTTGGACGGCGGGTTTCAGAAGTACCGGTTAAATGGAAGTCACGCCCAGCTTCAGACAGTACGTGGCTCACTGAGGAGGAGCTTCAGAGACTTGATCCTGACATCTCGGAGCCGTTCAGGAGTTTTGTTTCGCCAGTAGCAAAATCTTCTCAGCCGGGGAGAGTTGATGGGGACATCACGCGCACACGCACGCCCCGCATATGTATGTACACAAGGAAGAGAATGGCTCCACCATCGATCTGGATTGATGATGACGTCCAAGGAGGGCCTTCTAGTTAGAGGACTGCGTTTTGGTTCTTTAAAGTGGACCCAATAGCCATATAAAGCCCACCATGGGTTCTCATGATCGTGGCCCACTAGTTTAATTAATCTTGTATTTTAGGTTTTGCTTATTATTGTCATTAAAAGTATCATGGGCGGTTTAGATTACTTTCATTGGTTGTTATTTTTAATTACTTCATCGCCAAGTAATAGGTTGCGCACATGGTGCGAGTTTTGAGGTATAGGGTTTTATTATAAATAGGCACCCCTTGTGGTCTTTTTTATTATTGAATATTAATAAAAATTCTTGCGTTTTTCTAATCCTCTAAATTTCTGAGTTGTGGAGATTCAATTGGGTGTGAAACCCTCCATTCTTCGAAGAGCTGACTACCGTGGTGCGAAGCCACACCTATCCCAATTTGCCCCCACCTTCTTCCATCCATATTTCTCTTCTCCTACAAGCATTTACGCTTCAAATCCATCCTTTGTTGTAGCTGTTTTTCTCTCTACAGTAGATTTTCAGAATCTGGCCCTGCAGGAGGGCTAAAACTTCAGCGAAGCACCATGCACAAATTGTACATCGGATCGAGCTGAGATTTGAGAGTTTTGGAGTCCATCCTTGGCCGACCAGAGCTAAGGTGACCTTTTTCTGAATAGTGGGCCCCACACACGTGCGGCTGGGATCACACGCACATGCGTCTAGGCCATTGCTGCTGTCCACACGTGCGGTACTTGTCTGGTTCGTCTCTCTCCTCTCTTTCACCCCCTTTTCACCCAAAATCTCTAAACCTAACCTAAATTATTCAAATCTCCAAATTTATGCCTTTTCTTCAACTTTAGGGTTCCCCGAATTGAAATTTCTGAATCCCTTGGATTAGAAGAATTATTTCTGTGCATGTGTGGATGAATTTACCTTCCTTTGATTCTTGTTTGGTCTATAATTTTGATTGATCCGGCCCTAGCATGTGTAGGCTTGGATCCGCATAAGATTCCCCTTGATTGAGTGCTTGAACTTTTGTGTGGGATGCGGAATTTTTATGTGATTGTTTATGAATTAGTATGATGTAAAGCCTGAAATCTTGCATATCATATTTAATTTTCATGTCCTGCATCAGGCACATATCCTTCAATCCTGCCTTGGTCGACCCTAAGGGTCCTGGATTTCCAAGAGAACAACCATCAACAATCAGCTTCCATCAACAAACTCGCGACACTCCCTCATGAATGTGAATTTTTTGTCAGCTTGGTTGCATCTCCCCTCAGCCTAATTCCTATCAAAGCTAACAGAGAGACACCTTCATGATATTAAAAAATGGTTTTGTATCGGCTGATATGTAGAGGAAATGTCACCCCCGCTACGTGATATGGGATTGAATCAGTCCATTATGAAAAAAATGGGCCATATTGGACTGGTGCACTGCTCACAAAAGCTATGGTGCACTGCAGGATATAGTGCACCGCATGAGTACATGAAAATGTGTACATTAACAGGTATCAAAGTCATTTCAATAAGGAAAATCTTTTAAGCGGTAGACACGACTTTTGACTAGGCAACGGGAAAATAGGGTGAAGATTCGCTGCTGTTTTTTGTCGGTCTTTTAATTGGCTAATGGATAATGAGCGAGGATCGGAATTGTAAGATCCTATTTCCCAACAAACATACAATGTGCTACTGCCCATGATTCCTTACAACCATACCACCCATCCATAAATTGGTCATATAATAAAATGATATCAAAATTGCATGATCTTGAGCTTGTTTGAAAGCTAACTCAATGGGCTTTTGAGTAAGCCGATTCCATGTCATCCCAACATCTTTTGAATACCCAAAAAGTGGCCTGCAAAATAAGTTAACAAAATATTTAAGGGAAAGTTGCCTGACAAGTAACTGACAAACTGCCCCTATAGAATACTACTGTAGAGAATAGCCCCAATCATACGGACCGTATGGGTCCAGAGATCCATTGGACTACCATGTATGGTCCATTAACTGATCAGACTTTTTTGTGGGTACCACTTGTGGGATAATTTCTGGACCCAATCCACTGATTGGTTATCTTGACCATTCCCTCTCTTGGGCTGCACCAATGTTTTCAGACCTTTTCCCGGTCTTCTCACAATATGTTTTGCTTAACTGCAAATTTTAGGCCACTGACTAGGGGTTGAAATATTCTAATATGGGGGACTTTTGGGGCATACCCATCCACATTTGACACATGAGATCAGCTATCTGAATTGTTGTACAATGGGCACCACTTACACAAGCTGTATGCATCAGGACATCGTATATGTCCTGACACATCAGGACACTATCATTCCTCTCAGGGTATTGGTTTCACTTGTGCTGACTGGATCCATAATAACGTTCTGCTGTTACACAGGCATATACCATCTAAAATTGGGAGGTTTTCTTCACAAAGGGAGCAAACTTCAGCCACGTTTGTTTCACAAGAAAAATGCAAGAGTCACGCAGGCTGTGGCACTCCCAGTTCCGGCACCCTCAATAGATAGTGCAGAGCAAAGAAAGAAAATATGCGAGAGCTATGGCTTTACCCAAATTGGAGAACCACTTCCGGAGAATGTTACCTTGAAGGATATCATTGAGACCCTACCTAAAAAGGTGCCAAGGAATCATTAGTTTTAAAAAGAAAGATGTCACGAAGAAACATCACTCACTCCTCTAGTACTTATTTCCATATCTAACACTTCTAAAAATGTTGTTGTAAGGTATTTGAAATTGACGATACAAAGGCTTGGAAGTCAGTTTTGATATCAGTAACTTCTTATGCATTGGGTATTTTTATGATTTCGAAAGCTCCATGGTACTTGCTCCCTCTGGCTTGGGCATGGACCGGCACTGCAGTGACTGGTGTTAGTATCCTATTCTTTGCCTATTTTCTAAATGGGAAATACTAAAGAAACTTGCATAGGTGTGGAGCTGGGTAACTTCTGCTAACCGAGCACCGCGTGAGGAGTGACTTGCGCAAGACTCCAATGTCAGTCTTGCTCCGTTAAAAAAGTGTGGTGACTCTTTAAACGTACACATGGAATAGTTGTACAGAAATCCAGACTGTCCAAATCTCTGATGCAGATCTGTATGGAGCATAATTGAAAATTGCACTGAGAAGACTATTAACCATCTGATTTTTCCCTTTAAATTGTGACAACTCGTTATTTTACTTTTAACCATCCATTTGGCAGCAATAAGTGGATGGTTAGGATTGATTGATCAGAGTGATTTTAAATGTATACTACACCAACAATGGACCTGTTTTGGATGGTCAGGATGGCTGCACTTGCACATAAATGCCACATGTGCCCCATTCATAAAGTCATTCATGCCATGTTGGGCTCTATCAGCAGAAGTGATTCATTCTGCATACCTACACAAGGCACTCTAGCACAGTCCTTTTTAAATGCTTTTGCATTCTAAGACTCGGGGTTTTTTTTTTCTTCCACATTACTCTTTTATTTCATTTGCCTCTTATGCTGATCATTTTGTTTTATCTATTTTTCTTTCTTTTTGAAGTTTTTTGTGATAGGACATGACTGTGCCCACAAATCATTTTCAAAGAACAAATTAGTGGAGGATATTGTTGGGACTCTGGCCTTTTTGCCCCTGATATACCCTTATGAACCATGGCGCTTTAAACATGATAGACATCATGCAAAGACAAACATGTCTGTATGTTTTTCCCTTTAATTCCATTTTTTTCATTGAATGCTTGCTACATTAACAATAACGCAGAGGAATCAAATCCATGGCATGGATTTTGCTAGGCCCATACAGCACACGAACTTCTACATGCGGCCACACATGCCAATCTGGACATGTGGAGGATGTCCAAGCTGTTCGTTAGGTGAATTCCACTGTATTGAATACCAGACCATCTTTCCTAAAATGCAACTTTTGTAGTACATTGGTACCCTGAAATGGTAGAAACTGCCCCCAATGAATATCACCTCGGTTGAAAATCAGTCTGTTCGGATCATCAAGTGGGCACACTGTTGGAAGCAATGGCAACCAACAGTCTGGCTCGGCATACGGGTGTGACCCACCCAGTGAGTGGATATCCTGGTTTTCAGGATGATGGCCTCCCGTTTTCATGGTATTGATGGACAACACAAGTTACACGTTGTCAGGAAAGATGGTATCAGTACCACAAGTTGTGGTGCCATCGCAGGTATGTGATCAGTTCTCCTATTTTAAACCATCCATTATTTGTATACATGTGTTGCTAACCTGATGAGTTGAGAGGACAGAGTTTTGGGCCAGGTTGTCTACACATGCCCACCTAATGCATGGCTTAAAATGTCTGGTAAACATGCCAGGTTGGCACACATGGGCCTGCAGGTGGAGGTGTGGAGGGGCGTGTCCAGGCTTAGCAAAGCTCTCTGTTCCACTGCTTCCTTTTGACGTGCATTTTTTCTTCAGGTTGTCAGAAGACACTGCTTGGCATCCTGTTTGGAGGGAAGAGTTCGATTCCTCCCCGGCTTTGCGCAAGGCGATTATATTTGGATATGGTCCATTTCGGCCTTGGATGTCTATTGCTCACTGGTATGATCTATATGGGCTCCACAATGTTTTGCACAGATGATCCAGGCGTTATCATGTTTTCTATAAATAAGTGTTTGTGTGTGTGTGTGTGTAATGCAGGGGCATTTTCACACTGGGCTCGAGTGGGGTCGCCTATGGGATGCAGGGGCACACTCGGGGTGGGTGCGGCCCACGGAGGAGGCCTCGTGTTCGAGACTCCTCACCAGGGGTGATTAATGCGCATTTCACACCGGGCTCGAGTGGGGTAGCCCGTGGGATGCGGGGACACACTCGGGGTGGGCGACCCATGTGATTTGGGACCCACGAAGGGGGTTCAGCCGAGGTCCTAAAACCCATGAGATGTGGGGCCTGAGCTATGAGATAAAAGGATTAATTCGCTATACTCTAACAGTTCGAGCTTTTAGAGCAAGTGGTTAATTGTCCTGCATCAAATTGGTATCAGAGCCGGAGGTCTCGTGTTCGAAACTCTTCACCGGGGGTGATTAATGCAAGGGCATTTTCACACTGGGCTCGAGTGGGGTCGCCTGTGGGATGCAGGGGCACACTCGGGGTGGGTGCGGCCCACGGAGGAGGTCTCGTGTTCGAGACTTCTCACCAGGGGTGATTAATGCGCATTTCACACCGGGCTCGAGTGAGGTAGCCCGTGGGATGCGGGGACACACTCGGGGTGGGCGACCCATGTGATTTGGGGCCCACGAAGGGGGTTCGGCCGAGGTCCTAAAACCCATGAGATGTGGGGCCTGGGCTATGAGATAAAAGGATTAATTCGCCATACTCTAACAGTTCGAGCTTTTAGAGCAAGTGGTTAATTGTCCTGCATCAGTGAGTGAGTGAGTGTGTGTGTGTGTGTGTGTGTGTGTGTGTCCTTCTGAAGAGGAATGCTCCTCGCAAGTTCTGAAGACGAGCACCCCACATGGCACTCAGGCGTGAGATCCGGGCCATTCATTAGGCAGGCCCCATTGTATATGTATCAAGTCCATCCACCCATATGGTGGGCCACGTGTTGGTGAGTACTGGCTATTGACTGTCCATCGTTTTATACACTTGTAGCACGCTTGAGGAGCAGGCTTGATTGATTCTTCGGCCAACTACAGTCACCATGGGGCCCACCTGGTACACGGATCTTCTATGTGTGTCACATATGCTATATGGGGTGCTTGCAAGTGGCATTCATCTCTCCCACTCCATTTTTTATTTTACAGTATTATTAACTTCTTTAAGTATCCTAATAGGTTGATGTGGCACTTCGATTTGAAAAAGTTCCGACTGAATGAAATCAAAAGGGTGAAGATAAGCTTGGCATGCGTATATGCGTTTATTGCAATTGGATGGCCTTTAATTGTCTACAAGACGGGGGTATTGGGATGGATAAAGTTCTGGTTGATGCCATGGCTGGGGTATCACTTTTGGGTACCACCCTTTTTTCCCTCTTTTTTTTTTTTAAATTTTTTTGGTTATCTTTCTAAAACCTTCATTTATCCCTATTATTCATTATTGGTATGTATTTAACGTTCAGATGAATTATATGATCCTAGAATCAAGGGATATGTATAGTGCCTTTGGGTTGATCCTAGAATCAAGGGATATGTATAGTGCCTTTGGGTTTTGATTCTTTACGAGTATGACCCACTGTCTGTTGATCCAAACTGTTGATCTGATGGGTCCCAATGAGACAATCCTAATATTCCGATTAGACAGTTCTAATCTTCGACCAATGGCCTGCAAACAGATGTTAAAAAAAGACGAAGAAGAAAAGGACAGTCTGCCTTCAATAGGGATAAGGCCGGAGATTGGTAGTTTAGGATCTTCCAATCCAGGAGATATTTTGGGTCATGATCTATCCATGGTGGAGCCTATCAGGTCAATCATGGGCCCCACTGGTACAAAAAACCTAAGGAAACTATATGCATCTCCATGTCGAGGATCATATAATTCTTGTATAATGTTCAAGATGGGGATCCTTTAGGCGGTTTCAATGTGCTCTAGTAGTTTTTCTCATGAAAACTTCATGTAATTGTCTAGATGAGCACATTCACGATGGTCCATCATACAGCTCCTCATATACCTTTTAAATCATCTGACGAGTGGAATGCTGCCGAGTCCCAGCTAGGCGGGACAGTCCATTGCAAATATCCTCGTTGGTAAGGAATCTATATCCTACTTTGAAAATTTCTCTCTTTTTTTGGCCATTAAAAGAGGTGAGATTGCCATTCTAAGTAGTTCAGTGGACATCAGCATTTGGAATAGTTTTAAGAACTGTACAATTCTCACACCAAGGATATGAACAGTATCCTTAGATTTTCAGTCTGTACAAGTGGTGCCCATTTTTTGGTTGGTCAAGACTGTCTGATGTGACCACATGGTGGACCATGCTCTAAAAGTATTCTCAACAGAACAAGCCAACCTTTCATTTTGCCGCTGCAAATAGATTATCAAAAAGAGAGGCCAGAAGTGGTCCACATTTAAATGACAAAAGGACTGAGATGGCTAGGATCTTCGAATTCTGTGGATGACTTTTGTGTTATGACCCACCCACTGTGGTTCAGACAGAAAGATTGCGACCACCTATCCTGGGCCTTTTTTCACATCTATATCTATTGTGAGCTGTCTATTTTCAGGCCATCTAATTGTATGGTCAGGATTGTCATACCAAATATTTTTTTCAAAAAAAAAAAAAAAAATTAAATTTCTCTTTCTTTCCGGGCATAGTCAATCCAGGTGAAATAGACCAGTGGTCTGGATCACCTAAAAAATGGCCCCTTGTACAATCTGAAAACATGTGTACTGTGCATATCATGGATTGTGATTCCTATAATTTCTCTCTTTGGTGATGATTGGATCACTTGAGTCTTGGCAATGACAATCATCTTATTTCATGGAATGGCAATAGAATCTATAATCCTAGAGAAATGGTGAAAGCATCATTAGCTAATTTTCAAAAAAAAAAATTCTTGCAGGATAGAGATCCTCTGTCACGATATCAATGTGCACATCCCGCACCATATTTCTCCGAGGATACCAAGCTACAACCTCCAGGCAGCGCATCAGTCTCTCCAAGAGAACTGGGGCAAGGTAAACTTCATGTGATATAAGAGGAATTACACGAACCTTGTACTTATGCATAGTATCCTTGAGCCTTTTGATTGGACAAAGTGGCCCATGGATCATTGATCTTACCGTTGGGCTGATGGGCCTCAATGTGGATGAGAGATTCGTTAAAAATGCTGCTAATCGATCTATTCGAACCCTTCCATTAGTAGCCTGCAAATAGACGGATAAGAAGAAAATGCAATAATGGTCCACAATGGAAAACGGCTACAATCTTCCAATCTGGGATTTTTTTGGGGAATTCCCCATCCATTTTAGGACCCATCGGATAAAAGGCTTGGATCATTAAGCCAGGGGTCTTCACTGTACATACTAAAGGATCAAGGATGCCATGCAAATCTTTGGCTCAAACTTCATATAATTCCTCACTATATGATGCTTAATCCAAAGAAACATTGTTTCTTTTTCGTTTTAACCAACAATAGTGGAGGTGCTACCCATTGGTAAGCTAAGCTGTTGATCTTGTGGGCCTCATCATGTGATGGGATATGCCATATTAGTTCCCCAATCAGCTGATCAACCATCCACTGCTAATGGGCCCGGTCAGTTGCTTAGAATTATCCGACATGAAAAATCTTTTGGGTATCTTCCAACCACTGTCTGGCCCACTGTAGGAATGACTCAGATCACCATAAGATCCATGCTGCATATGTTTTACCAGGCTGATCCAATGCTTGATGAGTTGATAAAAAACCATGGTCTTAAGACTCGGACAAATCTGATGCGACACGGCCAAGTTAACTTAGACTTGGTCAGACGCAATGAATCGCCTTGAAGATTCACCCACCGACTTGGCCGAGTCGAGCTGATTCAGCCCCAGTTCGTGTGAGTCATGACTTGAGACGGACAAGTCCATTTGAGTCGCCAAGTCATTTAAGCAGTATATTCCCTCTTCATTCGATTCATGATTCTTAAACCTTGAGGCATTTTTATCTCCAATCGACTCTGATATACTCACATTTTTTTCCTCTTTTGGGACATTTTGTATGAACAGTATCTCAACGAAGCAAGCTGGAATTGGCGATTAATGAAGACGATAATGACAACATGTCATGTCTACAACAAGGAGCAAAACTACCTTCCTTTCGATGACATTTCCCCACAAGATTCTCAGCCGATTGCATTCCTCCGAAAAGTAATGCCCAACTACACATGACTCCGTAGCTTAATCTGTAGGTCTACCATTTGATTTTCTCTATTTTTTATTTTATTTTATTTTTCGCTAAAATGCTACTGAGCATTTTCCAATTTTCTTGCCAATTTTCTCACATATGCTTGTAATGTCCCTTTCTCATTGCATGACTATATGAGTCCTTTGAATTGAAGGAAACTGCTAATGAAGTTTGTTATTGCAACTTGCATTTTATCTTAGTCAAGATGCCAATCATGTTAGCAGAACAGTGTCAAAACACCATTAGGCTACCTACAGCGAATTTGAAATGATGTTGGTGATTAATATCATAGATTGATATATTAATCTAATATGGAAATCCTTTGTTATGACATAACTATTATTATTATAGATAGGCACGACGTTGATGCATGCTGCGGTCACTGATTATTAAAAACATCTGGAGTCTTTGTGACATTATTAACAGGTTGGATGGAAAATAAACATTCCTGTGGCCACCAAGAAGTTTTTAATGGTGGGTATTCAATCTCCACGGTTTCCTGTGGTGTGGTCCACCTGCGATTTGGATGTGCTTCATTTTTTGGATCATGCCCTAAAATGAGCTATCAAACTTGGATGGATGGAGTGGATTTGAGGCACAGACATCACGGTGGGCCCTACAGTCAGGGATCCACCGAAGCCGTGGCCTAGAAAAAGGGAATTTGGAAGTGATCCAAACCACTCATTTACTGGACCCTACTCTGTAATTGGGCTTATCTTGAAAATCATGTCACTTGGTGTAATCCTAGCCAGTGATTGGACAACTTCCCAAGATTACAATTGGATGGTTAGAGAAAAAATCCTACTTGATGGTCAGCATTCTTTGAGCAAATATCCAGTCAGCCCTAGGTCATCTGACCAATACCAGTTTTTACCAAGGCCCATCCATGGTAAGCCCAACAGTTGAATGGTCCAGATTTTATACGTGTGCCAAACATGCCGAGATTGGGTGCTTGATAACTAACTTATATATATTTACATTTATTTCCCCTTTTAATAATAAGAAAGTTATCCTTGCCAACCCATAAGGAGCCTATAGAGTAACTTCGGTAATGAAGAGTAGGAAGGTTCATTCAATATTCATTTTGTGCAGGTGGGGCCCATGGCTTGATAATCCAAACAGTTGATATGGTGGGCCACACCCTGGATGGCCCATGCCCCAAATTCCTATAATATTGTTAATACATGTTGTGATTGTAGCTATTGATCTGGTCTCGTTGTTCCAAACCGTTGATCTGACTACATAGACCAACTTTCTATCAATGGCCCACAAAGCGAGGATGATGGTACAGCCCTTATTCAGAGAAAGGATTTAAATATTCCTTAGTGGATATTCCCCGTCCAAGGTGAGGCCCATCATATAAACGGTTGGGATCATGGGACCATGACTCCAGATTCGTCCATCCCTTTTTCCAAATCATTTTAGGGCATGAGCCTAAAAAAGAAGCAAATCCAAATCTCAGGTGGACCATACCGTAGGAAACAGTGGTGATTGACCATTAACAACTTATAGTGGGCCACAAGTTTTAGATCAAAGCTGATATTTGGTTTTTTCACTAATCCAGATTTATGTGACTTTATCAAAAGGTTGGATGACAAATAAACATTATGGAAACATTAAGGTGGGCCCTAGGAAGTTTTTAACGGTGGGATGTTCAATCACCACTGTTTCCTATAATATGGTCCGTCAGTTTTGCCTGTTAGTGTTAAAATATAAGACCAAAAATCAAGTGGGCCACGCCAGAGGAAAGGGTAAGGATCGAATGCCATCAAAAGTTTTGGAATCATGCTGATATTTGTGTTTTCAGTTCATCCTCGTGGTAATGACCATATCAATGGTTTGGATGGCATATAAACATCACGGTGGGCCATGAAGGTTTCTCACGAATACCTTGCATGTGAGAAATCCACTCCATCCATCGCAAGCTCATGACGGATATGAGTCTAATCTTAAGGTACATCTGTAATTCAAGTGGGGCACGCCACAAGAAAACAGTGTGGACTGAATCCCGACCATTGAAATGTTCATGGGACCACCGAAGTTTTGGATTAGGCTAAAACTCGTTCTTTTAGGTAATGGTAGTGGGAGTAACGTTATGAATGGTTTGGATAGCATATACATCTCCCGATGGGCCCGTGGTAAGTTTCATAGATCGGCGTTTCCATCCACACTTTTCCGGAAGTAAGCTAGCTGGGGCCGTGATGTTTCTAAGAAATCCAACCCGTCCATCTGTTTTGCCAGATTATGTTTGGACATGGGGCCAAAAATTACACAGATCCAAAACTGAAGTGGGCCACACGAAAGGAAACAGTGAGGATTGAATGTTCACTGTTGAAACATTCGTGGGGTCATAGAAATTTTGAATCAGGCTTAATGTTTCTGTGTTTTAAGTTCATCCCAGTAGGAATGATCTTACAAACGGCGTGGATGGCATATAAAAATCATGGTGTCCTAGGGCGGTTTCAACGGTAGGCAATTCCAATCCAATGGGTTGCTGATAGTCGGGCGGGTTCAACCCGACCGACCTGACAGTGGGTTGGACTCGGGTAGGATGTATCGGGTTTAGTCTCAAGCTTGACTATATCTACCCAATAAAGTTGGGTCGGGCTTTGGTCGATGTGTTGGGTTGCTCGATTCAATCCGAACCCGATGAATATGTAAGTTATAAATTATAATTGAGTGCGAATTGTCTATGTTGAAGGCATATGAAATTCTAATACGGTTGGGTCTCCTTAGTCCACACCATCTCCAATGACTCAAGCTAACAAAACATGCTGGATTTCTCTCTCCTAAATATATATTTTTGCTTGTTTGTTTAGAAAAAATAAAATTCTTTATGCTAAATAAATACATATATAATTAATAAATCATAGGTATAAAAAATAAGATGTGTATTGAAATATAATAATGAAAATATTAGCATGTAACCACCCGACTAATCTGACTGAGCTCGCTTAGGTTGGACTTGTGCTGAGAATTCCCAACCTGAGGTTGGGTTAGGTTTGGTTAAGGTTGAGGTATAGGAACCTTGGGTTGGAGGGTTGAGCACCAACCCGCCCAACGTGCCTGACTTTCAGCCCTAGTTGGGAAAGGAAAAAGTAGCACCCGGAAGTATGTTGTGGACATACCATGTTGCTCAAATGAGTTTCTGACCTTTGAAATTTCATACTATTATGTATTTTGACACCTCACCATCAATTTATCTAGTTTTCATCCTTCACTCCTTTGACATTTGTGTATCTTTCTTTCCTTTCTCTCATCCTCTCTGTTGAAATTTGTGCATCTTTCTTTCTTTTATCTCATGCTCTTTGTTGGCAACAACCAATTAACTGGCTCATGTTTAGTTCTTCACTACTCATAATGGAAAGAGTCTCCTTTATGTTGAAGGGATTCATTTTTTCTCAATCAATAATGTCTCAGCTGAATAAATTCACTTATGTCTAACGATTCATTTGGTCATGCCTTCTCCTCTTTACTTTTTATATTTCCATATGCAATGATGGAGATTGAGTACTTGGATCAGTGGAATAATAATAGTTTGGAAGATGTTTTGAGAAAAGGTTTTAGCACAAGTGCATCTTTGTTGATACTGGAAAAAAATCACTTTTTTTTTTTCAAGTGGTGTCTCAAGTTAATGCTACAGAAGGCTGACTATATGCCAAATGATGATGGGCCAAATGATCTCTAATCAAGATTATTTATAATTCTTGGAAAGATTATTTAATTCCATTTTCAATGAATCCCAGACCAATCGTTTCTGAACTGTAATGAAGAAGATGCAAAGGATTTTGTAAAACTGTGCGATACTAATTTCAGTCACCCAATCTGTTGATTGGAAAAAGCTTTGTGATCTCTAGCTATTCTGAGAGCTGAGGCGATGTCTTAGGTATGCGTGAAAGCTTGTTCAATTTTCTTTCAAATGGGACCACTCCAATCCAATCTGTATCAAAGGAGATTCAGTTCAATTATTGAAGACGTGTGAACATATTGAGAAAGCAGTGTGGGCCGCAACACCGAGGACTTTGGGACCATATTTGAGGGGTCAAAATGTTTGAGTTAGTGTCCTAGAAAATCATACGTAACCTTATTCACTAAGTCATGTGAATGTGCTTGGGTGGATTTCAGTCGTTGATCATGGTGACCATGAGTCTTAGATTGAATATGGATATGCCTTAGACAAATTTAGTGTTGCTCCTATTCATTGAGTTTGTACTGAGAAGTGATTCCTCTAGTAGTCCTTAGGAACGTGAGATTGGACATGAAGGTCATTGGCCTGGGAAAGTCGTGGTCCATGGATTTTAGTACCATGTTAGACCATGATTGTTAAAGGTGGAATCAGTTCATAAGATGTATGATTATCTTGTGTGAGGGGACTGACTTGGGTAAGGATGAACAATCTCCACTATCGAGAGCTAACTTAATGTCAGTTTATGCCTTGCCCTTACCCTATACAAGAGTGTAAGTGCGGAATGTACAAAGGATTCAGGTTTAGACTTTTGGTAACTCATATTGGTGAATCGAGATCAAGTCAATAGTTCAGGGGTCCATTAGCTTAGACTATGATTGTGTATTAAGGTCTTTTTCAACAATTCCTGAATTTCATTGAAAAATTAAACTAATTTCTCAATGTTTCCTTATATTTCCCAAAATGTGTTATAAATTACCTGATACAAATGATTTATCTCATGTGATAACCGATATGTATTTATATCCCAAGGGTGTGATACATTACGCAATAACTATATGGAAAACATTAGTTATAATCTTCGACCAGTGGCCCACAAACAGATGTTAAAAAAAAAAGAAAAAAAAAAAGAAAAAAAAAAAAAAAAAAGATAGTCTACCTTTAACAGAAAGAAGGCCACATATTCGATGGCTAGGATCTTCCAATCTAAGAGGTATTTTAGGTCACGATCTATACATGTTGGAGCCTGTCATGTCAATCATGGAAACCACTGGTAAAAAAGACTCAAGTAAACTATACATATCTCCATGTTGAGGATCATATAATGTAACGCCCCGTATTTCGAGGGTTGAGCAAAGGCTCAACTCCCGAGATCCGTCGCATCACTTATGCAACATAGAATATGATGATTATATGTTGTCTGTATTAGTGCATTAAACATGAATGAGATTATACTAAATCAGCATATCATACTCCGGAAGTGATTAAATTTAGCAAGCGGAAGACCGTGATAGATATATAAAGTGTATAAGTGGATATAAACCCCAGAGTATGATCATGTCACCAAGCTGAATAATTACATGTATAGTTCCAAAATTTACAAAATGGTAAAGTGTAATGTCATCTAATCCATATCTCAATAGCGTCGGTGACGCAACTCCAGGTCTACATAGATCCGCCAGAGAGTTGTAGCTAGGAGAACTCGTCATCATAGAAGACAGGCTCCATCTTGTAAGCCTCGTCATCACCTGAAACTAAAACAGGGTCTGGTTGGTGTTTTAAAACACCGTCCCAGAGTGGGAGTGAGTGATCAACTCAGTGGAGTTATAAGGCAAAGGTTAACATGTTATCAATTCAGTCAAGCAGTAATGGCAAAGCAATACAACGAGCATTTCTTAACTACTCTAGTTAATGTAAGGATGATATGTATTAATGATGCATGCCCTCGCCTGCACTCCCTCTGCGACATCATCTCACGATCGCGCATGCTAATTCCCGCTATGCTCAAATCCTACGCCAAAGGCACATGCAATGCGGTGTATGGTTATGTTAGCCAAGTTCTTAATTAGACCTCTTCATACAGCAGGTTTGGAAAGCTAAGACACCTCCCTTTATATCACTTACCCAAACAATGATCCATCTAGGGTCCTCAATCCCAGTTAATCACATACGATAGGCGAGTTCGTGAGTTTACACTATAGGTTGCTACGGGAGGCTCGTCACCTCAGTGTAGGCTTAATTCACACTCGAGGTCACTACGAGAGGCTCATCACCTGATCGTAAGCCTATTTTACTCGAGGTCACTACGAGAGGCTCATCACCTGATCGTAAGCCTATTTTACTCGAGGTCACTACGAGAGGCTCATCACCTGATCGTAAGCTTATTTTACTCGAGGTCACTACGGGAAGGCTCGTTACCTTAGCATAGGCCGACAGCTCGAATACAGTATCCCATATCACCGTATTCGACTCACGAGTTTGGGTTGCTCACTGGTCACTACGGGGAGGCTCGTCACCCCAGCGTAGGTAGACAGCTCGACCACGGTGTCCCATACAACCATGTACGGCTCATGAATCTTAGCGGATCGTGGTACCAAGGTTAAACGAACTTTTCATTGGTAAGTGGTACCTTAGATTCAAGCAGTAGCGTCCATACATGGTGAACATACATTAGGCCAATCAGGTTACTCGACAAGCTCGACTGATACGAGTTTACGTTGAATTAATCGACATGGAGCGCATACGCACTTCTCGTGGCTTAACCACCGTCGATAATCACCGTACAGCTCGGATTCACCGAAAGTATCTGTTGTGGCGAAACTAGTTCGACCATTGATCGTAAACCGTTACCGATTGCCTGGACTACGTATTAGTCCCAATCATACTCAAATACAATAGACATTTATATGTGATAGTCAAAACAGCATGTGACAACCAATTTAAATATAAATCTCATTTGAGCATTTTAATAAACACATAGTGCGCATGCTATCATACATAGGCATTTCATCCATAAATCACGTAGTAGCGAGATAGGTTACATGAAGGAAACCGTAACTATAGATAAGATAATTGAGAATCTTATCTCAACACCCTCATTAAATACATTTCAACAAGCAATTTCTCATTCAGACATTTTATCAAACACTTTGACTACACATATTAACATACATATAGTAAATTAGTTATAACATATAATATAGCAAATCCTTTCACAAAGGAGTTGTCACACATACAACAATCATGTATTCTCAATCAAAAATAATGGCAAGCACAAATCATAATTTCATATTCATTCAAACATTTCAACAAATACATGGAATGCATTATATTCAATATAATTCATATATATGTATAATACACGGAAACCATCGCATCTAAGTACATGTGACAACAATCAAGTCAGTCATAAATCATTAGCTGACATTGAAAGCCTTGAAAACCATAACCTAAACATTTATAATATGCACCTTTCGTTGGTAAAATCAAATCGAACTCAGTTTGAACACTACGCCTTTGTCACGGCACAACGGCTACCTGAATCACGAAATAGGTTAGTTATTTCATCAATTCATCTACTTTGATACCTAAAACAGATTAGGGTTAAGATTTCTTACCCAAAAATGGAATCAGAATCGCCGGTGTAGCGACACGGGAGAGGCGATTCAGCACGTGGAGTGGCGGGAATGAATCCCGGCAACAAACCACAACTCTCTCTCTCACTTCTCCTTCTCTTTTCTCTCTTCTCTCTCCTAGGGTTTATGAAATTCGTATGGAATGAGAGAGGGGTGGGTTTAGGGCTTTATATAGGCCCAGAAGTGATGTAAATGGCCCCAGGGCAATGGTATACTAAGGTTATAACCAAAAGTCGTCTGTTTCGGGCCAACGGAGCTTATCTGGAGGTCCATTGCCTGCTTACGATCTGGGAAAAATTCTCTGACAATGGATCTATGTCAGGTTAAGATTTCAGTTCGATCGGATTAGTGGATCGACCGTGGAGGACCAGTTCAGTTCAACGGTCATCATCACTCGATTAGGGCCACAAATACACTGACATGTGTAGAAAAATTTTCCTGATCCAAGGGTGTATTTGTGTCAGAATCTGACGGTCTGAAACCTTAAATTTGGCGTGCAAGCGAACGACCCAATTCACTTAAATCTGAGTTCATTTTCTAAAGATATTCGTGTTTTTCACACACTTCGCTCCGGGCTCTAGTTGTGCGTTTCCGGATACTATTTGGACTTTATTCCCGCAATGGTTGTCAAGCCCAGTAAGACGGTCATAACCGTATAGTTTCGCGGTTATCGGACTTTTGACGCGCGGTACAGGTCCGATACGGAGTTTCAATGCATTCCCGAGAGTAACTGAGTTTTGAGATTGATCATAAGTTTCTAGGTAATGTAGAGTTAGCAATTCTACTGGTTTTGGGTCTTGCAGTTCATAAAGAAAGTAGTTCAAGCTAATCTACCGATTAATTCAGTTTAGTACTTAATTACTTTTCATCTAATTTCTACATAATTTAACCCTTAGTGATTTCTGCCTGAGGTGGTACTTGTGTCTTTGAACGGATTTTTTCGAGACGTTACATATAATTTCCTTGTGTAATGTTCGATATGGATTCTTTAGGCAGTTTCAATGTGCTCTAGAAGTTTAGCTTGTGAAAACTTGAATTTTCACCAACCAAACGTTAATTTCCAATTCTTAGCTGTAACCTCAGTTGGCTCGTAATCGTCTAGATGAGCACTTTCACAATGGTCCATCATACAGCTCCTCATATATCTTTTAAATCATATGACGAGTGGAATGCTGTTGAGTCCCAGCTTGGTGCGTGGGACAGTCCATTGCAACTATCCTCATTGGTAATGAATCGACATCCTACTTTGAAAATCTCTCTCTCTCTCTCTCTCCTCTCTCTCTCCTCTCTCTCTCTCTCTCTCTCTCTTCTCTCTCTCTCTCTCTCTCTCTACTATAAGAAAAGATGGCTTTAACCATAAATTTTTTTTTTTTTAGCTTCGGTTTAAAAAACTGAGGCTAGATGTGTTTTTTAGTCTTGATTACTAAGGAACCATTTAGTCCACTTTTTAACTTTGGTTGGTAAGAAAATAAAGTTAAAAGTCTACTTTTTCACTTCTGTTACTAAAAAACTAAGATTAAAAGTTTGTTATTTCACTTTAATTAGTGAGAAATAGAAGCTAAAAGTATGTTATTTCACTTCAATTAGTAAGAAATTGAAGATAAAAGTCCACTATTTCGGCTTTGTTAAGTTTATAAGGAGCTAAGGTTAAATTAAACTTTCGCCTTGGTTGCAAAGGAACCGAGACTATTAAGTCTGTTTTTTCACCTCGGTCTTTTTTCCCCTTAATTACAAAAGAACCGAGGCAGTTCACTATTTCACCTCACTCGTTAAAAAAATGAAGCTAAAAGTGTTTTTTTTTTTTTTTTTTTTAATTTCTTTTAATCACGATTTGAAATTGCGGCTAAAAGACTTTTTTTTTAGTGAGGTTGGTCCTTACTCTTGCCCCGGCAGTGGACTCATAAGAGTTTCAACACCAAGTCTAGGGTTCAAGTACCTATAAGGTGGTGAGATCCCACTAAAGCGTGAGTGTGTGGGGGTGTGTAAGAAAAAAGTGAGGCTGCAATTCTCAGTAATTCAGTTGGTCCAGACTGTCTGATGTGACTGCATGGTGGACCATGCTCCAAAAATATCCTCAACAGGAAAAGCCAACTATTCGTTTTGCGGTCTGCAAATAGACGGTCAAAAATAGGCCAGCAGCAATCCACATTTAAATGACAAAAGGCCTGAATGGCTAGGATCTTTGAATACATGGACGACTTTTGTGTTATGCTGTGTTATGGCCCATCCACTTCGGTTCAAACAGGAAGATCCTATCCACCTATCCTGGGCCTTTTTTCAGATCTATATCTATTATTTGCTATCTATTTTCAGGCCATCTAACGTGTGGTCAGGATTGTTCTATCAATAGGTGTTTTTTTTTTTTTTTTTTTTTTGGCATAGTCAATCCAGGAAACAGACCAGCAGTATGGTCCCCCTTATATAATCAGAAAACACGAGTGTACCCCTTACACAATTTCAGATGCTTCAGTACTTAGTGGGGTCCACTAGTTCACACGATTGCACTATCCCACACCATGTTTCTCCGAGTATACCTAGCTACAACCTCCGGGCAACGCATCAATCCCTCCAAGAGAAGTGGGGCAAAGTAAACTTCATGTGATATAAAAGGAATTACATGAACCTTGTGCTGATGCATGGTATCCTTCAGCCTGATCTTACCGTTGGTCTGGTGGGCCTCAATGTGGATAAGAGATTCCCAAAAAAATGTTGCTGATGGAACAATTTGAACCCTCCATTAGTGGCCTGCAAATAGATGGTGTAGAAGAGGCACCCAGATTGGTAGACTGAGTGAAAGATACCCCGTTTCAACACTAGGTCTTGGTATCGATTCCCTAGAGGGGGTGGCTAACAGTGAAGTGTGAACTGGCAGTGGGGTGTACTTACAAGCTAACAAAATAATAATAATAATAAATAAATAAATAAATAAAAAGAGGAGATCTAACATGGGATATCTTTTGGGTGTCTTCCAACCACTATGTGGCCCACCGTATGAATGACTCAGATCACCATATAATCCGTGCTGCATGTAAGTTTGCCAGGTGTCTGGTTCAATACCTGACTTAGCCTAGTCGAGCTGATTCACCCTTGACTGGGTGAGTCATGACTCGACTCGAGACCAGACAAGTCTGTTTGAGTCCTGAGTCTTTTGGGTGGAATTGACACCATTATTACATAATGGTCGACAGGCCTATTTAGAATATGGGATTAAATTGTATGGAATTGTATTAGGTGGAATTGACACCATTATTATATAATGATTATATGTCTAGAAATGTCATGATATTTTGATGATCAAATCCCACAATTGGGATTAAATTCGTTCGTTGGAAAAAAAAAAATGTTAAAATAAACCTTACGTTTGGTGTACCATGGAATTATAATCAATGGACCAGATTTCACAACTGATAACAGTTACATGTATGAATATACAATTCGATTGTCACATATAAAGGTATGGATGGATAGTATAGATAAAACACATGCATCAATGTAGGGCTCGCAAATGGAGTGTATTTCAAAATCCTTAGAAACCCTTACATTTCTCCTTCTACGATTGAATAATATGATACCCGGATTAATCCAATACTAACCACCATTTTCAAATGTTGGATGAAACTTACATTGGACTAAATGCAATTCTATACTACCTAATCCTCCGTTTAGTTCATGTTTCTTAAAGTTTGATTTCTAACCCAAGACCTAGAAACATTATTAATAATAAAAATCTTCAATAGAATCTGGACTCACGCGAACAGTAACTCAGCGAAGCAACCTGGAATTGGCTATTAATGAAGACGATAATGACAACATGTCACATATACAACAAGGAGCAAAACTACATTGCTTTCGATGACATTTCCCCCCAACATTCTCAGCCGATCGCATTCCTCCGAAAAGTAATGCCTGACTACGTATGATTTTGTGGGTCCATTTGATTATTATTATTATTATATTATTTAGCTAAAACGCCACACACGGTTAGACTACCTACAGCGAATTTGAAAGGATGTCAGCAATAAATATCATAGATTGATGTATTAAGCTAATATGGAAATCTTTTATTATGACATGACTATTATTATTATATATAGGCACAACTTTGTTGCACGCTGGGGTCACCGATACTCATGCAGGCCATCGTATCTCACCTTTTAAAGATGGTTGGTGGGAATCTAACAGCATTCTTAGAGTCCAAAATTTTCAAGAGTCCATTTTGAAACATGTTATTAAGATTCCCACCCATCATTTATGTGTAAGAATTCTATAAAGTGGGCCTTATTGATCAAGGGTCTGATCAACTGTTCTAAGTGTTGGATAATGTGATTGGGAGTACAAGTGGACCCATTAAGTTGTGATGCATATAAATTCGTGTAAGGGGTGGTATGTTAGAATTGTGATTAAGTTGTGATGCATATAATTAAATTCGTGTAAGGAGTGGTATGTTAGAATTGTGATGCAAAAAATAGTGTTCTAGTGAGATTGGGATTACCAAATTCATGTGGAGGCATAGGTGTAAGGCCCGTATCCTATTCCGTACTGTTCCTTCGACTCCCGCGATCCTTTCCGTCGAATTTCAGCAACCTGCGACCTATAATTAACGTTTGCGTGCGACCCTAAGTCGAATCCTGTAAATTTGAGTCGGCTTAATCCGAGACTTATACCATTGCGACCGCACCGTCGCCGCAGTTCCAACGCCGCATCTTACATACCGATCCGATACCCTAGCCGAGAGATGTGGGCCTGCGTTTAGTTTGAGGAAAAACACTGCCCATTTGCAATCCCAAGAGAATCTCTACAACATGTCCCATCAATCAATCAATCAAAGTACACACCCATACTTTCTTTCTCCCCAAGTCAAGCAACCACCAAGTCAACTCTCAAGTCAAGTACACTATCACCTCACATCCATCACCTCTCCTACAACAAGCCATTCTCTCTCTCTTTCTCTTCACATTTTCCAAGCCATTCCAAGAGAAAAAAAATGGACATCCAAGCATTCCAAGTGAGAGAAAAGTGAGTATTGTGTGACCCACTTTCCACCCCAAAATCCTTCATCCTAGCCATTCATCTCTCATCATCTTCCATCAAAGAGAAGTACGAGGAGATCGGCGTTCCATCGGACCAAGAAGATTGAACGGTGGGTGCTTTATAGGCTAGATTTTCATGTTTTGATGATAGGCCAAGTGAGGCCTACCGATTGATGGTATGGATCTCACTTTGGACCCTAAGCGTGGCCGATGGCCCACCTTGATCCTTGTAACGTCTCGGAAAAATCCATACAAAGACCTGAGTACCAACTCAGGCAGAAATCACTAAGGACCAAATCCTTTAGAAATTAGGCGAGAATTAACTAAGTGTTAAACTAGATTATCTGTGAAATTAGCACTAACCACTTTAAATACGAACTGCAACACTCAAAACTAGCAGAACCGCTAACGCTATATTACCTGAAAACGTAGGATCAATCGCAAAACCCAGTTGCTCTCAGGAGCAGCTTGAGACTTCGTTTCGAACCTGGATCGCGCATCGAAAGTCCGATTACCGCGAAGCTATACGGTTATGACCGCTTTACTGGACTTAACAACCATCTCGAAAATCAAGTATAGATAGTATCCAGAAATGCATAACTTGGACCCGGAGGGAAGTGTGTGAGAAACGCGAATACCTTTAGAAAATGAACTCAGATTTAAGTGATTTAAGCGGTTCACATGCAGGCCAAGTTTAAGGATTCAAACCGTCAGAATCTGACCCAAATGCACCCTCGAATCAGGAAAATTTTCCTACACAGGTCAGTGTACTCGTGGCCCTGATCGAGTGACGATGACCGTTGAATTGAAACTGGTCCGCTACGGTCGATCCATAAATCCGATCGGACTAAAAACTTAACTTGACCTAGATCCAATGTCAGAGAACTTACTCCAAACCATACGCAAAAGGGAGGCCTCCAGATATGCTCCGTTGGCCCGAAATAGGTGACTTTTGACTATAACCTAAGTATACCATGGCCCCGGGGCCATTCCCATCAGTCCTGGGCCTATATAAGGGCCTTTACCCACCCCTCTCTCATTCCATACGAATTCCAAACCCTAGGTGAGAGAAGAGAGAGAAAGAGAAGAAGAAAGTGAGGAGAAGAGAGTGGGAGTGAGAGAAAGTTCCTGGGATTCAATCCCATCACTCCACGTGCTTAACTACTACTCCTGTATCGCCGTGCTGGCGATTTTGATCCTATTGTTGGGTAAGAAATCCTAACCCTAATCTGTTTTAGGGATCCAAATAGAGTAAGTGATGAAATAACTAACCTATCTCATGCTATAAGTTGTCGTTGTGCCGTAGACAAAGACATAGCGTTTGAACTGAGTTCGTTACGTGTCTACCAGCGAAAGGTGTGGACTATAAATGTTTAGGTTATGGTTTTTAAGGCTTTCAATGTCAGTTAATGATTTATGGCTGACTTGATTGCTATCACATATGCTTAGATACGATATTTCCCGTATATTACACATATATGTAAACTATGTTGATTATAATGCATTCCAAGTGTTTGTTGAAATGTATGAATGAATATGGAATTATGATTTGTGCTTGCCATGATTATTAATTGCAAATACATGATCGTTGTATACGTGGCAACTCCTTTGTGAAAGGATTTGTTATAATATATGTTTTAACTAATTTATTACATGTATGTAATACGTGTAGTCTAAGTGTTTGATAAAATGCCTGAATGAGAAAATGCTTGTCTACATGTATGTAATGGGAGTTTGAGATGGGGTTCTCGATTTGTTACAGTTCCGTTATGTAACTTATCTTAATACTATGTGATTTATGAATGAAATGCCTATATATGATAACATGTACTCTATATGTTTGTTGAAATGCTCAAATGCGATTCATATTTAGATTTGATTGTCACATGTTGTCTTTGATTTTCACATGTGAATGCTATTGTTTGGAGTGCGATTGGGACTACGATGTGTCCAGACAGTCGATAATGGTTTATGATCGAGTGGCTGAGTAGTTTTGCCACAACAGATACATTCGATGAATCTAAGTCGTACAATGATTGTCGACAGTGGTTAGGCCACGAGGAATGTTGATGCACTCCATGTCGATCATTTAGCGTATGCTCGTACTAGTCGAACTTGTCAAGCAACCCGATGGGCCCAATGTATGTTCACCAAGTATGGAGGCTACTAGGGCTGAAAGTTGGGCAGGTTCAACCCGACCGACCCGACAATGGGTTGGGCTTGGGCAGGATGTATAGCGTTTGATCTCGGGCGTGGGCCATACAAATGCCAACCCGATAAAACTTGGGTTGGGCTTAGGTTGAGGTCTTGGGTTGCCCGACCCAACCCGAACCTGATCAATATATAAGTTCCTTATAAATTTATTATAATTGAGTGTGGATCGTTGATGTTGAAGGCACAAAAAATTCCAATGCCATCAGGTTTCATTGGTCTACGTCATTTCCGATGACTCAAGCTAACAAGATACACTGGATTTCTCTCTCCCAAATCGATTGCTTGATACACAGTACAAATTTTAAAGGAGTAGTCATATATTTTAGCTTGTTTGTTTAGAAAAAATGTTTTTTTATGATAAATAACTACATATATAATTAATACAATTATAGGTATAAAAAATAAAACTTGTATTGAAAATATAATAGACTAATGTAATAATGAAAATATTAACATATATCTACCCGACCAACCCGGCCAACCCGACCGAACCCGCTTGGGTTGGGCTTGGGTTGAGAATTCCTTGGGTTGGGTTAGGGTTGAGGTATAGGAAACTTGGGTTGGACTAGGGTTGATCACCAACCCAGCCCAACCCGCCCGACTTTCAGCCCTAGACGCTACTACTTGAATCTAAGGTACCAAACTTACCAGTGAAAAGCCCGTTTAACCTTGGTACCTCGATCCGCTAAGACTCATGAGCCGGGCATGGTGGTATGGGACACCGTGGTCTAGTTGTCAGGCAATGCCGGGGTGGCGAGCCTCCTCGTAGTGACCAGTGAGCAAATCAAACTCGTGACTCGAATACGGTGGTATGAGACACTGTATTCGAGTTGTCGGCCTACGCTAAGGTGACGAGCCTTTCCCGTAGTGACCTCAAGTATAAACTAAGGCCTATGATGATGATGACGAGCCTCTTCATAGTGACCTGAACTTGCCTGTCTATTGCTTTATATTCAGGGGTGATATTGCCCTATAACTTGCCTATCATATGTGATAAACTAGATTGACGACCTAGATGGATCATCGTTGGGTAAATGATACAAAGGGAGGTACCTTAACTTCCCGAATCTGCTGTATGAATAAGTCTAACTAAGAACTTGGCTAATCACATACGTGCACCGCATTCGCATGTGCCTTTAGCGTTGGAGTTTAGCACAGAGGAAGGGGTGCATGCCGCGATCATGAGATGATGTCACAGAAGGAGTGTAGGCGAGGGCATGCATCATTATAGCATATCATTCCTGCATTAACAAGAGTACTTAGGATATGAGTGTTGCACTGCTTTATCATTACTACTTGACTGAATTGATAACATGTTAACCTTTACCTTATAGCTCCACTGAGTTGATCACTCACTCCCACTCTGGGACGGTGTTTTAAAACACCAACCAGACTCTGTTTTAGATGCAGATACTAGCGCAACGTATGAGACTGAGCCAGACTTCTACGATAATGATGAGGAGTTCTCATACATGCAGTTATCAAGAGGGTTTATGTAGACCGTTCTGATCGACGGGATTACAGGGTTATATGATTAGTTGGACATTCACGTTTTGTTATTTTAGGAATTATACATGTAATTATTTGACCTGGTGACATGTTCAGACTCTGGGGACTTACAATTGCTTATATGATTCTATATACTTATCACAGTCTGCCACTTACATAATTTAACTGTCTCTGCAGTATGATATGTTGTTTCGGTATAATCTCATTCATGTTTAAAGCACTAATACGGACAATATTTAATCATTATTATCTATGTTGCATAAGTGATGCATTGGAACTCGGGAGTTGGGCTCCTGCTCGACTCCCAATTTTCAGAGCGTTACAATCCTCATGATCATTCCATGATGTGGCCATTTTCCATGGACCCCATCATGATGTTTATTTTTCTTGCATGAAAAGAGGTCATCTAGACCTTTCATTTTGGTGGAGAATGAATCTCTACCGTTGATTTTTGATTTTATGGGCCCACCTATATTGGGACCCACTTGATGTAAGATTGAATGCATGAAAGGGAGAGCCCATAGTGTCGGGGTCCCTCCATCACACACACACACTCTCTCTCTCTCTCTCTCTCCTCTCTCTCTCTCTCTTTATGTGATGATGTAGTTGTGTGGCTCACTCGGATGGACCCCACCTTGGTGTATGTCTTATCCACACCATCCGTGCATTTGGTGGCCCACCTGAGCAAGACCCACCTTAAATGCATGTGTTATGGCCAAACCCCCAGCGTCTAGAGACGCTGGACATGAAATGAAAACCAAAGTATTAGCTTGATTCAACAAGCTTTTGGGTGGACCATTCATGTAGGCCCCACTTTGATGTATGGGTCCAATCCACGCCGTCCATTCCATTCCCCAGCTCATTTTAGACGTTGAGCCGAGAAATGAAGTTAATCCGATTATCTAACAGGCCATTTCATAGAAAACATTGGTTTTTACCGTTGAAATCTACTCTGATTTTTCTACACGCCAAAACATATCGCATATTGGGCTTGTTTAGTCTGTCTTGAGCCATGAAATGTAATGGCTAGATTGGATCCACCTGATGCGAGCCTCACGTACGAAAAACCGTGGAAATACTATTTATATATATATATATGTGTGTGTGTGTGTGTGTGTGTGTGTGTGTGTGTTGTGTGTGTGTGTGTGTGTGTGTGTGTGCAATGCTTGCTGCTGCTGATGCTGCAGCAGGACACTGTTGCGTTTGAGGCAGGGACGGGGTCCTAGCCGTGGGCCCCACCGTGATGTGTGTCGAACATCTACGCCGTGCATTTGGTGGCCTCCCCTTTGGACAATGGACCTCCCAAAAATCAGCCGTATATAACACTCAGGTGGCCCACGTCACAAGAAACAGTGGTGAATTTAACGTCTACCAGTGAAACCCTTTTGGGTTTTCACATAAGTTTTGGATCATTGTGAAATTTGTTTTTCCTCTGCATCCAAGTCTGCGTGACCTTATGAACAGATTGGATGACAGATAAACGTTATGGCGGGCCCCACGTGGGACCCACTTTGGTGTATGTGTTTTACCCACACCGTCCACACGATTGGACGGTGGGACCCAAATGACATATGTGTTTTATCTATGTCGTCCAGCCACTTTGGCTGGGCTGCTGGACGGCAGGGGACCCCCATCATGAGGTATGTGCTTTATTCATGTTGTCCATCCCTATTATTCATGTTGTCCATCCCTATAGGACCCATCATGATGCATGTGTTGCATCCAAATCGTCCACCATTTGGCAAGCTGGTCTTATGGTTTGAGGCCAAAAGGAGACGGATCTATTTATCTGGTGGGCCACTGATAACAGTGGTGGGTTGAATGTCTACCATTGAAACTCCTCTGGCCCAAAGGTTTTGAATAAACATAAAAATTTATTTATTTATTCTTATTAGGTCTGTGTGACCTTATCAACTGTTGGATGGAAAAATAAACGTTATGGTGGGCCTTGAGGATTTTAATGGTGGAAATCATTGTCACCACTATTATCTGGAGTGTGGTCCAGATGATCTTTCGATACGATTCATTCCTTGTGAAATACTCTAGAATGATCTCTACATTGGTTATGACCCATTACAATGTATATAAGGCCCATTGATTCGGCCCATATTGATGTATTTGTGGCTCGTTGTTGAGGCCCACCTTGACATATATGAGGCCCATGTGATGCGGCCCATTTGATATATTTAAGGCCATGGGTCGAGGCCCAATGGGATGTACATAAGGCCCATTGCAATGTGTGATTCTACCATGGTCTATGTATCGATGTTTATGGCGGGCTATGATCTGGGAGCAATGATAGTTTGACACCCACATTATAAGTATAATGTTGGTTAAATGTCCGCATTGTAACTCTCCCTAGGGCCCATTGATAGGCCCATACTTGTTGATAGTTCATCACTTTATAACATGCTTAGTATAATTTCATGACTCATGCCATACGCATCATATGTATGCTTTATATGAGTAATGACTGATCATAGTATATGCCATTGGGCAGATTATTTATGGGACTCACTGACAGGAGTTACCCACATGAGCGCATGGTACACGCGAGATTGCTGCATGAATGACGGTGTGACTCATGCATTTCGCATATGTGTGACATGACCATTATACGCCCTAGCGGCATCAGGGTCGTGGCTCCACATGCACATCGTGGATGGCCGTATCGGATACCGAAAATATTTGGTTCTAACACTGTGGGCACTTAGGATGTCCTTGGGTGAGAGTCCCAGAACCTTTTTGGTACCAGGAGATGCTCCAACGTCTAGACCGAGTGGATACACGAGCGCCCGAGTGTCGAATACCAGTAGGCCGCGTATCCCACTGTGTCATGCTAGGTTGGAAGGGGGTGTGGCCTTATCCGCCCGAGTGAAAAGGCTGTAAGCTAGGCTGAGTTTGACCAGCTTGCAAATGAGTCCGCTATCGACGAGCCGGGTAGGTATTGGCAGACTATTAGTCAGGTGGATAATGTGGTCTCTTCCACTTGCTGGGCTGTGCGGCTAAGGAAGTGGTAGTCAGTGTGAAGTGTATTAGACCCCGGTGATATCCCAGAGAGAACTGCACTGATAAGTGTACTTGATGAGGACAGGATGCTTGTTTTGCATCTCGCATATGACATTTGGCTACATAGGCCTCGCATTGCATGGTCTTGGTATGGCCGATAGCATTCATGTCTTACTCACATAGCTTTGGTACAACTAATAGTATTCATGGACTTACCCATATTTTTCGCATTACTTTGATATTGCATATACTGCATACTCGGTACTCGTCTTGTGCACACACTTACACCACCCTCTAAGCTTTTGTAAGCTTATGCACGACCGTTGCATGCAGGTGGCGTTGGATCATAACAGCGCTGAGGCAGGAGTGCACATCTAATCATTTTGGAGCTTTTAATCACCTTGTATTTCCCTTTCCGCATTGTACTTAAAGTTTTTGATATAGTGGATAGGTGGTGATGTTGTTTTGTAACTTGATTATGCTTGTGGTTATGCTCCATTACAAAAAAAAAAAATCATACTGAAAATCCTCCTCGTAGGATCTTAGGATCGGAATCTTGCATATGAATGCCGGGAACCAAGAATGGGGCACTACGGAGGCTGTCGGCGCCGGATTCGGCAATCGAAAATTTTGTGAGCCCATTTTTTGAGTTTGGGGCGTGACAATAGTAGAGGAGTTTTGATGAGTTTAAAACTCCTAAACCCTCTAAAACTATATAAATAGGGCTGAGTCCCCAATACTACGGACAACATAAGTTTCATTCCCATCACAGGCTTCTCTAAGGGTGTAAGGAAAGGAAGACTCCGGGTACGCCTTTTTATATAGATTAATGATTCCCATATCTGATACACGAAGCGGTTCTATGTAATTCCGCATATAGCTTACATTATGGTCGTATAATAATAATTAGCTAATGGAAAATTATAGAATACTGTATAGTCATTTCATTTCTCACCTTGTCTCGTCTCTTCTATCATACGTCCGAATGATGAAGATGTAAAATGTCGAACCATAAGGTAAATGGTTTATCTATAAAAAGGGAGTTTGCAAGTGTTCCAAATCACTCGTTTACTGGGCCCTACTATGGAATTAGGCTTGTCGTAATCCTAATTAACTAATTAGGTAATGGAGAGTAGGAAGGTTCATTCAATATTCATTTTATTCAAGTGGGGCCCATGACTAGGTAATCCAAACAGTTGATATAGTGGACCACACCCTGGATGGCCCATCCCCCAAAGTCCTACACGGCCAGCTTGCAAGATCCTAATATAGAATAGTTGGCCTTTTTTGGGTATTTGAACGGTCGCTGACATCTCTATCGTAACATTTATTTGTTGTGCCACCTATTTAAGGGCTAGGATTTGTTGGTGGGTGGGGCTCATAAACGGTTTAAATTAATCACTAAATTATGGGACCCAATTAAAGAAACTGATAGCCTGCATGTACATTTCAAGCTCTTAAAATATTGGATTGAGAGAATCCTTCCGTGGACAGACAGATTTACTATATTTCATTAGATGATGCATGTACTTTAGCTGGAATCTTGTTAAATAAAACACTAATATATTATTGTACCGATAATGAGATTTACTTAAAACCCGATATGATTATTTAATGGTATATATATAAGTTTAAAACTTGGAAACCGGGCTCCCAAAATTCCCGATCACCGAATCCGGCTCCGACAGTCTCCGTAGAACCCCATTCTCGACTCCCAGTGCCCATTTGTCAGGTTCCGATCCTAGAATGCTATAAGGAGGATTTTCAATGTCAGTTTGATTTGTAATAAGCATAACCAAAGGCATAACCCATAAACAACAACCAAAAGCTCTATCACATTTTCACTATGATAAAAAATTTTATAAGTACAATGAGCATAAAGGGAAATACAATGATAATGGACAAAAAGCTCTAAGAAGATCTGTTATGCGCTCCTGCCTCAGCGCTACTGTAGTCTAACGTCACTTGCACGCAACGGTCGTGCATAAGCTTATAGAAAGCTTAGAGGGTGGTGAGAGTGTGTGCGCAAGGTAGTAATACAGTTATACAGTATCAAAGTAATGCGGAACATGCTGATGAATCCATGAATACCGTTAGCTGTCGGTCGTACCAAGGCCATGTGATGCGGAGCATGAATGATGTCGACCATACCAAGGCCATGCAATGCGAGATGCAACTCAAGCATACGAATCCTCATCTAAGTCAACATATTAATACGACTCAATTCTGGAATATCACTGGGCTCTAGTACACTCTAAACCAGATTGTTGCTTCATCGCGCGCAATAAGGTAAGTGGAAGAGACCTCACTATCCGCCTGTTAATATCAGGCTCGATTCGTCGATAGCGGATCCATTCCTTGAGCTGGTCAAACTCAGCCTAGCTTTGCCCCCTCCTCTTGGGCGGGTAAGGCCGCCCCCCCTTCCAACCGACAACAACACAGTGGAAAGCACGGCCTTCTGGTAATCGGCACTCGGCGCTTATTCACCCACTCAGTCTAGACGTTAGAGCAACCTCCTGGTACCATAAGGGTTTAGGGACTTTCACCCAGGGATATCTATAGCACCCCATGTAGAATAAGATTTTCGGTATCCAATCCTGCCAACCACGATATGCCTATGGCGGCTATGGCCCTGATGTCGCAGGGCGTACAACATACTTATCACACAATGCGAGATGCATGAATCACGAAATCCAGTCATAAAGCAATCATGCGCGTACTACGCACTCATGTGGGCATCTCCCTTTTTCAGGGAGTCCCATAACAATATGCCCAATGGCATGTTCTATGATCAATCACTCATCTCATCCCAAGCATGCAAATGATGCGTATGGGCATGTATGATGATGTTCTGTTGTCACATACTCAAAATCGGTATCAATAATCAGCATCGATAATCGACACCGATAACCAGGGTCGATAATCGGCGTCGGCCTCGACAATCTGCGTCGATAGTCAGCATCGGTAATCGGCACCGATAATCAGGGTCAAAAGTCGGTGTAGGTCTTGACAATTGGCACCGATAATCAGCATCGGTAATTGACACCGATAACCAGGGTCAATAGTCGGCATTGGTCTCGATAATCGGCACCGATAATCAGCATCGCCCATGGATATGAAGTCATTCGTCTACAGCGAATGGGGCCCACTTATTTGGGTTAACTCATGAAGAGAATGGGCTTAACAAGGCCTAAGGGAAGGTCACAATGAGGACATCTAACCATCATTGCCCATCAATGTAGACGTCAAACCAACATTTCTCCCAAGGCATGACCGCAAAAAAAAAACACCATCACATACATCCTGGTGGAATCTCAATCAATGGGCCGATTCGAATGGGCCGAATCAATTGGCCGAGTCAAATGGGCTGAATCGAATTGGGCCGATTTAAATGGACTGATTCAAATGGATCGACCAAATGGGCCGAATCAAATGGGCCGATCGAATGGGCCGATCAAATAGGCCGATTAAATGGGCCTCAGGTATATCAGTCAGGCCCACCCTTATGTATTTTGAGATCTGATCTATTCATAAGTTAACATAGAGATAAATGAAATGAAAACAAATATCAACTTAATCGGAAACTACTGTGGTGCATAGGAGTTTGAACGGTGGATGTCACGGTCCACTATTTAAATGGTGCGGGCCCACTTGAACTTCAAATCTGACCCTCTCCTTTGCTCACGCCATAAAATAATATCTCAGTATGGTTGGATGGTTTGGACACAACATATGCATCATGGTGGGCCCCATCGTTCAAACAGTGAACGGTGTAGATAAGGCACATACATCGTTGGGGCCCATGCCAGAGGGATGAAACACATACATCTAGGGTGGGTCCCACTGTCAGAACAAATACACACGTGTGTCATGGTGGGACCCACAGAGCTCTAGACGTTAAGGGAGAGAGAGAAAGGGAGAGAGAGAGAGAGAGAGAGGAGAGGAGAGCAGCACGTGGTTGCTTTTTACTTTTTCTTTGTCTCTTTTTTTTTCTTTTCCTTTTTCTTTCTTGTAACAAAATAGAGGTGGGTCCCACGTAGGGCCCACCACAATAGTTATATATATTGGATATAATATATATAATATAATGTATATATATAATACAATATATATAACATACACTTGACGTCCAGGCCGTCCAAGGCCTGGACGGTCACACAAATCAGGGAGGGCCCCACACATGGGGTGGGTCCCATCGTCCTTGGACGGTGTACATCACATACGTGATGTGTGGCCCACCAAAATGGATGGACAGCGTGGATGGGCCCAATGGACCCCACCGTCAGTTAACACTTCTCTGTTAGCCACCCTCACTAGGGAGTGGTACTAAGGCCTCAGCATTGTAACAAGGTATCTCCATTCAGTCCACCAGTTGAGCTATGGATCTGGCATGCACACGCACCAAGGAGGGCCCCCACATGGACGTGGGTCCCACCGTCCTTGAATGATGGACGGTTCGGATAGAAAACATACAGTGGTGTGGCCCATTGAAATGGATGGGCAATGTGGGTGGGTCCCATGGACCCCACCGTCAGTCCACACCCATGCCAATACACCCATGTCAGTACACACTTCATGTTAGCCACCTCCACAGGGATCAATACCAAGACCTCGAGTGTTGAAACGAGGCATCTTTCACTCGGTCTGCCACTTGAGCTCTGGACTGGGTGGGTCCCAGCGTTGAAACAGGGTATCTTTCACTCAGCCTACCACGTGAGCTGTGGAGTTGGGGCCCACGTCAGATCACACTCCACTGGCAGCCACACCCCACCCTAAGCACATCAAGGTGGGCCCCCTATGGATGGTTGGGATGACGTGTAAACATCATGGTGTGTCCCACATGGATGGGGTCCACCGGTAGATGGCATGGATGATATACACACATTATAGGTGGGCCATAATCATAGGAAGAGAGATAGAGAAAAGAAAGACATCGATGAAGATGGAGGGGCCCCGCCACTACGGGCCCCTCTTGATACAAAGCCTACATCAAGGTGGGTCCCACCATAAGTGAGCCCTTACATCACAAAGACAATAAAGGAGTGGAGATCCAAGATCACCCACTGTTCCTTCTTGCTCCCTAGGCTTCCTTTGCTCTTTAGCTTCGATCCTAACGGAGGAGATGGAGTTTGGATGATTGAGATGGGAGATGAGAGGGTGGGAAAGTGGGCCACATTTGTTGCTTGGGAGAGCTTGGAGAGGCTTGGACGAATGGAATTCTTGGGTTGCTTGGAAAGTGTGTTTGAGAATGGGAGAGAGAGGGTTGTAAAGGGAGAGAGAGATGGGTGATGGATGTGGTGGTAATGGATGTGTAAGAGTCTTTTTGACTTTTATGGTAAATGGTGTAAGAAAGGTATGGGCTTGTGTGATAACTTTTTTGACTTTGGGGCTGCTTGGGAATGGGTGAAAGGTGGTGTGTAATTGACATGTACTTGACATGATGGGATTGATTGATTGATTGATGTGATAAGTCGTAAAGTTTCTCTCAAAATTCGCACACGTGGCGTTTTCCTCGCACCGAACGCTGGCCCACATCTCCTGGCCAGAGTATCGGATAGGCACGCGAGACGCGGCATTGGAACTGCGGTAACGGCGAGGTCGTAAGGGTACAAGTCTCAGTTTGAGTTGATTCAGGTTGACGGCATGTGATGCAGGGTCACGCGCAAATACCGGTTAAGGGTCGAAGGTTGCCGAAATTCGACTGGGAAGACCGCAGAAGTCTACAGAACGGTACGGTCTAGGATATGGGGCTTACAAAACGTAAACCCGATCTCGAACCCAAACCCAATTTTCTATACCTAAACCTTAACGTATTCTCAAATCCCTAAACTTAAACCTACACCTAATCTTAATCTCAACTCCCTAACCTAAACCTAAACCTAAACTTGAAAACCCAAACCTAAACCCGATCCCAAACCCAAACTCGATTTTCTAAACCTAAACCTTAACCTATTCTCAATTCCCTAAAGCTATAACTTATATACTATAACCTATAACATAAACCTAAACCTATAACCTAAACCTATAATCTTAACCTAAACCAAAACCTATAACCTAAACCTTAACCTATAACCTATAACGTAAACTTATAACCTATAATCTAACCTTAACCTAAACCTATAACCTTAACCTAAACCTAAAACATAAACCTATAACCTAAACCTAAACCTAAAACCTAAATGTATTCTCAAATTCCTAAACCTAAACCTACACCCACTACCAAAAAACAGGGCAACGCCGACGGCTAAAAACCGTCGGCAATGACCTTCTCCGACGGCTTTTATCCGTCGCAAGGTCCATCGATAAAGGGTGCGTCGGCGTTGCTTGCCGATGGCTAAAAACCGTCGGCTTCATCGGCGGCGAATATCCGTCGGCGTCTGCGGCGACTAATATCCGTCGGCGTAGTCGGCGGCGAATATCCGTCGGCGTAGTCGGGGGCGAATTTTCGTTGGCGTCGTCGGCGGCAAATTTCCGTCGGCGTCATCGGCGGCGAATATCCGTCGGCGTCGTCGGTGGCTATAATCCGTCGGCCTTGTCGGCGGCTTAAAACCGTCGACGATTCTCATGAATTAAAAAAAAAAAAAAAAAGCATTTGGATGATATATGATTTTGATTTCATCCTTTTCATGTAGACTTTTCCTTCTCAAATAAATTGGTTCGTGGGCTTCGGAGCAATTGGTATATCTAGTTATGGATGTGTATTAATTAACGCACACATCCAAAACTAGATATATACCCATTTCTCCAAAGCTCTGAATGAACCAACCTATTTGAGAAGGTAAGTCTACACAATAGATTTTAGAAGAAATCAAAATCAAATATATCATCCAAATATTTGAATTGGATGCTTTAAAATAAAGAGAACACATCAACTAGAAATGCAGTCTTTGTTTTTTTTTTGCTGCTTGACTTGTGGGGGTTTTCTTGAAGTCTTTGGCATTAGATCTAGAAATGTAGTCCACATTCAACTATTCAGATATGAGTTGCATTTGCACGTGATTATGTTGAAGACAAACAATCACATGATTAAGCACATTAGAACAGAGATAATGCAAAAAGATAAAAGATAAATATGGTAATGAAATTGATGAAATGAAAAGGAAAAAGATCCCTTAGCAAGATGAAATGCGAAAACAACCCAACCTGCAGAAATTGACAACTATATCCATATTATGCAAGCCTTTATATGTGAATGAAAAATTGTGAGACCTAATAACCAACACAAAATTTATAAGGATACGAAGATTTGCTGACAAGAAAACCAACATTGTTTTATTGTGTAAAAGAGCACTAAAACTGTAAAAAGAAAAACAAGAACCAGCCAATAATCTTTAGGGCCCGTTTGGCCGGATGGATTGGAAGGGAGTGAATGGTATTATGGTGGATGGCATGGATTTCTAGGTAATGATGCTGCTGTCAGCGGATTGTCTTGAGGTCCATGGGATTGATATATCCCTGGATTCATACATCCAGTCCGTTTGGCATGCCAGGCCAATCCGGCGATTAAAGCTTCCGATCCCTTCCAATCCCACGAACCAAATACGTCGCAGGCTAATTTGAACGGATTAGGATGGATTGGATGGGATTTAAAGGTAATGATGGTGTTGTCAGTGGATTGTCTGAAGATCCATCGGATTTGGATCAGTTCACCTACACTGTTTGGCACACCCGGCCATTCCCGGGATTTATCATCCAATCCCTTCCACTACCATCTAATCCCTTCCAATCCAATCGGCCAAACGGGCCCTCAATGCATTATGAAATCCAGCTCATAGATAAGAAATTGCATATGTAAGTAATAAAGAAGTTACAAATGGTTCCAACTCTTGGTCACAAAGCATCTAATGGCCATGCTCGATCCACATTGGGGTCCATAATTTGGACGATCTTGACTGACATGCATGTATGTAAATGTATAGTGGATGAGTTGTTGCACCTGAGTTAAGGTGCATTTTGCCTGAATTATACCTTTACCTTTACCTTATTGCTAAATCTATGGAAGCCATTTCACATAGGGCTGTCATTGGGCTAGGCCTGGGGTCATCTTATGTACAAATACCTGCAGATGAGTGCACAAAGGTACCATGTACTTCAGAGCATTTCAAAAATATGCCATTCTTGAAATTATATTGGTCAGGAAAACATACAACCAAGAGGAGATTCTGACCAGGTAGAAGAGTAAGATCATTCGAGCAATCGGATATTGCCAGAGAAATCTAGTGGCACACGGACAGCCCCTGAATCTAAAAGCTTTGCTGCTCTTTGCAACTGCAAGAAATAATTGTCAGCACAGCACAACAGGCATTGGGATGGGGAGGGAGAGGATTGATAGGGAGAGGGAAAGATACCTGCATTCTTGCTCCAGTAATATGGCGGTGGTGCAAGGGGAGAGGCCTGCAATTTATACTTTTTATTAGAAAACACTAGTGCTTTTGCTGACTGCATAGAAAAGAAATGAGAAACAGAGTTGCAAAGTGAAATGAATGATAGATTTCACAGACGTTCTCAAAATTCTATTGCATATCAATTAAAAGCAAAGTTACCCTCCCTCCTTGCATGTGTGGATAGGGAGCTGATACTCACACCCTTTTATTTGATGCATACACCTTTTTTTTCCACTTTTAGAGTTAGAATAGCAATAGATGTGTACTATTCTAACACTAAAGCCAAAAATGGGTGCACCAGTGTATGCATAAGATAGATAGGGTGTAAAACTGCAAATACCTTTTACTCTTGATGTTCTTGTATGCTAAATATGATGAAGTTGGGATGGTAAAATTGAAGGCATGTAAACAATTTTGTCCCCAGAAAAAAAGTGTCAGATATTCCATGATTTTTTAGCTAGAAAATATGTTGGTTTGAAACTTTTTAAACTAATGCTTTCCAGAATATTTGTACGTTCATCTACCTTTCCTCGTGTCTTAGAAGAAACTCTTCAGAAATTAGACCCAAGTAGGGCAGTGAATGGAGGCAAGAAATAAGATTTCGCCTACAACCACCAGTGAGACCACAATGTAAACAGGGAATATAACTATACGATGCAACCATTTATTTCTTTTGCAGTATAGCTCTATCATCATTACTAATACGTACTTCAGAATTATTCTTAACATTGTAACATTCCCTTCACATTGTACACACCCATTAGAAACTTGAACAGTCTTTTTCTTTTATAATTGGAAAGAAAATTAACATTTGAAGCTTTTACCAAATAAGTGACACTATCTTTGTGATGCTAATGTAACGGGTAATCAGGAGCATCTAATCCCTTGATAAGCTACAACAGATACGTATATTTTAGTTTTAAGTGTTACTCGTTTCTATATTGGAAGTATATTTTGTCATGACATACAACTATTAACAGAATCCAACTAACAATTGGTTTTGATGAGTTTCAGAGAATTCAATTAAAAGGTTTACCATTGGCATCAAATGAGGAGTGAAGATGACTGTCACTTTTGAATGTGAAGCATCAGAGAGTCCTTGCTCAATTTCTGGAACTGTAAATGAAGGATAAAAATTAGCAACTCCCAAGTCATTTCGGATGTTTGAAACACAAATAAAGATATTGATGCTAGTAAGTGCCAAGAGACTGTATGGATACATATGGGGACAGGCATGCAAGGAATGTTGAGAGAAACCATGATGGGCACATTGTAACTTCTATATTCCAGGACAGGTATGGTATCCCACACCCATTGATACCAAGATATTGACTGATATCGTTGATACATTCGACAAGGCATACATGCACATTCTCAAAAAAAAAAAAAATTTAAAAAAAAATCAACCTAGAAATCTTAGTTTTCCTTCAGATTCTCAGTTTTGGACTTAAGGAGTTGTAAGATACTCAGGCTATGCATGACACTTGATACTCAGGCACTCAGAAATTGTACACATGCCATATATTAACTCAAATAAAACCGACTAGACTGTGCAGCCCACTGTCCCCAAGTCACAATCCCAAGGTCAGATTGATTGAACAATCCTAACCTCTGATTTGTTTGTGGAAATAGGACTGTTGGATATTTTTCATTTTAACCGTCCAATAAATGTATACCAATCTGATAGTCTGATAAATAAGCTTAATTTTTGGTTCATGGTACATCTAAAATGAGCACTATAATTTGGACATTTTCTCTTACTACTTATATGCCACATGTTTCTAAGTAGTTTCTAAGTGCCTACATATCATTCCTCGCACTCACCCAAAGTTTTCCTCTTCGACTCTAAAACCAAAATAATTTGGAAGCAATCTTTCAGGAAAAAGAAAACAGTACAAATGAACACTAAACACTGTTACAGAATGCCATGGCTTAAAAATAATAAAATAAAAACAATGCGCAAAAGGAATTAGGCATGCCGATATGATTTGCTTTTTATCTAACCTGAAGGCATTGATAAGTGCATTCGCTATTTGCAAGAGTATCAAAGTTTTTCTAATATGATCATATACTTTGTATGTGTTGTATATCCATGTTGTCCACCCATGTTTCCAACTCATTCCAGGCATGGACCCAAACTGAAGCAGATCCAAATCTCAGGTGGACCACACCACAAAAAACAGAGTTTTGGATGAAGATGATATTTGTATTTTTCCTTTATTCATTCAGGTCTGTTTGACCTTATTAACAAGTTGGTTGGCAAATAAAAACTCCAATGAGGCTTTGGAAGTTTTTAATGGTTTGCATTCAATCACCACTGTTTTCTACTGTGTCGTCCATCTGAGATTTGGATCAGATGGAAGAAACAGGTGAGCTAAGAATCACTTACCAAATTCTCAGCCCCTGGAAGGTTTCCTCTTTTGGCAAGATTAATAACAAGCTCCAGATTGTTTAACTGAAAGAGCCAACAGGTATTTTTTTAATACAAGCATTCAATTTGCTGCATTAGGAATAAAACTGCTGTAGCGGTCTCCAAGTCATACACAAATAGAAGCCCTAAGGGTGTAACACCCATGTCTGCCCCATAACGGTGCCAATACCAGCCCATTCAACCTTTTATCTTTCTCATACAGACTGGTTCAGCCCTGTATTGCATAATGGAGATGATTTATAAGGCTATGTAATTTATAAGGCTATGTAATTGCCGATGCAGCTGTAAAGTAATCGTTTTTCAAAACCACGGGTAGCTGACCCCAATTAGTTGGGATAAGGCTTAGATGACATGATCCTGTGGAAGAGGAACAAAAAATTCATTGTGGCTAAACCTACTAAGAAGCCTACTATGCCATGATCTTTGCTTGCAAAGAACCATTCGGTCTTATCCGTAATGGAATCACATGGAAGAACAACTTACTAGAAAAGATGATCCCAATTCCATACTCTCTAATCCAAGCCATTCCACGGGATATGCTTCTTACCCTGTCGTGTTTCAAAATATCGGCTGATATGTATTGGTATTTTGAGAAAAATATACTGCTCTATTTTTTCAATATATCAGTGAGACATCACTAAATCGGTCAAAACTCACATGACATGTATTGGTCATTAAGGGCCCTTTTGGATTGTAAGTTGCTTAAGATAAGTTACTTATGCCAGAAGTAACTTATCTTAGCTTCTACTTATCAAGAACATAAGTATGTTTTGTAAACAACCTACTTATCAGCTTCTCCTCTCTTTGGTCTTTCCTATGCCTCTCTTCAGAAACTTACGAAACGTACAAAAGCTAAAAAAATTAACTAAACTGATGAAGTACTTTTAAGTAAAAAAGTTGCTTATAACTAATCATAAACCAAACTTACTTATCTGAAATAAGTTATTTTTCTACTGCCGTAAGTAGAAAAAGTAACTTATTTGGTGGTATCCAAATGGGCCCTAAGGGTCTGTTTCGAGACAAACTGATTCAATTTCTGTAAACTGCTGTAGTGGTCTCCAAGTCATACACAAATAGAAGCCCAAGCTTTGTGATCACATATATCAGGCTGTACTTATTGGATATCTGCAGAATAACAAGTAAAAGCTTAGAAATCAACAAGATCAATACCAGGAAGGAACAAAAACCAAAATACCAAGTGCTTCAGCAGCAGCAGCTCCACCACCAGAAGGACTGAAGCAAACTTCTCCCTACATAATGAAAATAAATTAACAATAACATCTATCTATCACATAATTTTAATCAAGGGAGCAGGATTTGATTGACAGAGCTAACCTTGGCCTCAGAACAGAGGGCCTCAGAAGTAGGTGCTTCAGCAATAGCAGCTCCACCTCCAGAAGGCACTGAAGCAAACTTCTCCCTACATAATTAATGAAAATAAATTAACAGTAACATCTATCTATCATATAATGATAATCCAAACAATAGCAGGGAACTACAATTACAACTCACATAGTTAATCTCATTCTAAAGCCCTTCTCCCTCCTCCTTTACCCGGCTTGGGACCGGCAATGCAAGGAGTTGCATTGGCGGAGTTAAAAAGGGCTTAAGCTCCATTTGGTTTGAGGAAAAAAATGTATTCATAAATACTAATGTGATGACCAAATGGAGCCTAAGACTATAAATATGTTCAAATAGAGTGCAAAATCATTAAAATAAAAATAAAAATCAAATAACATATAGAGTAACTAGAAAGAACATTCAGATTATAACTATGTTGAACTATAGACTGCCAACCTACACCAATATGCATGCATCTGTCTATGCTAATGTATAGTTTAAAAACAAAAGTTCATTGTGTTAGTTATTGTAATGTCTAATATTCATAAACATCATGGATAGATGGTTAGAAATAGCTTGGGCCAGACGACAAATCCTCCTACACCGACCTCTCCAAGCGTATCATGATAACCATCTTCCTTCCATAGCTCTGATTGTGGAGCTATAATCTCCATCAGGACGACACTAAAATTTCCATTGCCCATTACTGCTCCATGGACACAGGTATTTGGATCCACTGCATGCACCTCACCACGAGCAACTACCCGTTTCTTCCAATCACAGAGATCGCATCTCTTGCCAAGATTTACCGAATCAGGCTACATATACACATATAACATGTCATTAGTATTTTTAAATGGAGGTGCATATAATCATAAGCTTAAATTAGTATTAGAGAAAAGCATACATACCGATGATGCATGACTAGATTTAAATGGAGGAATTGTCGGTGGAGCCTCGTCCCTTTATTCCCCTTGCTTATCTACAAAGCAATCAAACTTCTGTTCGAGATCTCCCAGTCTTTTCTTCATTTCATCTAATTTATCTACCAAATTATCTCTTTCCCGCGACACCGCACCAAGCTTATGTGCAATAGGCATTGTCTTCTTCAAAGCAATCTTGCCTACATTTCCACCTATCCCCCGCGTGCGCCCTCTACTATCAATCCCAATTGATTGTAAACAAAATGCAATTAGATTTATCAGAGAATGCATAAGTCTAAATAAAATCAAGTATTTGAAGGACATGCATATATACCTGTGTAAGGGCATCATCTACACTGGTCATCCGAGATGCAGGATTACTACTTTGAATCGATTTTATTTTTTCCTATGACAACATCCAAAAGAAAAATTATAGTGCAGGAAAGAAGCATTTAAAATTCACATGGATAATGAAAGGATGTACGAGGGTTGCACTTACAAAGGTTTCTGGAAACTGCACTCTGTTATCCTTTGTTGTATGGGCTCGGATGTACACCTCAGCCCTACCAACCTCGGCATCAGTAGTAAGATTCCTCTCAATTGCCTTTTCCCCATAACATCCATGCCAAAACACATAAATAATGGAATTAAACAACTAATAAATTGAAATAATCATCATAAATAAATTAGAGCTATGTTATTTTAGGACATGTACCATCTCATGACGTGTGGCAGCCATGCTACGCCGACCAAGTGTAGAAGGGCCAACTTGTTTGGCCCGATTGGATGCATTTCTTACACTTCATTTCTTGAATTTATCAGTATTGCAATAATCCACAAAGCTCATCCAATCCTCAATTGGGACACCAATAGGGGCGGGATACGATTTCACAACTGCAGGATCCTTGTCCTTAATATACTTTGTATGCAAAGTGTTCTTGAAATTTCTCCAAGCAGCCATACAGCGATCACGAACATATTGTTGCCACGCATTTTGGTTATCCTGAAATTCATAACTACACGCCAGGATATCACTGACCCTCTGAATGTACTGTGGCGGCACCAACCGAAAGTCTGTGTAGGTGATCGGAATGTGTGCATGGGTGAGAACACCAATGCTTGAATTGAATGCGATCTGATTTGCATCCCCTATATTTGGTTGCCCAAATTCATTAATCCCAATTACTCGTTTCAATAAAGTTTTCTCATATAATTCTGAACCTCGGGTAGGACCTCTCTTCCTAGACGATGAAGATGACGATTTGCCTGCATAAAAAGAAAAATAGCAACACGCATGTTTCATCATCGCCAATATAAAAGATATTTTAAATCTAGACAATTAAGGAAGGCTATCTTATTACCTCTAGCATCTTCAGGGGCTGCATCTGCGGGGGCTGCATCCCCTAGCAGCTCTGCGCCGAATGACTCTGCCTCTGAGTAAAAGATCATCTTAAAATAATTTTAAATCTAAACAACTAACGAGAGCTATGTTATTACCCCTGGCATAAAAGAAAAATAACTACACACATGTTTCATCATCGCCGATATAAAAGAATTTTTAAATCTAAACAATTAAGGCTATCTTATTACCTCTAGCATTTTCAGGGGTTGCATCTTTAGGGGCTGCATCCCCTAACGACTCTGCGTTGAACGACACTGCCTCTAAGTGAAAGATCATTTTAAAAGAAATTTTAAATCTAAACAGGTAACGAGAGCTATGTTATTACCCCTGGCATAAAAGAAAAATAGCTACACACATGTTTCATCATCGCCGATATAAAAGAATTTTTAAATCTAAACAATTAAGGCTATCTTATTACCTCTAGCATTTTCAGGGGCTGCATCTTTAGGGGCTGCATCCCCTAACGACTCTGCGTTGAACGACACTGCCTCTAAGTGAAAGATCATTTTAAAAGAAATTTTAAATCTAAACAGGTAACGAGAGCTATGTTATTACCCCTAGCATCTTTATGGGATGCATCCCCGAGCGGCTCTGCCTCTAGATCCATCTTCAAGATCTAATTTGTAACGTAATTACTATAAAAATTTCTATCCAAATAGCAAAGTACCAAATATAATAAAAAGACGAGTAAATTAATTCGTAAATTTTTTCTATCACATTAATATGATAATGGAAAATTCAAAAAGGGCATAAATCAAAATCGTTTCGTTACATGCATAATATAACCAACAAATCAGGTTTTTTTCCCTGCTCTCTTTCTTTTCTTTTTCTTTTCAACAACCACACAAATATCTTCAATGTCATTGAATAACAACTCGCCACCCATGTCTACTTCAGTGAGATCAGGTCCTACTTCAGCCTCAGTTACAACCCGTGTTTCTGATAAAAGGCTTGTCTCATCTTCAACAAAAATATTTCTTGGAACCTCCAAGACCACATGCCAATCAGGATTTTTTGGATCTCTAGAATAGAAAACCTGCACGGCATGCTCCGCAAGAATAAATGGCTCATCACCCACTTGGTCTGAACCGAGAAGATTAGACAAATTCACCAGTCTCAGATTCCCTACCGCATCGAAAGAAACACCTTAGTGCGTCACCTTCACCCAATCACACTTTAGTAGGACTGGCTTGTACCCCTCTCGGTACTCCAGTTGGATGATTTTGCGGAGGACTCCGTAATAAGGTACGGATTCATCCACGGGATTCTTATCCTTAGCACTAGATCGGAAGGTGGTCATACTCTCTGTGCTAACCCCACTGTTCTGGTTCATTTTATTCTCTTCGTATTCCTTGGTGACGAAGAGGAAACCATTGATACAATACTTATTGTACTATATCGCAAAAGCCTTTGGTCCCCTAACTATATCTCTGAAGACTTCATTACTTGATTCATTCAAGTCTAGCTGTTTCTTCAACCAAGGTATGAACTCATCATCGCTCGCCACCTTAGTCCTGGTCCCGGCAACTACATTGCGTTGCTTTAAGAAATTTGCATATTGTCTGCAAGTTAAAAAGGTCGTTACAAAATTGACAATTTCTTCAATAAATGTTGTTACAATGTTGTTGAATCAAATTTGAAATTAAAAAAAAAATATTTATGAAGAAGACATATACATACAAGCTAAGTCCAGTTCGTACCCTTGCCATGTCTCATGGTTAGGATGACTCTTCAGTACCCAGGTGCGAGCCTGTTCGTACTCAATACCTTCTAAAATGACACTTTGACCAGGGCCAACTGGGCCAACCACGTCAACATTGAAGTCGTCAACAATATCTTGCAACTTCGGCATGAACGAAATTGATCCGTCTAACCGCTTTTCCAGTTTCTCCAAGAGGCTTGTGTTATTTTTCCCTCTATACTGGTTGCAGTATATAAGTGTCTCCTCTTGAATGTATCGTTCTGCTATACAACCTTCAGGTCGTGTCATATTGCGGACGTACGCCTTAAACGTCTTCATGAACCTAAAAGAGTTAACGACACATTAGAAAATGTAATTGCAGATGTTGGATCGGTTTATTCATATTAAAATCGTATCATACCTTTGGAATGGATACATCCATCGATAGTAGACAGGACCACATACGCGAGCCTCGTAAGCCAAGTGGATAGGCAGATGCATCATCACAACAAAAATTGAAGGAGGGCATGTAATCTCGAGCTCACATAAAGTCCTAGCCATACCCTTCTCGAGAGCCATTAACATTTCAATATCTATGGTTCGCGAGCATAGGGCATTGAAAAATGTACTAAAGCTTCTAATTATAGTGCGCATAGGCTTACTATCTCTGAATGCATGTTGGATCAAAATTGGAAGCAGATGTTGCAGCATCAATACGTGGTAATCATGAGACTTCATTCCCTTTAAATCGACACTATCTTCCTTTACGATGTTCTTCCAATTCCCACTAAAACCAACTGGAACACGAAGCTCACGTAAAGTCTGGATGAAAAGTTTTTTTCTTCTTTTCGAAGGAAGAAAGGACCTCGTTTTTGGATCACCTTGCCATCAGTATTTTCTAGCCATAAACGCTTCTTAATGCCTAGCCGCTTCAAGTCCCTCCGTGCGTTAGCGTCATCCTTAGTTTTGCCCGTTGTGTTCAACATCAATGCAATAAGGATTTCACATACATTCTTCTCAATGTGTATAACATCAAGGTTATGACGTACGAGAATATCCTTCCAGTACTCCATATCGTATAATATAGATCGCTTCAAGAAGCATGTTGCTTCTGCATCATCATTTTCTTCTCGTCCTCCTTTTATACCACTTTGTTTCCTCTTTCCGATCTTGCCCCACTGCACATTTAGTTTCGAAACGATGCTTTCCACCTCAATCCCAGTCAGACGAATCGGTTGTGGTCGCAACTCTCTACCTTCTTATTGAAGGTGCCTGCACTTGTATCTTTTCTGGCCTTATCATTTAGAGGCAACCACCGTCTGTGACCCATATAAACATGTTTCTTTCCATGGTGTAATCGCAAGGAATCTGTGTGGGGACCACATGCAGGACAACCATACTTACCCTTAGTCCTACAACCAGAAACATTACCATATGCAGGAAAGTCATGAATTGTCCACAGCAAGATGGCACGCATGTTGAACATGTTTCCACAGTATGCGTCGAATGTCGTGATTCCTTTCCGCCACAAGTCTTGTAACTTGACAATCAATGGCTCTAAATAAACATCAATATCCTTCCCGGGCTGTCGTGGTCCCTCAATGAGCAAAATGAGCATAGTAAACTGCGGTTTCATACATAACTTTGGTGGAAGGTTATACGTCACACACATAACAGGCCAGGAACTGTACGACGTGCTGTAAGTGCTAAAGGGGTTAAACCCATCTGTAGCTAGACCCAATCAAACATTGCGAGACTCTGCTGAAAAATCCTTATACTTGTTGTCAAGAAACTTCCACGTGCTGGAGTCCACTGGATGCCCCATCTTTCCACTCTGCATTTTTCTGGTTGAGTGCCAGGTCATCTCCTTTGCCACCCATGGCACACTGTACATTCTTTGTAGCCTTGGTGTTAATGGAAAATACCTTAACACCTTCATGGGTACTTTATCTACTTTCAACTTGGAATCAACTGTGGTCTTGTACCTAGAAGCACCACAGTTTGGACAACTCGTCTTCGTCTCATGCTCTCTCCAGTATAACATGCAATCATTTGGACATGCATGAATCTTCTGGTAATCAAGACCCAACTTTGTAATGATCTTCTTCGCTTGGTAGGTATTAGTTGGGGTCTTATTACCGGATGCAAGACATTCTGGAGTAGTCGAAGAAGAGTCCGTAAAGCTTTGTTCACTCCATCCATGGTTCACCTTTAATTTAAAAAGTTGTACAATGAAAGTCAGCACGGTGAATTTATGACAACCGGGATAGAGCTCAGTCATCGCATCTCGTACATTTGCTTCAAACTCATTGGTTGAAGTATCTCCAACAATATCTTCAGCTTCGGGGGCTACATTGGGTTCATCTTGAATAACTTGGTCCAGGTTATTACAACCGAGGTCTTCAACAACCGCATTGACAATGTTATTTATGTTTGCCACACTATGATACTGGTGAGAAGTGCGTTCGGTACACTTGGGTGATTCAGGCTCACCGTGCATGTTCCACACCCTATATGTTGGATTAAATCCATATTTAATCAGATCTATCACCACATCATCGATTGTGCAGGGTAAACGTAAACATCTGCATCTGGTACATGGACAATGAATGGTTTCTCTACCAGGAAGATGTTCTTTTACGAACTTGACAAAGCTCATCATACCATCTATAAATTGTGGGTCCGGGTAATGTAGAGTAATCCACTCCCTAGAGTCCATTGGATACCACCTGTAAGTAGGCACACGTTTATACACCTAACTCATCATCCAACTAACTATTGACAACATTTATAAAAGTAAAAGATATCCAACCAACTTTATATAACAACTTACAACTTAACCTACTGGGAACCGTCATGCACCGTAATATCTTACGACAGAGCGGGTTCTGAGGAGTTACAAGTTGAATTAATACAAAAGAATATAAATGAAGAAATATAAATATAAATTAAGCAAGACTGTAGGTAGGCACACGTTTATACACTTAATTCATCATCCAACTAACCATTGACAACATTTATAAAAATAAAAGATATCCAACCAACTTTATGTAACAACTTGCAACTTAACCTACTGGGAACCGTCATGCACCGAAATATCTTACGGCAGAGCGGGTTCTGAGGAGTTACAGGTTGAATTAATACAAATTATATCTGATAAAGCAAGTTCTTATCTGCAGCAAGAGAAGTGGACTTCTAACAAATAGGAGTATATTCCTGAAACAAAACGAGCACCATCTTTCAATTCAAGCTATATCAAAACACCATAGATATATGGTTGATTTGATTAAAGAGGCATTTAGCATTCTATGGAATCATTTAATGCACCACATAATCCATTGCGTTGTCAAAATGCATTGTTATTATTTAAAATAAGTTGACCACTTTGCTAAAAAGAAATGAATTAGGGATGATTTCTTTTTGTGAGCTAAAGGAAATACAATCATGGAATAAATACTAGTCATAAGGGCATGAGTAAAAGAATACATATTCTGTTATCTTCTCAAGTTAGAAAAGAAGTTTGTACTCTCCCTATCTTTTTGTACATATTAATAAATTGCTGATCATACATGTTCTACCTAGACGACCTAATTATCTCTATCTACAGGTGTTAATTGTCTCTATCCCATTCGGTAACATGCCATGTACTGTCCTCATACAGTTTACATGCGAGTCGAAATTTCGGCAGCACCTCCCCATATTCTCCAGATATATGTAAAATTCAATACTAACTAGTTGCCACATTAATCCATTACACATGGATAGAGGAAACCAATTAGTAAAGAACCACATATCCGGAGAAAATATAGGGAGACACTACCAAATTTCCAACTACATGTAAACTGAAAATGATGACAACCTAAGTACATGGTATGGTACCGAATTGTCCAAAATGGGACAATTTAGGAATCCATAAAGAACAAGCATTTTCAGTCAAATGAATATACTTGTTCAATATAAATTCCTAAACGGGGGGGATACATTGTAAACCACTAGGTGACATAAATACTAATTGTAATTGTATCATGACGGAACATCTAAGAAGAAATGGGTTATAGTGAAACACAATCAATTATTTCAACAGTTTTTTGAAGCATAACTATAAATGAGTACAAAAAACATGTTTATCTCAAAAACATCATACACAGTCTAACATATTTGTACTTCATGTGCAAGAGCTTCACCTAAATGACCCAAGTTGTGTTGTTGTGTATGTAGCTTGCCTAAGCAATCCAGCTGACAACCCCTGAAAAAAAAAAAAAAAAAAAAAAAAAAAAAAACCACAACATCTTAGACACCTTAAAACAAGAGGCCTCAAACAAAAATAGGATGTAATACTCTTGGGGGAAGGGTTCTCTCCCTTAGCATGAATTTCTTGAATGGACATGTTTTCCGGCAATATAAATGTACATGATTGAAATAAGATTTGATGCCAAAAAGTCCCTCTATGATTCAAGAACCATGCATTTAAATGAGGTCCATTGATATTTTTCCCTTTGGGTCTTTTCCATAGTAGAGGTTTTCAAATCATTGTACCAACAACATGTGATCTTAGAAAAGGCTAGTCTGCCTTTTCCATTTTCCTTCATTAAAGTCCATGTGCATTGGTTGAAACTAAAAGAGAAATGCTTTGCTAAGTCAACCTTCCAAAGGAAGTAAAATTTTAATACCATCTGGGGAAACTGGTTATCCAAACCTGTTTAGGTAGAGAGAATTCAAAATATGGATGTTGAAAACCCCTATGAAATCTTCAAGAAATAGAAAATTGCAAAATCTATCAATAATTTCATTGTTTGGTTGTTTTCTATGAGAATGTCAAAAGGTCAACTCCAATTACATAACATACGAAAATTTACATTTAACAGTTTCCAATACTAATTCCATTGTTTGGTTGTTTTGTATGGAAATGTTAAAAGATCAACTCAAATTGTCCACTAACCAAATCATCCAAGTCTTATTATTGACGAATGTTAAATGGAAGTAATCAAATAAATGTGTACCATATACCAAAAAAAGGAGAGCTGTCTGTGTTAACATGTGAACAGATATTAGGAAAACCTTGTATGATATTTTTCTCCATTTACTTGATGGATGTTGTATGATATTTTTCTTCTTTTTCTTTAAATAAAATTCATGCTAACCATAGAAAAGAATGGATCATGCATGTGTATATATGTGCGTATGTGTGTATGCATGGATGAATGGATCATGCATGTGTATATAGATGTATGTCTCATTGTATGTATGTATGCATGCATGGATGATTGGATGGACGGATGGATTGATTGTGAATGTGTGTTTGTATCTATGCATGTGCATGCATGGTTGCATGTATGGATGGATCCACCAATTTTCCCATGTTTCCCCAATGTTTCCTCGAATCAAAGACGCATGCTTTACGCCCCCCATTAAAGGGAAATTTATCATTTGATCCATAAATATACAAATTTACATCTTTTTTGCTATTATTCGACTCTTAAATATGCAAATGTGTATGTTAGCATCTCCTAAACTATCATTGAAAATTTCCAGCATTTTTTCCATGTTTCCTTGATGTTTCTCTAAGTCAATATGACATTTGAAAATCTACATTTAACGGTTTCTTTTTTTCTTTTTTCGCTTGTGTGTGGAAATGATTTTACTCTTTTTTATATATATAGAAAATCTAGGAAACAAAATTGATTACCCCCTTTTTTTGGTTTCCCAAACAGGGAAACTGTCATATAAGGGGAAATCATTTTCTTTTCCATGGTTGTCCACCTTCCTACACAGATGCCATGCTCTGACTAATGGCTATATTGTTGCCTGCTCCAAAAAAATAAAAATAAAAATAAAATTATACATATTCTAAAAAAGATGAACAGTCAAGATTCAGAATCTTTTATATGCCTACCATGTGTGTGGTGATTAAAGGTTGAATAACTAATTCCGTATTCGGCGTTTAACATCTAATACATCCTCATACTGTAGCAATATAATCCCAAAGGAAAAGGCACATGGTTGAAACAAACATTAAGATTACAGCATTTCTGAAGTGGCAGGCTGAGTGTGGCAAAACTGATTCAGGTTTTCAGATTGTGGGAGTGCTGAAATGTGGTCTCTAGTTCATTGATCCCAACAGTCGAAATCAGGGGCTACACTATGGATGCCCCATTCAGCAAATCTCCTAGATTGGAGAAATCCCAACCCTGCACAAATTCTTTGAAGGATCCAATGCCAACAAAATACTGACTTCACTAGTTGCAACCACATCTACAGAGAGACCCAATTTCTCAAAGATGGAAAAGCCCATGTTCCATCAAATCAAAAGTAAAGTAAACAATGGTGCAAAAAGGTGAGGTCACGGAGTTTTGGTTATTCACATAAAAGCTCTGGCCTCTGGGTAAACAAGTTGAGAGAGATTCTAAAGGGTTTAGCAATTTAAATTGCTTTGTACATGGAACCAAAAGGCTAGCAACACTATCCAGGAGCACAAGCGAAGTCACTCTTTCAAATCCAAATCAAGCAACTCAGCAACTAGTTCTGACCACGCCACAAGTTCAGGGTTCTCCAGTTTAGCAGAAGGCAAGACTCACCTACAAACCAAAATAAAATAACACCAACACATCAGTCAGGTTTCTCAAGTCAGGTCATTGAGGATAAATATTCCTAGCCGCAGATCGGCATCTGTACAACTATCCCACCCATGTCTACAACAGCACCTGCATGCAGTTCCATGCTATTCATCATGCCGGCCCCATGATGAATGTTTAGTAGCTCATATTTTTGCATGCCGATCATCAAGCAGCATGTGTAAAAGACAGTGGATGGTTAAAAGGGGCCAACCAATAGCCTGTTTTCGATGTATATGTGCACCACCCAAATTCAAGCCAATCATCAGGTGGATCCCACAAGGTATGATGCCCTCACCCAAATTCAAGGCTACTAGATTGATCATGTGGGCCACAGTTTATGAAACAAATGGAAAGTCACAGGGTAAAAAATAATTAAAAAAAAAAAACATATGGCCAACGACTATGAGGTCAAACTTGCTAAAAGGTGAGTTGTTAGATCATTGCTTTTTATTGGGAACTTGTGGCTCCCATCAAGGTTTTGGGATTCTCTATTGTTCTTGGGATAGTCTTGCACTTATCAGTTGTAATTTCCCTATTGAAATACTAACTTCTGTTATTCATAAAAAATAAAAACTAGGGGCAGAATTTAAAACTTCAGTGATTTCCTTTTCTATGTGGAAACAAAGTCAGATTTTCTTTCTCAGAAACATTGAAAATGAATTCCCCTCCATTGGGAAAAAGCACCTAATTAATGTCTAATTTTGTTGTAAGCTTGTATCAACAAAAAGCCCAACCCTGCAAAGCTTCTGATAGAAACAGAAAGAGATCCCATTATTAAGGGTGGGCTTGGTTGCACAAAATATCATGACATTGAGCTTTGCTAAGCCCACAAGCATGTACCATTGAGCCAATGCATATGCCACCATATGCAAGTATGGCAGACAGGTGCAATATCCAAGCCGCCCACCAAAAGGGTGCCACTGTAGATTCTCTATCCAAAGAATCAAGTCAGTCCACAAGTCAGGTGGGCCACAATTAACTGAAGAAATTTACTATTGTGAAAAAACCAGCCAAAGTTTTCTAACTTGTCAACTTATTTCGAATATCATGATATCCCTACTGAATACACCACCTTTATCTTTGGGCAGTATCATCCACACAGTGAGGTCCAACTGAAGGATGACTTGGATATTGCACCTCCACCACACTGGCTTTGTGGTGGTGTGTGCATTAGCTGACTTGTACGTGTGTGTGGGCTGAGCAAAGCTCCAAGAAATTTCATGATATTTCATTATCAGTCCAATTTGGCGCAAAATATCTTGATATTTCATGAAATCGGGTGCAACCAAACACGCCTTGTGGCCAACTCACCTTTTTCTAAGCTGTCTGCTACTTTCTAACATTCTGGCCCACATGACAGTTTTTTTTTTTTTGAAAGGTGACGATTTTATTAGGCAACAGCCAAAAGGGAACAAAAAACAAAAGCAACTGAAAAGAGACAAAAGACTACACTAAGCTAGAAATACAGCCAACAAGCTCAAACACAAGCCCTCCACGTCAGGAAGCCCACTCTCTGATGAAATTAGAAAGCTATCAAAGAAGTGCGTGGGTGAAAAGCAAAAACCTGCAGGAGATGTTAATGGACGAGAAAGTGCATCATTCAATACATCAAATGGGAAAGGATCCCAACCGTTGCCTAGTACAGGAAGTGAAGTTGACAAGGTGGGTCATCATCAGATCCATCGAAGAACTTGGGTCACAAGGAGAAACCACAAACGGTGTGGTAGCACAGCCAAGGAAATGTTCCCAATCTGGCCAACAAAGGCATTGGATGAAAGGGGGTAGTCGATCCCAACCGTCGATTTGTTTCAAGTGTGGGAAGGTTGGACACTCGAAGAAAGACTGCACCAACTAGACAAATATGGACTTTCACATACATCACCATAAGTAAAAAGTGGGCCACCCATGAAAATCACATGTGGCAAATTAGGTTGGTCCCATCAATGGGTGGGCCGCATCGTTGAAATCAATCGAAAGCCAGTGGTCCTACTCAATGCAGGTGTGTTGCTCACCTAGTGAGTCAATGGACCAAATTTTGATGACATGAAATGATCATGGTGCGACCCATATTTTGTGCAGCTGGGATGTCTTACCAGCATGATGTATTGGCATGAAAGGTGGTGGGCCCTTATGTGATCTTTTCTCATGTTTATGGTCTATATCTATGTATGAAAGATGACTAAGCATGCTGTTAGTTTATTTACATGTATGTGTATAGATCAATAGACATTTTACCTGTTCAAAAAAAAAAAAAAAAAAAAAAAAACAACAACACAAAAACTAGTGAGCTCATGATTGACTACACGCATTAAAAAAGCCACAACAATATTGCTGTAAAAGGAAACTTACAAGTTAAGCCAATACACAAAAAGGAAAATGTACTTGGGAAACAATCCTATTTTAACTCCAATAAAATAGACAATCCATAAAATCAGTGTCGTTAAGTCGCTGTCCCAAAGTCAGATTGATGGAGTAGCTCTAACCTCTGAGAGCTTGTAGTGTTTTGCTTTTGGAGATCTTCTCTTTATTACATGATTACCATTGTATTATTAAATCAAGATCTCCAATACATAATTACTGCTAACTAAAATGAGATGAACTCATTTTTGGACATCTATTGAAAAGGAAAATGGATCTGACTTGTGTTAAGTTGGTTAGTGCAAGCACCCTACAAAAGACTCGAGGCACACTGATGTACTAACTTCGGTCTGCGTAAACCAATTATGTAATCCAAACCCAAAAAAATAAGGGAAGTTCAAAGAGAAAAATGGCACATATGCAGTTTCTGAAACATGGAAATCATGCCCAAATGATAGACAGAAAAAAGAGCTCAAGTTTTTAGTTCTTAACTCATGATTGATTTAACAAGGAATCAAGGCATGGTTTATCAGTCAAAATGCTCCTTATACAAAAGTGTTGCTTTTAACCAGAGATGCAGCCAGATCATAAATAGGCCTTAAGCTACCATGACAAAAGAAACTAAGTTTAGGATTTTCAAATCTAAAATATGAATTGGCATCTATTATTTGAACATGTTATTGAGAACTACCGACTTGAAAATATCTGTCTTGATGATGTAATAGGATAAAAAGAAAAAAAAAATGTTTACTTCAAATAATAGAAAGAAAGTTAAATGTAAACAAAGATCAAGTCTTACATTGGTGCAGCAGATTCAAATCCTTTCATGAAACAAAAACTCAGCACAAAAAATAAATACGTAAATAAAATCAGCTCTCACCTCATATAGAAGGTGCTTCATGCACTCACTAATGAACCATCCTTCATCTCTCAAAGCAACGTTGATTGCGGGATGTAACCACCGAGCATTACTTAGCCATGTATTAATCAATGGATGACCTGCGATGACATGGCACCACCATGTAGGCCCTGCTAGCCCTTCCTAGCATGGAGCTACTAATCTGCAAAAGTTAGATCATCCTCATCATCAGCGAACTCTATAGGCCGTGAAGACCAGTGAGCATCAACTTGCACTTTCTGGATGAGTTCTGAAATTCTATTAATAAAGGAAAATGGAAGAGAGATGTTTACAACCCTGTGCCTTTCATGCAAACACCCATCTTTCTATTTATTGATAGTAGAGTAGTGCACTATGGATACTGTAATAGTAACAACTAGACGAAAATGGTGTGTGCATGAAAAAGATGGGTGTAAATGACACTAACCTAAGAAATGGTATCTATGCATGAAAAGGATCTGAAATATGATTGGAAGTACCTGAACAGCTCTTGCATATGGAGTGCCTGGAATATATAGTGGAAAGGAGATGAGTCCTTTCATGAAAGTGAGGAAATCTTCCAGTATTTTTGAAGTTTGTGGCTCTTCTGGTGTCAATCTCAAGAACTTGTTTTACTATTACATTGAATGTGAACTGAAGAAAGGAACCAAAAAAAAAAAAAAAAAAATTGGTGACTTGAATTTTATTATAATCACATAAGAGGAGAGGAATTGTACATCCACCACCAAAAGTTGATAGCTCACCCCAATATGAATCATTTGACCACATAAGGTTTTGGAAAATGGGATGTACACACCATGCTTCTGATATATATACAAATATCCTTTTTCTATTTTTGGCATATGAGTAGTACGACTAACTACCATTCTTATACCATAAGCATGAGAATAGTAATTTGGCCATTGTAAGTTTTGGAACATGACATGCTCACCCTATGTTTCTGATATATATACAACCTAGTTTCTACTTTTGTATATGAATAGTAAAGATTTGTACTGCTCTTATACCCAAAGTACAAAAATGGTGTTTTCATTCAAAAGGAGTGTGGACATCAGTTCCCTATTTTCTTTTGTTTGAGTGGCTTTCACAGTGTGGTATCAAAATTAATATTCGTGATTTGGACACTCAATTTTAGGGGGTGGAAATATCGATGTCATTGAAAGAACAAAAAATCTTATTTATAATCATGTCTTTAATGATATTTTATACTCTCTCTCTCTCTCTCTCTCTCTCTCTCTCTCTCTCTCTCTCTCTCTTCTCTCTCTCTATCTCTCTCTCTTCTCTCTGTCTCTCTCTCTGCTCTCTCTATGCCTTTCTAGCTTCTTCACAGAAGATAACTTCTTTTTGTCTTTCCATGCATCCATTATCTGGATTGCTATTCTTTCTATATCATTGAGGTACTCAGGCTTTGATTTTGTCGTGCTGACTAGTGTCAGTGCCAAGCTTCTCAGCCTCGTGTGTGTGTCTCCAACAACTACAACATGGAGGATGTTCCTAATATCCCATGGATGGGCTTTGGATAGTTGCATTGCAATGATTCAAATTCATGAATTGAATAATATCATGCATCCAAACATGTCCTTGGGCCTGGCCGCACTAGGTCAGATTTTCAGGCCCAATTAATAAATGGGCCCACTCCATTATCACCTACAAATTAAACCCCACATGAAGGAGCTCCATTGCATGATTCAGACTTTAAAATCTTACCCAAAAAAGGGGATCTTGGGTCCAAGACCCTTCTTGCAAACGGCCCACCATCCTGCCAGTATATTTTTCTTTAACCAAAATACCCTTTCAAGCATTTGATGCATGGTCGCGAGATCTGGTCCACCATTGGCGAACCCTCTCACTTATGTTCCCTGGTCCAAGATCCAGTTGTAAGATGAACGTGGATCATTCCTCAATCATTTTTAACCGTCCGTTTCTTTCATGCATGTGGCCCACTTGATTGAAGGCACTGGTCCAATTTTCGGATCATTACAACATTTTTTATTTTTATTTTTTTATTTTTTTTAAAAAAAAAAAGGAAAGGAAAAACATAGTTCCGAAATCCTGCCCCCAAACAACTACTACATGTTTCGACAAGAGGATCCGTAGATCCGATTATAAAAGAAACCACATCGCAACCGACCATCCCTAACAACCTAAGAAAAAGCCAAAGTCAAGAAATGGCAGGACAAGTATACCAGATTCAAACACAAAAAAAAAAAAGACACATTCCAAAAGCACAGAAAACGATAGGCCTAAACACCTAGAAAGGAACGGAACCAAGATTCCTAGGATCAGCGACCACGAAGAGAGGATTCTTCATCTCACAAGACAATTTCAACACGTCGCTCAGGTCAACAGGCTTCCCCTCAGCTGGGCCCCACTTGAAGTGGTGGGCCAGCTTGGCTACCCAGAGGCTAACAGTCACGAGGCCCAGGTTCTTGCCCGGGCAAACCCGACGACCGGCACCAAATGGCGCCAGCCTTAGGTCGTTGCCCCTCACGTCAACGTTGGCACCGCTGGAGGACTCTAAGAACCTCTCGGGCTTGAACTTGTTCGCCTCATCCCACACGCTCGCGTCGTGGGTGATGGCCCACATGTTGACCATGGCAGTTGTCTGAGCGGGAATGAGCATCCCGTTGCTAAGGACTCTGTGTCTGAGTGGGTGATGGCCCACATGTTGACCATGGCAGTTGTCTGAGCAGATCATTACAACATACACACCCATGACCCACATGAATAACAACTCAGATCTCGAACATGCATGCAGCATGGGGACATGAGTCCGGGAAGAGTAGGACTCTGTGTCGCTATTATAGAGAAGATACATATGATGCATATGTAAAACTCTCAAAATAAGAAAATACAGACATAAAAGGCGAACGTGCGAGAGGAAGGAGGAATATACCTGCAGAAAGAGCTGAAGAGAAATGAGTTTCTCGGTCCTTTTCGCTGATGAGGATGTTGTAGAGACGCTTCTCTCTGCCACTGCTCGATGGCGATGGAAGACGCCGCGGCTTGAAAATGGGAGGAGAAATGGCGCTCGATATTCCTCTTCTAAATAAGATAACCCTTTCAAATCTGAAACAGTGTTTGTTTACCATTGTTTATAACAAAACAATCTGTTAACTGTCGTACATGCAAGAGGGACCATTTTCTGGATGGTTAAGATTATATTATATAAGAAAATTATAAATATTAAATATTGACAACTAGACTGATTATTTGAATGGTCTGGATGACTCTATATCATTGCCATTAGTTTCAAAAATGAGTCACCACTATTTTACATTCTATACAAAACTCACAGTTTTTTAGAGTGGAAAAAAAGCGGTAAACATGGCTTTGGAAAGGGGAGGGCTCAATGGGCCCCACCATGATGGATATGTTTCATCCACGCCGTCCATCCATTTCTCAACATTATTTTAAGATTGATCTCAAAATATGAGCCCAAAATACGTTACGAATAGACCACAAAATGATAAAATGTTAGACGGTTGGACGTCCACCATTCAAAATGGTAGCTATGGCGATGGATTACTAACTTTCAGCGGCGGCTTTTAGCCGTCGGATATAACGACGGATTTTAGCCGTAGCCAAAACTCTCCCAAGTCCGTCGGCTTTGCCCCTTTTTTTGGTAGTGACCTAATCCTAATCTCAACTCCCTAACCTAAACCCAAACCTAAACTTGAAAACCCAAACCTAAACCTGATCCCGAACCCGAACTCGATTTCCTAAACCTTTACCTATTCTCAATTCCCTAAAGCTATAACCTATAACCTAAACTTAAACCTTAACCTAAACCTAAAACCTAAACCTAAACCTTAACCTAAACCTAAACTTATAACCTTAACCTAAACCAAAACCTAGGACCTAAACCTTAACCTATAATCTATAACCTATAACCTAACCTTAACCTAAACCTAAACCTAAAACCTTAACCTAAAACCTATAACCTAAACCTAAACCTAAACCTAAAACCTAAATGTATTCTCAAATCCCTAAACCTAAAACCTAAAACCTAAACCTAAACCTACACTTATAACCTATAACCTAAACCTATAACCTAAACCTAAACCTAAACCTAAAACCCAAACGTAAACCCGAACTCGATTTCCTAAACATAAACCTTAACGTATTCTCAAATCTCGAAACCTAAACCTACACCTAATCCTAATCTCAACTCCCTAACCTAAACTTAAACTTGAAAACCCAAACCTAAACCCGATCCCGATTTCCTAAACCTAAACCTTAGCCTATTCTCAATTCCCTAAAGCTATAACCTATAACCTAAACCTAAACCTAAAACCTAAACCTAAAACCTAAACCTAAACCTAAAACCTAAATGTATTCTCAAATCCCTAAACCAAAACCTACACCTAATCCTAATCTCAACTCCTTAACCTAAACCTAAACTTAAAAACTCAAACCTAAACCCGAACATGAACCCGAACCCGATTTCATAAACCTAAACCTTAACCTATTCTCAATTCCCTAAACCGTAGCCTATAACCTAACCTAAACCTAAACCTATAACCTGCACTTATAACCTAAACCTAAACCTATAACCTTAACCTAAACGTAAAACCTAAACCTTGAAAGTGCCCTGGTTTGTCAAGTTATGTGAGTGTTAAGTCAGATTGTCTACAGAGCCTGAAAGGAAGATCAATTCAAGCATCTGCCTCAACCGGATGTGTGCAAGCTCGCCACAGGTAAATCTAAAGCCTCACATCCCATGACCCAAAACACCAGGTGAATAAAATCCTAAAAAACAAGTTAGAAAATCATAGGGTTTTAAGGTGAGAAAACTTTTTTTTAAAACAGGAAAATCTCTAAGTTTTTCTTACCCTGTCGATTGTATCGATACACATCTCGATATGATCGACCTGCGTTGTTGAGTCCTTGATGCTTCATCGATACCATAAAAAAGAGGACCAAAAATATCCAGCAACCTCATAACATATCTGGACGAATTATCGATGTATCGATACACCTATCGATATCATCGATATTCAAATCTCGAGTCTATCGAAGTCGACTCGATATCATCGACAGACAGATTTTCAGCGTCCCTATTTTTTAAAGAAAATTTTAAATTCCTTCGATATATCGATGCTCCTTCATATATGATCTGAAATCAAACATCGATAAGATCGGAAGTGCATCGATGATATCGATCGAGGGCACGCATTTCTTCCAGCATATTTCAGGGTGGTTTAACTATGATCGGGGGCCCTTTAATAAAATCGATATTCAAATATCGATGACATCGGTACCAGGTCAATTGCATCGAACAAGGACAAACTGTCCAGCAAGCTTAATGAAAAATCCGCTGGATTTATCGACGCCTTGACGCTGATATCGATATCATCGACATTCCAAATTCCAATGATCTTGATGGTTCCCCGATCATTCATGAAAACCTGAAATATTTCAAGTCAAGTCTCTGTCATTTTTAAAGTGTCGATGGATCGAACCTATCATCGATGGAATCAGAATTCGAGATCTGATGACATCGACAATTGTTTCGATTCATCGACCAGCTGGCAAAAGGTTTCAAAAGCGAATGACTTTGAGTTCGAGTCATCGAGCAGACCATCGATGCTATCGAGAGTATACGCTCGATGATATCGAACCTGATCGATGATATCGAACTCAGTCATAAATGTGACCGTTTTATATCCGTTGGAACCTTTTGCCTATATATAGAAGACTTGTTTATTGTTGTTGGGAGAGAAAGAAGAGAGTGCTTTTGTGTGTTTCAACTTATATCTTATATTCAAAGCCCTTTCTCTCAAGGGAGTTCATCCTCCAATCCACCTTCATCATTGATATTCAATAGAGTGGATTGGAGAATGAACTTCCGCATTCAAGGATCCTCCAACTACTACCTTAATGGCAAATCATTAAGCTGGGATGCCTTGAATGCATAAGATTGGAATCGCTTTATCTTTCTGATAGGAAAATATTTTGAGAGTAGGATTCCATCTTGACCTTGACCCAACCCAACCCGAAGCCGAGTATTGGTATATCATTTTGTGTTGCAGATCAAGGGAGCAGAAGACTCTTCGTCAACAAGGAGGAGGAGATCTTCGGCATTGTGTTTATCGAGACTCATCAACTTATTTGTAAGTATCTAGAGTCCAAGAGGACACTTGTGATCATTCCTTTGTAGGATTGAGTCTTAAATGGTTCTCACCCTTTAAAGTCCTCAAGGAGGCCTCCAGCGGGAGTGTACGTGGTGGGTGCGTTGTGTGGACCCTTGCTCTGTGGAGAGCATAAACATCTGGTTGAAGGTGAACCAGCAAAACCTTAGGTTTGAGGCCAACCGCTGTGAAACCTTAGGTTTGAGGTGAACCATGTAGAAACCTCTGGTAGGGTCTTATGGAAGATCCTTAGCCAGTGTGCCTAAAAGTGGGTGCATTGTGTTGACGCTTGCTCGTGATAGCATAAACAGTCAGCCTCAGTATAGGTTGTAAAGGTTGAAGGTAAACCTGATTTAAAACCTTAGGTTAGAGGTGAACCGCTGTGAAACCTCCTTAGTGAAATTCGGCACACTCAAGGGTTGAGTGTGTCTGCCGGGAGTGGAGTAGACTGATCGTTGAACCACTATAAAAGTGACTGTGTTTGAGATTGCTATTTTCTGAATGTGTGATTTACTTTAATACTTTCATACCTGAATATCTGAGATCACACCTCACACACAAACACAGTCATATCCATCATAAACTAGTTTGCATACTATTCGCTTATTAAATAGTTTGTGATTGGATCCTCTACCAGGCTTGGAAGCCAGTGGAGTTATTTTTGAGTAATCTCAATATGAGCTTGTTGTTAGGATTAGTGCAATAGGATTTTAAATAAATCATTAAAAACTTTAAAAGTCCTATTCACCCCCCTCTAGGGCATATTGGCATATTCCTTCTTCAAGTAGTGCGGTCTTCACCGTCATTTCAAACCTAAACCTAAACCCAATCCCGAACCCGAATCTGAATTCCTAAACCCTTAGCCTAAACCTAAAACCCAAACGTAAACCCGATCTCGAACCCGAACCTGATTTCCTATACCTAAACCTTAACGTATTCTCAAATCCCTAAACTTAAACCTACACCTAATCCTAATCTCAACTCCCTAACCTAAACTTAAACCTAAACTTGAAAACCCAAACCTAAACCCGATCCCGAACCCGAATCTGAATCCCTAAACCTAAAACCCAAACGTAAACCCGATCTCAAACCCGAACCCAATTTCCTATACCTAAACCTTAATGTATTCTCAAATCCCTAAACTTAAACCTACACCTAATCTTAATCTCAACTCCCTAACCTAAACTTAAACCTAAACTTGAAAACCCAAACCTAAACCCGAACCCGATTTCCTAAACCTAAACTTATAACCTTAACCTAAACCTATTCTCAAATCCCAAAATCTATAACCTAAACCAACCTTAACCTAAACCTAAACCTTAACCTATAACCTAAACTCAATTCCCTAAACCTTAACCTATAACCTAACCTAAACCTAAACCTATAACCTACACTTATAACCTAAACCTAAACCTATAACTTTAACCTAAACATAAAACCTAAACCTAAACCTATACTTATAACCTAAACCTATTCTTATAACCTAAACGTATTCTCAAATCCCAAAACCTATAACCTAAACCTAAACCTAAACCTAAACCTATAACCTAAACCTAAAATCTAAACCTAAACCTACACTTATAACCTATAACCTAAACCTATAACCTAAACCTAAACATATCACCCAAACGTAAACCCGATCTCGAACCCGAACCTGATTTCCTAAACCTAAACCTTAACGTATTCTCAAATCTCTAAACCTAAACCTACACCTAATCCTAATCTTAACTCCTTAACCTAAACCTAAACTTGAAAACCCAAACCTAAACTCGAACTCGAACCCGATTTCCTAAACCTAAACTTATAACCTTAACCTAAACCTATTCTCAAATCCCAAAACCTATAACCTAAACCTAAACCTAAACCTTAACTTACAACCTAAACCTTAACTTATAACCTTAACCTATAACCTAAACTCAATTCCTTAAACCTTAACCTATAACCTAACCTAAGCCTAAACCTATAACCTAAACCTAAACCTATAACCTAAAACCTAAACCTAAACCTATAACCTAAAACCTAAGCCTAAACCTAAAACCTAAATGTATTCTCAAATCCTTAAACCTAAACCTCCACCTATTCCTAATCTCAACTCCTTAACCTAAACCTAAACTTGAAAACCCAAACCTAAACCCGATCCCGATTTCCTAAACCTAAACCTTAACCTATTCTCAATTCCCTAAAGCAATCTATAACCTAAACTTAAACCTAAAACCTAAATGTAGTCTCAAATCCCTAAACCTAAACCTACACCTAATCCTAATCTCAACTCCTTAACCTAAACCTAAACTTGAAAACCCAAACCTAAACCCCAACCCGATTTCCTAAACCTAAACCTTAACCTATTCTCAATTCCCTAAACCGTAACCTATAACCTAACCTAAACCTAAACCTATAACCTACACTTATAACCCAAACCTAAACCTATAACCTAAACCTGTAACCTTAACCTAAACCTATAACCTCTTTTAATTTATTGCTTAGTTTCAATAAGATTGTACATAATCTGTTGCAAAGGAAAAGAAAAGGGCTTAGTTTTTGAGTTCTTTTAAGCCTCCTTATCATCCATGCATGGCACTGCAAACCTTTACTAAACTGTAACTCTAATCGGAACTTTATGTGCAATCCGATTAAGTGCATTAACATCTAATACTATCTTATTCCTTTGCAGGATAACATTGCTGTATTTATGGGCCCTTGTGTTGCGATTCTTGTTCTCATCATCATTGGACTCATGCATGGGAATCAAGGATGTATCCCTTTTAACACATGCCCCTTTTTACAAAGCTTTAATTTTTGTTCTTGTTTCTATTAACTTGAATTGAAACACTTTTTGCATTATTTGCTTGCATTACTTTTATTTTAATGATCAGTTTTATTTTAAACACTTTTTTGGAAGAAAAAAGAAAAGTGAATGAAGTTTCTGCAATTCTTCATGATTCTGAATTATGATATTTTGTTGGTTGAATATTTTTTTATTAGATGAAAGACAAAAAGAAAATTGTTGTTGATTTTCTTTTTATTTTACTTATTAATGCAAGAAAATTTTTGACAGCTTTTAGGTCGTCCATATTTTTCTAAATATTCAAATCTGAGACGGTCCATAACCGTCCTTTTAAGGTTCATCAGAGACTGACCATCCTTTTAAGGTTCATCAGAGACTGCTCCTGACCATCCTTTTTAAGGACGGTCCAGGACCGTCTTTTCAAGGTTCATCAAAGATGTTATAACCTTTATATTTATTGACGGTCCATGACCGTCCTTTACAGACAGTCCATAACCGTCCTTTAAATGTCCATAGAAATGATGGTTCATGACCGTCCTTTAAGTAATATGACGCCCCAAAATACGACGGCCCTTGCGATAGTCCAAGACCGTCCTTTATCGTCTTTCGAGACGGTTTTCAACCGTCTTTTTTTTTGTTTTGGTGTAGTGTATCAAGTACTTCATAATTGGGGGATCCGACGATGGTGGTTGTGCATATGTAGTAATGTGCTGAACAGTAGCGGAAATAAACTAAACTTTTGGCTTCAGACTTGTTCAAGTATGATTGGACATAAGTGAAGTGACTAAACTAAGAAGTTAAATTAAATAGATAAGTATTGTTGCTTTGTAGAGAGATTAATTGTTTATAATGAGGACTTGAGCTCTCCTTTGAGTGTTGCTTTTATAAACTTTTGAGAAGCAATAGTTACGCCTTAGTTTCATAATATAAGAAATTTGGATAGTTGGTCGTACAAATCTCTTTAATGCTTTATATGAGTGTGGCTCATTGTATTAGGCTATGTGTATAAGAGATTACGTATGCCTCTTACTATTTTGGTTGTGCATATGCATGTTTACTAAAGTCTCTAGATCACAAGGATCTGACATTTAATACTTGCAAGAGATTTCCTTTGATGAGACTTACTCTGTAGAGAGTCATTTTTTATAAAACTTTAACATTAAATGTTACCATATGTACAAGTCTCTAGCTCTTCCCTTTAAAGTTCATCTACATTGCATGTGACATGGCTGCCACGTGGCTTCTTTTGGATTGTTTGATCTGATTTTGGTCGGTCAAGTGTTAATAATGCCCCTATGTCTCTTGCATTCGGAGAATGTAAAGAGAATTTAAATGGCATTTTAGTGGTTCATTTTTAAATCAATAGTTGGCACGGTCGTTTAGCTGTTGCATTGAATATTTTAGTTGTTAATTTAGCTATTCTAGTGAAGTTGGCCATTAAGTTGGTTGTTTCGGTAGTTGAAATTTTCTTGTCGGCCAAATTGACCGAGATGTTTTTAATATTAGGCCATGATGATTCTCCATGTAAACATTGTGGTTTGCTTAGAGCGGTGCATTGGTCTACTGCATAGATCTTGTGACAGCATGGTTCATATAACATGTACTTACACGACACATCTTTTGACGGATTATCTTTGTGAGGAATTAGCTTTTGATGCGGATGATGCGGTCGTAGTGGTTTTTTGTATGGCTTATTTAGAGCACTATGTCAATTAGTTGTATGAATGTTTTGGCAACATTGTTCACATAACACATGTCTCGACGGCATATCTTTTAACAAATTTTCTTCACGAGTGATTGATTTTCATCATTGCTGGGTTTCTAAATTCAACTTGTCCATTTTATTCGATCATTTTTCTAAAAGCCATTTTTTGGATGTTGATATACTATTTGTGGTTTGTTTTGATTTTTTTAGATTGACCATGATAAGAGTCATGTTTTCGAATGTTCAGTAACCCTCCGATTATGAGATTGGTAGGTTGCCTTGTGCGTTGAATTGATTAAATTTTCATGATCCAATCGTTGTGGTGGTACTATAAGCACCAAACATTGAGTCATGAGATTAATGTTAGGTTGGTCCCTGAGGCATCGAAGGTTGCCACAGGGTGTATTGATCATCTGTAATTTTATAGCATTGTTAGCAACACCGATGGCATTTGGATAGACTTCAACTCGTTCAATTGAAATTCATCTACACCACATGTGGCATGTTTAAATAACATTATTAATGCAAATTTAACATAATAGTTTATTCCAATTGGGAGTATAGAGTGGATTTCTCACAAACATCAGGGTGGCTTACTTAGCTTCCGACGGCCGTGTCCGGTTTTCACAGAATCCAAAGGAAAGAGTGAGGAGTCCTATTCTCGCACTTCTCCATCTCCGATGGTAACCTTCTTCCAGCAGTCTTTGTTCCGCTCTCCAGTGGATCCTTCGTCGAACTATCCTGCTGCTGATTCATTTAGTGATGGGGAAGAAAAAATTGCCTTCAAATCCTTGTGCTTCACTGGAAGAGTGGAAGGCGTTGTGGTAAATCATAGAATCAACGCTGAGAAACATCACCCGCAGTTTATGGCAGCAGCAATGTAACGCCACGTCCAACCAGCACAGTGTCCTGTGGCGTCCACATAGGATTTATCGTAGGACTATTCGTTTAAATTACCCATGGTGAGGAACCGCAAGTAAATTAATATAGGATCAGCCCAATTGAGTAGACCAGATGGGTCATGATAGGACCTAGTGCGGGCCGCCAACGCAGATGGCCGTTTACACTTAGCAACAGCCCGTGCAGGCCATACAGCGATCAAGGAAGGTCGAAAAAATTTTAAAATTTAGGGAACCGAAGATCTCGCTGGGCTTGTGGTCCAACGCGGACCACGAACTCAGTGGACACCCAGGAATTAATTATCCATGTCGTTCTAACAGCACTTGTCAAATGCAACCCACCCAAGGCCAGCATTAAAATCTAGCACTCTTAAATGAAACTGAAATGTGAGACGTTTCAGCCGTCGAATTTCTTCTAAATTTACAGAGAAGGTCTAATGTATTTTTCTACACCTGTCCAAAAAATCTAGGACCCGATCATGGAACGGTGACCGTTGATGGCAAATCGAACATGTACGATCAAACTCCATATCCAATCGTTTCCAAATTTTGTATGACCCTTCATCGGGACATGGAGCATATATCCTATAAGTTTCATGGCCAGAGGGCCACCAGAACTGCCCCAATCACCGGAATTGACCCCATAGGGACATTTAAAGATCGGAACCGTATGGTCAGACCCCATATCCGTTCATCCATTTGTTACCAAATTTTTCATGACCCCTCATCGAGCCATATGACACCTACACACCAAATTTGGTGGCCAAGGGGGGTGTTAGGGCCGCCCCGAACCCAATAAGGAGTCCTAGAGGGTCATTGTGGGCATTTTAGGAAACTTAAGGCCAAGAGGCCCAAGTCTAGGAAATAAAGTCCTAGCTCTCTCATAACTCCCTCCTTTACTACAACTACCAAAGAGAGTAAAGGGAGAGCAAGAGAGTAAAGAGAGAAGAAAGAGAGAGTGAAGAAGAGCAAGGGTGGACCATATATCGAGGTGGGGCCCAAGGAAACCCCATCTTGCAACTCCCTACCTCTTCAACAAGAAAGCCCTTCACCACAATCGCAAGAATCGCTCCGTTGATCATATAGGTAAACCCCTCACCCTTTTTCTTGAAACCCTTGAATTGAGAAGGGATTTGCATGAAATTCTAACATGCAAATGTGTGCTTTTGAGATTTCGGCCGATCGACCCCAAATACACACTCCTAGGTCGTCTTCCAACTCTTTAACGATCCATAGGTGCGGACTATTATCCTTAGCTGGCCTAACACCAACTATACCATGAGCCTAATGATTTTGAATGCTTGAATGATGTATTTGAAAATTCTAGAGAAAACCTAGGAATTGTATGTTTTGCTTGGATTGCACGGAATGGTATGTTTTATTTAGTACTCACATGATGTTGTTCTTACCTCTCACATTGCTACAATGGTGATTACATGCTCATGTCTTGTTAATTTTCTCATAAGGTATTGTTTTATAACATGTACAATTCCTTAATTCTTCTGTTATTTGATTACATGAAGTGTGGGAAGTGCTTAGCTTCCTCACTAACCCACACCACACACTTGCACCCTTAATTCACATCATGATTTGCTTTGCTTGGTAGAGCAATTCGAGATTCTATGTTGGAAGATATGAGCGTATGCTTCTACCGACTCGTGAGCTGATCCACGGACTCGTGAGCTGGACATGGTGGAATGGGACACTGTGGCCGAGCTATCGGCCTACGCTGGGGAGAGGCCGCGAACGATCCCTTTCTTAGCACTCCTCATGTGCTTGGAGTCGGGGATGGGGAACCCGACGAGATCAAGGATCGCGGTGCCCTGGCCTCGCACGTTGAGGGGCCTTGGTACCGCAACCAGTTCAGGGCATTTGATACATGGGGTGTATCAGTTTTCCTAACATGCTGATGAATGGAATTAACTAAGAACTTGGCTAACATTATCATCGCATCGTTTTAGATAGGTTGGCGACTCAGCAATTGAGGTCACTCTGAGGGAATGTTGGTCATACGAGATCGTTTGATGGAGTCACTCGAGGGAGTGTTGTGGCGAGGGCATGCATCATATCATCTATCATGCATATGTATTAATAAGACTAGTTAGGTATTTATGAATTATTGGTTTTCATTAAGTTCATAATGTAATTGATGCCTGTTACAACTTAAGATTAATAGCACCCACTGAGTTGATCACTCACTCCCACTCTGGGACGGTGTTTTAAAACACCAACCAGACTTGCCCGTAGAAGCAGGTGATGCAGAGTATAAGGAGCCTGATGATGCGAGCCTCAAGGAGGAGGATGAGTTCTCCTACTTCCAGTTGATGAGCGGGTCTTCGTCGGCTTAGTAGATTGGACGTTGGATTGCTAAGTAGTAGACTCAGCTTTATTCTTTTGGACATACTATTCTTTTGTGATTTTGTTGGACAACGCCTAGTGCGACCCATGTATATTTTTGGACCAGTATATATATACTTGATCTCTTTCATTTCAGTAGACATGTGTGGTTGTGCTTCATGTATGCACGACCCCCCATTTCCAGGGCGTTACAAGTTAGTATCAGAGCATGGTTTGGAAGTAATTAGGCCATGGGTCATGAGCTCACTGACTATTGCGGGAGGACAGATCACTCCGACCCATATTGTTTTGCAAGGATGAGGGACCTTGGTTTCACGCCACCTCAGCGCAACAATAGACCTCCACGGCAAGCATTACAGATTCTACCTCTATGGACGATGGGGCCTAGCCAGCAGTTTCGTCGTCCCCCTTTATCACAAGTTAGGCCACCACAACGGCCTATGCAGCGGTCGAACCTTCCACAGCAGGCACGAGTACATGCACTGGCGGCAAAGGGCCAAGATGCAGTCACCCCCACTCCTACGACCTTCGAGGTGACGGCCCACATACAAGGTACTCCCATATTTCTATTACTGGATACCGGGTCCACTGCTTCTCTCGTTTCGCATGCAACCGTCAAGCATCTAGGACTACACCCTACTCCATTCGTAAAGATCATTACCGTCACCGGTACTTTCTCAGAAGTAACGAAGATATGTTCGTGATTGTCCCATTGACTTAGGATGCAAAGTGGTGCTTGTGGATTTGATAGTGACCAAGATCTTCCATTATGACGTCATCCTGGGCATGGACTAGTTGATCATGATGAAGGCAGAGATTGACTGTGACACTCTGATAGTGAAAATATACGAAGACGATAGCACTTCTCTCACATTACAAGTCCAGGTTAGCCACGATCGTAGGATTTTGTGTTATGCTTCATTGGAGGACGTTATGATGGGCCCTCGATAACATGCACACCCGTGGTCCAAGATTTTTGGGACGTGTTTAAGGTCATACCTAGATTTCCTCCTCGACGTGAGATAGGCTTCACGATCGATCTGACTCCGGGTGCCACGCCCAATTCCTTGCCTACTTACCACATGCCCCCGTGTGAGATGGAAGAACTCGGGTCTCAGATTGACAACTTGCTAGAGTCAGGCTTCATCCGACCCATCGTATTACCATGGAGAGCCCCGATCCTATTCATGAAGAAGAAGGACGGCTCATTACGTTTATGCGTAGATTACAGGAGATTGAACCAAGTGACGGTTCGGAACAAATGCCCGTTGCCCAGAATTGACGACTTGTTTGACCAGCTGAGGGGTGCTCAATACTTTTCAAAGATCGATCTACAATCAGGGTACCATCAGCTGCGAGTCAGGGACGAGGATATACAGAAAACGGCTTTCAAAACCTATTTTGGCCATTATGAGTTCCTAGTTATGTCGTTCGGGCTCACCAATGCTCCAACTGTATTCATGGACCTCATGAACAGAGTCTTTAGGTCGTTCTTATACAGATTCGTCATCGTGTTTATCGACGACATATTGATTTATTCAAAGAGCCGTGAAGAACATGAAGAGCATCTAAGGGAAGTCCTCGAAACCCTTAAGAAAAATCAGTTGTTTACACAATTTAGGAAATGCGACTTCTGGAAGGAGGAGGTCAAATTTCTAGGACATGTAGTGTCCAAAGAAGGAATATCTGTGGATCTCGCCAAGGTGGCGGCCGTGCAGGATTGGAAGTAACCGAAGTCGATCACAAAAGTGAGAAGCTTTCTCGATCTCACCGGCTATTATCGAAGATTCATTAGAGACTTTTCAAAAATAGCTCGGCCGCTATCCCAGTTGACTCGGAAGGACCTCAAATTTGTCTTGAATGAGAAGGCGGAGGCGGCCTTCCAAGAGTTGAAAGATAAACTGACGTCGGCACCTGTACTTGTGCTGCCTGAGCAAGGGGTCAAGTACACTATCTATACGAACGCCTCTCAAGTGGGCTTGAGTTGCGTGCTCATGCAAAAAGATAGGGTAATTGCTTATGCATCTCGGAAGTTAAGGAAACATGAGGAGAACTACCCTACACATGACCTCGAGCTTGTGGCGGTAGTTTTCGCATTGAAAATATGGAGACATTACTTCTATGGTGATGAGTTTAAGCTCTTCTGCGATCATCAGAGCCTCAAATACATCTTCACTCAGAAGGATCTAAATATGAGACAGCATCGCTAGATGGAGACGTTGAAGGACTTCAAGTTTGATGTCTCGTATCACCCTGACAAGGCAAATTTGGTGGCGGACTCCCTGAGCCGCAAAAGGGCGCTTGAATTCGCGGCCCCGCTCATGGTGAGAGAGTGGGACATGGTAGAATTTGTACGGCTTCGACATGAAGCTAACCATGGAGGAGCCATACGAGGTCATAGTCCACATTCAGGCCCAGCCAATGATTAACAGTAAAATTGTTGAAGCCCAGGAGGGCGATGAGTTATTGAAGAAGATGAGAGAAAGAACAAAGAATGATGTAGAGTCTGAGTGGATGATCAGTACCGATGGGGATTTCGGTACCAAGGCTGCCTTCGTGTTCCAAATCTTCAAGGACTACAGGAAGAGGTTCTAAACGCCGCTCACAACTCCAAGTTGGCGATGCATCCTGGTAGTACCAAGATGTACTGGGATCTAAGGCGAAACTATTGGTGGGACAACATGAAGAAGGAGATAGCGGAGTATGTGTCCCGATGCCTCACCTGTCAACAAGTCAAGGCCGAACACCGCCTACCACCGGGCCTTTTGCAACCAATGCCCATAGCAGAATAGAAATGGGACTTTATATCAATGGATTTTATTTCCGGGTTGCCCAAGATTAGGAAGGAACATGACTTCATATGGGTGATCATGGACCGGTTAACCAAATCAGCCCATTTTCTGCCGATAAAGATTTCTAACTCTGCTGATGATTTGCCAAGTTATATATCAAAGAGATAGTGCGACTTCATGGTGTCCCATTGAAAATTGTGTCAGACCGGGACACACGATTCGCGTCGATCTTCTGGACTCGCATCCAAGAAGCCATGGGGGTGAAGTTGAAGTTTAGCACCGCCTTTCACCTGCAAACAGATGAGCAAACTGAGCGGGTGAACCAAATATTGGAAGACATGTTGCAAGCTTGTGTACTGGACTTTCAGGAGAGTTGGGATGACTGTCTCCTGTATGTCGAGTTCGCCTATAACAATAGCTTCCAAGCTAGCATCGGTATGACACCTTACGAGGTTTTGTATGGGCGTCCGTGCCAAGCCCCGCATTGTTGGGAAGAGATTGACGAGAAAAGCTTGCTAGGACCAGATTTGGTGTGGATTATGACTGAGAAGATTGGAATTATCCAGCGCCGCCTCTTGACGGCTCAAAGCAGGCAGAAAAGTTATGCCGACACGAGGCGAAAAGACTTGAAATTTGAAGCTGAGGACCACGTATTTCTCAAAATCTCCCCAATGAAGGGTGTTTTACGCTTCAGCAAGAAGGGAAAGCTCACGCCACTGTTCATCGAGCCCTTCTAGATTTTGGACTGAGTTAGTGCGGTTACCTATCGCTAGGCACTACCCCCGCCTCTCGTCGGAGTGCATAACGTCTTCCATATATCAATGTTGAAGAAGTACGTCCCCGATCCTTCGCACATCATCAAGTGGGAACATATGGAGCTCAAAGAAAATGTCACATACATTCTCCGACCCACTCGAATACTGGATAGGAAGGAGCAAGTCCTACGCAAAAAGGTCATCCCATTGGTCAAAGTACTATGGACCCACCACGATGAAGAAGAGGCCACTTGGGAAACAGAAGCAGAAGTCCTCAAACATTACCCCAGCTTTCTTCAGCAATATAAACAGGTACAAATTTCGAGGATGAAATTTATTTATAAGGAGGGTAATTGTAACGTCCCGTCCAACTAGCACAGTGTCCTGTGGCGTCCACGTAGGATTTGTCACAGGACCATTCATTTAAACTACCCGTGGTGAGGTACCGCAAGTAAATTAATCTACGATTAGCCCAATTGAGTAGACCAGACGGGTCATGATAGGACCTAGTGTGGGCCGCCAAGCCAAATGGCCGTTTACACTTAGTAATAGCCCGTGCGGGCCATACAGCGACCAAGGAAGGTCGAAAAATCTAAAAAATTAGAGAACGGAAGATCTCATTGGGCTTGTGGTACATCGCGGACCACGAACTCAGTGGACACCCAGGAATTAATTATCCGTGTCGTTCCAGCAGCACTTGTCAAATGCAACCCACCCAAGGCCAGCATTGAAATCTGGCACTCTTAAATGAAACTGAAATGTGAGACATTTCAAACATCAAATTTCTTCTAAATTTACAGAAAAGGTCTAATGTATTTTCCTACACCTGTCCATAAAATCTAGGACCCAATCGTGGTACGTTGACCGTTAATCGCAAATCGGACCCGTACGATCAAACCCCATATCTGATCGTTCCCAAATTTTGCATTACCCTTCATCGGGCCATGGAGCACCTATCCTATAAGTTTCACGGTCAGAGGGCCACCAGAACTACACCAATCACCGGAATTGACCCCACAGGACCATTTAAAGATCGAAACCGTTTGGTCAGACCCCATATCCGTTCATCCGTTTGTTCCCAAATTTTTCATGACCCCTCATCGGGCCATGCGACACCTACACACCAAATTTGGTGGCCAAGAGGGGTGTTAGGGCCACCCCAAACCCAATAAGGAGTCCTAGAGGGTCATCGTGGGCATTTTACGAAACTTAAGGCCAAGAGGCCCAAGTCTAGGAAATAAAGTCCTAGCTCTCTCATAACTCCCTCCTTTACTACAACTACCAAAGAGAGTAAAGGGAGAGCAAGAGAGTAAAGAGAGAAGAAAGAAAGTGAAGAAGAGCAAGGGTGGACCATAGATCGAGGTGGGGCCCAAGGAAACCCCATCTTGCAACTCCCTACCTCTTCAACAAGAAAGCCCTTCACCACAATCGCAAGAATCGCTCCGTTGATCATATAGGTAAACCCCTCAGCCTTTTTCTTGAAACCCTTGAGTTGAGAAGGGATTTGCATGAAATTCTAACATACAAATGTGTGCTTTTGGGATTTCGGCCGATCGACCCCAAATACACACTCCTAGGTCGTCTTCCAAGTCTTTAACGATCCATAGGTGCGGACTATTATCCTTAGCTGGCCTAACACCAACTATACCATGAGCCTAATGATTTTGATTGCTTGAATGATGTATTTGAAAATTCTAGAGAAAACCTAGGAATTGTATGTTTTGCTTGGATTGCACGGAATGGTATGTTTTGTTTAGTACTCACATGATGTTGTTCTTACCTCTCACATGAATTGCTACAATGGTTGATTACATGCTCATGTCTTGTTAATTTTCTCATAAGGTATTGCTTTATAACATGTACAATTCCTTAATTCTTCTGTTATTTGATTACATGAAGTGTGGGAAGTGCTTAGCTTCCTCACTAACCCATACCACACACTTGCACCCTTAATTTACATCATGATTTACTTTACTTGGTAGAGAAATTCGAGATTCTATGTTGGAAGATATGAGCGTATGCTTCTACTTGTATCGGATGATAACCCTGATTGTGGCATGCTACAAAATTACCCTCAACCCTTTGGTTGGTCAGGAAAATGAGGAGAGTGAAGGTGGCCCTGTTGGTAAGGCTATCCTGAGGCTAAACCCATGAATTTGGGCGAGTGCGTATGGGCGACAGTAGTTAGACTACATTGGTCGCTCATACCCGATGTTGTCTGTCACATGCTTGCCTGAACTCGTGTGGTCTAGCCTACTTACTGACCCACCTTGTTTGTTAACCATGTCTACTCACTTATGTATGAAACCTGGAACACCCTACAACCGTTGTAGCCCAGTGATAACCAAATTGAATTCGATCCACCGACTCGTGAGCCGGACATGGTGGAATGGGACACTGTGGCCGAGCTGTCGGCTACGCTGGGTTGACGAGCCTCCCCGTAGTGACCGCGAGCGATCCCTTTCTTAGCACTCCTCATGTGCTTGATGTCGGGAATGGGGAACCCGACAGGATCAAGGATCGCGGTGTCCTAGCCTCTCACGTTGAAGGGCCTTGGTACCGCAACTAGTTCAGGGCATTTGATACGTGGGGTGTATCAGTTTCCCCAACCTGCTGGATGAATAGAATTAATTAAGAACTTGGTTAATATTATCATCACATCGCACTAGCTAGGTTGGCGACTCGGCAGTCGAGGTCGCTCTGAGGGAGTGTTGGTCATAAGCGATCGTTAGATGGAGTCGCTTGAGGGAGTGTTGTGGCGAAGGCATGCATCATATTATCTATCATGCATATGCATTAATAAGATTAGTTAGGTATTTATGAATGATTGCTTTTCATTAAGTTCATAATGTAATTGATGCCTGTTACAACTTAAGATTAATAGCACCCACTGAGTTAATCACTCACTCCCACTCTGAGACGATGTTTTAAAACACCAACCAGACTCGCCCGTAGATACAGGTGATGCAGAGTATGAGGAGCCCGACAACGCGAGCCTCGAGGAGGACGAGTTCTCCTACTTCCAGTTGATGTTCGTCGGATCAGTAGATTGGATGTTGGATCGCTGAGTAGTAGACACAGCTTTATTCTTTTGGACATACTATTCTTTTGTGATTTTGTTGGGCAACGTCTGGTGCACCCATGTATATTTTTGGGCTATATATATATATTATATATATATATATTATATATATATATCACACACACACACACACTTGATCTCTTTCATTTCAGTAGACATGTGTGATTGTGCTTCATGTTCCAGGAAATTCCATGCTGCGCATTTAAACTTGATTAAACGCATATTAATGAAAATCAGTTATAAGTGATACTTGGGAACTCAGGACTCGAGTGTATGCGCGACCCCCGATTTTCAGGGCGTTACAAGCAATTAGGGATGGAAACAAAGTGTTTCTCCCACCTTCTGTTTCCAAAGGAAACAATTCAGATAGAAAACGCAAGGATTCGAGCATCTTCAAATGCTCAAAGAGCTTACTGCTCGTTGATGCCATTTCCTTCCATGAAGCGAGTGTTGGGTTTTTTCAAAATAAGAAGAAAAGAAAATTGGAAAAGAAGGGTTGTGGCTTTGGTGATTGTTGGTGTAAATGGTGATGCCTCTTGGTAAATGGAGCATCTTTTGAATTTGAAATGGAGGGATGCCATTGTTAGAAAGACATTACCATTCACCCCAACAAAATGGGATAGCAGAACGGAAAAATAGGTATCTCATAAATATGGTAAACTCTATGTTCAATAATGTGGGTTTTAGTTCAGGATTTTGGGGAGAAGCCCTATTGAATGTCTGTCATATCTTTAATAGGATGCCTCACTCTAAGACTTGTAAGACTTTATATGAACTATGGAAGAATAAGATTCCTAACATCTCATACTTCAAGGTATGGGGTTGTAAAGCCTTAGTTAGGCTTACTGATCCTAAAAGGCCCAAGACAGGGTTGAGATCTTTTGAGTGTATTTTCATAGGATATGCACAAAATAGTAAAACTTATAGGTTTCTAGTTGTAGAGTCTAATCATACAATCCCGATAAACACTATAATATAATCTAGAGATGCCGAGTTTTATGAAAACTCATTCTCTTCTATAACTAGAAAAGAGACAAGACCTCAAGATCCTAGTACAAATAGTAGTTCTCATATACCCGATCAAGATATCAGCAGTCTCGATAAAGAGGACATAGAACCTAGAAGGACCAAGAGAATCAGAAAAGGTACATCTTTCGGACTCGACTTCTACCTTCTGCTAATAGAAGGAGATAAAGATAACATAACAAAGGAAACCATGTTGATTTGTAACATAGAAAATTATCCAATAACAATAGATGATGCACTTAAATCTCAGGATGCTTCCTTTTGGAATAAAGTTATAAATGATGAGATGGATTCTATATTGCAAAATGAAACATGGAAACTTGTGGATCTGCCCCCAAGATAAAAGTCAATAAGCTGTAAATGGATTTTCAAAAGAAAATTAAGACCAGATGGAACTACAGAAAGGTTTAAGGCTAGATTAGTGGCTAGAGGATTTACATAAAAAGAAGGTATTGATTTTTTCAATACCTATGCTCTAGTAGCAAGGATATCTACTATCCGAGTTTTAGTTGCTCTAACACCCATTCATAAGTTAAAAATCCATCAGATGGATGTAAAGACAATCTTTCTAAATGGTGACCTCGATGAAGAGGTTTATATGGAGTAACCAGAAGGTTTTATAATTTCAGGACAGGAAAATAAAATGTGTAAATTGATCAAATCATATATGAACTTAAACTAGCACCAAAGCAATGACATGAAAAATTGGATAAAGTAGTCACCTCATATGACTTTAAGATTAATGAATCTGATAAATGTGTATATTCAAAATTCTCTGATAATAAAGGAGTAATTATATGTCTCTATGTAGATGATATGCTAATCTTTGGTACATGTTTAGAAGTTATAAATAACACTAAAAGATTCTTATCATCTAGTTTTGACATGAAAGATATGTGTGAAGCTAGTGTGATTTTAAGTATCAAGCTATTAAGAAACAATGATGGTATAACTCTATCTCAATCACATTATATTGAGAAGATACTCAAAACGTTTGATCACTATGATAAGAACCCAGTTTCTACTCCTTTTGATTCTAATATCAAGTTAATTAAAAATTAAGGTCCTAGTGTATCTCAGTTAGAGTATTTCAAGGTCATTGGCAGTCTTATGTATGTCATGATTTCTACTCGACCTAATATTGCTTTTGTAGTAGGTAAAATTGAGTAGGTTTACAAGTAATCCAAGTTTAGATCATTGGAATGTTGTTTCTAGAGTACTCAGATACTTGAGAAAAACTATTAATTATGGTTTACATTTTTCTGGTTACCCTAGTGTACTTGAAGGGTATAGTGATGCAAGTTGGGTCACTGATTCTAATGAATCCAAGTTTACCAGTGGATGAATTTTTACACTTGGAGGAGCTGCAATTTCTTAGGGATCCAAGAATCAAACTTGCATATGTCATTTTACCATGGAATCTAAATTCATAGCTTTGGCAGCTAGTAGTAAAGAGGCAGAATGGTTAAGAAATCTGTTATTAGAAATACCATTATTGGTAAGGACTTTACCACCGGTCTCTATCTACTGTAATAGTGAAGCGACACTATCAAAGGCATATAACAAGACTTATAATGGAAAATCCAGACATATTAGTCTAAGGCATAGTTTTGTGCAACAACTACTTGGTGATAGTGTTATAACAAAACAATATGTACGATCTATCCAGAATCTAGTGGACCCATTCACCAAGGGATTGGCAAGTTATGTTGTCAGTAGAACATCAAGAAGAATGGGACTTAGCCAATTTCACAGACACCAGATGAGGGAAACCCAACCTAAGTTAATAAGTTCAATGGGCAAAGTACCTCACAGGAAGTGGCTGAAGCAGCACTGTACGTTTTCTATCTGTCTCATCCCAAATGTATGTATAGTGCTGGGTACCTATAATGATAAAAAGGAGGATGAATTGTTGCTCTTAATGAATTCTTTCAAGGGTGCTATAGTTACAGGGGCATTCATAAGGACTCACCTATATGAGTATTGGAAGTGGGGCTGCTTCCTGATGTTCGAGAGTTTTTTGGCTACTCTCATGAACTCATGAATCCAGGACAGCGCACAAGGCCGTTAATATGCTATAATTTTAGAACACATGACAATTGAAATATATGTGTGTGTAACATGTCCGGTTGTGTCATATAGAATACTTAGTTCAAGACCATAGTCACTAAGGATTCTGATTCAACTTTGATTTGTTTACACTCAGTGAAGGTTCAAGTCCATAAGACACCTTCTCCTATGCACATATTTTTCTTACATACCCTAACCTCTTTATTTTGAAAAATAGTGGGGGATTGTTGGGTTTTTTCATAATAAGAAGAAAAGAAAATTGGAAAAGAAGGATTGTGGCTTTGGTGATTGTTGGTGTGAATGGTGATGCCTCTTGGTAAAGGGAGCATCTTTTGAATTTGAAATGGAGGGATATCATTGTTGAAAAGACACCACCATTGATGAAAAGACACCACCATTGATGAAAAGACACCATGGAAGAATATGTTTTTTCATGAAAATGGCCTTAAGCATCTCTTGTGATTCTATATAAACTCATCGTTGGGTCAATCCGAATTCACAATTTCCAACAATCTCTCCTCCATCTTCTTCTTCTTCACCATTTTCGTTTTTGGAAGGTTTTTGGAAAGATATAGTTTTCAGGAGCTAAATTGCAAATAGTTTTTTAGGCAGTAAATTACAAACAGTTTTCAGGGGGTAAATTGTAACAGCACAGAAGTCAGGGTTGTATGCTGTAAAAGTGTGTTCAAGGTGCGGTTTTTCGATTTTGCAGGCCGAAACCACATTTCTCCAATCTTGGAGAAGAAGCTTATTGTATCCCGGAGGCGGATTTGTTGTAACCTTGTTGCAACTTGGTTTAATCACCAATAGGGTACGAATATCGCCTTAAAGATAGCGACATCGTAACTCGCCTTAAGCATATCTTTAAGTGATTCATTTTCTATTTTTCCGCCTCAACAAAAAACAGCGAGCAACAAGGAAATCTCATTCCCACCGATAAGAACCCAGATTTCATCACCCAATCCCCTTTATTGGTGAAACCAAAGCTCGTATTGCCATCGACTTTGGAAAACCACTCATCGGTACTGGGGAAGACGGTGGAACAGGGGTTTCTGCTGTGGGTGTTTCCAACATTCCGGCAGCTCCGACGTCCCTGGTGACGTCTTCCGACACTTCCCTTTCTTCTCTAGCAACAAAAAAATCCATCGTCTGCACACGGTGGTTCGGTGGAAATGAATTCAGAAGCATCGTCGGAAAAAAGAGGACCTGTGAGCCATCAGCAAGATCGGCGACAGGTGGGTGTTCCTGGAAATCCGGCAGCTCCGGCGATCTCTGCGTCGATTTCCGACGCCCCCTTTCCTTCTCCGGCATCAGATATCTCTGATTCTTCCACTCTCTTCCAACGGTAAAAAAAATTGACCGTTGCGAGAACAGGAGTGTCGTGATTACATTGGGCCCGTGCCAGCCAGCGTGGGCTTATGTCATGCGCTTCTCTTTAATCCAACGGCCTACAAACGTTTTCTCTGGTAGGTCAGGCACGACCCCAAAATTTCGGAAGCGGATTGGCTGGTGTAGCTGGTGTATTGACGTCAGCAGTGGGTCTGATCATGAGGCATATTATATATCCAAACCGCCCATCCATTTGGCGAGCTCGTCTTAAGGCTTGAGACAAAAAATAAGACAGATCTTACTATCAAGTGGACCACACTATAAAAAGAAGTGGGAGATTGAACGTCTACCATTGAAACCCTTTTTGGGGTCACAGAAGTTTTGGATCAATATGAAATTTTTTTCCCCTTTCCAGGTCTTTGTGACCTTATGAACAGATTGGATGGAAAATAAACGTTATGGTGGGTCCTACGAATTTTATTTTTAACGTAAAAATCATTATCTCCGCTGCTATTTGTGGTATGGTCCATCTGATCTTTGGATATGATTCATCTTTTGGGTAATGCTCTAAAATGATCTCTAAAAGTAGATGAAAGGTGTAGATATAATAAATACATCACTGTGGGGCCCATGTAACTTTGATCTCCTTTGAACCGTTTGTACAACTCAGAGCTCGAGGATCGTCAGTGCTCGTCTTCGCACGACATGTACCTACAGCAGCTATATAGCTGGTGTGTGGTACACCAGCCAATCCGCTTCCCAAAATTTCCTCTCTCAAAATCAATCGTAAGTGGGCCCATCCTCTCTTCTCTAGGAGGCCCATTCAGGCCGTGCCAGGTGCATAGTCATGGGCCAGGCCAATTTCAAGGCCCCACCTCGACTCAAAATAAAAGCTTTTGAAAAGCCCAAGACCCTATTTCAGACCCAGAAACTTACTGACAGTGGGCTCAACCTCGAGCCCATCTCAAAGTCCATACGTGGGAGAGATCATGGGCCCTATTGTAAGTTGAAATTCGAATTTAAGTTCCTCTATTGGTAGGGAGGCTACTGTCATGATCCAAGGTGGACAAGGAATGGGTAATGCTTTGGAGAGTGGAAATGCTCCATCAAATGAACCTTCTACTCAGAGCTGTGCACAAACCGAGTATGGACATTTTTGGTAATTTATTCAAAAAGTTTTCGGGGGAACGCCCGGCTATTCACTGTTCTGTCGGTGAGCGATTTCATTCTGTTCATTCACGTGCCTCCAATCCACTGCTTGAAGGATGTTGGGCTATGAAAGGGTGACTCGTTCTGTTGATCGCAAGTGGCGATAAATGGAGTTTGACATGTATGATCCTCCATAATCAGATCATCAAATTCTTTTTCTTTTTTTTTAAAAAACGGGCTTCTTGAATTGTATCTTCACCAAAGCACTGAATTGTTTATAACAAAAACACGAAAACACACTTGGTTAACTTGCTCGAATCAACTTGGATAAGCTTGACTTGACTCAGCTTGAAACTGGGTTTGGATACCGAATCAAGCTGAATTTTTGAACTTGAAAAAAATTTGAGCCGATTCCGAGCTAGCCCAAGCTCAACTCAAATTGAATCGGTCCATAATTCAAACTCGGCTCGAGCTGGCTCAAGCTGTTGACCAAACCAGGCCAAGCTAGACAATCAAGCTCAAGGACTGATCCAAGCTGAGCTGGGGTTGGCTGATGGCCGAGCTGAGCTGGTTTATGCCGAGCTCAACTCGGTTGGACTCGTATACCACTTCTACTAGGCTGAAATGCTCCCAACCTGGATCCCTACTCATGGCTCAATGGTAGACTCTGTTAATTTCAACACTGAGGTCATGGGTTCGAGTGCTTATTGTGGTGTGTGTAAAAAAAGAAAAATCCCAACCTGACAAAAATCCACCTCTGGATTAAATTCTCCCATGCCTCAGATCCTTTCACAGTGTTGTCTACTAAGGAAGATACCTAAGGTGTCAACACGGCATGAGGAAACTCCTTGGTGGGATATTTCCTTGGGTTGAGGCCTTACCTTTTAAGGGTTGAGGGGCTCTTGAAAAGGCATAAAACGTCCCAAGCGAGGTCAATTTTCACTCTTTAGAAGATGATTTTTGTTGAACCTAAACTCTTTAGAAGATGATTTTTGTTGAACCTTAAACTAATTCTATGCGAAGGGTAGGGATGACAACAAATAAACCTAAGGTGCAGATGAGATTGCTCTCTTTAAATTTGTTGTGCCATGGCAGCCTGTCATCGGATGTTATCTATGGCTTGAAAGCTTGAGCTCGAACTCGACTCGAGTTGGCCCAAGCAACTAACCAAACCGGGCCTAGCTGGACAGTCAAGATCAAGGACTGATCTGAGTTCAAGCTAGAGTTCGCTGCTGGCCAAGCTAAGCTGTGTTATGCCAAGCTCGACTGGTTCAACTTGTGTATAACTATACTTCTACTACGCTGAAATGCTCCCAAATTGGGTCCCTACTAATGGCTCAGTGGTAGATTCTGTTAGTTTCAACACTGAGGTCATGTTTTTGAGTCTTATTGTGGTTGTGGTATTTGTGTGTGTGTGTCTCTCTCTCTCTCTCTCTCTCTATATATATATTATATAATATATATATATATATATATATATATATATATATATATTATATATATATATTATATATATATATAAGAAATGTCCCCAACCTGACGAAAATCTATCTCTGGATTACATTCCCCCCATGCCTCCTCAAAGCCTTCACATTATTGTCTACTAAGGAAAATACCTAAGGTGCCAAAAAGGAATGAGGAAACTCCTTGGTGGGATATTTCCTTGGGTCCAGGCCTTACCTTTTAAGGGTTAAGGGCACTCTTGAAAAGGCATGGAAAGTCCTAAGAGAGATCGATTTTTACTCTTTAGAAGATGTTTTTGGTTGAACCCTAATTCTATGAGAAAGGTAGGGGTGACAACAAATAAATCTATACATAATTGAATTTCACACCTAGGTCAAGGTGCAGATGAGATTGCTCTCTTTAAAATTGTTGTGCCAATCAGTGAAGAGAGTTATAAAAATTCTCTAAGCAGATTTCCCAATTGAATACAATAGTGCAAGTGGTCTTTGTGGCAATTATCCCTTTGGGCCGGCCTGGGGGGTGCATACAGGCCTGGGTATAATGTAGCATAGTTCACAAGAGTATACTATTAGCTAAGGTTTACAAACGACTTCACAACCTTTCTTCCTATCCCAATGTGGGTCTAAAGAATTAAAAAAACACACAAAAAATAAAATAAAATTATAGTTTCTCTCCTTTTTCAATGTAATTTTTATAAGGTTTTGAAATACCTTTAACAGTATTTACTTTTTAAATTTTAAATACTTCAATGAAAGTTAGGAAAAGTTCTTGAGAAAGGGCCATGGTTCGTAAGTGGACACCCCTGTAGTGCTTAAATGTTGGACCAAAAGCTTTCTCTTCAAGAAGAGGAATTGGATACCATACCACTTTGGATTAAGCTACCAAATCTAAATTTCAGTTTTAGATCTGAAAATGGCTAAAGCAAATTGTCAAGTACCATTGGTAAACTGCTTTTCAAAGACAAACTAATTGCAAATGGTACTCAGCTTGCTTTTGCTAGTATTTGTGTAGAAATGGGAATAAACTCAATCCGCCCTGTTGGCATTGATATCATTTGTAAGGGTTCAAAATTCAAACAAAAGGTTGAATACTCATGGAAACCTTCGGCATGTGAAAAAATGCTCCGCATTCAACCAATCTAAACTGCCAACACAATGCTCCCACTACCAAACCAAACTCTATGAAAGTGTGGATAAAAAAGAAGACTGATACTACTACTATTACAGAAGCCATCAGACCTAATCACAAAGAAAACTCTATTGGGAAAAACAATTCCTTAAGCCTTGTAAAAATTCAAGGTAAACCTCATGCTTTTACCATAGCTAATAGCTCAAAAGGTGAAGAAATGCTAAAAAACCCAAGTCCCAAAGGAAAAAAAGGACATCAAAAGAAGTTTCAATATCATTCAAATTCAAACAAATGTATGGCATTGTCTGATCTTGAAGGCAATTCAAATGTTGATAGTTTAGTTATGTCTGCAGTGTCATAATAGATTGACTCAGCCATTAGAAGTAAATCTCATTCTTTGGTGCTTGAAGATCATCCTACTCCACACCAAGGGAAACGCAAAACTACAGTTGTAATAAAATGAAGGCCCTTATATGGAATGTTAGCAAAACAAAATTTTTAAATAAAAAAAAAAACAAAAACAAAAACAAAGAAAAATAAAATCAAAGATTCCATATATTTCTTGTTTGAATTTATCTCTTATTTACATCCTTGAATTAGGAATCAAACATTTATTTAGGAAGCGTTTGGATCGTAAGTTACTTGAGATAAGGTACTTACACGATGCATGGAAGGACGTGTTGAGGTCGAGCACCGTCTTCCTCGGGGGGATAAGTACTCCGAATTCACGGGGCTTCTCTAGACTCTCATAGAGATGCCTCGAATCCACAAGGCAAAGAAGAAAATAGAAAATAATTTCTAGAAATTCCAAAATAATTAATTGATTCTCAAAAACGAGTTTACAACCTCTTAATTAGTGACATGAACCCTAGGAAGGAGTTTCGGAATCAAACTACAGCTAAAACTGCCAGAAATCGTGACTTACTATAAATAATAAACTTACTATTTATAGACAGTCATGATTTCCACTAGACCTTATAGTTTTCAGCCAAAAATAGTGAGTGTCCTATTTGGCTCAACCATGCTATTCTCCTAAATTTTCTAAGTACTTTTCATGTTGGACACAACTCCTAAAGCCCAACAAATGAAGAGTTACAATCAAACTAAAACTTACTATAAATATTAAAAAACAAAATTAAAATCGATTTTCAACCATCAATCTGATGGAATCTCGCAAATTCTGTGTGGGTTGGTTGGCTAAAGTAGCTTCTCCTACCCTAAAATCATATATGGTACATCGAATAACTCATTCTAGTTTGAGAGATATGCCTGTCCGAATCGCTTTCGCATCCAATTGGGCCTTCTCTGGTCCATCTTGGCCATGAAATTGTCCACGACCCACTCTACATCATTATGCCTTAAGTAGCTTATCTTAATTTTTACTTATTAAACCGAAGTGATTAAGTACCTTTAAGTAAAAGAGTTACTTATAATTGATCTTAAGCCAAACTTATCTCAAATAAGTTACATATCTACTGTTGTAAGTTAAAAAAAAAAAAAAAAGTAACTTATTTGGTGGTATCCAAGTGGGCCATTGGTGTGCAGATCCTTTCTTCCCAAAAGTTGGATTATGTTACTAATGTTGAATGTTGTTCAAAATGCAGGATCATCATAGCTTGGAATTCTAGCATTTCGCTAAATGTTTCATCCCAATCTGACCAATTCATAAATTGCAAAATCAATTTAATTTGTTTTCTGGTCATCTTATATTCGTGCTAATAATTCTCGCTAAAGATCTCTTTGGAATACTGTATCTCTCATAGGCTCTAGTGTTGCATTCCTTGGATTCTTCTTAGGGATTTCATTTGTATGCGATTCTCAAACAAAAGAGCTGGGGTGTTGATACAAAAGCACGACATCAGAGTTACATGACTGTCTATCTATGGTTGCCATTAAGAACATTCATATTTCAAATTATATCTTTTCTTGGTCTAACTCTAGCTCTTGTATGAATAGAACTGTCTATAGACTTGATAAAATTCTTTTGACCCGAGATTTTTCAATAATTTTCCTAACTACAATGCTACCTACTTACATCTAGGTCTATCAGATTATGACCCTTAAAAATGAACAAATAAAAATAAATTAATTAATTTTAAAAAAAAAAAAACAAACAAACAAACAAACAAAGTAGGATAGTAGTTTCCTAAAAAAAACTCCATTAAGTTATTTCAATCAATGGGGAAAAATGGAGGGTTTATATTCCAATGAAAGGAACTCATATGTTTGTCGTTTTCTCCAATTGAAAAAATGTAAGAATACCCTTAAATTTTGAATCAATAACAAGCTTAAACTCTCATCTCAAATTATTGAAGCAAGTCTTATATGACATTCAAACTCGTATTCCATTTGACCTTTCATCTTTGAATATCAATATAAAAAGAAGAGGCAAAGTTAACCTAGACCATTTGTCATGCTTTGAATTTTAGGGGTCGAATATACACTCGATCCCTAATATTTCGGGTATGAACTTTTGTTTTGTAGAAACATGATTATTTTGTATAATTATATTAACATCCAAATAATCATAAGAGATAAATTAAACAATGTATAAAAGTCCAAAAATAAATGTAACTGAGTCAATAATCCAAAATATACATCCATCCAAACACCGGAGTCGACTTAGTTGGGAACTCCAATATACAGGACCAAAAATGTGTAAGGTATGAAGTGTGAAGTCTCCGGCCAGAATAAACGCACCGGACTATTGCCCATCCAAAGTCTGAAAATATGGGAACTCCTCCGTAGGGTTCGCATAGGTTTCATCTAAGGCATCAACCTTGGTGGTACTTGTGTCGACAAAGTTGTTTGGTTGGTGTTTTAAAATACTGTCTCAAATGGAAGTGAGTGATCAAATCAATAGTACCATTTTTCTAAGTTACATATGTTATTAATACAATCAAGCACAAATATTGATAACATACAAAACAAACAGTTTCTTAATCTGGTTTATTAAGTGCATGGATGGCATGATATGAGGATGCATGTTTCGGGAATAATGACAATTTTAATACTTCTCGTCAACCCCATAATTCACAAAATATTCATCATGTTGTCATGTAGCCCATCGCTGTTAATATCATCATCCACAAAAACATCTATCCTATTGTAATGTGGCCGGTGACTACCATTACCAACGGATATCATGATATGCATAATTGGCCAATTCTTTATTAATACAAATTCAAACAATATATTGGCCACATATGTTTTTTAGAAAAAATTGTATGTGAATTGTCATTTGGTAACTCGATGGTTATTGAGTTTATATGACTTACTACTGAAGACGATTTTAACGAACAAAGAAAACTCAATCTACAGACAAGCAACACTTAAAGATCTTGTATCTAAACATGTGTGTGAAGGGGAGAAGTGGCACATATTGAACGTCATTGGTTTCTTTGTATACGTTCCATGCTTAGCATGATTGATACCCATGCTCCAACTTTAAGGGAAGTATTAGATTATTACATGATATGTATGTACAACTGTAATACTATAAATAACCATCAAAATAAATTCATGTATATCTGTTAAGATTTTCTGTAAATTTTTATAAATCTCCCAACTTTTTTATATATTTTGAGTCATTCTCAATTAAATAAACACAATACATGATTTCTATAATGTAGTTTTAGATGCATAACACTATTAAAAATGAGTTGACTTGACAAGGACTCGTTCAATTCTTGAAGCCCTACTCTTTACAGACTTGTAAGGGAAATGATGCCGTGGTCTTAAGAACTATGGTCTTTAGTTGTTGTGGCACCCCCATGTTGTGTGCATGGCATACAATGCATCCACGATGGTCGATCCACTATAAAAATAAAAATAAAAAATGGGACGCTCCAAAATTCCAACTGATCTAATGATTAAAAAAAATATTGTAAAAATGCCCCAAAACTTACAAATTCAAGTGACAAACACTCATTGTAGAATGGCATGAACTCTAGAGTTTACCATCATCATCATAGTGTGACGCTATTGGATGGTTTGAATGGCGCATACACATACCACGTGACACTAAAATTTACTATGACAGTTTTTGGGTGATTTGTTTTTTATGGTGTAACCTACCTGTCATTGAATGGCCTGATTTTTAAGTTGGGTGGATATCATGGTGGAGTGAATCTGCTGTCCAGGTTGGATGGTGCATGTACAACACATGGCCCATAGAGACAACCGTGACTTACATCATCCTCCCCAATGTTCATGGTGTTCATATGAATTTAGTACACAGATAGGGCCCATGGTTTAGCGATCTAGATCATTGGTTTGATATCTCAAGATGGATTGACCATGCATCAAAGTCTCTTCACTGATCAATGCGTTGTAAATTGGTGGTTAAGAGAAGAAATGCAATGAAGGTCCCACTCAACTAAATTATTTCAAAAAACGTGTGGGTAAGATCTTTCAATTTCGGAAATTTTTGGGGTACTGCAGTCAATGAAAGAAAAGATCAACTTGTGATTGCCGGTTAGAGCAATGTCATGGATGTAAACTAGATATATACAAGAAGCACCATTATACAAGAGTTTGTGTTGTAGATCTTCTGCTCTTTCTCCCCTTTAGATGCAAATTTAGAGATTGAAAAGTTGCAAAAACATAAAAGAAGTTTGAAGATTGTCTTCTATAGATGTTATTAGTGAACTTGGATTGTGTTTCTTAAGCATGTGAAGCTTTACCATCCACAGTTTTTCAAATTTTCATTTATTATTAAATTTTTTTAACCTTGTCGCGTCTTATTTGAAGTTCTTAGATTTTTTATTTTTTATTTTTACATTTGTTCAAATTTTCTTGGGTTTTAATATGAGAGAAAAAGAAGCAATCGATTGATCCATCCTCCCACCTGAACGGATTATATCGAATGAAAAGGCACCATTTGCAAGCGCATGTATAGGCATAGGACCCACATGAAAATTGCAAAAATGACATTTCATGCAAGGAGTCTTTACTTCTTCACTATAGGTTCCGTATCGCTGGATGCTTGTTGGACTAAATCCGCATCCTTACTTTACAATCTATGCTGCTCTTAAAAGCTCAACCCTTCTTATTTTCATTGCCCCTATGAAATTATTATAAAAAAAAATTGTTGTAAAGTAATTTATAATGCTTCCAAATATTAAGGGCATTTTAAAATAATTTCATAGCCTTGTTTTCCTAGTTTTTCCTCTCTTTTTTTTTTTTGGATTTATTATGTAAGTATTTCATTTTCATCGACCCCATGAAATTACATAAATGCCTTTTTTTAATTTAGCTATTAGAGTTTCTTTTGGTAATTGTTTAACCTTTTAAATTTAAACATGTATCCTTAAAAAGTTTGATATTTCAAGGATGATTAAGTAAAAATCATAAAACAGGTTCGAATCCTTACCTCAGTGGTAGACTCTGGGGGTGTTTGGTTCGTGAAATTGAATAGTATTAGATGAGATTAACATCATTATTGTTTAATGATTGCATGTCTGGAAATACCATGGTATTGTAGCCATCCAATCCCATGTTTGGAATAAAATTTTTGCTATGGGAAAACAATGGATTAAGCAAAATCATGTTTGGTGGACCATGGAATTGTAATCAAAGGACCAAATTTGCAACATATGTCGCTCACTTGTACACATATATAACAATAATGTCACGTGTAAACGGTGTATATGGATGGACGGCATGGATAAATACATCCATCAACGTAGGGCCCACACGTGTAGTGGATTTCAAAATCCACGGAAATCCTGCATGGGACCAATCCATGGGACTAAATGCAATTCTATCCCACCTAATCCCATCCTCTCCAAATGCTAAATGGAATTGCACGGGACCACATGCAATTCTATCCCTCCTAATCTCATCTAATACCGTGCGCTAAACGCCCGTAGGTGGTGAAATCCCACTACGCATGGCGTGGGTGACTTGTGGCACCTTACCATATTTTCCACTAACATGCCACTTTTGTTGTACATCACTGCCACTCAAAGGGTAGGGTTCGTCGCTACAAAGATCGCCTGGCTCAAAAATAAACCTATTTTGCTCATCAAATGGGCCACAATGTTAGAATCAATGGACAGCCGTTGGTTTGACTCGACTTACAAACATAGCCCACCTAAATGGTGAATTAGCTTCATTTTTTACAAAGATGATGTTCATAGTGGGGCCTATCTCTTTGATGGTATAGATTTTCTAAAAAGGTATCATGTTGTCAAGAAAGGGGGCAGCAGTACCACAAATTTTGATACAGTTGCAGTTATCAAATGCCCATTTCTTTGGTAAAATTGTGAAACGTTTTTTTTTTTTTTTTAAATAGCTTGTTAGTACACCCACTGTCAGTTCACACTTCACTGTCGCTCAAAAAATTCAGAAAAAGATGGGGTAGAACAGCCATCTTTTTATAAGACACATGGCTGGATGATATTATTGATCGGGTCCATCCGTATCAATAAGATGGATGACTATGTTTTAAAAATAAAAACAAAAGATAATCCCATCTATTTAGGGTGTACACCGAGTCGAGCTGACCTCAGCTCGACTTGGGTCGGCCACTAGCTAACCCCAGCTCGAACTCGGCTCGGCTCGATCCTCGAGCCTGACTGGCCAGCTCGGCTTGGTTCGGTCAGCGGCTCAGTTCAGTCAGTAGCTTGGGGCAATTCGAGCCAAAATCGAGCCTCTGCAGCATTTTCACAAACACATATAGGGCACTTTCAATTTCTCATTGTATGTAAAACAGCAGCAAAGTATTTCATCAAATACCTTATAGGCAACATCAAAATCAAGGAAAAATGGTATTTGTTTCATATACATACCTTCCTTGCCACTAGCCAACACTTCATTGAGTCATTTCATCAAACACTTTGTGAGCAACATCAATGTCAAAGTAACCGAGTCACCGAACTAGTTCGATCTAAGTTCGATTTGAGTTGGGGTTCAATCCGAGTCGAGTCGAGCTTGGGCAAGCTCAAACTCGGTTCGAAATTTTTTTCGAGCTCAAAAAAATCAGCTCGACTCAGTTCAAACTCAGCTTCAAACGGAGTCGAATCGAGCTTTTTCGAGTCGAGTCGAGTCGAGCGAGCTAACCAAGCTAACTCTGTTCATGTACACCCCTACATCTATTATTTTTCTATGGTTCATCCCACTACATATTTGACAATTAACTAATTTCATTTTACATCATTAATTAAATAGAAAAAAAGAAGATGGATAGGATTGCCTAATTGGTATGATTCTTGATATTTAAACCATCCATGCTAAGGCATTATATATGAGCAGACTGGATTTGTGCATTGCCCTGCCACATGCCACATTTCATTTCTTCCACGATACCATGTTATTGGAATTGTGCCATAGAAAACCAGTGTTAATTTTATAAAACTAACGATATGGATGGTATCTAATGATAGGGCGATCTTGATTGTAGATTATGATGGCTATGGGTCTAAGATAGACCGGGTACATTACTATAATTAATATCTAGGAGTACATTAAATGTATATAAGATGGGTAAAATTAGTGAATTTCTATAATCATCTATGGGGACTCTAAAGTGAACATAACATTCGCCAAGGAAGAGTTGTTGACCATAGATCTCAATACCCTTGTTGGCCATATATCTCAATACCCAATTGAGTTATAGGACAAATCCGTGGTTATTATCGTTATTTTGTGGTCATCTTCTGTGAGCATACTGATGATGGATTGGGATGAAAAGTCTCCATCAAGCATGACCATGATCTGCAGTGCCTTTGCCCCACCCCATCAAAATGTAGTAAGCTCTCGATTTTGGACCTATTGAGCACTTTCATTAGTAAATTAAGTTCAAGTCTTGAAACTTGGCCTAATTGCCATCATCTTATATTCTTCATCCAACAAACTTCAAAGACAACCATTAATGGCAAATATTATAAGTACATCTATAGATTGTTTTTTTTTTTTTTCTTTCCTTATCTAAGGTGTATAATCTTTGTTGGAGTATTAGAGTCCATTAATATACATTGATGCACCATCCTCTAACTACTGAAGCTTTTAGAGTAAGTGATTGTTTAATATGGTATATCAAAGTGGAATCTCTTGTATTCGAATCCTAAGAGCATCAAATATATTTGATTTTCCTAATTCCCCATGTGAGAATATATAAGAGGCTCGAGCTTTTAGAGCAAGTGGTCAGCTTTATTTCTGAACTTGATTTTACCGTGGGAGAATATATTACAGAAGCAACCATTACAAGATTGTGTACCAATGCATATCAAGGGACTCTACCAGTCCAACAATCCTTGAAAAAGCTGGATAACATTGAAAAAGATAACAAAACAAGGACCCACGAACTGACTGATCACCATACGGGTTTGAAAAAGATAACAGAACAAGGACCCACAAACTTACGGATCACCTTACAGGTAGGCCAGTAGCATACAGGCTTATCCTTGTCTACTCAAACAATGTGTTTACCCGTATGGTCAGTATCTAATCCTTGCCCCATCAAATGTAAATTGCATTAAAAACAAGAGTCATATCAAATGTAAGTTACATTAAATACAAGAGTCATATGTGGTATGGTATGAGTTAGATCTGCCTCAATTTTTATCTAAACATACATTAAAATGATATTAGAAAAGGGATGAATGGGGTAGATAAATTGTAATGGGCCTGCCCACGGAACTGCCCGTTCGTGGCTAGAGACTAGCGGGGTAGGACACAATCAGCGTCGTCTAATTTTAGTCTCATGCCTTAAATGACCTGACAAAACTTCAGAGTTGGCTCCACAAAGCCCATGCAAACATGCTTTGTGTGGGCCTCATTTGTATCATTGCATATGGCCTAATCAAATCACGTCAGGAACATCAGCAAGCTATCCTCTGTTGGCCTCACAATCCGAATCTATGGCAGACTTTATCAGCTTTTATTCAAATTAATTACATGGGATGGTCAAAGTTGGCAGCTGTAACCACTCACGTGATTGGGAAAGAAATCTCTCTTTTTCTTCTCTTTTTTTCAATAGTTGAAGTTGTTTTTCAGCCAAACATGAACAAATATAGCAGTTGAGCTAAAGTAGCCAAAGCTACAAAAAAAAAGAAAGAAGAGGATTTGAAACATTCAACAGCCATCTTTTAAAAAAGAGAAGGTAGGGAAGAAAAGCAGAATCCAGCCTTTGGAAATGGATAAAGAAACATGGTCTGATGCACTCATGAAAAGGTCATACATTTGATCAGACCGTCCATTTTATTTTCCAAGCCATGGATGCATTGGTTAAAGATGGTCAGATCAAAGTAATTCTTGTAAGGCAAGCAATCCCATGTGGGGCCTACCAAATGGATGCTCTGGGTTGATGATGGGACCATAGTTAAAACTCAGGGACTCGATTTGAATCTCTGAGTGACTCAGTCTAAACTCAGCCATGACTCAGTCGACATGACTTGTAGAGTTGCAAGGTCCTCACTCCTCAGGTTTGGTTCTGGTTGAAAAGGCGTCAACTAACACAGGGATGAACATGACGAGGTCAATCACCGTCTTCCTCAAGGATAACTACTCCGAATTCACGGAGCTTCTCTGGACTCCTCACAAGACTTCTCAAATCCAAGGAAAAAGCAAGGAAAATATAAATAAATTCTATAAATTTCGTTTGTTAATTGATGAATGAAATAAATGAGTTTACAACCCTTTAAATAGGGATACTAAGCAATGGGAGAAATTTCATAATCAAACTACAACTAAAACTCCTAAAATTCGCAACTTACTATAAATAGTAAACTTACTATTTATAGACGATCATGATGTCTACTAGATCCGGCGTAGCAGGGTTAGGTGGCTAAATTAGCTCGTCCTACCCCAAAATCATATATTTTATATCAGATAACTCATTCCAAATTGCGAGATACGCCTGATTTAAGATCTAACGGTCCAGATCACTTTTGGCGTCGACCGGGCCTTTTCTGATCCATCTTGGCCATGAAACTGTCCACGACCCGCTCTACATTACCAACCCAATTTCAATTTGGTTAGGTTGGGTTTGGGTTGATCAAATTCTATTTGGGTTGGGTCGGGTCAGGGTGGGAATAATCACACCTTATTGGGTCGGGTTAGACCGAGTTGGGTTGGTTGGGTTGAGTATAAAGGACCTTGGGTTGGGTTCGGGTTGGGCACCTCAGGTTGGAATTCAGGTTGGGTTGGGTCCTCTTGGGCATTGGGCTTGATTGACCCCCAACTCTCAACCCGCCCGAGTTGCACCCCTAATGAGTTAGGATGACTCGAACCGAGTCACTCACCAGAATCAAGCCATTATGAAGAATTGACAGATGGGAAGTTCAAACCCGAGACCTCTCGGGGGCACATTGCCATCTTTAACCAGCACACCATAGACTAGTTATATATATTTTTATTGAAATGTAATACAATTAGGAAAAATGTTATAAAATTATCAAAATTAATTATCAGATACTGAGTCGAGTCAAGTGAAGACTCGCCCGAGTCTTCAAATCCACCTAACCCAGCTGAACATGTCTTTGAGTTCTTGTGCTTTTGAACTATATATGGGACCTTTTATATATTTTAATGTATATGGGTTAGAAATATAAGTTCCCCCAATCTGCATGATCTTTGTTTGGTGGGCCATGACGGTCCAGATCGATGTTTCGATTGGTCATGCTTCCAAATGCAGGTGAGTGCTTGTCAGCTACATCAACTGTAGCATTTATCCTGGATGAAAACAAGTACAAAGAGAATGTCTAAAATTCAAAATTGTGGTAGTTAAGCAATCAGTTATCACAATGAAAACACAATCCCAACTGAAAACTACTCAATTCCTCACAATCACATGACACAAACACCCTCATTCCAAAATCAATCTGTAATAGAATCAAGCAGTCAAACCTCCAAATCAAATCATTCCTATGTTTTTTCTTTACACTAACAACTAATCTAACTACCCTTTTTTTAATTCTATAAAGCAGGAGACTCTAATCTTCCAATCCATTAGGAAAAACCCAAGAAAAAAAAAAAAAAAAAAACCAAATTAGAAAAAACCACAATCTATATCGGCGAAGGCCGAGTCTCCCACACATCAAACACATTCTCCTCACTATGAAGAACAAACAACCGATCGCCCCCAATCGAGAAATCAAAAATCGACCCTCCATAGCTCCTCCTCAGCCTCGATGTCAACACCCAATCCGGCCCACAGAACACCGAAACGCTATCGTTCATCGATGAAAACAGCTGCCCACCATGGGCTGCCAGCTTTGGGTAGCACAGCTCATCAGGCATGTTGCCATTCAGAAGCCGGCTCCTCGAGCTCCACCTCACACTCCCACCATTACTTCTCAAGTCCAAGAACCCCAGATCATCGTGCTGGTTCACGACGCAGATTGATCCATTCTCCTCCATTGCAATGGCATCAAGGACCCGTTTCTCATCGACAGTCCTCGGCGCCCCAATATCAGACCAGGACCAAACCATGCTCTTATCTCTGAAGTCCAAAAGACTAATGTAACAGTTATCTTTTCTAGGAAACAAGGTAGCAACCATCAAACAGCTGCTTCCATGCAGCCATTGTAGCTTATCAGCATCACCAAGAGACCAGCCAGGAGATTCATACAAGAAATCAAGCTGTTTTCCTGTAATCTGATCCCACACTCCAATCCCATACTCATTGCTCCTACCTCTACAGCTAGCAAAAATTCTATAATCTGTGCTAAAACTCAAAGCTCCAGCAGTATAGCTCTTCAATTGATTGTCATGACTTACCTGAAACTTGTGCCTGAGATCGCCAGTCCTCGAACTGAAAGCTCCCATCCCTCCATCGCCACGACCCAGCCTCTCACAAGCGCTGATCACAATGCTCTCTGAATCGATGTAGCCCACATCATTGACCCGTTGGTAGTCGAGGTTGATTGGGGGATGTTCTTCGAGCATCCAATCATAGACATGGACCATGCTGCCGTGAGCGACGCAGCATCCGCCATCAGGGCCGGCGCGGATTGCAGTGCCATCACCTGGGGCCTGGCCGGCGACCGAGCTGGAGAGACGAAGACGGTTGCCATCGAACGGGCCCCACTTTGCGGAGCGCACATGATCGAGCAGGCCGTAGAAGGAGGCTTCCCGGTAGAGGAGCTTCTCGGACATTTTCGGTGGGACGTGAAGCTCGCCCGTGCGGAGGAGGTCAAGGAGGACGGAGAAGCATGCCGGATTCCGATCGATGAAGTACTCGTCCGGCCTGTCGGATGGTATGTTCCAGTCCTCGTCGAGCATCGCTCCGAGCATCGAATTGCGGCCGGCGTTGGCGAGAGTTGTCGAGGTTGTTTCAAAGATCTTTCCGCCCACATTGAATCTCACCCTATCTCTTTGAACTGCCATTGTTTTAACATCAAATTGGAAAAAACCCAGATAGGATTTAAGAAGAAACAGAGACAAAGCAGGAAACTGAAGAATAGATATGAAGATACTGATCTGATTTTTATGGATTTGAGACAGAGAGAGGGGGGGCAAAACGGACGAAAAGGAAGAAACTATGATCTGATTGTTGGGTAGTACATGAATAAATTTCTACTGATGAAAGCAAAGAAAGGAGAATTAAGAAGATGAGAAATCTAAAATAAATGCGAATTGCAGGAAAAGAAAGCACAAGAAAACAGACAAAATCGATGAGGCTTCCAGAGATAATCCGACCGAAATCAACGAAATTAAGATCTGGGTATTGGATATTGAAGGAAGAAGATGAGAAATTGCATATCGAAATCGAAAAAACTAAGCTCTGGGTATTGGAGAAAGCAGTACATTCTTAGATAGAAACAGCAAAATAAGAAGAAAAATCAAAGATTTGCAGTCTCAAATATCAATGATTTCCGAAGAAACAAACCAAGGGGAAGAGAGGAAATCGAAGAGATTAGATAGGAATCGGAACGAAATCGAAGAAGATGAGATATGGGTGTTGGAGAGGGAGGGATTCTGGAGGTGGGTTTTTCATTACGTGGAATTTGATTTGGATTCAGAGATTTTTGGAGCAGGTTGGATTTCGAATTTTCGGCTCTGTATCTTTTTTATTTGTTACTACCCTTTTTTTTCTTTTTTCTTTTTTCGCTTGTCTTCGGGTCGTGTCTTTTGGTCTTGTCTTCCTTCCCAACGTTTTTGAACTTTCTTCGTTTGAAATGGAAAGTCTGAGGTGATTCGCGCGAGTAGAGACTGAAGCAGGAGATTCGTGTCACACGTGCTTGCCTTGGTCTTCGCGAGATCAGGTCCATTCATGAATGGCCATTTCCTTGAACATGCCTTTACCCTGTAACGGATGGACGCGAATTTCCTAAAATGCCTATTACTGGGACCATCACAACAGAACTCTGATGGCCCACTGCGATCTTAGTGTAACATCAACTCCATCCATCAATTTGGCCAGGTCGCTTGTTTAGTCTAATTGATTAAATGGTATGTCTAGAAATATCATGGTATTTTGGCACTCCAATCTTCTGTGCTACAAAATTCTTAAAATATGGAAAACACTTGATCAAGTAAAACCCTGTCCTGTTGGAGCGTGGATTTGGAACCCCCTGGAAACGAACCCCTGGGATTGGGAACCCCTGGATTTGAAATTCTCCGGTGGTTCGGCCACCCGTAAGTGTGAATCAACTTTAATCCAAAAGTATATATTTTCACAGGGTTTGAATTTAATTACTAAATCAACTTTAATATCTCTAATAAGTGAGATATATAAATTTTGACACAATGGTTGTGATAAGCCCACTGAAATATATGACTTGGTAAAATAATAAAATTTCAAGCCCCAAATGGGCCACAAGCGCAAGATCAAGTCTGAGTGACTAACCAACGATTTTTAATCGTTGATTGACATAAACAATGTTTGGATGGTGCTGGACAATGTTTGGACAATATTAATTTACATGGACAATGTTTGGATGGTGCTGGACAATGTTTGGACGGTGCTGATATACATGGACAATGTTTGCACGACCATCATTAGTAGACAATGTGCCCAATAAAATGATAGTGTATGGTGACATACATGATAGTGTATAGTAACAAACATGTTACACTTGGAACTATTGAAATGATTTTGGTGTAATCCAAGCTTTGACCATGGATTGCAAACCCCTCTTTTGAGGATTTGAAAGTTACTTTATGTTGCCGAAGAACCAGGGGATTTGAAACTCCCCTTGAATCCCTTCCCATCCTAATTGATGGACTATTGAATTATAATCAACGAAAGTATCTACTACTTGCATGTAATCTTAAGGAGGAATGTTTTCCTGTCTACCTTCTTACGTGAGCAGCCATGCACACTTTTGCACCAGTGTCTTAGGCATATAATCTGAATGATCCAGGTGATGCGTCACTCATTGAAATTTTATAACCCCAATTTTCAGCCTGATCCAAAACTCTAGTAGGCTATAGAAAAGAGATGCAAATCAATGAAGGAAATTGTTTACTTTTATCATAGCCCACCAAAGTCTTGTATTGGACTAAAAGTTAGGCTTATGAGGTTTTAAGGGGGTGTGCATCACATGGACCATTCAGATTATGTGCCAAAGATGTATGCAAAGGTGCACTAGAGTGCTCACCTAAGAAGGTACACGGATGAGCATTCCTAGTATCATACATGTATAACCAAGAATGTCATGTGTAAAAGGTATACATGGATATATGCTTTAATGTGAATTTCATCTGCATTAAATTAGGTGGTATGGAATTGTCAGTGGTCTAATGTGAATTTCATCTGCATTAGATTAATCTAGGTATCATGTCCCACAAGGAGATACAACAAGATTTTTAGTAAATTTTGAAATCCATTACATATGTGGGTTCCTTGTGATGCATGTGTTTAACCTTTCATCATATGTACCTTTTATACCTTACATTTAAGTGTTACATATGTATATAGGTGAACATCATTAACTGTGAAATCCAGTATGCTGATTACAATTTCATAATCCACCAAACAGAAGCTTCACCCAATGGAATTTTTTTTTTCTTCAAATGAAGATCCCAAACATAAACTTTGAAGGTCAAAATACTATAAAATTTCTTAACATTAATGGACAGGGGCTTTGAGTGGCCACCATGATGTATGAGTTTTATCCACACCGTCTATCCATTTCGCCATGTCATTTTAAGATAAATATTCAAAACTGAGGCAGATCGAGGGATCAATTGGACCACACCATAGTTGAAATTTCCTAAAGCCCACCGTGATATTTATTTACCATCCAACCTATTCATAAAAGTCACGTAGTCCTGGATGAAGGAAACAACAAATATCAGCTCATTCAAAACCTACGTGGGTTCCAAGAAGTTTTCAACGGTAAGAGTTCAATCCCCATGTGTGGTCCACCTGTGTCTTAGATCTACCTCAGTTTTGAGCCTACATCATAAAATAATACAAAAAAATAGATAGACGGTGTAGATAAAACGCATGCATCACAGTGGCCACTCCGAGCCCCTGCCCGTTCTTATCTTAGGAAACAATCAACGTCCTTTCTTTCATAAGGTTCATAGGGCAACAGAAGCTTTGGATGGATATTTGTGTTTTTCTTTTGTCCCTGTGAGAATCACCTTATGAACGGATCAGATGGCACATGAACATCACGGTGGCCCAATAAGTGCAACTGATGAACGGACTGGATGCCTTGCAAACATGGAACTGGGCCCCACAGTTCTTGTTATACAGGTGCAACATGTGTTGGAGGAAAGTCGCGTCCGAAACTGAGGCCGCCGCACCGTTGATTGTATTCGAGGAAGGTGTACGGTTAAGAAAAGATGGTCCAACCCGGGTGAGATGATATAGAATATAGAGTCTACCGTGCATTTGGGACTGTCCATCTAGTTGATCCAACGGTGTTGGTAACTTCAAAAATGCTTGGGATCCTGGCCATCCAGTTTATGGCCTTCAAAGCAAGGTAAATGGTTTGTTATTGGCATCCATCATCATAGGAAGTGAAGAAGAGAAAATCTTTAAATCATGTGGGATCCATGATATGGACCACTCAGATGGATGGCCCAGATTTGTACATCATCGAGAAAAATGTATGGAAAAGAGAGAACTCTATCTTGTTCCAGTTCCGTTGCGTGCAATCTGATTTCTCTCAATGTAAATATTCTCATTCACTGTAGGCGCACCTAATGAACGGTCAAGATATGACATGATTGCTCCGTTGGCACGTTTGACTCGGATAGTCTCTCTTCAAGCTCTCCACGCGCGAATCGCCTCGGCATTTCTCGTTACTAGTGTGGTGGGTTGCCGGCGTAGAGTAGTTAAATAGTGCAACGAAAAGTCAGCTGCTCGCTTCTATCTAAAGAAAAGAGGAGTAATTAAATACTCAGGCGGTGTATGGCACTTGATACACAGGCACTTAGAAAATGTATACATACCATATATTAACTCAAGTTAAATTGTATGAATCGTGGTAAACACTCTCAATAAGTTACAGTCCCCAAATCAGAGTCATTGAATAATCCTAACCTCTGATTTGTGACCACTTGCTTGTGGAAATAGGACCATTGGATGGTTTTCATTTTAATCGTCCAATAAATGTCCACCAAGCAGATAATCATATAATCAAATAAGCTTATATTTGTTTCATGGTACATATTTATAATTTCGACGGTTTAATTTGACTTACTATTATGACACGTGTGCAATTTCTAAGTGCCTTTGTATCAACCATCACAGTCTACCCGAGTATAAAAGGTTTACAAGTGGAGTCGTTTCTCATCAGTTGGATTTGGGCCCAAAAAGACGCGGAATTTAAGAGATGATTATCAATGGGTAGGACTTCAAATCACAACCACTAGTTTGTCCTTAGTAACAAATGCAGTTGCCACGTCCACAGCATCATGAACGCCAATCCAAGCGGTCCAAGTTGTGGGCCCCACAGTGGATTCATGGCAGCGTGAAGATTACACAAATTGGGATAATCTTAATTGCCTATTTTCGTCCCTTGATTTTGGATCTCTGATCATTTTCTGGTCATCGGCTCCTTCCTTGGCTGGTGTACCGCACACCAGCTAACGCTCCTCGAGCTACAAGTTGTACGAACGGTTCAAAGGAGATCAAAGTTACATGGGCCCCACAATGATGTATTTATTATATTCACACCGTTCATACATTTTTCGAGATCATTTTAGAGCATTATCCAAAAAAATAAAAAAATGAAACATATCCAAAGATCAATGGGACCACATTACAAATGGAAGCGGAGATAATGATTTTCACCGTTAAAAAATTCATAGGGCCCACTATAATGTTTACTTTCCATCCAATCTGTTCATAAGATCACAGAGAATGAAGAGGAAAAACAAATTTCATATTGATCCAAAACTTCTGTGACTCCCAAAAGGTTTACCATGGTAGATGTTTAATCCCCCACTTCTTTTTACAGTGTGGTTCACTTTATAGTTAGATACGTCTTACTTTTCGTCTCAAGCCTTACTACGGGCTCACAAAATAGATAGATAGTTTGGATATAACACATAACTTATTATGGAACTCATAGAACTTGCTGACATCAATACCCCAGCAATATAGCTAGTGCGTGGTACACCAGCCAATCTGCTTCCAACATGAGGTGGGTCCCACTACAAAGATAACCGTAGAAAAATTCAACCTGGTCTGATCATCGGCAGACACCCCTGGATGAAAAGAACAAGTGGTTGAAATAGGCTAATGGTCCACATTCAATGTACTAACTTTCCACCTGATCAGGTGGCATAGTTCATGAATATAACCATCTTTTCAGGGAGCGGATCATGTGTTACTGGGTAACTAAACCTTAGTGGGTGTTGGCCTCACTGTGGGACCCACCTTAACGTATGTGTTGTATATCCACACCGTCAATCAGTTTTCAGAGCTCATTTTAGGGCATGGTCCTACCTTGATGACGACCGAGCTTTGTAAAGCTTACAGTGATGTATGTGTTTCATTCACGCCGTCCATCCATTTTACCAGCTCATTTTAGTGTTGGGTCCCCAAATCTCAACTGGACCACACTTACCCGGGTAACACCTAATCCGATCTCCTTCAAAACGAGGCCGCAGTGACCCAACACCACTAATATCTTAGTGATCAGACTCTATGGGGCCACCATGATCATTGCTGTTTATATGTTTTTCCTGTTCGTTTTAGCATATCCATCCAAAGCTCGAGTGAACCACATCGTAGAAAATAGTAGGTATTGAATGCCTACCATGGAAAACTTCAATTAGCCATGAAAGCTTTAGATGAAGCTTAGGGCCTGTTTGGGAACCTGGATTTGGAACCCCTTGATTGAGAATACTTGGACTGTGTTTGGCACTTTGGAATGAGAATTCCTTAATCTAAAAGTTAACTATGCATAATATTTCACGGAGGTTTGAATTTAATTACTAAATCAACTGTAAAATCTCTAATTAGTGTATATATATAATATTTAACACCATGGTTGTAATAAGCCTGTTGAAATATATACTTTGTCTCAAAAATAATGAAATTTCAAGTCTCAATAGAACCTAAACATAGGATCACATCCGAGTGACTAGCTGACAATTTTTAACTATTGATTTACATTGACAATTTTTTTACATAGCAAATTATTCAATTAAAGTAACTATTGATTTACATTGACAATTTTTTTACATAGCAAATTATTCAATTAAAGTAATTATTGTGATGTACTTGATAATTTAATTGTTTTGCGGTATTGGGGTCAACAGGCGCTTGTCAGGTTTGCATGTGAAAGTGCCTGTGTAGAGGGATGCGTGTGGGGCTAGTATAATTGGGAGGGGATTCAGTGCGCCCCGGCTCCCCCAACATTGATGTAACAGTGACCGTGGGACCCACCTAGACGTTTGAACTGTATATCCACGCTGTGCATCTGTTTTGCCGGTTCATTTTATGGCATGAGATTAAAAAAAAAAAGCAGAATAAAATCTCATGTGGACCATATCATAGGAAACAACAGTGATTGAATGCTCACCATTGAAAACTTACTAAGGCTAACCTTAATGCCCAACGTAATGTTTATATGCCATCCAACCTTTTGATAAGGTGACATGGACCTAGTTGAAAGGAAAAAACAAGTATCAGCTTGATTCAAAACTTTGTGGCCTACAAGAAGTTTTTAATGGTCATTCACCACTGTTTCATATGGTGTGGTCCACTGAAGATTTAGATCGGGTGTATTTTTGGCCTCATGTTATAAAATGAGACGGCAAAACAGGTGAATGGCTTGGATAAACAATGTATACATCAAGGTGGGCACAACGATCAGGGCCACACCTTGTTGGGCGAGGCTGGGGCTGCATCGAATCCCTCTCGGTAAATCTAAAGCTGACCGCATCACAGGCAAAACAAACGGTGATTGACCATTAAAAACTTCTTGTGGGCCATGTAATTCTTGAATCAAGCTAACATTTGTTTTCTTCCCTTCATCTAGATCCATGTGACCTTGTCAACAGGTTGGATGTATAAACATTTAGGGGATGGGAATTAAGGTGGGCCCTAGAAAGTTTTTAACGGTAGGCATTCATTTGCCACCGTTTCCTAAGCTATGGTCCACCTAAGATTTGAATCTACTTCGTTTTTTAACTTATGCCTGGCAAAACAGACAGACAGTGTGGATATAGACATATATATTAAGGTGGGCCCCACCATAAGGGCTGCACCATATTGGGTGGGGCCAGGCCGCACCTAAACGGCTCTCACCAGAATTAATTTTCTTCACGAGAAATGCACCGGTGCTCTCAGAGCATTAGTTGTTATAGAGGCTCCTTGTTGCACTGGGACCCACCTTGGGACCCTTGGACATTCACTCCACTGAACTAGGCTCATTGGATTTCTATCCGTAGATTAGATAGGGAGGCCCTCACCACCCTCAGCTGTGGTGTGATGATGTGGTGAGATTTGTTTGGTGGATCGTATGCAGTCAGATACGCCCCATCTTTGATAATGCAGTCCCCACCAATCAAATCTTGCCACATCATTACACTGTGGAGCACAGCTCCAGTGGATCCACAATGCATGTAGCTTATATCCATGCCGTCCGTTCCTTTTTTTTAAGCTCATTTTAAGAGATGATAATAAAATAAAATAAAAAAGTAAAGACAACCACCTATGAGAAGGAATTCGCTGCGGGATCGTAGGTTACCGGCGAGATATAGGAATGATTCAAACGTTGCATATTCCCTCATTACAGATGAGGGGATCTATCTACTCTTAAGGAGGCTCTTGATGAGCCGGATGCCAAGAAGTGGAAAGCAGTGATGGATGATGAGATAAACTCTTTGTATAAGAACGAGACGTGGGAGCTGGTGAAGCTTCCTGTTGGTCGAAAAGCTATCGGGTGTAAGTGAGTCTTCAAGAAAAAACATGATAGGTACAAAGTAAGGTTAGTAGAGAAGGGATACGCTCATAGGGAATGCGTCGACTTCACTGAGATATTTATGTCGATTGTGAAGCAAGTATCTATCGGATTCGTGTTGGCGTTGTTTGCCCAATATGATCTTAGGTTGGAACAGATGGATGTGAAGACTGCCTTCTTGCATGGGAATTAGAAGAACATATCTACATAAAGCAACCAGAGGGATTCGATATAAAAGGGGCAGAGAATAAGGTTTGCAGGTTGAATAGATCGTTATACGGCCTGAAACAGTCACTAAGGCAGTGTTACAAAAAATTTATTCCTTTTATGATGAGTCAGAAGTTTACTAGGAGTGAGTATGATCATTGTGTCTATTTTAAGACACTAAGTGATGAGAAATCCATAATCCTGGTGTTGTATGTCCATGACATGATGATCGCCAGTCGTAATATGTCTGAGATCGACTTATTGAAGACTCAACTATCAGGAACATTTAAGATTCAGCATTGATACACACATAGATAGAGCTGGGCATCGGACCCGTCGAATCGGATTGGGCTCAACTCGACCAGATCTGAGTTCTGCATGGCTTGACCCAAACTCGGTCAGATCCGGGACCGAGTCCAAGTCCTCTGACCCAATCTGATCCTAAACCCTGTTGACCTGGACCGATCCGAGTTCGACTCGGTCAGGAAAACCGAGTCGGATCGGGTTGGGCAAGGTTCGGACCGTCCATTTTTGTCAACGGTGTGAAAATCATTATTCTCACTGTTTCTTATGGCGAGAACTACTTGATTATTAGATATACTTAAAATTTAGCATCAATCCCTCAAATGATTTGAAAAAACTGATGGACAGTGTGGATAAACCAAAAAAAATTAAGACGGGCCCCACATAGTTTACTCAATGGATAAAATATCTCACTGCGAAATTAGCTTCTTGAAGAAGCTTTGTACGAAGGGTAGCGGATTGCGTACTGAGTAACTCAGTAAGGTAAGCGTACTTAGTAAACTCCACCCAGTGGCATTCATGCATTGTATCCACTCCGTCCATCTCTTTTGAAACATAATTTTAGGGCATTATCCCAAAAATGGAATATATCCAAACCTCAAATGGACCACACCACCGGAAACAATGTGAATTGAACATCTACCTTAGAAAAATTCTTGGTGACAACAAATGGTTTAGATCAAGCTGATATTTGTGTCTTCCCTTCATCCATGTCTTTCTAATCTTATAAACAGGTTGGATGACAAATAAACATCATTGAGGGCCTTAGAAAATTTTCAACGGTTGAAATCAATACTTTCACCTTTTTTCAGTGATATGGTCCACTTAAGCTTTGTATATGCATCAATTTTGGGTTGAACCCATAAAATGATCTGGCAAAACGAATGGACAGCGTGGATGAACTACATGCATTCGCGGTGAGCCCAACTGAGTTTACTCAGTACAATGAGAGCGTAGTAACTCAATGCACAATCCAAGAAGTACCGCCTAATATAAGCTATATAGCTCACCCCAGCTATACATACCTGCTTTATGTACGTGTCATGCGAAGACGAGCACTGACGCTCCTCGAGCTCCGAGTTGTACGAACGGTTCAAAGGAGATCAAAGTTTTATGACCCCACAGTGATGTATTTTTTATATCTACACCGTTCATCTATTTTTAGAGATCATTTTAGAGTATTATCCGGAAAAAGAATTATGTCCAAAGATCACCTGGACCACACCATTACATGGCAGCGGAGATAATGATTTTCACCATTAAACAATTTGTAGGTCCACATAACGTTTCTTTTCCATCTAATCTGTTCATAAGGTCACAAAGACCTGAATGAAGAGGAAAAACAAATTTCATATTGATCCAAAACTTCTGTGAACCCAAAAAGAGTTTCAATGGTGGACGTTCAATCCCCACTGCAGTCCATAGTGTGGTCCGCTTAATAGTTAGATCTATCTTTCTTTTTTTTCCTCAAGCCATAATACGATATTGCCAAATGGATGGACGGTTTGGATATAACACATACCTCGTGATCAGACCCACAAATCTCACTGACGTTACACCAACTAATCTGCTTCGTACACCACCCAATCTGCTTCTGTCAGTTTGGGTCTGACTAACAAGACGATAGCCTGTAAACAGCTTCCGCCAGCCATCCTTCAACTATTCGGACTGCGTACTAAGTAAACTCTGTTGGGCCCACCGTGAATGTATATGATCTATCCACGCCGTCCATCCATTTTTCCATCTTATTTTAACGGTTGAGACCAAAATTTAATCATACCCAAAGATCAAATGGACCATACCAAAGGAAAAGGTTGGAATAATGATTTCCACCGTTGAAACCTTTTTAGGGCCCATAATGATGTTTATTTCTCATCATACCTGTTCATACGATCACACAGACATGGATGAAGGGGAAAAAACAAATACAAGATTGATCCAACACTTCCGTGGCCCCCAAGAAATTTTCAACAGTAGATATTCAATTCACACTGTTTCCTATGGTGTGGCCCATTTGAGGTTTATATATACTTCATTGTTTTGCTCAAGCTATAAAATTGTCTGGTAAAATGGATGAATGGAGTGGATAAAATACATAAATCACGGTGGACCCCACAAAATTTACTCAGTACGCTTAGGGTACTGAGTTACGCAGTACACTATCCGCTTCCCTTCTTCAATCAACGCTGCTACGACTCTCTCTCTCTTCCGTACACAGCTATACACCATTTCTCAATATATACCTCTCTCCAACAATAAATCACATGAAGCTTCTGAACCCAACGACAGAAAATGAGGGATTTGATCTACCAGAAGACATCCAGCTGGTCTTCTTCTTCAACAAAATGGGAGAGACGTATATATAAAGAGAGAGTTGGGTTTTTTGGCGCCGAATGAAAAGGCTAGGCGATAAATCTTTATAGAGAAAGAGAATTTTACGAAAATAAAGAGATGTTTACATCCGGGGTCAAGTCGAGTCGGGTCGATTCGGACCCTTTCGGTCCGGGTTTTCGGATCGGTTCTGTCCGGATACACCACTATCCGAACTCGACCCAAAAAAAGATCGGATCTGGATTTACAGACTCGATCAGGCTGATCTAGGCCGTCGGTTCTGTTCGGAACGATACCGAGTCAGGTTAGATCGGGTCCAACATGCCCACCTCTACACATAGATAGGAAGAGGAGCAGACTTTGGTTATAACCGGCAGAATATATTGAGATGGTATTGAATCAAGTATGGAATGGACAAAGTAAAACCTGTCAGCGTTCCCCATGCGGATCACTTCAAGCTTTCCTCATAACAATGTCCTAAAATATATATTAGGAAAAGCAGGTTATGTCTCGTGTGTCTTATTCAAATGTGGTTGACAGTTTGATGTATGTCATGGTCTATACGAGACCAGATATTTCACATGATATGGGTGTTATTAGCAGATACATGTCTAACCCTGGAAAGCAACACTAGGAGGTTGTAAAATGACTACTTCGATACATTCGAGGTATGTAAGATTATGTCTTATCTTTTGAGAAATCAGGGGCAAACTTAGTAAGGTATGTGGATTCTGATTACATCAGCAGTGTAGACAATAGAAGGTCGACTTCTAATTATTCATTTGTGCTAGGGGTGCACACGGTTCGGTTTGGTCCGGTTCTGGGGTGAAACCGGAACCGAACCGTTCCTAACGGTTCTAGGAAATTCGGAACCGGAACCGGACCGTTGGCACCCTAGAACCGAACCGGAACCGAACCGTTAAAACCGGTTCGGTTCCGGATCGGTTCCACAGTTCTGGGCTTCTTATAATCCAGCCCAATTGCAAGCTCATGACCATCCATGTTGTGGTCCATTTGATGAATGGTTTAAATATTGTATAAAGTGTGCAAAAATACATTTACGAAAATAATTGTTCTAGAGAAAATAATTATAAGGTGTGCAAAAATACATCGGTTCGGTTCGAGGTTCGGTTTTATGGATCAGATCTAAGGTTTGGTTCTACGGATCGGTTCACGGTTCGGTTCGGTTCTACATACCCCCAAACCGAGAACCGAACTGATGTCACCGGTTCTTTGATTTTTGGAACCGGAACCGGAACCGGTGCACTCTAGAACCGGACCGTTTGGTCGGTTCCGGTCCGGTTCCACGGTTCTACCAGTTAAATGTGCACCCCTAGTTTGTGCTAATGGGTTGAATGATCAGTTGGATATCGAAGATTCAGTCTGTAGTGGCTCTTTCCACAATCGAAGCTGAGTATATGCAGTGACGGAGGCATTCAAGGAAGGCGTTTGGTTGAGGGGGATGATAAATCGGTTGGGGCTTCAGCAGGAAGTTGTGCCAGTTAATTGTCACAGCAAAAGCGTGATTAATTTGGCTAAAAATTATGTTTATCACACATGTACTAAAAACATTGATGTTCGTCACCATTTTATATGACAAGTACTTAAGGAAGGAGTTGTGACTCTGGAAAAGATTCACATGAGCGTGAATCCGATGAACAGTTTAATAAGATGATTCCCTTAGAGAAGTTCAAGTTCTGTGCAACTTCTCTGGGCTTGGCGAAGGCGTAAAAGGAAGACGAAGGAAGCACGAGAAGCAATGGTTAAACTATGATGCAAGGCGGATTAGAGAAGAGACAAGAAGGTACAAAGATTGGCGATTGAAGACATGGTGGATATTGTTTATTGATGTCTTAAATATGTGAATCAATCGTCTGTCAATGACAGCTCGATGTCATCGAGCATACTTCGATGCCATCGAAGTCCTGCTCGATGCCATCGAAAAAATCTGAGAATTTCACAATTGGTTGCTAGATACTTTAATTGTCCTACTCGATGCCATCGAAATGAGTTTGATGTCATCAACGAGTCGTTGACGACATCGAAGTCTCATCAAATTGTCATCGAGAAATTTTAAAAAATCCATGTTTACTCACTGGAATGTTTTGGTGCTTTGTTCGATGCCATCAAAGTAACATCCAAGGTATCATCGAATGGTCGCACAAAAATTACGTAGAATCGCGTTAGTGCATGATTTAGTCGCCTAGAGACTATATAAATGGTTGTCTTCGAGAATTGGGTGTATCAACATCTTTCTAATTCGTTCATAGGGTTTCAATAGTATAACTTGGGTGATTTGAGGCTTGTTCGAATCTGTAACATCTCGGATTTTTGCCAACATGGGATTAGACGTCCTTAGGCAATGGGTCGATCCTAACACCTTATTAACTTGTCAGAACTGAATCCCAAAGTCTAAAACCGCTCTTGAACCCATTTCCTTCACAAATCCCACCCTTCACCATCTTGTTCTTTCAATTCTTCTAAGTACTTTCACCCTAAACACTATTTTAAACTAGCTAAGTATTATAACTTGGATCACTTTATATACAAACTACAAAGGCCTAGGTACCACCTCAGATAGAAATTACTCAGAACTAAATCCTTTAGAAATTAGGTAAGAAATAGCCAGTGTTAACTTAGAGTACCTGTGAAATTAGCACCAATCACTTTAAATATAATCTGCAAGACCCAAAACTTGTAGAATCATTGACGCTAGGTTACCCTAAAATCTAGGATCAATCTCATTACCCGGCTGCTCTCGGGAGCATCTCAAAACTCCGTAACAGATCTGGACCGCATGTCGGAAGTCCGATTAACACGAAGTTAAGGAATTAGGACCACCTTGTTGGGCTTGACAACCATCTCGGAAATCAAATCCAGATAGTGTCTCAGCGCTATTTACTTGAGCTCGGAGCGGAGAGTGTGAGAAATGTGAAATTAATTCAAAATAAAATAAAAAATTATGAAATCTGGCACATCTCGCTTGCAGATTAGTATTAATCAACCAGACCGTTAGAATCAGACTAAATTACACCCTCGGATCAGGGATATTTCCCCAAACATATCCATGTACTCGGAATCTCCGATCGAGATCCACTGACCGTTGAACTGAAACTGGTCCGCCATTTGCGATCTGGAATCCCAACTGAAACGAAAACTTAACTAAACATAGATCCAGTGTTAGTGAGCTTAAGTCCAACCTTTGGTTCAAGGAGGCCCGCCAGAAGTCCTCCGTTGAACTGGAAAAGGCTCACTTTGGATATAACCTAAGTATACCTTGACCTGAAGTCTAATTTGGTGAGTTTTTAGGCTATATAAGGACCTTAGAACCCTCTTTCTCACAGCCATACGAATTTGAGAGAAACCCTAGAGAGAGAAGAGAGAAAAGAGAGAGAAAGTGTGGGTGATGTGGGAGATTCTCCCCTGCCGTTCTTCCCTGCCGTATCCAAGCTACACCACTCATTTCTAATTGCTTTCCCGGCGATTCCAACTTCGTTTCTAGGTAAGAAACTCTAACCCTAATCTGTTTTGGGGTTTTGATAGTTGTAGGTTATGAAATAGGTAACCTATTTCATTATATAGGTTACCAAACTGCCGAATACGGAAGCTTGGCAAACCTACCTGATTTGTTACGATTCTACGATAAAAGGTGCGGACTTTAGATGTATGGGTTATGGTTTTCAAAGCTTTCAATGTCAGATAATGATAGATTCATGATCTGCATGCAATTGCACATGTACAAAGTGCTGTCTGTTTTCCGTTTCGATTAAAGATGAAGAATATGGAATTTTACATACTCTAGGTATTTGTAGAAAGTACCGTATACGTATAAATTTTGGAAATGTGTTTGCCATGATTATTTGCTGTATTGATATATTATATATGGATAAAATACTTGTTTGGCGAAAGGACTCGCCCTAATACATATTTTGCTAATGCACACTATGTATGTTGAAAAGAGTGTATTCTAAGTGTTTGTGAAAATGACTGAATGAGTATAGAATTCTCATTCGTGCTCGCCATGACTAATTGTCATGAATATATGATTGTTGTATTGGCGATAACCCTTTGACGAAAGAATTTGCCCTAAATCACGCCACAGCCGATATACACTATATATGCTAAAATGTGTAGCCCAAGTGTTTGTGGAAATGACTAAAGGAACATGGAACTTGGATTCCTGCTTGCCATGACTATCCGTTGTGGGTGCGCGCGTGTTATAATTGGGGCAACTCCCTAGTGAAAGGATTTGGCCTTATACTTATGTGATCAACATACGTCATGTATGTTGATGTATGCAGTTAAAGTGTTTGTTGAAATGTCTGAATGAGTAGTAGTTAGTAAATTGTAATGTATAAGGGTGTTGAGATAGGATTCTCAGCTACCTTAGAGATGTATATGATTTCCTCCATGTTGCCTGTTTAATTTAACCGCTTACTTATGAAATATAGGTGTTTGTATTTCCTGTTTATATTGTGCTTTATTACATGTCTTATGACATGCTTGTCAACATGCTTAAATTACTTTGTTTATTCTGCTTTACTCATCATGCTTCTGGTCATGGATTGATTGTGTTTGGGACTATGATTATAGTTCAGGCAATCGGTAACGGGATCGAATTCGTGGCTGAGATTCATTTGCTACGTGAGATGTGTTCGACGAACCCGAGTCGTACTTCGGTTGGTGATAGTGGTTGGTCACACGAAGTGCTATGCGCTTCATATCGTTCAATTTGTTGTGCGCTCGAGCTAGCCGAGCTCGTCAAATAACCTGATTTATCTAATGTATGTTCACCATGTTTGGACGCTACTACTTGAACCTAGGGTACCAAACTTACCAGTGAAATCCCTTTTAATCACGGTACCTCGATCCGCTAAGACTCATGAGCCGGGCATAGTGGTATGGGATACCGTGGTTGAGCTGTCGGCCTACGCTGGGGCCACGTGCCTCCTCGTAGTGACCAGTGAGCAACCAGACTTGTGAGCCGATTATGGTGGTATGTGATACTATATTCGTGCTGTCGGCCTACATTGATAGGTGATGGGGGAGTGGTGCAACGATTGCGAGCAACAGCCCTGACAACCCTTTGTAGTGACCTCGAGCATACTCTGAATTTTCGGTGAGGCGATGAGTTTTGCCGCAGTGTATAGAGTATGAACTAGGCCGTATCAACTTAACCGTTAAAGAGGTGATGGGGGAGTGGTGTAACCATTGTGTGTAACAGCCCTGGCAGCCTTTGCAGTGACCTAGAAACACACCATCGTATGAGATTAACTAGGACTGGCGACCCTAGAATGGATCATGTTTGGGAATGATACGAGGGAGATACCTTAGTTTCCCAATACTGCTGTTTGAAATGGACTAATAACAACTCGGTAATCATACTCATCATCGCATTACATGTGCCTGGAAGATGTGGAGCACTGAGGGATGAATGCATGTCGCGAACGTAAGATGGTGTCGCACGAGGGTGTGTGTGGTGAGGGTATACATCATAACTGCATTTTCATATTTGCATTAATAAGAGTATTTCGGAGTGTTTGACTTTACTGCTTGACTACATTGATGACATATTTACATTAATAAGAGTATTTAGGAGTGTTTGACTTTACTGCTTTATCATTACTGTTTGACTGCATTGATAACATGTTAACCTATGCTTTATTGTTCCACTGAGTTAATCACTCACTCCCACGTTACGGGACGGTGTTGTACACACCAACCAGATTTGTTGAGTTTCAGGTGATGGCGATGCTTATGAAGTAGAGCCGGACTACTATGATGTTGAGGAGGAGTTCTCTTACATGTAACTCTCTGACAGGTCTATGAAGACCTGATATTGTATTGACGGGGCTATGGTACTTGGGATAGAAGACATTACACTTCCTCAATTTGGTATAATTTGAAATTGTACTTGTAATGAATTAACCTGGTAACATTATCACACTCCGGAGACTCACCACAGTTTATATATTTTATTTATCTATCACAGTCTTCCGCTTGCTATCTCACTTGTCTCTGGAGTATGATATGTTGTTTTGGCTTAATCTCACTCATGTTCAATGCACTAATGCAGACAACATTCAATCATCATTCATTTTGTTGCATAAGTGATGCGTTGGAACTCGGGAGTTGAGTTTATGCTCGACCCCCGATTTCCAGGGCGTTACAAAATCGAATATTCTCTGCCTTATAATTTTTTGATTTCATAGTGCATATCTATTGCTTTATGCCATGGTTCCAGGAAGGATTTTTCTACGTTAAATTCAAAATCTTTGTGATTGGACTTGATTATGCTGTTGGAATACTTTGCTTGATTCGTCTGTGTGCTTCTCGAAGGTTCATTCAATATTCATTTTATGCAAGTGGTGTCCATGTCTAAGTAATCCAAGCAGTTGATATAGTGGACCACACCCTGGATGGCCCACCCCCCAAAGTCCTCCAACTTGCAAGATCCTAGCATAGAATGGTTGGCCTTTTTCATGTATGTGAACGGTTGCCGACTTCTCTATCGTAACATTTATTTGTTGTGCCACCTATTTAAGGGCTAGGATTTGTTGGTGCATTAGCCGTCTTCGGTGGGGCCCATAAACAGTTTAAATCACTGAATTATGGGACCAATTAAACAAAATGATAACCTGCATGTACATTTCAAGCTCTTAAAATATTGGATCGGTGAATCCTTCCGTGGACCGACAGATTTACCATATTTCAGTAGATGATGCATGTACTTTGGCGGGAATCTTGTTAAATAAAACACTAATATATTACTAGTAGTAATATATTATTCTACTGACAACGAGATTTACTCAAAACCTGATATGATTATTTAATGGTATATGAGTTTAATGGGTTAATCGCTCAGAGAAGAGGGAAGCGGATTGCGTCCTGCACCCGCCTGGACGGAATCGGTCCAGGCATGGGCTCTGTGGGGCCCACCGTGATGTATGACTTTTATCCACACCGCTCCTACATTTTTCCATATTATTTTAGGAAATTATCCAAAAAATTAGGCATATCCAAGTCTCAAGTGGACCACACGGTTGGAAATGAACTCGCACCATTAATAACTTCTTGGTGGCCACAGAAGTTTTTGATCAAGATGAAATTTGTGGTTTACTTTGATCCCCGTTTAAAAAAAAAAAAATTAAAAAAAAAAAAAAAAAAAACTTATGAACGGGTTGGATGGAAAATAAACATCACGGTGGGCCCTAGGAAAGTTTCAACGGTGGGTGTCATTATTACTGCTTCATCCTGTGGTGTGGTCTACTTGAGTTTTCGATCTATCTCATTTTTTGTACAACACCATAAAATGATCTGGTAAAATGGATGAACGGTGTGGATAAAACTCATACATCACAGTGGGCCCCACAGAGCCCCTACTTCCAAGGAAGACGGACTGAGTTTGTGCATAGAAGAGCTTCAAACAATTGAATTTTGGCACATATTTGGCAAAAGGTTGCAAGCAATCCAAGTGGTTTTTCCAAATTAAATGTTTATAAAATGAGAAAATCTAGGCCGTGTCTCACACGCAAGTGCCATCGTGGCATGCTTTTTACTATTCATCAGGTGGGCCCCCTTTTGCACATGTCATAGTCAAAAGGATAAGGTTTGTCCACTCATCAGGTAGACCACACTTGAACATTATTTTTTCGAACCACTTTCGGCGTCATGTATTCCAACCTGATTTTTATCTGACACGGGACAAACGGGGCCACCGTAATGTATGGCCTTTATCCACACGGTCCATCCGTTTTGCAATACCATTTTAGTGTATGAGTCAAAAAATGAGTCAGATCCAATATTCAAGTGGACCACACCACAGAAGTACCGGTTCTAATGATGCCCACCGTTGAAAGCTTCCTAGGACCCACTATGATGTTTATTTTCCATCCAACCTGTTCATAACATCATACAGACCTGGATTAAGGAAATAAATAAATAAATAAAAACAAATATCAGCTTGATACAAAACTTGAAGTTTTCAATGGTAGGCGTTTAATCCCCATTGTGTGGTCCACTTAAGCATTGGATATACCTAATTTTCAGGATTATCACCTAAAATGACGTGTAAAAATGGATGGACGGTATGGATAAAAGCCATACATCACAGTGGACCCTCAGAGCCCCAGGAAGGGGTAGTACTCAAACCACATCCTCTGACATGGACAATGCTTATGGTGGGTCCACCTAATGAATGGCTGGTATCTTGCAGGTGTGGGGCATATGTTCCCTGAATGACATATCCAATCTCTCTTCACGCGGGTCGCTTTAGCATATTTGAAATAGAATAAAAACAGCTTAAAGAGGTTGGAATGGCAGGAAGCACCGTGGGGCCCACAAGATAGCTGTAGTGGTAAAGCAACTGACTGGAAGCAAATATCATCATAACATCTTGCTCAGATAGGAAAACGATCTTAAAGCGAGTGGTTTGCTAAGCTCACACGCATGATGTGCAATAAAGTTCATGTACACGCCACACACGTGCCACCATGAAAGATCCAATCCATCAATCAGAATGGTACCACGGTGTTGATGCTTTAAGCCAAGAATCAGGTTTATCCACTGATCAGGTGGGTCGTAGTTTGCATGAAAAATGTACGGCTCTGAACGACTTGGATGAAGTTTTGTAAACCATCCAGATGATTGCAATGTTGGAGTTTATACGCTGATTGGATCTGGTGGATGGATTAGATCTCGCACCTGTGTACCATGTTGCCACGTGTGGTGTATAGTGGAGTTTTATTGCATGCGCATGCGCGGTTTGGAAAGCTCGTTTGCTACCGTACATCAGGCAAGGTTGCTTTTTCTTTACTAGCTGTTGGATTTGAGCTGATGTTACAATAATCCAAGCCATTGATGTGATGGGCTTCATCATGGATGGCTGATATCCGAAAGAAGAAAACAAGTCTTCAAAATCAGAAGATTCTATCAATGGCCCACAAAACAGTGGTCCATATTCAAATTAAAAAGAATTAAACTATCAAAGGCATATTCCAATCGGCAATCGGAGAGTTTTTGTTCTTTGTTTTTTTTTTTTTTTTTAAGTATCCTCCATCCGGGAGCGTATTGGCTGTGTGGGGTCCACAGATATGTCCCTTACGAATCCACTTCGTCCATCTATTTTGAAAGACCATAATAGGATTAGGATGTTAAACAGCATGCAGATCCAGTACTCAGGTGGACCACACCAACAAAACAGTGGGAACAACAACGTCCACCGTTAAAACCTTCTTAGAGCTGACCATTGTATTTATATTCCATCTAAACCGTTCATAGAATGTTTACCACTCAGATAAACTGTAGGAACAAATATCATACCGATATAAAACTTATGTCACCGCCAGCCGTTCATTCCCACTGTTTTGTGTGGAATGGCCCACATGAGTTTTGAATCTGCCTGAATTTAGGATCCTGTCCTATCGTAGTCTTTCGAAACAGATAGACCGAGTGGATTTGTAGAGGACATCCATATGAGCCCCACACAGCTCCGAATATACAAACGTTATGGATAATTGCAACCCGACCTTATATCCAACAGCTACAGCCCCGAATTATGTATATATACATATACATATACATGGGAAAAGGTTTAAGGTTTAGGGTTTAGGGTCGAACTCATGAGAACTCTCCGCGAGGTCGAGCAGTGTGGACCTCATTGTGATGTTTGTCGAACATCTACCCCATCAGTCAGATGCATCATTTCATATTGGGCCCAGAGCTTAAAAAGCAAGTCAATCCATGACTTATGTGGGCCACACCACACACAAAAGTTGAGAGGAATACCCTTCATTAAAATATTCATAATCATCTTTTGAGCCCACCGAGATGTGGTTTACAAATCTAACCCATCCATTTTGTGTGTCCCACTTGGATGAGAGGTCAGACCAAGTTTCAGACGCATCCAAATTTCAGGTGGGCCCCACCAAGTGCTTTTATATGTTTTAGGCATGTCTTCACATGATTTTAAATGGTATGGCCCACCTGAGTTCCGTACATAGCTGATTTTTGAGATATCTTATAATTTAAATGAGACCCATCAAATGCACGGTGTTAACGTTCGAAATACATCATGGTGGGGCCGACACAGCTCGACCTCAGGGAGAGTTCTCATAGACTTGATGGTGTAGAACCTTCACACACACATATATAAGTCCTTGCTCTTGCTCGGGTGGTAGACCCTCAGGGTCTCAACACCCGGTCAAGAGTTCGAGCAAGGAAAAAAAAAAAAAAGAAAGAAAGAAAGGTAGAAGTTTTTGGATGCGCTGGCAACGCGGAGTCCGTGCTGACCCACCACTATGTATTTTATTGGGCACGTGCCACTGTTAAAGATGAGCACGGTCGACTAAGCAAGGGGCGCTGATCGGATACTGACGAGTTCTACTGAAGTGACGTCACCAAGCTCTGTGGGCCCACCATGATGCATGTGTTGTATCCATACCGTCCAACCATTTTTAGAGATCATCTCACGGCATTTTAAAGAGAATAAAATAAATCTAAATTTCAAGTGGACCCACCACAGAAAACTGTGGGAGCAGCCCACCATGATGTATGTTTGAGATTCAACCTATTCATAAGCTAACATATAGATAGATGAAGTGAAAACAAAAATATCAGCTTGATTGGAAACTACTGTGGCTCCTAAGAAGTTTTGAACGGTAGATATCACTATCCCCACTATTTTCTATGGTGGGGTCCACTTGAAGTTTAGATCTATCACAATCTCTTTGTAATGCCATAAAACGACAGTAAGGATACAACTGGCTACTGACCTTGGCAGTATCCAATCCGCGCCCCTAAGCAAGTGGATTCCAACAACACTATGGTATAAGGACTCAGTGGACCCCACCTTGATGCATGTGTTCTATCCATGCCATCCGTCTGTTTTGTGAGCTCATTTTATGGCATGAGGTCAAAATTGAAACATGTCCAAAGCTCAAGTGGTCAAAAAAAAAGATAACCGAAGGAATTGAATCCCTACTGTTGAAAACTTCTCACGGGTCACATAAGTTTTGTATCAAGCTGATATTTGTGTTTTCCCTTCATCCACGTTTGTGTGTGACCGTTTGTGTGTGACCTTACAAACAGGTTGTATGACAAATAGACATCACAGTGTCTCAATGGTGGAAATCATTATCTCCACTCCTTTTAGTGTGGTCCACTTGACTCTGGATACACTTCAATTTTAGAAGCGAATGGGCAGTTCTGTGGGTGGGCCCACTGTCATTTATTTGTTTATATACTTAGTCCATCCCTTCTCTCATGTTATTTTAAGGTACATGCATAAAAATGAGGTAGATCGAGCACTTAAATGGGCTACGCCAAATAATAAACTTGGCTGTATTAAATGCACAAGTTGCATTAAATACAAGAGTCATACATGGTGTGGTCTACCTAAGAGTTGGATTTGCCTCATTTTTGTGTGAACATATATTAAAATGATCCTAGAGAAGGGATGGATGGGGTAGATAAATCTTAATAAACCTGCCCACAGAACTGCCTGTTCATGGTTAGAGACTAGCGGGGTAGGATGCAATCCGCGTCCTTCAATTTTGGTCTCATGGTTAAATGAGCAGACAAAACTTGGTGGTAGCCTGGTAGGGCCATAGAGCCCAAGCAAACATGCTTTGTGTGGGCCTCATCTCTGTCATTGCATATGGCACAATCAAATCGTGTCAGGAACATCAGCAAGCTATCCTGTGTTGGCCTCACAATCCGAATCTGTGGCAGACTTTATCAGCTTTTATTCAAATTAATTACATGGGATGGTCGAAGTTGGCAGCTGTAACCACTCAAGTGATTGTGAAAGAAAATCTCTCTTTTTCTTCGTTTTTTAAATAGCTGATGCTGTTTTTGAGCCAAACATGAACAAATATAGCGGTTGAGCTAAAGTAGCCAAAGATTAAAAAAAGAAAAAAAAAAAAAGAGGATTTGAAATATTCAACAGCCATCTTTCAAAAAAGAGAAGGCACAGAAGAAAAGCAGAAGCCAGAAATGGATAAAGAAACATGGTCTTGTGCAACATGATGCACTCATGAAAAGGTCATACATTTGATCAGACCGTCCATTTTATTTTCCAAGCCATGGATGCAATGGTCAAAGATGGTCTGATCAAAGTAATTCTTGTAAGGCAAGCAATCCCATGTGGGGCCTACCAAATGGATGCTCTAGGTTGATGATCGGACCATAGTTAAAACTCAGGGACTCGATTTGAATCTCTGAGTGACTCAGTCTAAACTCAGCCATGACTCAGTCCACATGACTTGTAGAGTTGCAAGGTCCTCACTCCACAGGTTTGGTTGTGGTTGAAAAGGCATCAATTGACGTAGGGATGAACGTGACAATGTCAATCGCCGTCTTCCTCAAGGATAACTACTACAAATTCACAGAGCTTCTCTAGACTCCTCCCAAAGACTTCTCGAATCCAAGGAAAAAGCAAGAAAAATATAAACAAATTCGATAAAATTCGTAATTTAATTGATGAATGAAATAAATGAGTTTACGGATACTAAGCAATGAGAGAAATTTTATAATCAAAACTACAACTAAAACTCCTAGAATTTGCAACTTACTATAAATAGTAAACTTACTATTTATAGACGATCGTGATGTCTACTAGACCCGACGTAGCAGGGTTGGGTGACTAAATTAGCTTGTCCTACCCCAAAATCATATATTTTACATCCGATAACTCATTTTGGATTGCGAGATATGCCCGATTTAAGGTCTGAAGGTCCAGATCACTTCTGGCGTCGACCGGGCCTTTTCTAATCCATCTTGGCTATGAAACTGTCCACGACCCGCTCTACATCACCAACCCAATTTCAATTTGGCTTAGGTTGGGTTTGGGTTGATCAAATTCTAGTTGGGTTGGGTCAAGTTAGGGTGGGAATAGTCACACCTTATTGGGTCGAGTTAGACCGAGTTGGGTTGGTTGGGTTGAGTATAAAGGACCTTGGGTTGGGTTCGGGTTGGGCACCTCAGGTTGGAATTCAGGTTGGGTTGGGTCCTCTTGGGCATTGGGCTCGATTGACCCCCAACTCCCAACCCGCCCGAGTTGCACCCCTAATGAGTTAGGATGACTCGAACCAAGTCACTCACCGGAATCAAGCCATTATGAAGAATGACAGATGGGGAGTTCAAACCCGAGACCTCTCGGGGGCACATTGCCATCTTTAACCAGCACACCATAGACTAGTTATATATATTTTTATTGAAATGTAATACAATTAGGAAAAATGTTATAAAATTATCAAAATTAATTATCAGATACTGAGTTGAGTCAAGTGAAGACTCGCCCGAGTCTTCAAGTCCACCTAACCCAGCTGAACATGTCTTTGAGTTCTTGTGCTTTTGAACTATATATGGGACCTTTTATGCATTTTAATGTATATGGGTTAGAAGTATAAGTTCCCCAATCTGCATGATCTTTGTTTGGTGGGCCGAGAAAGATAGACAGGACACAATAGACGGTCCAGATCGATGTTTCTATTGGTCATGCTTCCAAATGCAGCTGAGTGCTTGTCAGCTACATCAACTGTAGCATTTATCCTGGATGAAAACAAGTACAAAGAGAATGTCTAAAATTCAAAATTGTGGTAGTTAAGCAATCAGCTATCACAATGAAAACAAAATCCCAACTGAAAACTACTCAATTCCTCACAATCACATGACACAAACACCCTCGTTGCAAAACCAATCTGTAATAGAATCAAGCAGTCAAACCTCCAAATCAAATCATTCCTATGTTTTTTATTTACACTAACAACTAATCTAACTACCTTTTTTTTTATTCTATAAAGCAGGAGATTCTAATCTTCCAATCCATTAGAAAAAACCCAAGAAGAAAAAAAACCAAATTAGAAAAAACCACAATCTATATCGGCGAAGGCCGAGTCTCCCACACATCAAACACATTCTCCTCACTATGAAGAACAAACAACCGATCGCCCCCGATCGAAAAATCACAAATCGACCCTCCATAGCTCCTCCTCAGCCTCGACGTCAACACCCAATCTGGCCCACAGAACACCGAAACGCTATCGTTCATCGATGAAAACAACTGCCCGCCATGGGCTGCCAGCTTTGGGTAGCACAGCTCATCAGGCATGTTGCCTTTCAGAAGCCGGCTCTTGAGCTCCACCTCACACTCCCACCATTACTTCTCAAGTCCAAGAACCCCAGATCATCGTGCTGGTTCACGACGCAGATCGATCCATTCTCCTCCATTGCAATGGCATCAAGGACCCGTTTCTCATCGATAGTCCTCGGCGCCCCAATATCAGACCAGGACCAAACCATGCTCTTATCTCTGAAGTCCAAAAGACTAATGTAACAGTTATCTTTTCTAGGAAACAAGGTAGCAACCATCAAACAGCTGCTTCCATGCAGCCATTGTAGCTTATCAGCATCACCAAGAGACCAGCCAGGAGATTCATACAAGAAATCAAGCTGTTTTCCTGTCATCTGATCCCACACTCCAATCCCATACTCATTCCTCCTGCCTCTACAGCTAGCAAAAATTCTATAATCTGTGCTAAAACTCAAAGCTCCAGCAGTATAGCTCTTCAATTGATTGTCATGACTTACCTGAAACTTGTGCCTGAGATCGCCAGTCCTTGAACTGAAAGCTCCCATCCCTCCATCGCCGCGACCCAGCCTCTCACAAGCGCTGATCACAATGCTCTCTGAATCGATGTAGCCCACATCATTGACCCGTTGGTAGTCGAGGTTGATTGGGGGATGTTCTTCGAGCATCCAATCGTAGACATGAACCATGCTGCCGTGAGCGACGCAACATCCGCCATCAGGGCCGGCGCGGATTGCAGTGCCATCACCTGGGGCCTGGCCGGCGACCGAGCTGGAGAGACGAAGACGGTTGCCATCGAACGGGCCCCACTTTGCGGAGCGCACATGATCGAGCAGGCCGTAGAAGGAGGCTTCCCGGTAGAGGAGCTTCTCGGACATTTTCGGTGGGACGTGAAGCTCGCCCGTGCGGAGGAGGTCTAGGAGGACGGAGAAGCATGCCGGGTTCCGATCGATGAAGTACTCGTCCGGCCTGTCGGATGGTAGGTTCCAGTCATCGTCGAGCATCGCTCCGAGCAGCGAATTGCGGCCGGCGTTGGCGAGAGTTGTCGAGGTTGTTTCAAAGATCTTTCCGCCGACATTGAATCTCACCCTATCTCTTTGAACTGCCATTGTTTTAACATCAAATTGGAAAAAACCCAGATAGGATTTAGGAAGAAACAGAGACAAAACAAGAAACTGAAGAAATGATATGAAGATACTGATCTGATTTTTATGGATTTGAGACAGAGAGAGGGGGGGCAAAACGGACGAAAAGGAAGAAACTATGATCTGATTGTTGGGTAGTACATGAATAAATTTCTACTGATGAAAGCAAAGAAAGGAGAATTAAGAAGATGAGAAATCTAAAATAAATGCGAATTGCAGGAAAAGAAAGCACAAGAAAACAGATAAAATCGATGAGGTTTCCAGAGATAATCCGACCGAAATCAACGAAATTAAGATCTGGGTATTGGATATTGAAAGAAGAAGATGAAAAATTGCATATCGAAATCGAAAAAACTAAGATCTGGGTATTGGAGAAAGCAGTAAATTCTTAGATAGAAACAGCAAAATAAGAAGAAAAGCCGAAGATTTGCAGTCTCAAATATCGATGATTTCCGAAGAAACAAACCAAGGGGGAGAGAGGAAATCGAAGAGATTAGATAGGAATCCGAACGAAATCGAAGAAAATGAGATATGGGTATTGGAGAGGGAGGGATTCTGGAGGTGGGTTTTTCATTTTGTGGGATTCGGTGATTTGGATTCGGAGATTATTGGAGCCGGTTGGATTTCGAATTTTCGGCTCTCTCTTATTTATTTGTTACTTCCCTTTTTTTTCGCTTGTTTTCGGGTCGTGTCTTTTGGTCTTGTCTTCCTTCCGAGCGTTTTTGAACTTTCTTCATTGATTGAAATGGAAAGTCTGAGGTGATTCGCGCGAGTAGAGACTGAAGTGGGAGATTCGTGTCACACGTGCTTGCTTTGGTCTCTGCGAGATCAGGTCCATTCATGAATGGCCATTTCCTTGAACATACCTTTACCATGTAACGGATGGACGCGAATTTCTTAAAATGCCTGTTACTGGGACCATCACAACAGAAGCTCTGATGGCCCACTGCGATCTTAGTGTAACGTCCACTCCATCCATCAGTTTGGCCAGGTCGCCTGTTTAATCTAATTGATTAAATGGTATGTCTAGAAATATCATGGTATTTTGGCACTCCAATCTTCTGTGCTACAAAATTCTTAAAATATGGAAAACACTTGATCAAGTAAAACCCTGTCCTGTTGGAGCGTGGATTTGGAACCCCCTGGAAACGAACCCCTGGGATTGGGAACCCCTGGATTTGAAATTCTCCGGTGTGTTCGGCCACCCGTAAGTGTGAATCAACTTTAATCCAAAAGTATATATTTACAGGGTTTGAATTTAATTACTAAATCAACTTTAATATCTCTAATAAGTGAGATATATAAATTTTGACACAATGGTTGTGATAAGCCCACTGAAATATATGACTTGGTAAAATAATAAAATTTCAAGCCCCAAATGGGCCACAAGCGCAAGACCAAGTCTGAGTGACTAACCAACGATTTTTAATCGTTGATTGACATAAACAATGTTTGGATGGTGCTGGACAATGTTTGGACAGTATTAATTTACATGGACAATGTTTGGATGGTGCTGGACAATGTTTGGACGGTGCTGATATACATGGACAATGTTTGCACGACCATCATTAGTAGACAATGTGCCCAATAAAATGATAGTGTATGGTGACATACATGATAGTGTATAGTAACAAACATGTTACACTTGGAACTATTGAAATGATTTTGGGTGTAATCCAAGCTTTGACCATGGATTGCAAACACCTCTTTTGAGGATTTGAAAGTTACTTTATGTTGCCGAAGAACCAGGGGATTTGAAACTCCCCTTGAATCCCTTCCCATCCTAATTGATGGACTATTGAATTATAATCAACGAAAGTATCTACTACTTGCATGTAATCTTAAGGAGGAATGTTTTCCTGTCTACCTTCTTACGTGAGCAGCCATGCACACTTTTGCACCAGTGTCTTAGGCATATAATCTGAATGATCCAGGTGATGCGTCACTCATTGAAATTTTATAACCCCAATTTTCAGCCTGATCCAAAACTCTAGTAGGCTATAGAAAAGAGATGCAAATCAATGAAGGAAATTGTTTACTTTTATCATAGCCCACCAAAGTCTTGTATTGGACTAAAAGTTAGGCTTATGAGGTTTTAAGGGGTGTTGCATCACATGGACCATTCAGATTATGTGCCAAAGATGTATGCAAAGGTGCACTAGAGTGCTCACCTAAGAAGGTACACGGATGAGCATTCCTAGTATCATACATGTATAACCAAGAATGTCATGTGTAAAAGGTATACATGGATATATGCTTTAATGTGAATTTCATCTGCATTAAATTAGGTGGTATGGAATTGTCAGTGGTCTAATGTGAATTTCATCTGCATTAGATTAATCTAGGTATCATGTCCCACAAGGAGATACAACAAGATTTTTAGTAAATTTTGAAATCCATTACATATGTGGGTTCCTTGTGATGCATGTGTTTAACCTTTCATCATATGTACCTTTTATACCTTACATTTAAGTGTTACATATGTATATAGGTGAACATCATTAACTGTGAAATCCAGTATGCTGATTACAATTTCATAATCCACCAAACAGAAGCTTCACCCAATGGAATTTTTTTTTTCTTCAAATGAAGATCCCAAACATAAACTTTGAAGGTCAAAATACTATAAAATTTCTTAACATTAATGGACAGGGGCTTTGAGTGGCCACCATGATGTATGGGTTTTATCCACACCGTCTATCCATTTCTCCATGTCATTTTAAGATAAAGTCTCAAAATTGAGGCAGATCTAGGTATCAACTGGACCACACCATAGTTGAAATTTCCTATGGCCCACCATGATATTTATTTACTATCCAACCTGTTCATAAAGTCCCGTAGTCCTGGATGAAGGAAACAACAAATATCGGCTCATTCAAAACCTACGTGGGTTCCAAGAAATTTTCAACGGTAAGAGTTTAATCCCCTTTGTGTGGTCCACTTGTGACTTGGATCTACCTCAGTTTTAAGCCCATTCCATAAAATAATACAGAAAAATGGATGGACGGTGTGGATAAAACGCATGCATCACAGTGGCTACTCCGAGCCCCTGCCCGTTCCTATCTTAGGACAAACAGGGGTAAGAAACAATCATCGTTCTTTCTTTTATAGGGCGACAGTAGTTTTGGATGGATGTTCGTGTTTTTCTTTCGTCCTTGAGGGAGTCATCTTATGAACGGATCAGATGGCACATGAACATCACGGGTGGCCCAATAAGTGCAACTGATGAACGGACTGGATGCCTTGCAAACATGGAACTGGGCCCACTGTTCTTGTTATACAGGTGCAACATGTGTTGGAGGAAAGTCGCGTCCGAAACTGAGGCCGCCCCACCGTTGATTGTATTCGAGGAAGGTGTACGGTTAAGAAAAGATGGTCCAAACCGGGTGAGTTGATATAGAATATAGAGTCTACCATGCATCTGGGACTGTCCATCTTGTTGATCCAACGGTGTTGGTAACTTCAAAACAAGCTTGGGATCTTGGCCATCCAGTTTATGGCCTTCAAAGCAAGGTAAATGGTTTGTTATTGGCATCCATCATCATAGGAAGTGATGAAGAGAAAATCTTTAAATCATGTGGGATCCATGATATGGCCCACTCAGATGGATGGCCCAGATTTATACATCACAGAGAAAAGTGTATGGAAGAGAGAGATCTCTATCTTGTTCCAGTTCCGCTGCGTGCAATCTGATTTCTCTCACTGTAAATATTCTCATTCACTGTGGGTCCACCTGATGAACGGTCAAGATATCACATGATTGCTCCGTTGGCACGTTTGACTCGGATAGTCTCTCTTCAAGCTCTCCACGCGCGAATCGCCTCGGCCTTTCTCGTTACTAGTGTGGTGGGTTACCGCTGTAGAGTAGTTAGAAAAGTCAGCCGCTCGCTTCCATCTGAAGAAAAGAGGAGTAATTAAATACTCAGGCGGTGTATGGCACTTGATACACAGGCACGTAGAAAATGTATACGTGCGATATATTAACACAAGTTAAATTGTATGAATTGTGGTAAACACTCTCAATAAGTTACAATCCCCAAATCAGAGTCATTGAATAATCCTAACCTCTGATTTGTGACCACTTGCTTGTGGAAATAAGACCATTGGATGGTTTTCATTTTAATCGTCCAATAAATGTCCACCAAGCAGATAATCATATAATCAAATAAGCTTATATTTGTTTCATTGTACATATTTATAATTTCGACGTTTTATTTTACTTACTATTATGACACGTATGCAGTTTCTAAGTGCCTTTGTATCAACCATCACAGTCTACCCGAGTATAAAAGGTTTACAAGTGGAGTCGTTTCTCATCAGTTGGATTTGGGCCCAAAAAGAAGCGGAATTTAAGAGATGATTATCAATGGGTAGTACTTCAAATCACAACGACTAGTTTGTCTTTAGTAACAAATGCAGTTGCCACGTCCACAGCATCATGAACGCCAATCCAAGCGGTCCAAGTTGTGGGCCCCACAATGGATTCATGGCAGCGTGAAGATTACACAAATTGGGATAATCTTAATTGCCTATTTTCGTCCCTTGATTTTGGATCTCTGATCATTTTCTGGTCATCGGCTCCTTCGTTGGCTGGTGTACCGCACACCAGCTAACGCTCCTCGAGCTCCCAGTTGTACAAACGGTTCAAAGGAGATCGAAGTTACATGGGCCCCACAATGATGTATTTATTATATCCACACCGTTCATACATTTTTTGAGATCATTTTAGAGCATTATGCAAAAAATGAATCATATCCCAAGATCAACTGGACCACACCACAAATAGAAGCGGAGATAATGATTTTCACCGTTAAAAAATTCATAGGGCCCACCATAGCATTTATTTTCCATCCAATCTGTTCATAAGGTCACAGAGACCTGGATGAAGAGGAAAAACAAATTTCATATTGATCCAAAACTTATGTGACCCCAAAAGGGTTTCAATGGTAGACGTTTAATCCCCTGCTTCTTTTTGCAGTGTGGTCCATTTGATCGTTAGATATGTCTTATTTTTCGTCTCAAGCCTTACTACGAGCTCACAAAATGGATGGATAGTTTTGATATAACATATAACTCATTATGGGACCCACAGAACTTCCTAACGTCAATACACCAGCTATATAACTGGTGTGTGGTACACCAGCCAATCCGCTTCCTACATGAGGTGGATCCCACCACAAAGATGACCGTAGAAAAATTCAACCTGGTCTGATCATCGGTAGCCACCACTGGATAAAAAGAACGAGTGGTTGAAATAGGCTAATGGTCCACATTCAATGTACAAAATTTCCACCTGATCAGGTGGCAGCCTAGTTCATGAATATATCAATCTTTTCAGGGAGCGGATTATGTGTTACCGGGTAACTAAACCTTAGTGGGTGTTGGCCTCACTGTGGGGCCCACCTTAACGTATGTGTTATATATCCACACCGTCAATCAGTTTTCAGAGCTCATTTTAGGGCATGGTCCCACCTTGATGTGAACCTAGCTTTGTAAAGCCTACAATGACGTATGTGTTTCATCCACACCATCCATCCATTTTACCAGCTCATTTTAGGGTAGGCCCCAAAATCTCAAGTGGACCACATGATGTAGAGCGAGTCGCGAACAGTTACATGGTTAAGATGGATCAGAAAAGGCTCGGTCGACGACAGAAGTGATCCAGACCATTGGACCTTAAATCAGGCGTATCTCGCAATTCGGAATGAGTTATCTGACATAAAATATATGATTTTGGGGTAAAACGAGCTACTTTAGCCAACCAACCCTGCTACGCCGGGTTGCGATGCCTGGAATTGCGAAAAACCCCTGGATTGACGGTCGTTTCCCTGTTTTAATTTCAATTTTACTATAAATAGTAAGTTTTAGTTTGATTATAACTCTTCATCCGTTGGGCTTTAGGAGTTGCGCCCAACGTGAAAAGAGATTAGAATAATTAGGAGAACGATTTGGTGAAGCCAAATAGGACACTTACTATTTTTGGCCGAAAACCTTGCGCACTAGTAGACATCACGACCGTCTATAAATAGTAAGTTTACTATTTATAGTAAGTCGCGAATTCTATTAGTTGTAGTTGTAGTTTGATTCTGATTTCTTTCCCATTGCTTGGTACTCCTATTTAAAGGGTTGTGAACTCGTTTTTATGAATTAATTAATCAGTTTCGAATTTATTAGAAATTATTTCTATTTTCTGCTTTCTTTCCTCGTGGATTCGAGAAGTCTCTGTGAGGAGTCAGAGAAGCTCTGTGGATTCGGAGTATTTATCCTCATCACGTTCATCCCTGCGTCAATTGGTATCAAAGCGAGGTTTTCCCATCGGGCTGATGGCAAACAATAAAGGTATAAATCAAAATCCTGTGGACGGTGATTCAGGGATTCGTTATCTTTCAGAAAGAATGGAAGCTTTCCACCTGGAGAGTCAGTTGACCATGCAAGGGCTGCAGGTAACTCTCGACCGCCTTGCGGATGCGCTACTTCCGCCCCTAGCCCTAAGCGGTGCTCCACCACCTATGGTTGTTCCACCACCCGTGATTACTGTACGACACAACCTGATTTTCGTAAAGCACTACCAGTGGCAAACCGTAGGGCTACACCAGATGATTCAAGTTCTAGCGATGAGGACCTTAATGAGGGTTTTGCTCGACGACCAATCCATGGAGGCGATCACCAAGATCGTGCTGAAAGAGACTATCGAGGTAAGGCTGAACTTACTAGTTTTAATGGTTTATTACGTATAGAAGATTTTCTCAATTGGCTAGCCGAAGTAGAGAGATATTTTGATTATATGGACGTGTCAGATCATAAAAGGGTAAAATTGGTAGCGTTTAAATTAAAATCTGGTGCTTCTGCATAGTGGGAACAATTACAACTCTCACGAGCCCGTCAGAACAAGGCGACCATCTCATCATGGCCACGGATGAGACGCCTTCTTCGATCACGAATTCTCCCCAGTGATTATGAGCAGATATTATTCCAGCAATATCAAAATTACCGACAAGGAAATCGAACCGTCACAGATTATACTGAAGAATTTCAGCGGTTGGCTACACGAAACGATTTGTCAGAATCTGAGTCACAGAAGGTGGCACGATTTATAGGTGGGTTGCGACCGACAATACAAGACCGAGTTCAGATGTAACCGGTCGTGACCGTGGATGAAACAGTTCATTGGCGGGTAGGGCAGAAACACAACTTGCAAGAGCTCCTGCTCGTCCATATCATTCAACTCGGCCCCCCATGACAGGTCTCACACAGGATCCAGTGCTGGCACATCCTCAACCTCTTACAACTGCAAACCGTGATACGGGAAGCAACTCATCCAGACCTCAACGTGCAGCGCCCACAACAGCGGGCCCGAGTAGGATTTCAAATCCTTATGCTCGGCCAAGGTCGAACAATTGTTACCGATGTGGCCAGTCAGGCCACTTATCAAACACTTGCCCTCAACGTCCCGCAGCACACTTGACTATAAACGAAGGAGGCACTGAAGATGATGCCGCAGAAGAAGACCATGGCTTTGATGAACATGAACAAACCACTGAAGAAATAGCAGGTGGAGATGAAGTGATGGGCGAGGATCGTGGTGAATTTTTAGTTGTGAGGCGGTTACTGTATGCCCCACGAAAGGAATTACATCCACAATGACACAATATATTTCGTACTTGGTGCACTGTCAACGGAAAGGTCTGTAATGTGATCATAGACAGCGGTAGTAGCGAGAACATCGTCTCAAGAGTGATGGTGAACAAGTTGTGGCTACCAACGATGAAACATCGTTCCCCGTACTCAATTGGCTGGATAAAAAAGGTGAATGAGACCAAGATAATTGAACAATGCACTATCTTGTTTTCAATTGATAAAAATTATAAGGATCAAATACTTTGTGACGTGGTCGACATAGAAGTTTGTCATATGCTACTCGGTCGACCCTGGCAGTCGGACCGTGATGCGACCCATCGGGGACGAGATAATGTCTACATATTCGTCAAGGATAGTCGAGAAATAATCCTTACCCCTATGACACCAGAGAATCACCCTGAAGCTTCTAAAGTGGAGGGGAGTTCCCTCCTGACCATTCGGGATTTCATGGAGGAATCCAAGGAAACCGGCGAGGTATACGCCGTAGTGGTGAAGGGCGAGGAAAAGGAACCCTCAAACATCCCTCCAAGCTTAAGGCTGTTGTTAAACGAATTCAAAGAAGTCTGGCCTGAGGATTTACCTGATAGATTGCCCCCCCCCCCCCCCCCCATGAGGGACATCCAATATCACATAGACCTCGTCCCTGGGGCTAACTTGCCCAACCGTCCTCATTATCGGATGAGTCCAAAGGAGTGTGAGATACTTCAGGGGCAAGTGGAGGAATTGATCCGTAAGGGTCTCTTGAGAGAGAGCATGAGCCCATGTGCCATACCAGCATTATTAACGTCAAAAAAAGATGGAACCTGGCGCATGTGTATCGACAGCCGGACAATCAACAAAATCACCATCAAATATCGGTTCCCAATACCACGGTTGGATGACATGCTCAATATGCTGGAAGGGGCCAAGGTGTTCTCTAAACTTGATCTAAGGAGCGGGTACCATCAGATTCGTATCCGACCCGGTGATGAGTGAAAAATGACATTCAAGACCAAGGGAAGGAAAGGTTGTATGAGTGGCTGGTCATGCCCTTCGGCCTATCGAACGCACTAAGTACTTTTATGCGTTTGATGAATCAAGTTCTAAAACCATTCACCAGCCGATTTGTGGTAGTATATTTTGATGACATATTGATATATAGCCAGGATGAGGCAGAGCACAAGAAACATCTCAGGCAGGTGCTACAGGTCCTACAAATTAACAAGTTGTACCTCAACTTGAAGAAGTGTAGTTTTTTAACTAACAGCCTATTGTTTCTAGGATTTGTTATAACGTCCACAGGCATTCGTGTGGATGATGAAAAGGTGCGAGCTATTAGGGAATGGCCGATCCCGACAAACATTCATGAGGTGAGGAGTTTTCACGGGTTGGCGACTTTCTATCGTCAATTTGTACGAGATTTTAGCACCAGAGTCGCGCCCATAACAGATTGCATGAAAAAGGGACCGTTCCAGTGGACCGATAAAGCTGACAAGAGCTTTCGTGAGATCAAGCATCGTTTATCTACAACACCGGTCTTAGTGCTTCCCAATTTCGACAAATTGTTTGAGGTTGAGTGTGACGCTTCATACATCGGAATTGGAGGAGTATTATCACAGGAAGGCAGGCCGGTAGCCTTCTACAGCGAGAAGCTCAGCGAACCCCGAAAGAAGTGGTCGACTTATGAGCTTGAGTTGTACGCAGTTGTTCAGGCGCTGCGACATTGGCGACATTATCTGATTCAAAGAGAGTTTGTTCTGTACACTGACTATCAAGCATTAAAGTTTATTAATAGTAAGACTAACGTGAATCGTGTGCATGCTAGATGGGTTGCGTTTTTACAGGAATTCACGTTCGTTCTGAAGCACAAGTCAGGGAAGCAGAACAAGGTGGCTGATGCACTTAGCCGTCGTGCATCATTACTTGTTACAATGAGCAACGAGATAGTCGACTTCGACTGTCTCAAGGAGCTGTATGCCGATGATGAAGACTTCAAAGATTTTTGGATGAAGTGCCAAGAAGGTCACCCTAGCGACCTTCATATACAGGACGATTTTCTCTTCAAAGGGAATCGATTGTGCATCCTCCAAAATTTCCTGAGGGAGCAGATTATTCAGGAGTTACATGGAGGTGGCCTCGGTGGACACCTTGGGCGAGATAAGACGTGAACTCTTGTGGAAGAGCGGTATTACTGGCCGCAATTAGTACGTGATGTGGAAAAAGCCGTACAACGTTGTCATGTTTGTCAGACCTCCAAGGGGCAATTTCAGAATACGGGCCTCTACACCCCGTTACCTGTACCTGACGGTCCTTGGGAGGATTTATCAACGGACTTCGTGCTTGGTCTGCCACGAACACAACACGGCATGGATTCAGTGTTAATGGTAGTAGATCGTTTCTCCAAGATGGTGCACTTTATTCCATGCAAGAAGACTCTCGATGTAACACACGTGGCAAATCTATTCTTCAAAGAAATTGTGCGGCTACACGGGGTTCCCAAGACTATTACTTCTGACCATGACACAAAGTTCATAAGCCACTTTTGACGGACTTTGTGGACGCGATTCGATACACGACTTTAGTTCAGCAGCGCCTACCACCCACAAACTGACGGTCAAACTGAGGTTGTGAATCGCACGTTGGGAAACCTCCTTCGATGTATTTCAGGAGAAAAACCGAAGCAGTGGGATTTGGCTTTGTCTCAAGCGGAGTTTACATTCAACAACATGGTGAACCGCTCGGCAGGAAAATCCCCGTTCCAGGTTATTTACGGACGAGTACCTCGCCACACACTAGACTTGATCCCTCTCCCCAAGCTCCCAGACATGAGCATTGCAACAGAATATATGGCAGACAAGATCATGAGTATTCATGCGGAGGTACAAACCAAGTTACATGCCTCGAATGAGAAGTATAAGGAGCAAGCGGACAAGCATCGGCGACGAAAAGTATTCGAGGTGGGCGACCAAGTAATGGTCCATCTGCGCAAAGAAAGATTTCCGACCGGAACGTACAACAAGTTGAAGAATAAAAAGATTGGACCGGTACCAATCATTCGAAAGATCAATGACAACGCCTGTGTTGTTGATCTTCCAGATGACATGACGATCTCACGGACTTTCAATGTCGCGGACCTGACCGAGTATCATGAACCAGAGCATGACGAGAACTCGAGGACGAGTTCTTTTGAAGTGGAGGAGACTGATGTAGAGCGAGTCGCAAACAGTTACATGGCTAAGATGGATCAGAAAAGGCCCGGTCTGTAACAACTCCAAAATTTTACAGTTTCTTAAATTTTAAAATTTTAAAATTTTATTTTTAAAAGAGATTAAAACAGTTACAACCTCTCTCATCGTTATCTTATCCGAACGATTCTATTTTCTTTATAAGGAGGGACACTTCTCGCCGATTAAAAACAAAACAGAGAGAGAGAGAGAGAGAGAGAGAGAAATTAGTGGAAGGACGGCTTGCAGAGGTTAGTACTTACTGTATTTTAATTTAGATTTTTTTTTCTTTATGTTATTATATCTTGGGTCTACGTGATGGACGGTGTGGATCTACCATGGGTGCAATGTATGTGCACATATATCATATGTGTGCATATGCACGATGCACCATGGAACGCCTTACGCATGTAACAAGAAATCAAAAGAAACACGTAAGTCTTTTTGTTTATTTTACTTGAATCACATATTTGACTTATTTTGCATATATGGCCCGATCAATTCCGTCCATTAGGTTCTAAGGACCAAATATGAGAAACCTCCAAAAATTAGGCTAAATTAAGATTTTGGTAAGCCACACTATGCCAAAAATAGATTCATTAGGCAGTTATCATTGAAATATCCATCGGGGGCACAGGGAGTTCCGATGGAGATACCAATATTTGACCATTAAAATATAATGGGTGGAGATGAATTATATTTAAGTTTATTAGTATAATAGTAGGAATTATGTGATAATGAACTAATGAACAAATTGGATTTTACATAGAAAGTTAGGAGGGTTTGAAATCAGAAATGCATATGTTTTAATGGTGGAAGAACGGTCAATGTTGGTTCATGGTAGTATGATCCATCAGAATAACGAATCTACCTCATTTTTCTACCAATGTCCTAAAACTATGTTAGTAAAGTGGTGAATGGATTGGATCTTAGGCACACATATTATGTATAGGTCATCATGATAAAAGTGTAACATATAGAGTGAGTGTAAAAAACACTCCAGCGTGCAAAAGTGAAATTGGGTTATTTACGTTACCGAAATTAGTCCTGATTTATGGGCCTTATATACGGGGCTTTCTTGATGTATATATCAAATCCGTACCGTCTAATAATCTTGTCACTAATTAAAAGTCTTGGGGTTGAAAAAATTATTCGAAAGAAAACTCATGTGGATCACATCGCCTTAAACTGTGAAAATTAAATGGGCACCTTTGAATATTCTTGTGGGCCACAAAAGTGTTATTTCGAGTAGATTTTTAGGCTCATCCTTTATGAGGAGATTATCTATCTCATTCATGGTTTAGATTTTCATGGGACCTATCAAAAAAATTAAATAAATAAATAAGTACAAAAAATAAAGTTTGATTGTCAGCGTTGAAACCAAGTGCGGCTTTTAACGTTAGAAACCATCTTGGGTCATCAGATTGTAGACTTACAGTGATGTATACATTGTATCCAATCCATCCATTTGATTTGGAATGTTATTATGAGTTAAGAGTGTAAATTTAGGACATATCTAAAATGTGTGTGACCCATACAAAAAGAAAATAATAGTAGTTGTACAATAATCATTTACGTTATAACAGGTCCCACATAGTTCAGATTAGATTGAAAATTTTTCTCAAAGGTCAATATAGCAATGGTAACCATATAGTCAATCCAGATCCCTGTAAGTAGGACCCACATAAAAATAAATGTGTGTTAGATATATATATCATATAATGTAACTCCACCTTCTGATGCACGGTAAAACTTAAATAAGTTGCATGCATGTTTATGACAAAATATACATAGGCTAAATTATGTATCAATATGATATGCTATTAAAAGATCCAAGCCATCCATGTGTCTTTTGGGCCGAGATAGATACGATGAACCCTATCTATTACGTATGTTACTTGAGTATCACTCCCATGTAAGACCTTAATTTGTAATCAAAACAAATCAAATACTTTATGAGTTTAATATATATTTTTTAATATTATGGTGTACTGCATATGGATTATTTATAGGTAATTTCTGATCTGTTCCATTGGATTCCTCTTTAAATCATCAGGTGAGTAATCCCAACATGTTTCCTCTCCATATGATTAAAATAATTTGTTGTTGTGAATGACTTGATTAAATTGTTTATAAACTGATTTGTGTTGAGATATTGTTGGATTATGAACATGTGATAGGCCTCTCATAAGGAGAGATGTATTTGATTGCTAATATGATTACTGCTGCATCAAACATTCATGCCTGACATCATTAATACTCTTATGCGATTACCTAGGGGACAGCCCATTGTACCCACTAGAAGCCCACTATATGTGGAAGCCTGCCCAATGGGGGGGATGCGGGCCTTGCCCATGCCTACCAACGTAGTAGAAGCCTGCCAAGTGCAGATGCGGGTTGTCGATATCCAACTCAAGCAAGTGGACGGTTTCTATTATACCCACTTGATGCATCATCAATACCATTCATAGCATACGCTTTAATTATTTGTATTGTATTTCTGATTTTTATGCTTTAATTGTATATATTATTTTTATTGTACTGTGCACGAACCATGATGGGTTCACTCACTGGGCCTGGCCAGCTGAAGGTTTATTGATGGAAAAACCGTACAGATGGAATTGAAGCAGATAGAACGACTCAAGAGCAAGAATATGAAGCCAAACCAGTGGATAATCCACAGGATCAGTGGCCGTATTTAACTGAAGACGAGCTTACATTGTTGGACCAGTAGAATAATTAAATGAGACATTCGTTTCCCATTTATTATTTTATTTCTGTTTTAGAATGACTTTAAATTTAAATTTTGTTTTATTTTCTTAATAACTTGATGATTCCAATGATTTAAATAAAAGTCTCATTTTATTTTATTTTATTTTTATTTTCTTTTGATGTGTGGTGATAAATGTTTGAGACTAGATCAAGTTGATATGAATGTATTGATAGATGTTAATGGGAACATATAATTCAAATTTTATTGTACCTCTAGTAAATAATGTGACCCACTGATTTAAGTACACTAAGTGTACGAGTTGTGGTCCGTAACTCATGTCTGAGGGTGCACACTCAGTATGTGAATTTCGGGGCGTGACACGGTCGACGACAGAAGTGATCCAGACCATTGGACCTTAAATCAGGCGTATCTCGCAATCCGGAATGAGTTATCTGACGTAAAATGTATGATTTTGGGGTAGAACGAGCTACTTTAGCCAACCAACCTTGCTATGCAAGGTTGCGACGCCCGGAATTGCGAAAAACCCCTGGATTGACAGTCGTTTCCCTGTTTTAATTTCAATTTTACTATAAATAGTAAGTTTTAGTTTGATTATAACTCTTCATCCGTTGGGCTTTAGGAGTTGCGCCCAACGTGAAAAGAGCTTAGAATAATTAGGAGAACGGTTTGGTGAAGCCAAATAGGACACTTACTATTTTTGGCCGAAAACCTTGCGCACTAGTAGACATCACGACCGTCTATAAATAGTAAGTTTACTATTTATTGTAAGTCGCAAATTCTAGGAGTTGTAGTTGTAATTTGATTCTGATTTCTTTCCCATTGCTTGGTACCCCTATTTAAAGGGTTGTGAACTCATTTTTATGAATTAATTAATCAGTTTTGAATTTATTAGAAATTATTTTTATTTTCTGCTTTCTTTCCTCGTGGATTCGAGAAGTCTCTGTGAGGAGTCCAGAGAAGCTCCGTGGATTCGGAGTATTTATCCTCATCACGTTCATCCCTACGTCACCACACTTACCCGGGTAACACCTAATCCAATCTCCTTCAAAACGAGGCCTCGGTGACCAGGCACCACTAATATCTTAGTGATCAGAAACTGTGGGGCCACCATGATGCATGTGTTTTATCAATGCTGTTCATATGCTTTACCTGCTCATTTTTGCGTATGAGCCCAAAATTAGATCACATCCAAAGCTCAAGTGAATCACATCGTAGGAAATAGTAGGTATTTGAATGCCTACCATTGAAAACTTCAACAAGTCATGAAAGTTTTAGATAAGCCTGTTTGGGAGCCTGGATTTGGAACCCCTTGGTTGAGAATTCCTTAATCTAAAAGTAACTATGCATAATATATTCAAGGAGGTTTGAATTTAATTACTAAATCAATTGTAATATCTCTACGTATATAATATTTGACACAATGGTTGTAACAAGCCTGTTGAAATATATACTTTGTTTCAAAAATGATAAAATTTCAAGTCTCAAATGGGCCATAAACATAGGATCACATCGGAGAGTGACTAACCGTCAATTTTTAACTATTGATTTACATTGACAATTTTTTAACGTCCCAAATTACTCAATATTTAAAGTAATTATAGTGATACACTTAATAATTTAATTGTTTTGAGCTATCATCCGTAGGCCATGTACCTGATAGATTAGTAGTATGGTAACGTACATGTTATACATGCAACTCTTGAAAAGATTTTAAATGTAACCCAAGCTTATTATTTGGTGTGGCCCACTTGAGTGTTGGATCTACATCATTTTTGTCTTAATGCCTTATAATGATCTGAGAAAAGGGATGGACGGCTTGGATAAACAGATACATCACGGTGGGCCACCCACAGAACTGTCCGTTGGAAGCTAGAGATGGGCAGGGTAGTACGCAATCCGCGTCCATGTGAAAGTGCCTGTGTAAAGGGATGCGTGTAGGGCTAGTATAATTGGGAGCGGATTAAGTGCGGCCCGGGCCCCGGCTCCCCCAACATTGATGTAGCCGTGACCGTGGGACCCACCTTGACGTTTGAATTGTATATCCACACTGTCCATCTGTTTTGCCAGTTCATTTTAAGGCATGACCAAAAATAAAGCAGAATAAAATCTCATGTGGACCATATCATAGGAAACAACAGTGATTGAATGCTCACCATTGAAAACTTACTAAGGCCCACCTTAACGCCCAACGTAATGTTTATATGCCATCCAACCTTTTGATAAGGTGACATGGACCTAGATGAAAGGAAAAAAAACAAATATCAGCTTGATTCAAAACTTTGTGGCCTACAAGAAGCTTTTAATGGTCAACTGAAGATTTAGATCGGCTGTATTTTTGGCTGTTTCATATGGTGTGATCCACTGAAGATTTAGATGGGCTGTATTTTTGGCCTCATGTTATAAAATGAGACGATAAAACAGGTGGATGGCTTGGATACACAATTTATATATCAAGGTGGGCCCAACGATCAGGGCCACACCTTGTTGGGCGAGACTGGGGCTGCACCGAATCCCTCTCGGTAAATCTAAAGCTAACCACATCACAGGCAAAACAAACGGTGATTGACCATTAAAAACTTCTTGTGGGCTATGAAAGTTTTGAATCAAGCTAACATTTGTTTTCTTCCCTTCATCTAGATCCAAGTGACCTTATCAACAGGTTGGATGTATAAACATTTAGGGGATGGGCATTAAGGTGGGCCCTAGAAAGTTTTTAACGGTGGGCATTCATTTGCCACCGTTTCCTAAGCTATGGTCCACCTAAGATTTGGATCTACTTCCTTTTCTTACTAATGCCTGGCAAAACAGACAGACAGTATGGATATAGACACATATATTAAGGTGGGCCCCACCATAAGGGCTGCACCATATTGGGTGGGGCCAAGCCACACCTAAACGGCTCTCAGCAGAATTACTTTTCTTCACGAGAAATGCACCACTGCTCTCAGAGCATTAGTTTTTTTTCTTTTTCTTTTTCTTTTTTTTTTAAATTTTTTTTAATTTTTTTTAATTTTTTTAAACACACGCACACACCCACACACACTCGCGCCGTAGTGGGATTTTACCACCTATGGATACTCAACCCTTGACCGGGTGTTGAAACTCCCGGGAGTCGACCACCCGTGCAAGAGCAAGGATCCCTCGTAGCATTAGTTGTTATAGAGGCTCCTTGTTGCACTGGGACCCACCTTGTGACCCTTGGACATTCAATCCACTGATCCAGGCTCATTGGATTTCTATCCGACGTAGATTAGGTAGGGAGGCCCTCCCCACCATCAGCTGTGGTGTGATGATGTGGTGAGATTTGATTGATGGATCGTATGCAGTCACGTACGATTTCCTGCAAAAGCCTTTTGCAAGAAGTTGCTGCGCAAGGATGCTGGGTGGGGCCAACACCATGTTTTTGGGAAATATACTCCGTTCATCCATTTGGCAAGCTCATTTTAGGAAAATCGACCGAAAATGAGGTGGATCCAAAACTAAAGTGGGCCACACCAGAGGAAAAATTATGGAAAGAAATACCTACCGTTGAAACCTTCCTGGGCTCCACCTTGATGTTTATATGCCATCCAAACCGTTTATAAGGTCATTAACACAGAGATGAAGTGAAAATACAAAAACTTTAACATGAAACAAAGCTTTTATGGTCATAAGAATGTTTCAACGGTTCTCACTGAATCCCTACTGTTTCCTCTGTGTGGCCCACTTGAGTCTTGGATCCACCTCATTTTTTGTTGCTTGTCGAGTCTTGGATCCACCTCATTTTTTGTTGCTTGTCCTAAAATTAGCTTGCAAAACGGATGAACGAAGTATATTTCCCAAAAACATGGTGGTAGGCCCCACCCAACATCCTTGCACAGGAACTTCCTACTAAAGGCTTTCGTAGGAAATCTGCGTCTTACGCCCCATCTTTGACAGTGCAGTCCCCACTGGGGCTGTTCACGAGTCGAGCTACCTCGAAAAACTCGCTCGACTCGGCTCGAGTTAGCTCGGATTAACTTGGCTTGAATGGCCGATTCGGGCCGAGTCAAGCTAATTATTTGAAGCTCGAGTTGACTTCAAGCCGAGTTCGACCAAGGGGCATTTCAACTCGACTCAAAGCTTGAACTCGCCTCAGCTCGATTAATAAATATATTAAAGTTGTGGGGAATGTGGAGAAAGTTGAAGTGAGATCTCTTTGCTTTCACCCCAGCAACGAAGAGTTTGATGTTGGTGTTGACGATCTCTTGAATCCAAAATGGTATATTGTATGGAGCACTCACATGAATAGACATATCCTTCTTGAATATGTTGTGAGCTACAAGTCCTCAAATCATCTGCGAAGTAACGGAAATTGAGCTTTTGTCTGAGCAGCAACAATACAGGTGGGTCCCACTTTTCTGTGGTCCCAGGTTTGTTCAAAATCCTATCTATTGGAAAGTATGGCCTTGATGATGGGTAATTCATAACATATAATTGAGGATGCTTTTGGCCCATGGTTCTTTTATCATAGGGCCCACACAGATGGATTTTCTGGACTGTTGAAAGATGGACTACACCCTGTTTCGGTTGTCGGGCCAAACCAAAAATGAATTTCGCTTAGTGGAGCGTCATGTAAAATGCCTCTTAATTAATTATTTATTTATTTAGCTTCTCTTCTAAATCAATGAAGGAGGATCAAGAACAGAATTCATTACTCTCTCACCCAACAAGCTCGAGCTTGACTCGACTCGACTCGAACCACTAGCTCGACTCGACAACCTTGACAAACAAGTCATCAATGTTGAACTCGAGGCCTAACTCGAACTCGAGTACAACATGGACAAGTCGAGCCGAGCTTGGCCCACCTCGACTCGACTCGGCTCGATGTCCACCCCTAGTCCCCACCAATCAAATCTTTCCAAGTCATCACACCATACCGTGGAGCACAGCTTCAGTGGATCCGCTATGTATGTAGCTTATATCCATGCTGTCCATTCCTTTTTTTGAAAGCTCATTTTAAGGCATGATAATAAAATAAAATAAAATAAAAAGCAAAGACAAATCTTAGGTGGACCACCACATACGAAATAGCCGTGATTGAATACCCGGTATTAAAAACTTCTTGGGAGCCACTGGAATGATTATTTGCCATCCAACCGTTGAGCCTTCAAAACGGATTGTAGGTGAACCCCACTATGATGTATGTGCCTTCCATCCATCGACCACGTCAATCACCATTATTTCCTGTGGAGTTGTTCACCTGTGATTTGGATCTACTCTATTTTTTGGATGATGCTTTAAAATGAGCTTTCAAAATGGATTAACGATGTGGATGTAAGGCACATACATCATAGTGGGGCCATGATCAGGGATCCACTCGCAGATAAACATCATAGTGCGCCGCTGAGGGCGGTAAGGCCTCATTACATAATTTGCCAGTACACATCACACTGATCTGACATGCATAATCCCCTGATCGGTAACTTCTAATATGGACAGTCAAGATCATTCATGTAAAAGTAAGTCGGTTGTCCAACTTGATTCACCACCCATTTGTTAGGACCTATCATGGATGCTTATGATTCCAAAGAATTAATTTAATTATGCAACCGTAGCCATCCCATCCATGGAATAGAAAATGGATGGCTACAGAAGTAAGCAAAATCAAAGGATAGGTGGGATGATCTATGGTCGGTCAGAATTTGGTCAAACATGCATAATTAGATTAGTGTCAGGCATTTCAGAGTTACTTGACTTGAATTGATTGAACACTTGTGACCTCGGGCGTTAAACTATCCTGATTAGAACTAGACCTGTGAATATTGGTTTAACCGTTTAGAATGAAATCTTTTTTGTGTTAAAACTAATGATCTTTCTTTCTACGATTAATATATCAAGTTTCTCAGTAAGGTGATAATTTATCAAAATTAAAAATAAGGTTGGATTGTCAATTTTATTGATTAGAATGTACAAGCAATATAATCAATGGAAAAAAGATTAAAACTAGTAAGGAAAAATAATAAATACCTATGATAGTTTGTTCTTGCAAAACGGTCATGAAAAGTACTAGATGGTCGTGGTGTGAAGTCAGCAGGATGTGACCGATGATGTATCAAGAACTTCTTAATCGGGGGATCCGACGATGGTGGTCGTGCGTATGTAGCAATGCGCTGGACGGTAGTGGACATAAACTAAACTATTGGCTTCAGACTTGCTCAAGTATGATTGGACATAAGTGAGGTGACTAAACTAAGAAGTTAAACTAAATGGATAAGTAGCATTGTGTTGTAGAGAGATTAATTGTTTATAATGAGGACTTGGAGCTCTCCTTCGAGTGAAATTTAGATAGCTGGTCATACAAATCTCTTTGATGCTCTACATTAGTGTGGCTCATTGTATTAGGCTACATGTACAAGAGACCTCTTGTTGTTTCGGTTGTGCATATGAATGTTTATTAGAGTCTCGAAGTCACTAGGCTCTGACATTTAATATTTGCAAGAGATTTCCTTTGATGAGACTTACTTTGTAAAGAGTCGTTTTTATAAAACTTTAACATTAAATGTTACCATATGTACAAGTCTTTGGCTCCTCCATTTAAAGTTCATCTACACTACATGTGGCATGGCTGCCACGTGGCTTCTTTTGGATTATTTGATCTGACTTTGGTCGGTCGAGTGTAAATAATGCCCCCATGTCTCTTGCATTCGGAGAATGTAAAGAGAATTTAAATGGCATTTTAGTGGTTCATTTTTAAATCAATAGTTGGGACAGTCGTTTTAGCGGTTGAATTGAATTTTTTAGTCGTTAATTTGGCTATTCTAGTGAAGTTGGCCATTAAGTTGGTTGTTTCGACAGTCGAAATTTTCTTGTCGGCCAAAGTGACCGTGATGTTTTTATATTTGGCCATGACGATTCTCCATGTAAACAATGTGGCTTGCTTGGAGCGGTGTGTTGGTCTGCTGCATAGATCTTGTGATAGCATGGTTCAAATAACATGTACTTACATGACATGTCTTTTGGCGAATTATCTTTGTGAGGAATTGGCTTTTGATATGAATGATGCGGTCGTAGTGGTTTTTTGTCTGGCTTATTTATAGCACTACGTCAAGTAGTTGTATGAACGTTTTGGCAACATTGTTCACATAACACATATCTCAACGGCATACCTTTTAATAGATTTTCTTCACGAGTGATTGATTTTCATCATTGTTGGGTTTCTAAATTCAACTTGTTCATTTTATTCGATCATTTTTCTAAAAGCAATTTTTTGAATGTTGATATACTATTTGTTGTCTTCAATTGTTTTGATTATTTTAGATTGACCATGACTAAACAGTCATGTTTTCGAATGTTCAGTTACCCTCCGATCATGAGATTGGTAGGTTGCCTTGTACGTTGAATTGATTAAATTTTCACGATCCAATAGTTGTGGTGGTACTATAAGCACCAAACATTGAGTCATGAGAGTAATGTTAGGTTGACCCCAGGGCATCGAAGGTTGCCACAGGGTGTATTGATCATCTGCAATTTTATAGCATTGTTAGCAACACCGATGGCATTTAGATAGACTTTTAAGTCGTTTAATTGAAATTCATCTATACCACATGTGGCATGATTGCCCGACGGTTTGTATAAACAATTTCATTCATTCAAATTTTGCATAATAGGTTATTCCAATTGGGTGTATAGAGCGGATTTCTCACAAACATCAGGGTGGCTTACTTAGCTTCCGACGGCTGCGTCCAGTTTTCGCTGAATCCAAATGAGAGAGAGGAGTCCTCTTTCGCTCCTCCATCTCCGATGGTAACTTTCTGATAGGTCCCAAACGTAGAGTGCAAGTGCTACGATATTTTGTTTTCTCTTCGGGTGAGAAACGTACCATAATTTGAATGTAAATTACTTGCCTCTTAAGGAAAACATTAGTTGCTTAAATAAATGAAATTCAACACACATAAAACAGAGAGCACTACTGCACGTAAACTGCATGTAATTGTCATGACTCAGTCCACTCCTGCATGTAACTGCCAGCCATGACTCCATGTACTGCACTTCATGTAACTGACAGCCATGACTCCATGTAACTGCCAACCATGACTCATCTGCCAGCCATGACTCATGTAACTGCCAGCCATGACTCATGTAACTACCAACCATGACTCATCTGCCAGCCATGACTCCTGTAACTGCCAGCCATGACTCATGTAACTACCAACCATGACTCATGTAACTGCCAGCCCTGCACGTCCTCATCTTATCCCAAATATTTGGGATTTGGCTTAAGGCCCCTCTCAGATCGTCGTGGCCTATCAATTCCCTCCCCATTAAGTGGACGCTTGTCCCCAAGGTCCATAAAAGGAAAGCGATCAGTCAAAGACTGGCGGGTCTCCCACGTGGCGTCATCGACTGGTAAATGCTTCCACTGGACCAGATTGTCCTCTTCAAATTTATTTCCTCGTTTGACCCAACGAGTGTCCAATATATTCTGCGGTTCGAGGATAACGGCCCTTCATCATTCACGGGCGGTAGTTCCTTTGAAGGAGTCGCAAGCTCACCCACGTATTTTTTTAAGAGCGAAATGTGGAAGACAGGATGAATGCGGGCTCCTTCCGACAGTTGAAGTTTGTAAGCAACTGTCCCAATTTTTTGTATCACTGGATAAGGACCGTAGAACCAACTAGCTAGCTTTTGGTGGGCTCGTTTGAAGGCGGTCTGTTGTCTGTAGGGGTGCAACTTAAGAAACACCATATCACCAACTTCAAAAGACACATCCCGACGTTTTTGATCCGCCAACTGCTTCATACGATTAATGGTAGTCTCCAGGTTGCTTTTGAGTTGACGTAGTAGCTCGTCGCAACCCACTAGGCTTTGGTCTACTTCATGCACCGGAGAAAACCCACTATGATAAATGGGAATGGAAGGAGGTAAATGCTCATATAATGCCTGAAAAGGGGTCATGCCCGTGGACACATGATACGTTGTATTGTACCAGAGCTCAACCCATGGAAATTAGTTACTCCACTTTCGTGGCCACTGATGAACCATACCCCAGAGGTATTGTTCAACACAACGATTGACAACTTTTGTTTGTCCGTCCGTCTGTGGGTGATAGGCGGAACTGAGTTGTAGCTTGGTTCCCGACATTTGAAAGAACTTCTGCCAGAATTTGCTGATAAAAATGGGGTCCCTATCGTTGATGATGGACTTGGGTAGGCCATGCAATTTAATAATTCCGTCTACAAACTTTTCAGCCACAATTTTAGCAGTAAAAGGATGAGTTAAGGACAATAAATGAGCAGACTTACTCAAACGGTCGAAAACTACTAGGATCGTGTCCTTGCCGTGGGATGTTGGCAGTCCTTCAATGAAGTCTAAGGTGATGTCGTCCCATACTTGACATGGAACGGGTAACGGCTGCAGGAGCCCAGCTGGAGACAATGTTTCAGACTTCACCCTCTAGCATGTTTCACATTTTTTTTTATATTCTTGCACCGCCTGGTACATTTTTTGTTAGTAGAATTGTTGGGCTAATTTCTTGAACGTCCACAAGACCCCGGAGTGTCCTCCTATTTTTTGTATCGTGCATTTCATGGAGTAGTTTCGCCCGTAATGCTGCCTGAGAAGGAATGACTACTCTCCCTTTAAAGAAAAGTAATCCATCACGCCACGCATACGGCCCATCTAGTTGAGCCTTAGCCACGTGAGTTAGAGATTGGATGTAAGAGTCACCTTCATAAGCATTTTTAATTTCATCCCATACGGTCACTGTCGGCACATGCAAATGGTGAAGAACCGGACTACTAGATTGTATGAGAGGGCGTTCGCTGCTGAATTCTCGCAGCCCGGGTGATAAATAATCTCGTAGTAATAGCCAATTAGCTTGACTACCTATTTCTGTTGTTCTGGCGTAGCCACATGCTGCTCTAAGAAATATTTCAAGCTACACTGGTCGGTGAGAATGAAGAATTTTTTTCCCAGGAGATAAGGTCGCCATAAGCGTATAGCTTCCACAATGGCAAGCATTTCCTTGGCGTAAGTTGACCAAGATTTTTTTGTAACCCCCAATGCTTGACTCATGAACGCTATAGGTCTGCCTTGCTGCAATAAAACTGCTCCAATTCCCTCTCCAGATGCATCGGTTTCAATGGTAAAAGAGTCATTGAAATTAGGCATAGCCAACGTCGGAGTAGTTGTCATTGCTTGTTTGAGAGCCAGAAAGGCCGCGTCAGCTTCATCATTCCAGCCAAATTTTCCCTTCTTGAGTAAGTTGGTCAGGGGTCGCGCTATAATGCCATAATTTTGAACAAACTTTCGATAATACCCTATCAAGCCTAAAAAACCACGTAACTCAAAAATATTAGTGGGGGGTGGCCATGCGACCATGGCTGCAATTTTACTGTGATCGACCTTCACTCCTTGATGTGTGACAATGTGCCCCAAGTATTCCAGTTCATGTTGGCCAAATACGCATTTGCTTGCCTTGGCAAAGAATTGGTGTTGTCGCAAAGTCTCCAATGTTTGCCGAACATGCACAAAATGTTCATCCCACGTGGAACTATATACCAGAATATCATAAAAAAAAAAAAAAACCAAAATGAACTTTCGAAGGAAGGGTCGAAATATTGAGTTCATGATGGCCTGAAATGTCGAGGGTGCGTTACAAAGGCCGAAAGGCATTACGAGATATTCGTAATGGCCATTATGAGTACGGAAAGCAGTTTTGATAACATCGGAAGGATTCACTCTTACTTGATGATAGTCGGCCCTTAGATCAAATTTGGTGAAGTAGCGCCATATAATTCTTCCAGCATATCGTCTACTGTCGGAATGGGAAAACGATCCTTGACGGTGGCGAGATTAAGTGTGCAATAATCTGTACAAAATCGCCAACAGCCATCTTTCTTTTTTACTAGTAATACTGGCGACGAGAAGGGACTGGTGCTAGGACGTATGAGCCCCGAATCTAGCATTTCTTGGACCTGCTTTTCGATTTCAGCTTTCTGGAAGTGGGCGTACCTGTATGGGCGTACGTTAATCGGCTCGGTCCCCTCATTCTAATACAATGGTCCACTTCACGTTCAGGTGGTAAACTTGAGGGCTCCTGGAACACATCTTCATATTCTTTTAACAACTCCTGCATACTTTGTTGGTTATCATCAGTTGGTGCATCAGATGGTGCGGTTTCCATGGTCGGCTGAAAGCACACAACAAATAATGCGTGTCCTCGGCGGAACTCTTTTGATATTTCTTTTAGTGAAGCTGCCTGAATGGTTTGCACGTCCACTCCTTGCAGCCTTCGGTCTTGATTGTCTCAAATAAAATCCATGGTCAACTGCTTCCAGTTACAAATCACGGATCCCAGCATTTTAAGCCATTGAATACCAAGGACAAGATCAAGACCTGATAAGGGCAGAGAGAAAAGGGTGAGATAAAATTCAGTGCCTTGTAATTCTACCTGTACCTTATCGTAACGCCCCTGGCACGTTAGTTTGTTTCCGTTGGCTACTCGGACAAGGAAAGTTTCCGTAGGTATGACTGGCAACCTGAGCATGCTTGCTAAACGGTTGTTGATGAAGTTGTGTGTCGATCCACTGTCAATCAAAACCATTACTTCGTGGGGACCCATTTTCGCTGTTACACGCATGGTTTTCGGTGCGGTCCACCCCGCTAGTGCATGTAGCGTAATTTCGAGTTCAAGAAGTCCTTGGTGATTTTCTCTAGCTGGCTGTTCTTCGGTGACATCGTCGCATAACAGGTCGCCATTTTCCTCGTAACCCTCCAACATGAGTATCCGTGGTCCTTGACATTTATGTCTTACAGTAAAACGGTCATTACAATTTAAACATAAGTTTTGGGCTCGTCTCCGCTGCATTTCGTCCCAAGAAAGTCGCCGCACAGGAACGACAAGGGTTGGTGATGCGGCTTGATGAGTAGGGAGAAGAGCTAGGGGAGCTCGTGTTGGTTGTGCGGGCCTTACAAACCTCCTTTGTCTAGCAAGTTGATCGTCCTTCATTCTTGCTAAACTGATGGCTTCTTTTAATGTCTGGGGCTTAAACATCCGTATACCATCCGAGATGTCCGTTCTTAAGCCGCTCATAAAAGTTCCTACAAGAGCTTTTTGCGTCCATCCGTGTACTCGATTGCTCAAACGTTCGAATTCCCGTTGGTAATCCCGCAAAGAACCAACCTGCCTTATCCGCGACAAGGCTTCATCAAAATCTTCACACTTCGAAGGCCCAAAACGAGCCCAGAGTTCGTCTTCAAAATTTGCCCACGAGAGAGCTCGTTCTTCTTCTTGGAACGTCCTGCGAATCCACTGCCACCATTGGTTGGCTTCTCCTTCCAAGTGATAGGAGGCCAAGGAGACTTTTTAGGCTTCGGGAGTATTTTGGAATTCAAAAAATTGGTTCACACGATTGAACCACTCTATCGGATCATTTCCCAAAAATCGAGGAAATTCAAGCTTTGCTGTTTTGGAAGATACCACCAGTCGTCCCCCGTCGTTACCTTTTCGGTGATGGTTGTCGGGGTTGGGGTTCTCCTGGTTTGCAAGCAAGACATCGGAGAGGCGGTTGAGAGTTTCTTCCATTTGACAAAGCCTATCGGCCATGCTGAACTCCATCCTGTTTAGCCCATCTTCCAGCTGCTTAATACGTTCCCTATTGGTTCCCATAAGTAACCTGGCTTTGATACCAATGATAGGTCCCAAACGTAGAGTGCAAGTGCTACGATAATTTGTTTTCTCTTCGGGTGAGAAACGTACCACAATTTGAATGCAAATTACTTGCCTCTTAAGGAAAACATTAGTTGCTTAAATAAATAAAATTCAACACATAAAACAGAGAGCACTACTGCACGTAAACTGCATATAACTGTCATGACTCAGTCCACTCCTACATGTAACTGTCAGCTATGACTCTTGTAACTACCAACCATGACTCATGTAACTGCCAGCCCTGCACGTCCTCATCTTATCCCAAGTATTTGGGATTTGGCTTAAGACCCCTCTCGTATCGTCGTGGCCTATCACTTTCTTACTGCAATCTTTGTTCCGTCGAACTCTCCTGCTGCTGATTCATTTGGTGATGGGGAAGAAAAAATTGCCTTCAAATCCTGTTGCCTCACTGGAAGAGTGGAAGGCGTTGTGGTAAATCATAGAATCAACGCTGAGAAACATCACCTGCAGTTCGTGGCAGCAGCAATTAGGGATGGAAACGAAGCGCCTCTCCCACCTTCTGTTTCCAAAGGAAACAATTCAGAGGAAAACGCAGGGATTCGAGCATCTTCAAATGCTCAAAGAGCTTGCTGCTCGTTGATGCCATTTCCTTCTATGAAGTAAGCAACAAGGAAATCTCATTCCCGTTTATACGAAAGCAGATCGCATCGCCCTTTTATTGGTAAAACCAAAGCCCGTGTTGCCATCGATTTTGGAAAACCAGTCATCGGTACTGGGGAAGACGGTGGAACAGGCGTTTCTGTTATGGGTGTTTCCAACATTCCGGCAGCTCCGACGCCAATGGCGACGTCTTCCGGCACTTCCCTTTCTTCTCTAGCGACAGAAAAATCCATCGTCTGCACCACGGTGGACGGTGGAAATGAATTCAGAAGCATTGTCGGAAAAAAAGAGGACCCGTGAGCCATCAGCAAGATCGGTGACATGTGGGTGTTCCTGGAAATCCGGTAGCTCCGGCGATCTCGGCGTCGATTTCCGACGCCCCTTTCCTTCTCCGGCGTCAGATATCTCTGATTCTTCAACTCTCTTCCAGCGGTAAAAAAATAAATAAATAAATAAATAAATAAATAAATAAATAAATTGACCGTTGCGAGAACAGGAATGTCGTGATTACGTTGGCCCTGTGCCACCCAGTGTGGGCTCATTTCATGGGCTTCTCTTCAATCCAACGGCCCACAAACGTTTTCACGAGCCCAAAATTCCTCACTCAAAATCAATCGCAAGTGGGCCCATCGTCTCTTCTCTTGCAGGCCCATCTAGCATCGGCTAGGCCAATTTCAGGACCCTGCCTCGACTCAAAATGAAAGCTTTTGAAAAGCCCAACACCCTATTTCAGACCCAGAAACTATACTGATCTATGTGGGCGAGATCATGGGCCGTATTGTAAGTTGTAATTTGAATTCTAGTTCCTCTAGTCCTAAGGAGGCTACTGTCATGATCCAAGGTGGACAAGGAATGGGTAAGGCTTTGGAGAGTGGAAATGCTCCATCAAATGAACCTTCTACTTAGAGTTGTACACAAACCGAGTTGGGTCGGTTAACTCGCTCGAACTGGCTCAGATAAGCTTGACTCGAGTTGGCTTCAAATTGGTTCGGGTCAATTGAGCTGAATTTTTTGGCTCAAATAAATTTCGAGCTGAGTCCGAGCTGGTCCAAGCTCGAATCGGATCGGTCCATAACTCGAACTCAGCTCGGATCAGTCCCTCTCGGCTCACTTGGTCAGTTGATATAAATATCGAGCTCGACTGGTTCAACTCGTGTATAGATCTACTTCTACTACGCCAAAATGCTCCCAACCTGAGTCCCTACCAATGGCTCATTGGTAGATTCTGTTAGTTTCAACACTGAGGTCATGTTTTTGAGTCTTATTGTGGTGTGTGGCTGATGTAGAGCAGGTCGCGGACAGTTTCATGGCCAAGATGGATCAGAAAAGGCCCGGTCGACAACAGAAGTGATCCGGACTGTCGGACCTTAGATCAGGCGTATCTCGCAATCCGGAATGAGTTACCTGATGTAAAATATATGATTTTGGGGTAGAACGAGCTACTTTAGCCAACCAACCCCGCTATGCCGGGTTGCACAGCCCGGAATTGAGAAAAACCCCTGGATCGATAGTCGTTTCCCTGTGTTAATTTCGTTTTTACTATAAATAATAAGTTTTAGTTTGATTATAACTCTTCATCGGTCGGGCTTTAGGAGTTGCGCCCAACGTGAAAAGAGCTTAGAATAATTAGGGGAATGGTTTGGTGAAGCCAAATAGGACACTTACTATTTTTGGTCGAAAACCTTGCGCAGTAGTAGACATCACGACCGTCTATAAATAGTACGTTTACTATTTATAGTTACTTGCGGATTCTAGGAGTTTTAGTTGTAGTTTGATTCTGATTTCTTTCCCATTGCTTGGTACCCCTATTTAAAGGGTTGTGAACTCGTTTTTAATCATTCATTAATCAATTTCGAATTTATTAGAATTTATTTCTATTTCCTGCTTTCTTTCCTCGTGGATTTGAGAAGTCTTGTGAGGAGTCCAGAGAAGTTCCATGGATTCGGAACAGTTATCCTCTTGAGGAAGACGGTGCTCGACCTCACGTCCTCCCCTGCGTCAGTGGCTATTTAAAATATTTAAAAAAAAAAAAAAAAAAAAAAAAAAAAAAAAAGAAGAAGAAGAAGAAGAAGAAGAAAAAGAAATGCTCCCAACCAGACGAAAATCTATCTCTGGATTACATTTCCCCCATGCCTCCTCAAGGCCTTCACAGTATTGTCTACTAAGGAAGATACCTAAGGTGCCAAAAAGGAATGAGGAAACTCCTTGGTGGGATATTTCCTTTGGTTGAGGCCTTACCTTTTAAGGGTTAAGGGCACTCTTGAAAAGGCGTGGAAAGTCCTAAGAGAGATCAATTTTTACTCTTTAGAAGTTGTTTTTGGTTGAACCTTAAACTAATTCTATGAGAAAGGTAGGGTAACAACAAATAAATCTATACATAATTGAATTTCACACCTAGGTCAAGGTGCAGATGAGATTGCTCTCTTTAAAATTGTTGTGCCAATCAGTGAAGAGAGTTATAAAAATTCTCTAAGCAGATTTCCCAATTGAATACAGTAGTGCAAGTGGTCTTTGTGGCAATTATCCCTTTGGGCCGGCCTGGGGGGTGCATACAGGCCTGGGTATAATGTAGCATATTTCACAAGAGTATACTATTAGCTAAGGTTTACAAACCACTTCACAACCTTTCTTCCCATCCCAATGTGGGTCTAAAGAATTGAAAAAACACACAAAAAATAAAATAAAATTATAGTTTTTCTCTCCTTTTTCAATGTAATTTTTATAAGGTTTTGAAATACCTTTAACAGTATTTACTTTTTAAATTTTAAATACTTCAATGAAAGTTAGGAAAAGTTCTTGAGAAAGGGCCATGGTTCGTAAGTGGACACCCTGTAGTGTTTAAATGTTGGACCAAAAGCTCTCTTCAAGAAGTGGAATTGGATACCATACCACTTTGGATTAAGCTACCAAATCTAAATTTCAGTTTTAGATCTGAAAATGGCTAAAGCAAATTGTCAAGTACCATTGGTAAACCGCTTTTCAAAGACAAACTAATTGCAAATGGTACTCAGCTTGCTTTTGCTAGTATTTGTGTAGAAATGGGAATAAACTCAATCCGCCCTGTCGGCATTGATTTCATTTGTAAGGGTTCAAAATTCAAACAAAAGGTTGAATACTCATGGAAACCTTCGGCATGTGAAAAAATGCTCCGCATTCAACCAATCTAAACTGCCTACACAATGCTCCCACTACCAAACCAAACTCTATGAAAGTGTGGATAAAAAAGAAGACTGATACTACTACTATTATAGAAGCCATCAGACCTAATCACAAAGAAAACTCTATTGGGAAAAACAATTCCTTAAGCCTTGTAAAAATTCAAGGTAAACCTCATGCTTTTACCATAGCTAATAGCTCAAAAGGTGAAGAAATGCTAAAAAGCCCAAGTCCCAAAGGAAAAAAAGGACATCAAAAGAAGTTTCAATATCATTCAAATTCAAACAAATGTATGGCATTGTCTGATCTTGAAGGCAATTCAAATGTTGATAGCTTAGTTATGTCTGCAGTATCATAATAGATTGACTCAGCCATTAGAAGTAAATCTCATTCTTTGGTGCTTGAAGATCATCCTACTCCACACCAAGGGAAACGCAAAACTGCAGTTGTAATAAAATGAAGGCCCTTGTATGGAATGTTAGAGGCCTAAAGAAGAGCCTCTATGCAAAAAAAAAAAAAATAATAATAATAATAATAATAAATCTAAGATGCCATTTCTTGTTTGAATTTATCTCTTATTTACATCCTCAAATATTCCCGAATCCCATGTGAAGAAATCAAACATTTATTTAGGGAGCGTTTGGATCAGATCGTAAGTTACTTGAGATAAGCTACTTATGCCTCAAGTATCTTATCTTGATTTTTACTTATTAAACTGAAGTGATTAGGTACCTTTAAGTAAAAGAGTTACTTGTAATTGATCTTAAACCAAACTACTTATCTCAAATAAGTTACTTATCTACTGCTGTAAGTAGAAAAAGCAACTTCTTTGAGTGGTATCCAAGCGGGCCCTTGGTGTGCAAATCCTTTATTCCCAAAAGTTGGATTATGTTACTAATGTTGAATGTTGTTCAAAATGCAGGATCATCATAGCTTGGAATTCAAGCATCTCGCTAAATGTTTCATCCCAATCTGACTAATTCATAAATTGCGAAATCAATCTACATTGTTTGCCGGCCATCTTATGTTCACACTGTTTATGGTGCTAATAATACTCGCTAAAGATCTCTTTGGAATATTGTATCTCTCATAGGCTCCAGTGTTGCATTCTTTGAATTTTTCTTGGGGATTTCAATTGTATGCGATTCTGAAATAAAAAGGTTGGGGTGTTGATCCAAAAGCGCAACATCAGAGTTACATGACTGTCTGTCCATGGCTGCCATTGACGACATTCAGATTTCGAATAATATCTTTCATGGTCTAACTCTAGCTCTAGTAGGAATTAAAATTTGTACAGACTTGATAGAATTCCTAACTACAATGCTACCTACTTACATCCTGGTCTATTGGATTATGACTCCCTTTTTTTAACTAGGATAGTAGTTTCCTTTTTAAAAAAACTTCATTAAGTTATTTCAATCAATGTGGCAAAATGGAGGGTTTATATTCTAATGAAAGAAACTCATATGTTTGTCGTTGTCTCTAAATTGAAAAATGTAAGAATACCCTTAAATTTTGAATCAATAACAAGCTTAAACTCTCATCTCAAATGATTGAATCAAGCAAGTCCTAGATGATATTCAAACTCGTATTCCATTTGACCTTTTGTCTTTGAATATCGATATAAAAAGAAGAGGCAAAGTTAACATAAGCCATTTGTCACGCCCTAAATTTCAATGGTCGAGTACACACTCGATCCCTAATATTTCGAGTGTGAACTTTTGTTTTGTGGAAGCGTAATTAATTTGTATAGTTATATTGACATTTAAACAATCATAAGAACTACACTAAACAGTGTATAAAAAGTTCAAAAATAAATGTAACTAAGTCAATAATCCAAAATATACATCCATCCAAACACCAGGGTCGACTCATCTAACTCCAATATACAAGTCCAAAAATGTGTAAGGTATGAAGTGTGAAGTCTCCGGCCAACTACTCTAAAACATCACGGCGAAGAAACGTGTCGAACTACTGCCCATCCGAAGTCTAGAAATATGAGAACTCCTCCGTAGGGTCCACATAGGTCTCATCTAAGGCATAAGCCTTAGTGGTACTTGCGTCGACAAAGTCGGCTGGTTGGTGTTTTAAAACACCGTCCTAAGTAGGAGCAAGTGATCAACTCAATGGTACATTTTCTTAAGTTATATATGTTATCAACACAATCAAGCGCAGATACTGATAGCATAACAAAACAAACAAATTTAGTTTATTAAGTATATGGATGGCATGATATGTGAATGCATGTCTCGAAAATAACCACAATTGTAATACTTCTCGTCAACCCCATAATCTACAAAATATCATCATGTTGTCATATAGCCTGTTATTGTTAATACTATCATCCAAAAAAATACGTATCATATTGTAATGTGGGGTATAACCACCATTATCAATAGATGTCGTGATATGCATGATTAGCCAATTCTTTATTAATCCAAATTCAAATAACATATTGACAACATATGTTTTTTAGAAGAATTCGTATGTAAATTTTCGTTTGGTAACTCGATGGTTGTCGAGTTTGGATGGCCTTATTATTGAAAAGAAGATTTAACGAACAAAGAAAAGTCAATTTACAGACAAGCGGCACTTGAAGATCTTGTATCCAAACATATGTGTGAGCGGAAGAGGTGGCACATACTTAGCCTCATTGTTTTCTTTGTATATGTTACAAGCTTAGCATGCCTGATACCTATTAACACGTCACAACATGAACATAATGACCAGCATGATTCCTCCCAAGAACCCCATGTATTACAACTTCAGTGTGACTCATCAAAAGAATCTCAAAACTCTTGTAAGGATGCTGGAGCGATAAGGATGGATGGAGAAATAAGGAAGTACAGCCTTACAAAATCTGCAAAGAGTATGACAGGTAATCAACAGCTTGAGCAACTAAATAAAGGATTCTCACCAATCAGATTGCAATCATATAAGGAAGCACAACTCAAACGACCAAATAAAGAATTATCAAGCAACCAAAAAAGGAGAGACGTAATGCGAACGTCTATCTTGGAAGACTTCCGCAATTCACTCTGACTATCTAAAAATATCTTGTACTGATCTCTATCTAAAAATATCTTGTACTGACCTCCTATAAATACGAAAAGCATATGGCTCTGGTACTCACGTTCGCTTTCATCATTAATAAGAAAGCTTTTACACTTTAGCCTTTATGCTGTTTTTCTTCTTGGTATTAGAGCAGTGTGAGTACCCAGAGCCCACTACACACAAATTTCAATGGCGTCCCTTTCACTCAACGTAGGAAACTTCATCACCCTCAAACTCTCCCAAGAAGACTACCCATTATGGCGTGAGTAAGCCCTTGCTCTAGCTGAAAGCCAGGATCTGGTCGAACATCTCACAATTGCAACAGCAGCTCCTACCAAATTTAAATCATCACCATCAACTGATCTTACAGAAAAATTCATTGCTTAGCGAAAATGTAACGTCCCGTCCAACTAGCACGATGTCCTGGGGCGTCCACGTAGGATTTGCCGCAGGACCGTTCGTTTAAACCACTAGCGGTGGGGCACCACGAGTTAATTAACTTAGATTCAGCCCACTAGAGTAGACCAGTCTGGTCATGACTGGGCCAGGTGCGGCCCGCCAAGCCAAATGGCCTGTTTACACTTAACAACAGCCCGTGTGGGCCACCCAGTGACCGAGGAGGGTCAAAAAAATCTAAAAATTTAGGAAATCATAGATCTCACTAGGCTTGTGGTCCATCATGGACTGCGAACCCAGTGGACACCCAGAGTTGGGATTTAGCACTTGCCAAATGCGCCCCATCAATGCCAGAATTGGAATCTGGCACTTGCAAATGAAACCGAGGTACCAGGCTTTCCAGCCGTCAGATTTCTTCCAAATTTACGGTGAAGGTTTAATGTATTTTTCTATGCATGTCCACCAAATCTGGGACCCGATTGTGGCACGGTGACCGTTGATCGCAAACCAGACTCGTACGATCAAACCCCATATCCGATCACTCCCAAATTTTGCATGACCCTTCATCGGGTCATATATAGAGCACCTATCCTTTAAGTTTCATGGCCAGGGGGCTACCAGAACTACTCCAATCACCGAAATGGGCCTCACAGGGCCACTTAAAGATCGGAATTGTATGCTCAGACCCCATATCTGTTCATCCGTTTGTTCCCAGATTTTATATGGCCCCTCACCGGGCCATAAGGCACCTACACACCAAGTTTGGTGGCCAGAGGGGTGTTAGGGCTGCCCCAACAATAGGGAGTCCTATAGGGCTATTTTGGAAATTTGTAGAAGCTTGGGGCCAAAGGACCCAAGTCTAGGACATAAACCCTAGCTCTCTCATAACTCCCTCTTTACTACAACCGCCAAAGAGAGAAAAAGGGAGAGCAAGAGAGAAGGGAGAAGAAAGTGTGAGTGAAGTTGGGCTAGGTGGACCCTAAATCAAGGTGGGGTCCAAGGAAACCGATCTTGCATCTCCCTACCTCTCCTCAAAGGAGAAACTCTTCACCATAACCTCAACGATCGTCCGTGGGTCGTCTAGGTAAGATCCTCCACCCCTTCTTCTTGAAAGTCCATGTATTAAGAAGGATTGGCTTGGATTTCTCACATGCAAGGGCTTGTTTTAGGGATTTCGGCCGATCAACCTCAAAGCCCTCTTTCCTAGGACGTTTTTCAAATCTCCAACGATCCATAGGTGCGGACTATTATTCTTAAGTAGCCTAGTACCAATTTTAGTACGAGCTTAATGATTTTGTTTGCTTGGATGTTATACTCGAAATGCTAGAGAAACCCTAGGAATTGTCTTGTTGGAATTGTATGCATATGTTTGCTTAGCTCTCATGATGTTGTTCTTGCCTCTCACATGATTTTTTGTATGGATGATTACATGCTCATGCTTTGATGGTTTTCCCATATGTTGTGCTTCATAATATATATGGTTCATTACTCTTGTGCACATGATTTCTCAAGATGGAGGAAGTGCTTAACTTCCTCACCAATCCACACAACTCACATGCACTTTGTTTCATGATAGCAATAGCTTGCTTGTTAGGAGTATTTGATTCGTATGCTTGAGATGCATGAAAACATGATGTTGATATGCTAGTTGATGACGTGGATAGTTGGCATGTTATGGATCCCCTTCACCCTCTTGGGTTGGTCAGGAACATGATAAGAGACGATAGTCTCATCGGTAGGACTACGTTAGGGCTAGATCCGTGGATTGAGCGGGAGTGTTCGGGTGGCTGTAGTTCGACTACATGGGTCCTTTGTGCCCGAGGTCACTCGTCTCACGCTCGCCTGACTCGTGCGGTCTAGCCTACTGTCTGACCAACCTTGCTTGTTAACCCTGGTTGCTCACACATGTATGGAACCTGGAATACCCTACAACCGTAAGTGGCCCACCGATAACCGATTGCATCTGGTCCACAGTCTCGTGAGCCGGGCATGGTGGAATGGGACACTGTGTCCGAGCTGTCGGCCTACGCTGGGGTGTCACGCCTCCCCATAGTGACCGTGAGCGATCCCTTCTCTCGGCACTCCTCATGTGCTTGAAGTCGGGGATGAGAAACCCGATGGGATCACCGACCGCGGGGTCTCGGCTTCACGCGTTGATGGGGCCTTGGCCTCGCAACCAGTTTAGGGCATTGATACGTGGGGTGTATTGGATTCCCCAACCTGCTGGATGAATTGACTTAACTAATAACTCGACTAACACGATCGCATTGCATCGCATTAGTTAGGATGGCGACTCGGAAGTCGAAATCGCTCTGAGGGAGATGGAGTCGCTCGAGGGAGCGTTGTGATAAGGGCATGCGTCATATCATCCCTCACGCATGCGCATTTAATAAGAGTTATTAAGTGTTGATGATTGATTGCTTTTCATTAAGTTCATATTGCAATTGATGCTGTTATAACTTAAGACTAATAGTACACACTGAGTTAATCACTCACTCCCACTCTGGGACGGTGTTTTAAAACACCAACCAGACTCTCTCATAGATGCAGGGGAGGCGGAGCAGGTGGAGCATGGCGATGCTACTCCCGATGAGGAGGAGTTGTCATACTTTCAGCTGATGCGCGGGACCTCACCAGACCCATAGATGGGCCGATGGATCGCTGAGCAGTGGGTTCAATCCTATTCTTTTTAGACTCGCTATTCTTTTGAGATTTTGTTGGGTGACGCCATGTGCGACCCCTTTATTCTTTTGGAAATGTATATATATATATATTTGTTTTTGGTCTCTTTCATTTCAGTAGACTTGTGTGATTGTGCTTCATGTTCCAGGGTTTTCCAGGCTGCGCATTGACTAGATTAATCGCATAATTAATGAAAACTGGTCATGAGTGACCCCGGGAACTCAGGAGTTGAGTATATACACGACCCCCGATTTCCAGGGCGTTACAAAAAATTTGATAAGCTCTCCGAGGTTGGCTCATAGGCACTCTTACTGAGCAAGCTCTCGGCTTAGTCATTGGTTTAAAGACTTCGCAAGTTGTCCGGGATGCTCTCAAGGAGGCCTACACACAGGACTCTCAGGAAAGAGAGTATACTCTTCATCAGCAACTCACATATCTTTGCAAAGATGAGACTGTCTCTCTGGCTGAACATCTTCGCAAATTCAAAAGTCTATGTGATAGCCTTGCCGCTATTGGTTGCCCAGTGACGACAAGGTCAAGGTTTTTTCTTTACTCACAAGTCTTGCTCCAAACTATGAGACCTTTGCCACTACGATGCTTAAACCTCCACGTCCAAGCTATACTGAGCTGGTATCTCTCCTTCAAGGATATGAACAAAGATAGACCTTGTTTGGAGCCTCCTCTCAAACTCCGCAATATGCCTTCTATGGCTAGAAACAATGCCCTCAACAACAATCTAATCACAGTCGAGGGTCACAAGTTCCATTCAACTCCAATGGTAGAGGTTTTCAAGCCCATAATAACTCATCAAATCTTGCAGGCTCTACTCTTTTTGCAGGTTCAAACTCCAATCAACAGTCTCTCCGAGACAACAATGATCAAAACCCTCAAGCTAGTATGGCCCGAAGACCACCTCCACCTAGCCAACGTAGAATGACCTCTGCTGAAAGAGAAATGTATCGAGATAATCGGTGTCAGTATTGTGGTGTCATGGGACATATTGTCAAGATTTACTGGTATGTGCCAAAGCCTCCACTGCAGTGTGACGAAGTGCCACAAGCCTTGGCTGCTCTCACCCTTGACAACACCCTTGCTGACACCGAATGGACCACAGACACAGGAGCTTCCAATCACATGATAGGTAACGAAGGTCTGTTAAAAAATTTACATTCTTATATAGGGTCAGACTCTGTTTTGATTGGTGATGGTACACCTCTGCCAATTAAAGCCATTGGAGATGCCTATATCAAAAATAAAACCACAACATTTCCTTTACACGATGTTTTACTTGTACCGCACTTGGCCAAAGATCTCCTCTCCGTTAGTCAATTAACTGATCAATATCCTATTACCTGTGATTTTTCTAATACAAATTTTTGTCTTAAGGATCGGAAGACAGGTCACACAGTAATGACAGGAACACGCAAGGGTGATCTAGCAGTCCACCTGAACTTCACTATTCCAATCGGTCCAGATTTGAGTCGCAGAAGTATGGCGTCAGCGTCTCGGCCATCCTCAAGAGTATACTGTTCACGTGCTAAAAAATAAGGGATTAATTAATGTTTCAGGGTCCAATAAGTTAAGACATATTTGTGACAGTTGTCAGTTTGGCAAACTAAGTAAACTACCTTTTTATTATTCAGACAATACCAGTTCAGACTTTTTTTTATTAAAATTCATTGTGATTTAAGGGGACCTGCGCCTGTTGCCTCTCTAGGGAAATTTCGTTATTATGCTTGTTTGGCTGATGATCATTCACGATACACTTGGATTGTTCCCCTAAAAAATAAGTCTGATTTTGTGGATGCTTTTCTAGCTTTTGAACAATATGTCCTGCAACAATTTGACAAAAAAATCAAAATCTTTCATTCCGATGGCGGTGGTGAATTTGTCAACACAAGACTAATGTCTCACTTTCAAGCACAGGGTATAGTTTACCATATTTCCTGTCCTTACACATCGGACCAAATAGGAATGGTTGAAAGATGACATCGCATTATTCAAGAACTAGGTATGACTATGTTATTTCACTCTGATGCCCCTCTATACCTATGGGTTGAGGCTTTCCAAACTGCGGTATATCTTATCAACTGTCTTCCATCCTCTGCTCTTAACAATGATACACCATTCTTTAAACTTCATGGCACCCATCCAATTTATTCCTCCTTACGTATTTTTGGATCTAAATGTTTTCCTTATACCTGAGATACAAGGACAAACAAATTTGATCCAAAGACTGTCACTTATGTTTTTATTGGCTATAGTGATAGGCACAAAGGGTACAAATGCTTTCACCCCTTCAGCAAAAAAAATCTTCATCTCACGACATGTAGTCTTTGATGAAACCAGCTTTCCTTTCAAAGACAATTGTACACATACCATATTGTCAACCCTGAATCGGCGGCTCAATATTTTTGACTCTTGGATTACGTTGCCTATTGATCAATCTAACACTTCTATCTCTTCTGCAAGATCTAGTGGTTTTGACATTCCTCTATCAAATCCACATGTCCTAAGCAATACGACCATTACTGATGACAGAGGATGAAATGTGCAGGTGGTTCAACACCTAGACAGTTCGCCTCGATATCGAGGCTATTTACATGCACCGCCACCTCCCTTGGACCCGCCGACTTCACCATCAACTATGAGACACGACTCACTAACGTCTCATCTAGACCTGCCAACTTCGTCATCCAATACGCACCTCCAATACGCACCTCACAACTGAGCATCCCTCCTCTGCATCAGATTCCCTTCATGACGATAGCTAAAGCTGGGCATCAGTCCGAGTCGGATCGGATTGGGTCCAACTCGATCCTGTCTGAAATCTCAATCACCTGATCCGACCTCGATCCGATTCGGGACCGAGTCCGGGTTACCTGACTCGGACCGATCCAAAATGTGCTTTGTCTGATCCGATCTGAGTCCGGCTCGGTCAGGAAAACTGAGTCGGATCGGATTGGGCACAGTTCGGATCGGTATAGGAAATGTTTATGTATGTGTTTAAAGGACATGCATGGAGAGTGTAGATGTTGGTGAAGTCACAAACTTTATGTATGAAGTGTTTGAAGGACATGCATGGAGAGTGCAGATGTTGAATGCCTTGATTTATGAAGAAGAAATCGTAGGACTATCTACAGTCGACCGTTTGAGGGAAATTACTGGGGGAGATATTGTTTTCAAGGCATGCAATGTTTTTACAACATACATGGAGTAGGCAAGAGGTAATTCCTGGTAGAATCAAGGAGAAGGCATGTTGGCCTTCCTTGATGAACAATGAATGGAAGCTCCTACAAATGATTATACATGCTGAGTTAGAAGCTTGGAAGAAGGTATGCATGTGTGGACAAATCGACAGGAAGGGAATCTACATTACCTTCAATAACGGGAAGCCTCCCAACATCACCGTTCCTGTTGTATGCTAGCTGAGCGAGAGGATTTTCGAAGGACCCTTCGGCCAAGCAGATGGGTTCTTCCTCTCAAAGAACGATCAACGAAGGAGTCGGAAGAGAGAATGGGTTTTTATGTCCTGTTGTTGATGCATGTGTACACATTGTGGTGTACCAGGGAGCACTGAGAGGCCATCGACCTTCTCTAGAGGAGATCTCCAAATTCTGACAGAATCTCTGCAGAATTGGATTGGATGGCGTGGATTATAGTGATAAGATGACTCTGTACTCTAAAGCCTGAAAAAATCGGCTACCAACGAAATATCCAACAATGCTCCACTCCGCGGTATGGGCCCACTGAGATTGTTGTACGTGACTTCGATATAGACCTTCTCTAGTAGGTTCCGGAGGCCTGCTGGGATTGCATGAAAGATCTAATGTTCCTTGAAGAATCGACAGATTATCAAAATCGCTTAGAACAGACCTAGTCCGGATCGAATTTCGGTTTGAATCGGTCCAAATTGGTATGAATCCGAATTCGACCCGAAAATCTTTCGAGCCTAGATTGTCCTACTCGACCCGCACCGATCCAGGCTGTCGGATCGGTTCGGATCGGGTCGGATCTAGCCGGATCGAGTCGGGATTGCCTAGCTCCAACGATAGCAATGCCCATCCTAATACTTGTCTTTCTTGTGATACTTTCCAAAAGTATATGCTTTCTAACACTGATTCTTTGGTGCATTTACAGGACCATGGTACAAAACTCGAGGAAACAACAGTGCCAACTTCATCACCCCCACACAGAATTGTTACCCGATCACAACATGAAATTTAGAAACCAAATCCACAATATGCGTTGATAGTCAGTACACAAGACGTCCCTCGAGAGCCACAAAATGTGAAGCCTGCTCTCAGTCATGCAGGTTGAGGCTTCACATCATAATCACACTTGAGGCTTGAAGAGCTTGAGGCTTCACATCATATGCGTTGATAGTCAGTACACATCAATGCTTGAAGAGTCAGTACACAGTATGGAGGTCGGCAATGCGTTGACTATCATATGCGTTGATAGTCAGTACACATCATATGCGTTGACTATCATATGCGTTGATAGTCAGTACACAGTACGGAGGTCGGCAATGCTTGAAGAGCTTGAGGCTTCACATCATAATCATACTTGGACGCTCGTTCCTCGCCAACGCCACATGCATGTCATTAGATCGAAGTGGGTATTCAAGTCAAAACTCAAAGCTGATGGTTCACTTGATCGGTTGAAAGCCAGACTTGTTGCTAAAGGCTACCACCAACAAGAAGGCATTGACTATACGGAGACATTCTCACCAGTGATCAAACCTGGCACCATATGACTGGTCATCAGTTTCGCCCTAGTTCGACATTGGGACATACGTCAACTTGACGTAAAGAATGCTTTTCTCCATGGTAACATCACGAAGGACATCTACATGGACCAACCTCCTGACATGATTAATCCCAACCATCCTCATCATGTTTGCAAGCTACAACGAGCTCTCTACGGTTTGAAACAAGCTCCACGAGCCTGGTTTGATCGCTTTAGTGCTTTTCTGATCCATCATGGTTTTTTCTACAGTTTAGCTGATCCTTCATTATTTATTTTACACTCTCCACATGGCACCTTAATTCTACTTCTATATGTGGATGATATGCTTCTCACAGGATCCAGTCAAACGTTATTGGACAGCTTCATCAAAATCTTGAGTTCCGAATTTGCAATGAAGGATCTTGGCCCTCTTCACCACTTCTTGGGTGTTCAGATTACATCAACTCAAGATGGACTTCACTTGTCACAGTCTCACTATGCTCTTACCATCCTTGAAAAAACATAATTGGTAGACTGTAAACCCATACGCACCCCATGGAGTCCAAAACCAAAGGTCTTGACGACACTACACTACTCGATGATCCCCGACATTTCAAAAGTATTATCGGAGCACTTCAGTATCTTACACTCACTCGACCTGACATTTCATTTTGTGTTAATTATGCTTCCCAATTTATTTATGCACCTACAGTTGCACATATGAAGATGGTGTGACGGATACTTCATTATATCAAGGGTATTATACACCTTGGTCTCCATTTTTCTTCACACTCTACACTTGATCTATGTGCTTTCTCTGATGCAGATTGGGCAGGATGTCCTTCCACCAAACGGTCCACTTCTGGTTACTGCACCTTTCTCGGACACAATCTCATTTCTTAGTGTGCAAAAAAATAAAACACTGTCTCTCGCTCTAGTACGGAGGCTGAATACCGAGCCATGGCCCATGCCACTGTTGAGCTCATCTGGCTCACTTTTCTACTTCGTGACTTACAGATTCCAATGCCACGTCCACCGATTCTATTCTGTGATAATATGAGTTCTTTACATATGACTGTCAATCCCGTCTTTCATGCTTGTAGCAAACACATCGAACTGGATTATCATTTTGTGCGAGAGCGGGTTGCGCTTGGTCTTCTTGTTACTCGTCATGTCTCCACTTGCAATCAAGTTGCTGACATATTTACAAAACTAATGTCAAAAGCACTCTTGAGTCATTTCATAAACAAACTTCACCTCCACCCCCGGCCAAGTTTGCGGGAGGGTATAAACACGTCACAATATGAACATAATGACCAGCGTGATTCCTCCCAAGAAGCCCACGTGTTACAGCTTCAGTGTGACTCATCAAAAGAATCTCAAAACTCTTGTAAGGATGCTGGAGCGATAAGGATGGATGGAGAAATAAGGAAGTACAGCCTTACAAAATCTGCAACGAGTATGTTAGGTAATCAATAGCTCAAGCAACCAAATAAAGGATTCTCACCAGTCAGATTGTAATCATATAAGGAAGCACAACTCAAACGACCAAATAAAGAATTATCAAGCGACCTAAAAAGGAGAGACGTAATTCGAACGTCTATCCTGGAAGACTTCCACAATTCACTCTATCTAAAAATATCTTGTACTGATTTCTATCTAAAAATATCTTGTACTGACCTCCTATAAATAAGAAAAGCATATGGCTCTTGTACTCACGTTCGTTTTCATCATTAATAAGAAAGCTTTTACACTTTAGCCTTTATTATGTTTTTCTTCTATACCCATGCTCCAACTTCAAGGGAAGTATTAGTGTATTACATGATACGTACGTATAATTGTAATACTATAAATAGCAATCAAAATGGATTCATGTATATCTGTTAAGATCTTCTGTAGATCTTTATAAATCTCCCAACTCTTATATATTTGAGTCATTCTCAATCAAATAAACACAATATACTATTTCCATAATGTAGCTTTTAATGCATAACACTATTAAAAATGAGTTGACTCGATAAGGACTCATTCGAGTCTTGAAGCCCTATTCTTTAGAGACTTTTAAGGGAAATGATGCCATGGTCTTAAGAACTATGGCTCCCCACCCCATGTTGTGCGCATGGCATACAATGCATCCACGATGGTTGTTGTACTATAAGAAATTTGACATTCTAAAATTCCAACCATTATAATGATTTTTTTTTTTTTTTTAAATGTAAAAATGCTCGTTGACCTACAAATTCAAGTGACAAACACTTATTGTTGAATGGCATGAATTCTAGAGTTTACCATCATCTTCCTGTCACACCCCAGACTCGGTAACCGGACTCACAAGGAACCCGATGGTCGGTTCTAACCGCAATAGCCTCCGTAGTATCCCATTCTCGGCTCCTGATGCAGGTTCCGATCCTGGGATCCCACAAGGAGGATTTCTGTAACAATATAATCATTCTAATACGAGCATTCCCAAGATCAAAATAAGTATATCTGAGAATAACAAAGGCATACATCACAAAATCCACTAAGAATTTGAACTTTTACAAGTATCCATAAGGTCCAAAAGGACATACATAAGATAATAGAAAAGGGGAGAAAAGTCAGTAACACTGGAGTCCTCAAGCTCAGCTCTACTTCAAGCTATGTTGCTACGACACCCGCCTAGGATCACCTGCACGCATCAATCGTGCATAATCTTATAGAAGCTTAAAGGGTGGTGTAAGTGTGTGACAATGGTGCACAGAAGAATAGTAGGAGGTACAAGGAGAGAATATGCTCAATGAGAATATCACTAGCCTTACCAAGGCTTATCATGAATACGATGCAATGAGTACTAAGCGTCATACCAAGGCAATGCATGAAGGGGCTTATACAGCCAATGCTAATGTGATGCAAGTAATGCCAGTGCTCATACCCAAACCACATATCAAGTACATTTTCATTCATAAAGAAATCACCGGGGTCCATTACACTGTTGAATGATTGTCGTTCTACAGACCCCGCGCAGTCAAACGAGCGTAAGAAACCTCACTACCCTGCCTGCGGACGGCCAATCACCAGCAAGGCCTGGAGGTAGCAGACCCATTTACGAGCTGGTCAGACTCAGCCTAACAATGCCTCCTTACATCAGGTGAGTAAGGTCACACCCCTATTCAACCGACTACACGATAGTGAGAGTCGAGGCTTTACGTTATAAGGCCCCCGAGAACCATGATCATATCCCTAACCCTAACCTGAGCCATTATTCAATCCAGACCATGTCCAAAATCGATCTATTTCTCGAATCATTCTCGGGCAACAATCGAGCCAATTTCAACCCGTTTTGAGCCGAATATCCAAAATGGACTTTGTTTCACTCTAAGGACCCAAAAAAGGACCAACCGGATGAATTTAGAGGGAAGTTATACCGAAGCGGTAGTTTGACTACCGCCGGTGGTAGTTAAACTACCACTTCCTCTCAAAAAGTATGCGCTGAGTCAGCCACACGAGTTTCGGACTTAGTCAGGTCCGGGCGGTAGTCGGACTACTGCCGGCGGTACTTGGAATACCGCCGCGTGCAGCCTGAGCAGGGACAGCTGTCCCAGCATCCAAAGTCAACTCTCCCATACATTTACCCCCCTCATCCTCACTATTTGCTGTTTTACCAGCCCCTTTATCCAATGAGAGCACGCCACGTGGCATCTCTCTCCTCTCCACCAATCACCATATGCTACATCAGCATTTACCCTCCTCTTGTTCTCTATTTACCAAAAAAACCATTGGAAAGGGCTATAAATAGCCCTCTCCCCTTTCACTTTCACCCATGAGCCACCAAGGAGAGGAGAGAAAGAGAAAGAGTGAGAGAAAAAGAGAGGAAGAAAAGAAGAGAGGGAGTGAGAGAGAAAGAGTGAAGGAAGGGAAGGCGCTCCCAAGCCTTCAAGCCTGAATTTTCAGCCACTTCCCAACCCTCACCTCAACCCTTCCAACCCATAAGCCTAGTCCAGAATGATCATGGTTCAATCTGCATCTTAGCCTATTCAAGAATCAAGCCAAAGATCCATTTACATACAAGCATTCATCATGACATCTACTCCCTTCTCAACCCCCCTACTTCTCTAGATCTCTAGTGGACGTATGCTCTGTGACTTGCCGTACATCGGATCCTGTCACATCAGAAATTCCTAGTGATCTAGTCCACTTTTCTTATCTCTTTACATAAGCATCATCACATCTGCCCTCTAGACACATTGTCGGACGTATGCTCTGTAGCCTGCCGAAATCTCGGATCTTGCTACATCAGAAATCCACATGTGACTAATTCTATCATGACTGTAGCATCATCATTATCCCTTGAGATTATTTTACCACACTAAGTTGAGACCGTACATTTGTATGGGCAGAGAGGGTGCCTAACACCTTCCCTCTTTGTAACCGAGGTCCCTTACCCAGAATCCCAGATCGCAGACCAGGAGTCAATCTAAGGTGGGAGAGTCTTCGGATTTCTCCAACCTTACGTGTTCCGTGGGTTCTAGCCGACCGCAGAATTCTGAGTAATATTGGCTAGTGGCGACTCCAACAATCACAAATCAGCTTAATCACCCCCACCATCATCACAACACATTTTACAGCAACAACGTGGACGCCGATTTTTCAGTGTCTACAAGATAAGATCAACTTGTGATGTAAATTAGATACAAGAAGCATCATTATGCAAGAGTTTATGAGTTATTGATCTTCCGCTCTCTCTCCTTTAAATGCAAGTTTAGAATATGAAAAGTTGCAAAATATAAGAAGTTTGAAGATTGTCTTCTATAGATAGTGTTAGTGAATTTGGATTGTGCTTCTTAAGAATGTGAAGCTTTAGCCTCCACATTTTTCAAATTTTCATTTATTATTATTACTTTCTTTTTTTCTTTTTCTTTTTCTTTTTACCTTGTCACGTCTTATATGAAGTTCTTAGATTTTTGACATTCTTTTACATTTGTTCAAATTTTCTTGAGTTTTAATATAAGAGGAAAATTAGCAATGAGTGATCCATCTTCCCATCTTGAACAAACAATGCCGAATGAAAAAGGCACCATTTGCAAGAAGGTGTATAGGCATGGGACCCACGTGAAGATTATAAAAATACATTTTTATTTTTCACTATAGGTCCCATGCATGATACATGTATATGGTGCTTTTTCATGCTTGTTGGACAAAATCCGTGTCCATATTCTTAAAAGCTTCGACCCTTCCTACTTTCATTGGCCCTATAAAATTATTAAAAAAATATATAGTTGAAAAGTAATTTATAATGCTTCAAGTATTAAGGGCATTTTTAAGTAATTTCATTGCTCTTTTTTTCATAGTCCCTCTGCTCTCACTTACCCCATGAAATCACATAAATGCCCTTTTAATTGAGCTATTTAGAGTTTCTTTTAGTAATTGTTTAACCTTTTAAATGTAAACATACAACAGTATCCTTAAAAAGTTTGATATTTCAAGGATGATTAAATAAAAATCATAAAACATTATCTAGTGAAGAAAAATCAGGTGACCCTACTTGTGGCACCGCACCATTTTTTTCCACCAACATGTCACTTTTGTTGTACATCAGTGCCACTCAAAGGGTAGGGTTCGTCACTACAAAGATCACCTGGCACAAAATAAGCCTATTTTGCTCATCAAATGGGCCACATTGTTAGAATAAATGGGCAACCGCCAGTTTGACTCAACTTACAAAATAGCCCACCTAAATGGTGAATTAGTTTCATTTTTTACAAAGATGATTTTGATAGTGGGGCCTATCTCTTTGATGGTATAGATTTTCTAAAAAGTTATCATGTTGTCAAGAAAGGGGGCAGCAATACTACAAATTGTGATACAGTTCGACTCATCAAATGCCCATTTCTTTGGTAAAAATGTGAGAAATTGACCATTGTAGACGCAATTTTTTACACTGTTTCTTTTTTTGGAGAGTCCAAAACTTACCTTCCCAACTTAGACATTGGATGTACGAACGAGCATTTGAGGACCAAAACACCCCTGCCTTCCTTTCAGAAGCAGATTGGCTAGTGTGCGAAGACGAGCACTAACGCTCGTGGGCCCCACCATGATGTACGTTTTGTATCCACACCTTTCATCCATTTGGAGAGATCATTTTAGGGCAATATCCAAAGAATGAGTTAAATCCAAATCTCCAGTAGACCCCAGCACAGAAAACAGTGGGGCAGGGACGCCCACCATTAAAAACTTCTAAAGGCCACAAAGTTTTAGATCAAGCTGATTATAACAGCCCCACCGACATTATATGATATTGCCCGCTTTGGGCACGCACGCGCGCACGCACAGTTTTGTTCTTGGGGTTTTCCCCCAAAATGCCTCATACAGGGAAGGTGGGAGCTCCACATAAGCCCAAGGTCAGGGCGCTCATCCGTCCGATGTAAGACTAACCTTACCCAGCGCCCTACCAACTGAAACGTTATTTTTGAAGCCCGACCGATCCCAACGGGACCAGGATGACAACCCACGCTCAAACTACAGCCAAGCTGCACCGAGGTGTTAGAATCCCCCACCCTCAGGGCAGAGCCACCCTCGGCTCTGATACTATTTGTAACAACCCCACTGACACTGTATGATATTGTCCGCTTTGGGAACGCCCACACGTCCACACGGTTTTGTTCTCGGGATTTTCCCCCAAAAGGCCTCATACAGGGAAGGTGGGAGCTCCACATATAGCCCAATGTTAGGGCGTCCATCCATTCGATGTGGGACTAACCTTACCCAGCGCCCTACTAACTGGAACGTTATTTTCAAAGCCCGACCGATCCCAACGGGGTGCCTGCCCAGCTGGGCTGTTGTCCGAGCGTGGGTTGTCATCTGGGTCCTTGTGTGGGATCGGTCGGGCTTCGAAAATAATGCTCCAGCTGGTGGGGGGTAGCGCGCTCGTCCCACATCGGAAAGGGAGTGCTCGATTGACCTGACTATATGTGGGGTTCTCACCTTAAGGACACAACGCGTTTTGAAGGCAACCCCATAAACAAAGCCGTGAGCCCTGTGGGCAAAGCGGACAATATTGTGTCCTTGAGTGGGGCGTTACAAATGGTATCAGAGCGAGGGCGCTCTGTCTCCCGAGGGGGGGTGCCTGCACAGCCGAGCTGTGGTCCGAGTGTGGGTTGTCATCCAGGTCCTTGTGTGGGATCGGTCGGGCTTCAAAAATAGCGCTCCAGCTGGTCGGGGGTAGCGCGCTTGTCCCACATCGAAAAGTGAGTGCTCGATTGACCTGGCTATATGTGGGGTTTCACCTTAAGGAAACAACGCATTTGGGGGGGCAACCCCGAAAATAAAGTCGTGAGCCTGTGGGCAAAGCGGACAATATTATGTCCTTGGGTGGGGCATTACAAATAGTGTCTATCCAGCCAAGTTGTGGTCCGAGCGTGGGTTGTATCCGGGTCCCCGTGTGGATCAGTCTGTCTTCGAAAATAGCGCTCCAGTTGGTCGGGGGTGGCGCGATCATCCCGCATCGGAAAGGGAGTGCCCTATCGACTTGGTTATATGTGGGGTTCTCACCTTAAGGATACAACACGTTTTGGGGGCAACCCCGAGACCAAAGTCGTGAGCCCTATGGGCAAAGTGGACAATATTATGTCCTTGGGTGGGGCATTACAAATGGTATCAGAACGGGGGCGTTGTCTCCCGAGGGGGGGTGCCTGTCCAGCAGAGTTGTGGTCCGAGCGTGGGTTGCATCTGGGTCCCTGAGTGGACCGGTCGGGCTTCGAAAATAACGCTCCAATTGGTCGGGGGTAGCGCGCTCGTCCCACATTGCAAAGGGAGTGCTCCATCGACCTGGCTATATGTGAGGTTCTCACCTTAAGGATACAACGCGTTTTGGGGGCAATCCCGAGATCAAAGTCGTGAGCCCTGTGGGCAAAGCGAACAATATTGTGTCCTTGGGTGAGGCGTTACACTGATATTTGTGTTTGCCCTTATTTCATGTCTTTTTTAACTTTTGAACAGGTTGGATTTCAAATAAACATTATGATGTGCATTAGGTTAGTTTCAACGTTGGGAATCACTCTCCCCACTATTTTCTTTGGTGAGGTCCACTACAAATTTTTATTTGCCTCATTCTTTGGTTCATACCCTAAAATGATATCTAATAATGGATGGACGGTATGGATATAACACACACATCATAGTGGGGACCACAGAATTTGGTGACATCACTTCAGTAGCCGACTCGCTACTCAACCTGTCAGTATCTAATCCACGTCAGAAACAGATTGGCTACTCCCCATGCCTCCAGCTCCATGGCTGGTGGTAGGTGCGTTGTGGGCCCCACCATGATGTATGTGTTTCATCCATTCTGTTCATCCATTTTTATCGATCATGTTATGGCTTGATCCCAAAAATGAGAAGGATATAAATCTCAGGTGGACCACACCATATGAAAACAGTAGTGATTGGATATCCACCATTAAAATCCTCTTAAGGCCCACTATTCTGTTTATTTGACATCCAATCTATTCACTAGGTCATACAGGCCCAGATGAAGAGAAAAAACAAAGATCAGCTTGATCCAAAGCTTTTATAGCCCCTAAAATGTTTTTAATGGTCGACCCTCATTCAACACTATTTCCGGTAATGATCTGTAAAAATAGATGGACGGCATGGATGAAACACATACATCGTGGTGAGGCCCACATAGCACTGACCACCCGCTATTGGCTGGTGTCAGGGGGAGTAGCCAATCCGTTTCAGTCGCGTCCGAGCGTCAGCGCTCGTCTTCGCACACCAGCTAATCCGCTTCTGAAAGGAAGGTAGGGGTATTTTGGTCCTCAAATGCTTGTCGGTACGTCCAACGTCTAAGTTGGGAATAGGGCTGAAAGTCGGGCGAGTTGGGTCAGGTTGGTGCTCAACCCTAGCCCAACCCAAGCTTCTTATACCTCAACCCTAACCCAACCCAACCCAACCTCGGGTTGGGAATTCTCTACCCAAGCCCAACCCAAGCGGGCTCGGTCGGGTTGATCGGGTTGGTCGGGTGTATACGTGCTAATATTTTTGTTATTACATTAGTTTATTATGTTTTAATATAGGACTTATTTTTTGTATCTATGATTTTATTAATTATATATGTGATTATTCATCATAAAGAACTTCATTTTTTTCTTTAAAAAAATAAGCAAAAAATATAGGACAACTACTCCTTTAAACGTCATGTAGAATAGCACCCAATATATTTGGGAGAGAGAAATCTGGCATATTTTGTTAGCTTGAGTCCTTGAAAATGACGTGGACAAATGAGACCCGACATCACTAGTATGTCTTCGACACAAACGATCCACACTCAACTATAATTTATAAGTAACTTATATATTGATCGGGTTCAGGTTGGGTCGAGCAACCCGAGACCTCAACCCGAGCCCAATCCAAGTTTTATCGGGTTGGTGTTTGTATAGCCCAAGCTTGAGATCGGACCCGATATATGTGCCCGAGCCCAACCCAACGTCGAGTCGATCACGTGTCGATCCGGTTGAACCCGCCCAACTTTCAGCCCTAGTTGGGAAGGTAAGTTTTGGACTCTTCGAAAAAAAATTTTAAAAAATTAAATTTAATTAAATTTAAAAAAAAAAAAAAAGAGGGGGGGGATAAAAAGTTGCATCTACATTGGTCAATTTCTCGTAAAAATGTGAAACGCTTGTTTACCCTTTCAAAAATTCAGAAAAAGATACCGTAGAACAGGAAGAATGTTAATTTGATAGAGCCATCTCTTTATAAGACACATGCTTAGGTGATATTATTGATCAGGTCCATCCATATCAATAAGATGGATGACTATGTTTTAAAAATAAAAACATAAGATAACCTCATCTATTATTTTTCTATGGTTCATCCCACTATATATTTCACCATTAACTAACTTCGTTTTACACCATTAATTAAATAGACAAAAAGAAGATGGATACGATTGTCTAATTGGTATGATTCTTGAGATTTAAACCATCCATGATAAAGCATTACATATGAGCAGACTGGATTTGTGCATCGCCCTGCCACATGCCACATTTCATTTCTTCCACGCTACCCTGTTATTGGAATTGTGCCATAGAAAACTAATACTAATGATATGGATAGTATCTAATGATAACGGCGATCTTGATTAGATACTGACAGGTTGAGTAGCCAACTTGCTACTGAAGTGACGTCACCAAGTTATGTGGACCCCACCATGATGTATGTTTTGTATCCACACCGTCCATTCATTTGGAGAGATCTTATTAGGACATGATCCAAAGAACGGGTCAGATCCAAAGCTCGAGTGGACCCCACCACAGAAAACAGCGGGGAGTGTGACCCACCATTAAAATTTTCTAATGGCCATGAGAGTTTTCGATCAAGCTGATATTTATGTTTTCCCTTCTTTCATTTATGCGTTAACACATGAATAGGTTGGATCACAAATAAACATCATGATGGACCTTTGAAAGGTTTCAACGGTGGTCGTTACTCTCCCCACTGTTTTCTGTGGTGGGGTCCACTCCAGCCTTGGATCTGCCTCATTCTTTGACATCATTCCCTAGAATAATATCTCCAAATGTATGGACGGTGTGGATCCAACATATACATCATGGTGTGGCCCACATAACTTGGTGACGTCACTTGAGTAGGAGTCTTGCTACTCAACCTGTAAGTAGCTAATCCGCGTCCCTAAGATAGACAGGGTACAATACTATAATTAATATATGAGAATACATTAAATTTATATAAGATGGGCTAAATTAGTGAATTAATATATGGGAGTACATTAAATGTATATAAGATGGGTTAAATTAGTGAATTACTGTAATCGTGTCCGGGGACTCTATTAAATTAGTGAATTAATATATGGGAGTACATTAAATGTAAAGTGAATATAATGTTAGCCAATGAAGAGTTGTTGGCCAAAGATCTCTATACCCTATTGGGTTATAGGACAAATATGTGATTATTATCTTATTTTTTGGTCATCTTGTGTGAGCATACTGATGATATATTGGGATGAAATGTCTCCATCAGGCATGATCATGAGTCGCAATGCCTTTACCCCACCCCATCAAAATGTGAGTCTACTATGAGAGTAAGCTCTTGATTTTGGACCGGTTGGGCACTTGCATTAATAAATTAAGTTCAAGTCTCTAAGGGCTGGTTTGGCGGGCGAATCCTATGGGATTAGGAGGGATGGGATGGATTTTAAGGTAATGACGGTGGTGTCAGTGGATTGGTTTAAGATCCATGGGATTGCCATATCCCGGGACAAGTTTACTGGAACTGTTTGGCACGCCAGGCATATCCAGGGATTTTACCTTCCAATCCGTCCAACCAAAGGACGGGATCAATTTTAAGGTAATGATGGTGATGTCAGTGGCTTGTTTTAAGATCCATGGGATTGCTTATATCCCGGGACAAGGTCACCGGGTCTGTTTGGCTCGTCATGCATATCCCGGGATATGAGGATCTCATTCTTCCTAATACGGTGGGATCGGTCTAGCTAAACAGGCCCTAAACTTGGCCTAATTGACATCATCTTATCTTCTTCATCCAACAAACTTCAAAGACAACCTTTAATGGCAAACATTGTAAGCATATCTATAGATTATTTTTTTTTTCCCTTATCCAAGGTGTGTGATCGTCGTTGGAGTGTTAGAGTCCCTTGATTTACATTGATACACCATCCTCTAATTGCTTGAGCTTTTAGAGCAAGTGGTTGTTTGATATAATATGAAAGCATGATGTCTTGTATTCGAATTATGAAAGCAACAAATATGTTTGATTTTCCTATGGGAGAATATATAAGGGGTTCAAGCTTTTTAGAGCGAGTGGTTAGACTGGGCTTGATTTATAAATTTGATTTTACCATGGGAGAATATACCACCGAAGCAACCATTACAAGATTGTGTACCAATGTATATCAAGGGACTCTACCAGTCCAACAATCCTTGAAAAAGTTGGATAACATTGAAAAAGATAACAAAACAAGGACCCACAAACTGACGGATCACCGTACAGGAAGACCAGTAGCATAGAGGCTTATCCATGTCTACTCAAACAATGTGTTTACCAAACAACATAAGCCTTTGCATGATAGATATGTCCAAACAAGCTTATCCAAAGATAGATATGTTAAATAGGCTTATTGAGAACAGTTCTAAATCTAGCCAAACACCCAATAAAAGTTATGAAATCCTCTTAATAGGTCATAATCCTCAAGTCGAACTGTGTAATACAAATAACTTGAATCAAAACCGTCCAAATTGTTGGATACATTGTCGATGGGTCATAAGTAGATTGATAGACCCAACCTAAACTCAGATTAATGGACGCTTTGTTGAATTTCGACCATTGATTATTTCCCATTTTAATAATCTATTAGACGGCCATCAATTAGCTGTTTACAATATCATTCAGTATGGTTGCTGGTTTATGACCAATTTAATGTGGCCCATCTCTTCAACGGTCGATTTTGAAGTATTTATGTTGCATGTACAGATATATAGCAGAGAACACAAGGCAGAAAATGCATGGTATGGACCATCATACTCCGACAGAGTATTAAAATTTTATCTTCCTTCGAATGCATTAGGGCTAGCCACCATACGCTTGATCGGAAGAAAAGGAAATAGACATGGCTTTCTGGTGGACCCACGATCTCCAGATGAGATAACCTTTGAGATATGATAAACATGCTACCTTTTGGTTTTGGAAATGTGGACCATTTCAACGGTTCATGGGACCACTCCAAATTGGAGTCCGCGCACGTGGTTTGGCTAGTGACCCCAACATCAGCTAGCTAGCTGGTGTTAAAGCTCCGTGGGCCTCACTGTGATTTATGTGTTTTATCTATGCCATCCATCCATTTTTTTCAGGTCATTTTAGGGCATGTGCCCAACAATGAGGTAGATCCAAATCTTAGGTGGACCACACCACGGGAAACAATAGGATTGAATGCTTAGGTAGACCACACCACAGGAAATAATGGGGATTGAATGCTAATAGTTAAAAACTTTTTAGGGGCCGCAAGAGTTTTGGATTAAGTTGATATTTGTGTTACGATGTTATCCCTTCATTCAGATGTGTGTGAATTTATCAATAAGTTGGACGGAAAATAAATATTATAGTGGACCCTAGCAAGTTTTTAATGGCAGATGTTCCGTCAATACTAATTTTTGTGGTGTGGTCCACTCGAGATGTGGATTTGCCTATTTTTATTGGCTCGTGCCCTGAAATGAGAAGGCAAAATGGACAGACAACAAGGATAAAACACACATCATGGTGGGGTCGATAGAACTTTGACATCAGTTAGCTGGCTGGTGTTGGGTTCACCAGGCAAACTGCGTCCCCCATCATCATGCCAAGGGCCCACTCATGTCGATCAGAGCCATTCATACGGTGACCAAAATTAAAAACTGCACTTTTGAAGTACATGGATGAGTTTTTTTTTCCCTTTCTCTCTCTTTCTTTCTTTTGGCTATCCATTAATACTCTGGCAAAGTGCTGTCGATGATACGCAAGTTCCTAGAAATTACTTACAGATCTGTCCAAATTATGGGTCCCGGTTTAGACGTATGATATACCAAAAGGTGGCTTATTTGATTACGTGACTACCAGAATGGTGGTCATCTATTGGACGGCTAAAATTAAAAAATATCCAATGGACGTATTTCAGCAAACAAGTGTCCACAAATCAGAAGTTAGAATTATTCAACCAATATGGTTTTGAGATCGTGACTTAGGGATGGTGGTTTCAGAATTTTATTGGTTCAATTTGAGTTGATGTTTGCCGCATATGCGATTTCTGAGTGCCTGTGTACCAAGCATGATTCTGCACCGGAGTATCAAATAACTACCCATTCATTCATCCCATCCATCTCACATGTACGGTTACTTTGGAATATCGCCGTCGATGGGACGTGGTCCACGCGGATTGCATACTGATGGGCTGGGTGGGATCTCTGACGGTGGGACTACTGTGATGCATGTATCTTATATCCATGCCATCCATCCATTTTGAAAACACATTTTAGGTCATGATTTAAAAAATAAAGCAGATCCAAATCTCAGGTGGACCATAATACAGGAAGCAGTGGTAATTGACCATTAAAATCTTCCCATGGCCCACAAAAGTTTTGGATCAAGCTTATATTCGTGTGGTCTCTTCATCCAGGTATTTGTGACCTTATCAACAGGTTAGATGGAAAATAAACATTATGCTGGCCCATGAAGTTTATAACAGTGGGGATTCATTCACTATTGTTTCCTATGGTATGGTCCACTTAAAATGTAGATCTGCTTCATTTTTTAAAGCATGCCCTGATGTGCCCTTTCAAAATGGATAGTCGGTGTGTATGTAAGACGCATGCATCAAAGTGGGCTCCACAGTTAGGGATCCACCGACCTCGGAGGACGCCGGGATCCACCCAAACGACACCTTATACTTACCTAGTCACCACTGGACCCTTATACGTGTGGCTCACAATAATGCATGTTTTATTCTAGTCATTTATAAATTTTGCAAATAATTTTTGAACATGAGCCTAAAAATGAGGCAGATCCAAATCTTGGTGGATCATGTCACATGAAATAGTAGTTAATAAATACCTACCATTCACGGTCAGCTCAGGCTGGTCAAGCTCAGACCAGACAATGAATGACCCGTTAATGCTCTCCAGGCATTGGGGATCAATTACTCAGGGGTTAACCTCAGGTACGCGAGAATCCGCCCCACTATCCTCTGAAAGGGGAGCCTCACACCGCACTAAAGGGCGACCTAAAAAATAGCCACCTCACCCTCAGGAGCACTGTTTGGGAGCTCGCCTGGTGAGAGATATCAGAGTACCACGGAGTTCGGAATGTGATACCCTGACCTGATCCTCACTAGGTTGGCCTCCGTCAGTGTAGATCCAACTAGTCCCCTCTCCTCAGACTCCAACTAGGACCCACTGGTCAGTGCCAAGCCAATCTCATCTGCGCGCTCTAGCCACTCTGCCGGGGACCGCTCAACCACTCGCAACTCATGGGATGCCCGGAATTCCCGATCGCTCATCATCATCAAGGGCAATGGTGAGTTCAACATGGGATGAAGGTCATTTGCCCCACCATCACGACAAGATGCCCCCTCCCGCTGATTAGATGTTTCTGGCATGTTCGTGGGCCCAAAAGTTACTAGAAACTCAAAGAAAAGAGGAAAATGATGAAGGGAGGGGAATATGAATGCAAAAACGGAGCTCACCAAGGAAGGAAGCTCGCTTGAGAAAACGCCAGAAGAACGCTCGCTGAAAATCAACCGAAGCCAAAGAAGAAAAACTGCAGCAAGGGCAAAGGGGCAAATAACCTTGCCCCATACTAGGGCATCCCCTTTTATAGCAAAGCCACCTACACGACATTTAATGCACGCATTCAATGCAGCAGCCAGAGAAGCTCCTCGACATCCGCGCTTAGACACGTGGAACTCTACCATTTGCTGCACGACTCCACTACTGAGCACATGCCACACATCATGGTCTCATTTGTCGGAGGCCAAAAAGGCGCCCTAACAGCGCGCATGGCCTCAAGCCACGAACATGCCGTCTCAAGTGCCATGATCATGATTGTAAATATGCTCCGGTTCCTGCACCCGCCGCCTAACCTGACATTAAATGACGAATTGACTCGACACCCTGAAAGACAATTATCCGACTTGACTTGGACCAACTTACTTCTCAAGCCCACTTCGCAAGCTCGAAAGTAGGGGGCTTACTGTTATGGGAAAAATGGATTGACCAATGAGATAAGGTCAGGTCAGAGCTCCATGTGCCTACCCAAGTCAAACAATAAACCGATGTGACCGAAAAGGACTAGCCCCTGACCCGAGACCAAGCGAAAAATAAGGTCGAGCTCGAGATATTGTTGTTGAAATAAAAGTACCCATCGCTCAACCAGAGGAATCAAGCCGACACGAGTCCAAGTCGACCTACTGCCTCCGAGTCAGGTCGGCCTACTACCTCTAGGTTGGATCGATCTACTGCTTTCAGGACGGACTGCCCTAGGTTGGGTTGGCCAATACCGCCTCGGCCTCTTCCTGCGCATCTCCGCTGATCCCAAATAATCAGACCCTATTTAAGGGAGGCCTGCCCGAGATCTTCTCCAAAGATCTCGGAGGATATCCGTGACACGCTCGGGATCCCGGGATCTTCACCGAGGATCTCGAGAAATTCCCTCACACGATTAGGATTTGAATCCCTCTACAACACACACCTAATAAATAGGGAGATCTCCTCTACGTCACTGCCTCCCCTCGACTATAAATAAGAGCATCCCTAATGGTGAAAGGTATACACAATCTCTAGCCTAAAGCCACTTACTCAACTAGACCCAATGTCCCTACCTGACTTAGGCATCGGAGGGTCCCCTGCACTAGCTAGGGTCTTCTTTATCTATCCCTTGTGTAGGTACACGAAGAGCCAGGGAAGGCTAACCAGATTTCTGCATCAACAAGATGTATCATGAGTCAACTCTTATCTAATTTCTTACTATTGCAACGGTGGATATTTATTGGACAGTTAAAAACGATAAATAGTTCAAGTGTCTTAGGGCTAGTTTGGCCGGGCGAATTGGAAGGGATTGGATGGTATTGGAAGGGATTGGAAGTTAAATCCCGGGATTGGTCGGGCGTGCCAAACACACTGGGTGATCTGATCCCGGGATATAGCAATCCCATGGATCTTAAGACAATCCCTTAACAACACCATCATTACCTTTAAATCCCATCCAATCCACCCTAATCCGTTCAAATTTGCCTGGGACATGTTTGGTTCGAGGGATTGGAAGGGATAGGAAGGTTTAATCCCGAGATTGGCAGGGCGTGCCAAACAGACTCGATATAGCAATCCCATGGATCTTAAGACAATCCACTGACAACACCATCATTACCTTGAAATCCATGCCATCCACCCTAATACCATTCAATCCCTTCCAATCCACCCGGCTAAACGGGCCCTTATTTCCAACAAATCTAATTTTCATTATGTGACTTATAAACATTGTGTTTCACAATGTAGTTGGTTTTTATTTTAATTACTGCATGCCAGGTGTACCAATCTATCTACCTGCATATTGAGTATCATTTGCAACAGGAGTATCAAATAACGCTCCTTCCTAGCCACATGGGTTTTGGTCCAAATGCCCCGTACTATGACATAGTCATGGCAGGAGTTCGTATGGACCAAACTCAAGTTTTTTAGCCCTAAAACTAAATTTTCATTTTTTGGAGGATAAAAATATCCATTTGCCATAGCTGGCCCTTGTACGACGGGCTCTCGTTTAGAAAGGGGAATTTTTTTTTTGAAAAGGGATGTGGGCCCCACCAAAAACTTAAAATCGGCTCACCCCTTAGTTTATCCGATCTATTCATTCTAATTGGACAACCGTGAACCCATAGTAGAATTTTTCTGTTTTTTATTTGAAGTTCTATGTGGCTCACAGCCACAATAACGTTTTGCGTTAATTCTGAATTTTTTCCTTCATTGTGATCCATCTGTGATGAGTTTTGCTATCAAACTTGGACCGATGTTACTAAATTAAAACTCCTTACATGTGGACGGGCCAATATATATATTTTAAGAGGCCCAGCATCCAGACCCTAAACGTTGGACGGTGTGTATAAAACACATACTCCATGTGGGTCCCGCTAATCTGGACCGTCTGGACGACTCACGTCCTCAAGCATGCCCCACCGTCCCACATGGACGGTGGATGAAATGCATACATTCAAGGTGGTTTCCCATCGTTTGGACGGTTTGATGGGTTCCACCGTCCGGACCATGAAATACATGCTCCACCGTCCAAGGTCTGGACGATGGAGGCAGCACATCAAGGTGGGGTCCACACATGGCCACCCCACATGCATAGATGAAGCACATAAATCGTGGTGGGGTTCACAGGACCAAGCTACTATTTATGTTTTCTCTTCATTCACGGTGTCAGCAGCACTGCTGCCTACAGTGGATGAAAGGTGTATATAATTCAAGGTGAGCTCCAAGCATCTTGCTGACGTCCTACAAATGGACGGTGCGGGATTTTCACACGTGCAGGATGGGACCTACAGATGGACGGCGTGGAATACAGATACATCATGGTGGCCTGACACCATCCAAGCTAGTCCAGCAGATGGACAGCTAGATGCACACATACATTGAGGTGGGTCCTCACAGCCATATGGCATGGATCAAGTGGGCCACACCCATTATCATCTTCACCATAAAAAAGGGAGAGAGAAGGAGAGAGAACGGTGAAAAATTGGAGGGACCTCGCCACTATGGGCCCCTCCTAGATACAAAACATACATCAAGATGGGTCCCACCACATGTGGGCCCTCAAATAATCAAATCCAAAAAAAAACACCCACCTCAAGATCCCTTGTTCCTTCTTCCATTAATGCGTTTTATAGCTCCAAAGAATGCGATCCAACGGTTGAGATGAGGCTTGGAGGGTGGAGATGTGAGGTAGGAAGGTGGGCCACATTAGGCTCTCATCTCCTTGAAAGCCATGGACATCCACTCTCCCTTGGTTGCTTGGGAGATGGAGTTTGAAATAAGAGAGAGAGAGAGAGAGAGACAGAGAGAGAGAGAGGAATGATGGATGAATGGAGTGGGTGTTGTAAGAAATGGGAATGGGAAGTATGGGTTGGTTTGAATTTGGTGTAAACGTGGAATGGGTAGGGAGAGAGAGTGTTGACTTGGGGAAAAGAGGGGATGGGTGCATGTACTTGAGATAGGGTGAGGTGGCATTGGGGTATGGAGGGTGTACTTGACTTGATTGATGTGACGGGTCGTAAAGATTCTCTCGAAATTCACAACGTGCGGCGTTTCTTCAGAATGAACGCGGGCCCACATCTCTTGGCCCGGGTATCGCCTCAGCACGCGAGATGTGGCATCGGAACAGCGGCGACGGCACGGTCGCACGGATGCAAGTCTCGGGTCGAGCCGACTCAGATATACGAGACACGACTTAGGATTGCGCGCAAACGCCGATAACAGATTACGGGTCGTTCAACCGAGAGGACTGCGGAAGCTTATGGAATAGTACAGGCTAGGATACGGGCCTCACAGCTCTCCCTTCCTAATAAAAATTTCATCATCGAAATTTGCACTATATGCAGAACTCAAAAAAATGAGGAAACATGACGTCAGAAATACAATACCGAGCATAATCAAACATCAAAGAGATGAGAATAATGCTCTCGAATCTCAGCCTCCCGCTCTCAGGATGCTTTATCAACGCTATGATAATCCTACTGATCCTTGGATCCTGGACCAGAAACGATCGAAACTAGAATACTAAGCAGCCTCACAATCTCAATGGTAGGGAGCTATATCAGAAAATTTTTAAGTTATCTGAACTCGGGATCTTACCATTCTAAGTTCTCAACAATCATAGAGTGTAAGGTAACTATCAGTATATATGTGATGTTATCTTTAGGTATTCCAAAATTATGCTCTGATACCAACTTCTGTCATATGCCATACTCAGAAACCGGGCTCACAAAATTTTCGATCGCCGAATTTATTGCCGACAACCTCCGTCATACCCCATTCTCGACTCCCAGCGCGCATACGCCAGATTTCGATCCTGGGATCCTATAAGGAGGAATTTCCAAAGTATATTTATCTCATAAGAAGCATAACCACAAGTTTACCCAAATCACAAAGGCAACATCATCATTACATATCCACTAATATAAATACAGTGCTGAAAGGAAAATACATATATCGAAATCAAAGCTCCAAAAGACCGTCGCACTCTTCAAGCTCAACGCCGCTGCAACCTAACATCACCCGCACACATCTATCGTGCATAAGCTTATAGAAAACTTAGAGGATGGTGTAAGTGTGTACACAAGGTAAGTGTCAAGTATCCAATACAATGCCATAATCATACAATATCGAAAATACTGGCAAGATCATGAATCATACGATATCAGAGTAAGAGAAAATACTGACAAGTCCATAAAAATATCATCAACCTCATCTAGGATATGCGATGAAAAGACATAGCAAGCCAATGTCATATACTGGGGAAACATAATGAACCAGATATCAGATATCAAGAATGCAATACAATATGCAATTCGGAAGAGCTACGAATATCATCAGCCTCATCTAGGTCATATAAATGTAGAAACATAGAAACCCAAAATGCCATATGCCGAGGATGTAATGCAATATGTAATATGTGGTGCGAAAGAAATGACTAAGCTGCAGTGTGAAGTCGGGATGATAGTATGTGGTATCGCAGACTATGGGGCCTATCATAAAGGACTTCAATCCAAACCAGTCATATACCTAAATTTGGATAGATAGACTTAATGTAGTAAGTTTCTGATCTCAGGTCAGTCGCACGCCCCAACCGAAATCCTGGCCATTTCAAAAGTACACATAATAAGTAGTTGCGCACCACCAGCCCGAGTGGATAGTGAATGAATGAATGAATGAGTATAATGCTGAGTATACAACTCCTACTCAATCAGTCCACAAATCAGTACTGTACATCTCTGGGATCATCACCGGGGTCTAGTACACTCCAAGCTGGCTACCGCCCCAGCCAGCCGCGTAGCCCAGCGAGTGAAAAAGACCTTACTACCCGTCTGCCAGTAGTATACCAATGTCTACCCAGCTCGTCGATAGCGGACCCATTTGGAAGCTGGTCAAACTCAGCCTAGCTTGCAGCCCCCTCACTCGGGCGGATATGGCCACACCTCCTCCCAACTGACCACGACACAGTGGGAGACGTGACCTCCTGGTATTTGGCACTCGGGCGCTCATGTATCTACTCGGTTTCGACGTTGGGGCGTTTCCTGGCCTCGGAGGTTTAGAGACTTTCACCCACGTACATCCAAAGTGCCCAAATGCTCGAACTCAAACATTTTCGGTGTCTCATCTGGTTATCCACGACATGTCTGTGGAGGTCACAGCCCTGATGTCGTTAGGACGTATATTAATCACAATCACACGATACAAGATGCATGAGTCATGTAGTCCAATCATGCATCAATCCTGCGCATATCGTGCGCTCATGTGGGATAACTCCACCTATCAGGGAGTCTCATAAACCATCTGTATTATGGCATATGCAATGGTCAATCACATCTCATAATAAACATGCAGATGATGCGTATGGTCATGTATCATGATGCGATGCTGTCACATACTCATAATCGATATCAATAGCTGGCATCAACAATCGGCCTCAATAACGTGGACATTTAATCAACATTGCCCCCCATGAATGGCCCATATAGAGCCTAACATATAGTAGACTCATGGCCTCACACAAGGGCCTAATATACAACACTATGGACCTCACTCAAGAGCTTAATATACATCACGATGAGCCTCTCATATGGGCCTAATATATATCACGATGGGCTCTATCGCCTAGCCCTCAAATGCACCGCAATGGGCCTCATCACATAGGCCTCATATATATCATATAGGCCTCATATACATCACATTGGGCCTTAAATACGGGCTGAATACACATCACAACGGGCCTTAAATACGAGTCGCATATACGTCACATTGGGCCTCGAACATGGGCCGAATGCACATCATAATGGGCCTCAAATACATCACATCGGGCCTCGATAATCGAAATCGAAATCGGCCTCAACAATCGGCCTTGACAATCGAAATCGGCCTCGATAATCAGCCTCAATAATCAGAATCGGAATCGACCTCAACAATCAGCCTCGACAATCGAAATCGGCCTCGACAATCGGAATCGGCACCGACAATCGGAATCGGCCTCGACAATCGGAATCGACTTCGACGATCGGAATCAACCTCGACAATCGAAATCGGCCTTAACAATCGGCTTCGACAATCGGAATCAGAATTGACCTCAACAATCGGAATCGACCTCGATAATCGGAATCGGCCTCACCAATAGGCATCGACAATTGGAATCAAAATCGACCTCAACAGTCGGACCTCAACATGAATCGGCATCACAATAAGGTCTCACCAATCGGCCTCGACAATCGGAATCGGCCTCAACAATCGGAATCGGCTTCGATAATCGGCCTCGACAATCGAAATCGGCCTCAATAATCGGAATCGGCTTCGATAATCGGGATCAGCCTCGATAATCGGGATCAGCCTCGATAATCGGAATATGAATCGGTCTCAACAATCAGCCTCGACAATCGGAATCGACCTCGACAATCGGAATCGACCTCGACAATTGGAATCAGAATCCACCTCGACAATCGGCCTCGACAATCGGAATCGGCCTCGATAATCGGAATCGGCCTCAACAATTAGCCTTGACAATCAGAATCGGCCTCGACAATCGGGATCGGCCTCGATAATCGGCCTCGATAATCAAAATCGGAATCGGCCTCAACAATAGGCCTCGACAATCAAAATCGGCCTCGATAATCGAAATCAGAATCGGTGATCGATCTCGACGCAAGGCGGTGTCCATAAATGGATGGCTGATGATGGTCTAAGCAATATCAATGGAGAATGATGAGAATGGGCCTAACCAGGCTTAAGGGAAGGTCACTATGTAGACATTTAACCATCACTGCCCATCAATGTGGACATTCAACAAACATTGCTCCCAAGGAGTGGCCCACATAGGGTCAAACATACAGTGGGCTCATGGCCTCACACAATGGCCCAATATACATCACCATGGGCCTCTCAAGGGCCTAATTGTAACGCCCTGAATTTCGAGGGTCGAGCAAAAGCTCTACTCCCGAGATTTAGCACATCACTTATGTAACATGGATAATGATGTTCGGATTTCGTCCATATTAATGAGTTAAACATGAGTGGGATTATACCAAAACAGCATATCATACTCCAAGTGTAATTAAATTAAGTAAGCGAAAGTGTTAAGTATGTGTATTTAAACATGAAAGTGATTCACAAACTCCGGAGTATGAATATGTACCAAGCCGAATATATACAAGTGTCGTTTCAAAATATGCAAAATATCAAAATGTAAAGTATTTGACTAATTCATATATCCATGTAATCATGTCAAATCAACACGAGGTCTACATAGACCCGCCTAAGAGCTGGCAGTAGGAGAACTCCTTCTCTTCGTCCATGAAGTCCGGCTCTGTCGCTAGACTTTGTTGTCACCTGCACCTAAACCATAATTTGGTTGGCGTTTTAAAATACCGTCCCAGGGTGGGAGTGAGTGATCAACTCAGTGGTACTATAAGGTAAATGTTAACATGTTATCAAGTCAATCAAGCAGTAATGATAACGCAATACAACAATCACTTCCTAATTACTCTTGTTAATGCAAGAATGGAGTGCAGCAATGATGCATGCCCTCGCACAAAGCTCCCTCACAAGCAACTCCGACAGCCAAGTTCGCGCATGACAACCTCCCTAAAGTGCAACTTCCTCGCCAAAGCACATGCAATGCGGTGCATGGTCGTGTTAACCAAGTTCTTAATTAAGCTTATTCAAACAGCAGGCTCGGGAAGCTAAGGTACATCCCTTTATATCATTACCCCAAATGAATGATCCATCTAAGGTTGTCAATCCTAGTTAACCACATACGATAGACGAGTTGTAGGGTATCACCCCTAATGAAATATCAGTCGATAGGCAAATTCAAAGTTTATACTCGCGGTCACTACAGGAAGACTCGTCACCTTAGCGTAGGCCGACAGCTCGAACACGATATCCCATACAACCATGTCTGGCTCACGAGTTTGGGTTACTCATTGGTCACTACGGGGAGGCTTGTCACCCTAGCGTAGGCCGACAGCTCGACTATGATGTCCCATACCACCATGTCTGACTCATGAGTCTTAGCAGATCGTGGTACTGTGGTTGAAACGGGCTTCTACATTAGTAAGTGATACCTTATATTCAAGCAGTGATGTCCATACATGGTAGACACACAATAGGCCAATCAATTTATTTGACAAGTTCGATTGGTACAAGCACACATGACTTAATCGACATGAAGCTCATAAACATCCCTTGTGGCCTAACCACTATCGACAGTCGTCGTGTGACCTGGATTCGCCGAGTTACCCAATTGTGGCGAGATTAATTCGGCCACCTGTACATGAACTGTTACCGATTGTCTGGGCCACACTGTAGCCCCAATCTTACTCATATGCAGTAAGTAAGCATATGCGATAATCACTTCAGCATTCAACGATCAATTCAGGTGAATTCCTCATTTGAGCATTTTATCAAACACATTGAACATGTTACCAAACACTTGCATTTTATCCATAGATTTCGTAGCAGCAAATATGACTACATGAAATAAACAAATACATATGAGCAAGGTAAATAAGAATCCTATCTTAATACTCTTAATACATACAAATCATTAGCATTTTCTCATTCAAACAATTTATCAAACACTTAGACTACGCATTACTAAATACATAGACTAGATTAGTTATGACATGAACTATAACAATTCCTTACACAAAAGAGGTCATCAAGCATATGACAAACATGAATCTTAGATTAATAGTCACGGTAAACGCAAATCATGTTCACATGTTCATTCAAACATTTCAACAAACACATAGGATGCATATTTGTTCAACATAGTTTATACATGTATAATACATCGAAAACGACGTGTCTAAGACAATATGGTAGCAATCAAGTCAAACATAAATCATTAACTGACATTGAAAGCATTGAAAACCATAACCTAAACGTTTATAGTCCGCACCTTTCGTCAGAATACACGATTCGGACTCGGTTCAAACATTACGTTCCCAAAAACGAAACGAAACGACGAACACCTAAACAATGAAATAGGTTAGCTATTTCGTCGATTACTCTATTTGGATTTCTAAATCAAGATTAGAGTTAGAATTTTTTACCCAAATCGTAACCGGAAACGATTGTGTAGCGAAGTGGGGAGGTGAATTTGTGGCGTGGAGTCGTGGGAAAGAATCTCAGCAACGATCTCCCTATTTCTCTCCTCTCTCCTTACTCTTTTCTCTTCTTTTCTCTATTCTCTCCTAGGGTTAGAGAAATTCGTATGAAATAGAAATGGGGTGGTTTAAGGGCTATATATAGACCCAGAACTAATGCAAATGGCCACAAGGCCATGATATACTTATATTATAACCAAAGGGTGCCTATATCAGGCAAACGGGGCTCATCTGGAGGTCCATTATTCACTTACGTCGTAAGGTAAGTTTCCTGACACTGGATCTCTACCAGGATGTGGTTTCGGTATGGTCAGATTAGCTGATCGATCGCGAGGGACCTGTGTCAATTCAATGGTCATACTTATTCGATCGGGGCTATAAGTATACGAATAAGAGCAGGAAAATTTCCTCTTCCCCTGGGTGAAGTTTGGTCAGAAACTGACGGTCCGAAATCCTCAATTTCACGTGTGAACGAATGACCCAATTCACTTAAGTTCCAATACATTTTCTAAAGGTATTCGCGTTTCTCACACACTTTACTCAGGGCTTAAGTTGTGCATTTTTGGATATTATTTGGGCTCAATTCCCACGATGGTTGTCAAGCCTAGTAAGACGGACATAATCCTATAGTTTCGCGGTCATCGGACTTTCGATGTGCGGTCTAGGTCCGATACGGGGTTTCAATGTGCTCCCGAGAGCGATGGGCTCTTAGGATTTCTCCTAGGTTTTTAAGCAATAATGAGTTAACGATATTGACGGTTTTAGGTCATGCCATTTGTGTAAATTGTGGTTCAAGCTAAATCCACCGATTAATTAGTTTAGTACTTAATTAATTTTCGCCTAAATTTCTACAGAATACGGTCCTTAGGTATTTTTGCCTGAGGTGGTACTCGGGTCTTTTTACGGATTTTTTCGAGACGTTACACTAATACACAACATGATGGGCCTCACTTATGGGCTACATATGCATCACATTGGGCCCCGCTCATGGACATCATGTACATCACAATGGGCCACATCTCATGGGCCTCAAACATATCACAATGGGCCTCTATCCATGGGTCTTAAATATATCACAATGAGCCTCACTCATGGGCCTCAAATACATCTCACTTGGGCCTTACCAAATGGGCCGAAAATACATCACAATGGACCTTACCAAATGGGCCAGAAATACATCACAATGGGCCACAACCCATGGGCCTTAAATACAACAAGTGGGTCACATCAATGGGCCGCAAGAGAGAGCTTGGTTTATACCAAAAATCATTTCAATAGTTGTAGGTGCAACATGTGTATCACTATACACTATCATTCTATGGGCACATGATACTCTAATGATGATCAACACCGCCCAAACATTGACCAGGTAAGTCAGCACCATCCAAACGTTTCCCATGTAAATCAACACCATCCAAACATTGTCTATGTAAATCAGCACTATCCAAACATTGTCTAGCACCGTCCAGTACAATCTAAACAGTGTGGATGAAATAAATACATCATGGTGGCCCATAGAACTTGCTGATGTGGTACAACAACTACACAGCTGGAATGAGGTACCCAGTCAATCTGCTCACAGCAGGTGGGTTGGGTCCCACGTCCCTGGACAGATGGACGGAGTGGATATAGGATAAGTACATCAAGGTGAGTCCCATGCTGGTAAAACAGATGGACGACTTGTATAGAACACATACATCCGAGGTGAGTCCCACCGTCCCAATCTAGCAGACGGTGTGGATGAAATGAATACATCAAGGTGGGACCCATGGAACCTGCTGACGTCATTACACAGTTATATAGCTGGTGTGAGGTACCTCTACCCATCCGTCCAGTAGGTGGGTCCCACATGGGGCCCACCACACACACACACACACACACACACACACACACATATATATATATTGAAAGAGGTCCAGCGTCCGGACCTTGGACGCTGGACGGTGTGTATAAAACACATACTCCATGTGGGTCCTGCTAATCTGGACCGTCTGTACGACTCACGTCCTCAAGCAGGCCCCACCGTCCTACGTGGACGGTGGATGAAATGCATACATTCAAGGTGGTTTCCCACCGTTTGGACAGTCTGATGGGTTCCACCGTCCGGACCATTAAATACATGCTCCACCGTCTAAGGTCTGGACGATAGAGGTAGCACATCAAGGTGGGGTCCACACGTGGCCACCCCACATGCATAGATGAAGCACATAAATCGTGGTGGGGTCCACACGGCCAAGCTGCTATTTGTGTTTTCTCTTCATTCACGGTGTCAGCAGCACTGTTGGTGCAGTGGATGAAAGGTGTATATATATATATATTATGTATATAATTCAAGGTGAGGTCCAAGCATCTTGCTGACGTCTTACAAATGGACGGTGTGGGATTTTCACACATGCAGGGCGGGACCTATAGATGGACGGCGTGGAATACAGATACATCACGGTGGCCTGGCACCGTCCAAGCTAGTCCAGCAGATGGACGGCCAGATGCACACATACATTGAGGTGGGTCCTCACAGCCGTATGGCGTGGATCAAGTGGGCCACACCCATTATCATCTTCACCATTAAAAAAAAGGGAGAGAGAGAAGGAGAGAGAACGGTGAAAAATGGGAGGGACCCTGCCACTATGGGCCCCTCCTAGATACAAAACATACATCAAGATGGGTCCCACCACATGTGGGCCCTCAAATAATCAAATCCAAAAAAAAACACCCACCTCAAGATCCCTTCTTCCTTCTTCCATCAACGTGTTCTATAATTCCAAAGAATGCGATCCAACGATTGAGATGAGGCTTGGAGGGTGGAGATGTGAGGTAGGAAGGTGGGCCACATTAGGCTCTCATCTCCTTGGAAGCCATGGACGTCCACTCTCACTTGGTTGCTTGAGAAATGGAGTTTAAAATGAGAGAGAGAGAGAGAGAGAGAGAGAGAGAGAGGAGTGATGGATGGATGGAGTGGGTGTTGTAAGAAATGGGAATGGGAAGTATGGGTTGGTTTGAATTTGGCGTAAAGGTGGAATAGGTGGGGAGAGAGAGTGTTGACTTGGGGAAAAGAGGGAATGGGTGCATGTACTTGGGATAGGGTGAGATGGCATTGGGTTATGGAGGGTGTACTTGACTTGATTGATGTGATGGGTTATAAAGATTCTTTCGGAATTCGTAACGCGCGGCGTTTTTTTGGAATAAACGCGGGCCTATATCTCTTGGCCTCGGGTATCGCCTCAGCGAGAGAGACGCGGCATCGGAACCGCGGCGATGCCGCGGTCGCAATGATACAAGTCTTGGGTCGAGCTGACTCCGATATACGGGATACGACTGAGGATCACGCGCAAACGCCGATAACAGATCACAGGTCGCCGAAATTCAATCGGGAGGACCGCGGAAGCTTATGGAACAGTACAGGCTAGGATACGGGCTTGACACTTATCATTCATACAAAAAAAAAAAAAAAACAACTATAAAAGGAACTAAGGAATAAGGAAGAATGAAGAATGAAGAAGGAAGAAGTAAATTAAAAAATATCATCCTTCCTTTCATACCCTCTTCCTTTCCCATGAAAAAAACTAAGGAAAGAAAAAGAAAACGGCAAAATAGCCTCAGGCGGCAAGGGCTCTATTAAGTTGTTTTGAAGCAAATCTATCTCATCCATATATAAAGAGGTTTTAATTTCATATCATCGGCTCAAGTTTAAGAGTAAAACTCAACAAAAATTAACCACACAGGAGAAAATAGTTCATAATTAATACACAATGTTAGTGCAATTATGAGCCATAGAGAACTTCGAACATATAACATAAAAATCCCTTATGTGGGTTCACCATTATCCATTTAAAATGAATAAATTAGATTCGTAAATGGGTAAGGTAAATTTCAATTTTTAGTGGGGCCATGTCCTTTTTTAAAAAACACCTTTCTCTTTTCGTGACGCAATTGTGGCATGGGGACATTTTAGTCGTCTGAAAAATTAAAAAATTAGTTTCTGAACTAAAAGAAACTTGAGTTTATACTATACGGATTCTTACCATTACCCCATCATAACGTGGGACTGTTTGGACCAAAAACCCCAGCAAACAAGGTGGCAGGATATCAGGTGCGGCCCTTGGCCTCACCCAAGAAACTATGGCCCTTACTACCATGCCACACTGATGCATTTATTTCTATCCACACCCTCTATTCATTTTGCATATAATTTTATGGCAAGAGTAAAAAAAAATTAAGCAGATTCAAATTTAAGGTGGCTCATATCATAGGAAACAGTGATAATTCATTATTAACAATTTATAATGGGCCACAAAAATTTTGAATCAAGCTTATATTTATTTTTCATTAATCTAGATTAATGTGACCTTGTCAACAGGTTGGATGACAAATAATCATTAGGATGGGCCCTAGGGAGTTTTGAACAGCGTGACATTCAATAACCACTGTTTCCTATAGTATGCACCACCCAAGACTTGGATATGCTTCATTTTTTGGCTCATGCCCTGAAATGATATGTAAAAACCGATGAACGGAATGGATGTAGAATAAATACATCAAGATGGCCCCACAGTGAGGGCCGCACCGGCTTGTGTGAGGCCAGGGCGTGCGCCAGGGCCGCACCAAAACCGCTCCCGCATGGGGAAACGGATTGGCTACTCCCCCTGACACCAGCACCGGAGCTAATGGTCGGTGCTCTGTGGGCCCCACCATAATCTATATGTTTCATCAATTCCGTTCATCCATTTTAAAATATCATTTTAGGCTTAATCCCAAAAATGAGAGGTATATAAATCTCAGGTGGACCACACCACATGAAAACAATAGTGATTGGATATCCACCATTAAAATCCTCCTAAGGCCCAGTGTACAGTTTATTTGAAATCCAATCTGTTGATTAGGTCATAAAGGCCCCGATGAAGGGAAAAAGCAAAAATAAGCTTGATCCAAAACTATTATGGTCCCCAAAATGTTTTTAATGGTCGATGCTCATTCAACACTGTTTCCTGTAATGTGGTGTAATTGAGATTGGAATATAACTTATTTTTGGTCTCACAACATAAAATGATCTGTAAAAATAGATGGACGGAATGGATGAAACACATACATCATGGTGGGCCCCACAGAGCACCGACCATCAGCCATTGGCTGGTGTCAGGGGGAGTAGCCAATCCGTTACCCCCGCAGGGTACAGGGTTTAACGGAGATAACTCGTGGGACTGCCCGAACTCGGCCATGTTTGGGCAACGGGATTAGAAGGGATTAGGTGGGATTGGATTCAAAAAAATATCATTATTACCCACGGCAGGGATTGTCCCCTGATTCCCTGGGATTAGATTAATGCTCTGCTTTGTTGGTAATACGGTAGTACATTGAATGGATATACCCACCATCATTTTAAATTACCAGAATAACACACATATATTATATCTAAACCGTTCATTTGTTTTGTAACCTCATTTTATGGTATGGACCAAAAAATGAGGTAGATCCAAAACTTATGTGGCCCCAAAGAAGTTTTCAACGGTAAGTATTCAATTCCCGTTGCTTTCAGTGGTGGGTCCACTTGAGCTTTAGAATTACCTGATTTTTGGCCCATGCTCTAAAATAATCTCAAAAAATGGGTGGACGGTGTGGATATAGCCCACACATCAGGGTGGGACCTACACAACTTGCTAGCATTGAGTGAAATTGGCACGGGACCCAATGCAATTCCATCGAATCTAATGCCAAGCTTTTCCAAACATGGAGTGGAATTGGCACGGAACCAGATGAATCCAATCCCACCTAATCCCTTCTAATCCCGTTGCTCCATTTACATGCACCACCGTCCTTGGTACGAGCCATTCATCAGCTGTGCCGCACGTCACCATGCATCGATACAAACAGGTGGACCTACCATGGCCGGTAAACATGGAATTAAAGAACTATACAGGCCAGGAACATGCATCCAACAAGAAATTCATAATTAGTTGGTCTAGATTGCCCATTCCCCAATGAACGGTTCTGATCAGCCGAAGATAGACCCATGTGCAATTTTTATTTTTATTTTTTTAAAGATAGTGGAGTTCGGCTCCTACTCAAGACCTCTGAGGCGACGATGGCGCACCGTTGAGACAAGGTAGGAGAAAAGCATGATAAAGGTTTAATGCTATGGCAGAGGAAGCTAGTTGATAGATAGGCTATATGATACTGTGCACATGCCATGCATGTAACCAAAATTGAAGTGTCGGATTGTAATTTAGATGGATAAAAGTAAGACATTACACTATCTGATTAACTCGCTGACTGATTAGTGGAACTAATCGGATGGTTGAAGTGAAGAACATCCATATGTTCTAATTCTTTGAATAGTTGTCCATGGATGAATTACAATTGTTTAACCACTCAGATTTTTGGGTCATTAATTATAAACATTTGGTCAATCAATGTGGACGGTTTAATTTGAGTTAATGTGTGACTAGATACAATTTTTAAGTGACTGTGTATCAACTTTCAAACACTGCCAGAGTATCAAGTAACGCTCCACAGAAAATTGGTAGGCAGATTGCCCGTAGAGATGCACATGAACCGAGCTAGCTTGGTTAGCTCCCTCGACTCGGCTCGTAAAAGCTCGATTCAACTGGTACGAGCTGAGTTCCAACTGAGTTGAGCTGATTTTTTGAGCTCAAAAATGTTCAAGCTGAGTTCTAGCGGGCCCCAAATCGACTCAACTTGGATCAAAGCAGTTCAGTAACTTGATTACTTTGATATTGACATTGAGTATTTGATGAAAATAATTAAAAGAAGTATGGTTGGTGGCAAGGAAGGCGTTTATATGAAACTAACACTTTTTTTTTTTCTTGATTCTTATTTTGCTTAGAAGGTGTTTGATAAAATACCTGTAAAACTATTGCCGTTGTCTCAAATCCAGTGAAATTTTGAAGGTGTAGTACAAGTGTTTGTGAAAATACTGCAATGACGAACTCAGCTTAATCTTGGTTCAAACTCGGCTTAAGTTGATGATTGAACTGAGCCGAGTTGGCCAATCAAGCTTAAGGATCGAGCTGAGCCGAGTTTGAGCTGAGGTCAGCTAGTAGTCGAGTCGAGTCGAGTCGAGCTGAGATAAGCTCGACTCTATTCCACTCGATGTACACTCCTGAAGCTGGTGGGTCCAAAGAGATTCCTATCATTAATCCGCTCCATCCGTCAGTTTTGAAAGACAAAATTAAGAAAGAAAATTAAAAATCAGGCAGATAAAAAACTCATGTAGGCCACACCACAATAAACAGTAGAGATTGAATGCCCACCATTGAAAACTATGGAAAAAATAGAATATTTTTTTTTATGAGTATGATATTTGTGCGTACAGTTTATCTAAGTGGTGAAAACCCTGTGAACTGTTTGGATAGCATATAAACGTCATGGTCGGCTTCAGGAGGGTTTCAACGGTTGATGTTTCCTTTCCCTCCTTTTCGTGTGGTGTGACCCATATTAGTTTGTGATATTCTCAAATTTCTTAATCTTAGCCTATTGTGATCTTGAAAAAACGGATGGATGGAGTGGATTTGTGACAGTCATATATGTGGGCCCCACACAGCTTTGGACCACGGGAACTTCCTCTGCGGGTGCAAAGGCAATCCATGTCAGACGCGGATTACGTACTACCCCACCCATCTCCAACTAGGAACGGGCAAGAGCTCTTTGTGGCCACCATAATATATGGTTTTACCAAAAATGAGGTATATCCGATTCTCAAGTGAACCACATTACAGGAAACAATGTTGAATAAAGGTAGATCGTTAAAAACTTTTTTGGGCCATAAAAGTTTTGAATTAAGTTGATCTTTGTTTTTTCAATTCATCTAGGTCTGTATTACCTAATGAACAAATTGGATGTTAAATAAACAGAATAGTAGACCTTAGGAGGATTTTAATGGTCAATATAATCACTATTCTTTTCCTGTGGTGTGGTCCAACTGAGATTCATATACCGCTTATTTTGGGTATTAAGCCATAGAATTATCTATAAAAATGAATGAACAAAATGGATGAAACAAATACATCATGGTGGGGCCCACATAGCACCGACCACCATTCACAGGGCTGGTGGAAGTGGGAGTAGCCAATATGTTTCCTGAAAAGTAGCTCGGAATGCTAGGTGCAGCCCACCGTGATGTTTGTGAAAAATCAACACCGTTCATCCGTTTTGAGAGCTCATTTTAAGTCATGCAAGGCAGATCTAAACCTAAAGTGGCCATGGCTCAAGTGAAGGATACCTCGTTTCAAGACTGAGGTCTTGGTATCGATAACCTAGTGGGGTGACTAACAGCGAAGTAGAGGTGTACACCAACCGAGCTAGCTCGGTTAGCTCGTTGAACTTGATTTGAAAAAGCTCGATTTGACTTGGTTCGAAGCTGAGTTTAAGTCGAGTTAAGCTGATTTTTTGAGTTCGAAAATGAGTTCGAGCTGGCCTAGCTTGACTCGACTCGGATCGAACCTAGCTCGAATCGAACTTGGATCGAACCAGTTCGGTGACTCGGTTACTTTGATATTGATGTTGCTCACCAAGTGTTTGATGAAATGACTCAAAGAAGTGTGGCTGGTGGCAAGGAAGGTATGTATATGAAACCAACACCATTTTTTTTCTTGATTTTTATGTTGCGTAGAAGGTGTTTGATAAAATACTTGTAAAACCATTGCTGCTGTCTCAAATACAGTAAGATTTTGAAGGTGCAGTCCAGGTGTTTGTGAAAATGCTGCAATAGTGAACTCGGCTCGATCTTGGCTCAAACTCGCCCAAGCTGCTGATTGAATCGAGCCGAGTTGGCCAGTCAGGCTCGATGACCGAACTGAGCCGAGTTTGAGCTAAGGTCAGCTAATGGCCAAGCCGAGGCTGGCTCGACTCGATTCGATTTGATGTACACCCCCACAGTGAAGTGTGAACTTGGAGTGTACTAACAAGCTAACCAAAAAAATAAAAAAAAACCTAAAGTGGCCACACGAGAGAGAAAATGTGGAAAGAGCTTCCTATAGATGAAGCCTTCCCGTCATTTACCTTCTATACGAATGCTTCAAACGGTGGTCACTAAATCCCCACTATTTCCTCTCGTGCGGGCCAGTTGAGTTTTGGATCATCGTATTTTTGGTCTCATATCTTAAAATGATCTCTCAAAACAGATGCCGGGAGTAGATATCTCATAAACACCACGGTGGGCCCACCTAACATCCCAGCGCAGGAAATTGGCCTCGGGCACGGCACAGTGGCACATTGCAACCGTACAAATTCATCCAGGTGCCGCAAATCAAAACCGTCCAAATCATCGAGCGAAATTTTGATAGATGGTAACCTGAAAAACAGTTTATTTGGACCAAATCCAAGAGCTAATTAATAGAATAGTTTGATTTTAACCGTCGATGTCACGGCCTTCAACCGGACAATGAGGATCAGCCCATTCAGCATAGCTTATTGGATTCTGTGAGGCCCATGACGTGAACGGTCTGTTTTGGACCTGGTTTGGGCTGAGCTTCTAGGCCATTTGACCCATGATTGGATTGGGCCAGCTTTGGGCTTGTGTATGCTTAAAGGCCCGACAACTAAAACCGGCGTAACAAGGGGTGGCCATGGGCTGGGTCAAGCTCAGCCGTCGATGGAAAATAAACATCATGGTGAGAACTTAGTAAGTTTTTAACGGTAGGCATTTGATCAACACCGTTTCCAAAGCTGTGGTCCACTTGAGATTTCGATCCACTTCATTTTTACACCAATAGTCTAAAATGAGATGAAAAAATGAATGGACGGATTGGATAAGCTATAAATCATGGTGCAGACCAATGCGGAGGTTCGTACTGGAGAGGTCACTAACAAACGGGAGACCGTTTGGGTGGTAACCTCAACATAGCCAGTTGGTATCCAGGGGTGTACACCGAGTCAAATTGTGTCCAGCTAGCCTCGCCTTGGCCGCTAGCATACCCCAATTTGAACTTGGCTCCGGCCCGGTCTTTGAGTCTGATTGGCTAGCTCGACTAGGTTCGGCTAGCAACTTGGTCTAGTTCGAGTCGTGTTCAAGTCTCTGAGACATTTTCACAAAATATGCAGTACATTTTCAATTACTCATGGTATATAAAACAACAACTATTTACTATTTACAAGTATTTCATCAAACACCTTGAATGTAACATCAAAATCAAAGAAAAATTGTATTTGTTTCATATACAAGTATTTTTCCCACTAGCCGACACTTCGTCGAGTCATTTCATCAAACACTTGGTGAGCAACATCAATATTAAAGGAATCAAGTCACCGGAATAGAACATTCCGAGTTCAATTTAATTTGGGGTTCGATACTATTTGGTCCGGCTGGGGCAAGCTCGAATGCGGCTCAAACCTAGAAACGAGCTTTTTGGAGTGGAGCTGAGTCAGCTAACCGAGCTAACTCGGTTCATGTTCACCCATAGTGGTGTCAAAGCTTTGTGGGCTCCATATGATGTATGTGTTTTATCCACACTATCCATCCATTTTTCCAACTCATTTTAGGGCCTGAACTAAAAAATGAGACTGATCTAAAGTTCAATTGGACCACATTATAGGAAACAGTGGGAATAATGACATCCACCGTTGAAACCTTCCCAGGGCCTACAATGAAGTTTATTTGTCATCCAAACCCTCCAAGGGTCCACAGGGCAATCCATGCCAGGCCCAAGTGTGGTTTGAATCATCCGTTGCCACCTCTAATCTCAGTCCAATCTCGGGTCATCAGCTCATGGGTTGGACGGCTATGATTCGCCACAGCTCAGTTCCCATAGTACAAAGAGCTTTTTTAGGGTAGTCCCGCGGGCTACCGAACTGATTATGAGGGTTTATATCCAAACCCACGCTCCCGTTTCAGTCTCTTTCGGCTATGTGAGGGAAAGGAGAGAAAGGAAAGCAGCGTAGAAACAGACGCCTGCGGCGCTGGAAAATCCTCCCCTCTAATCGCCTTTTTTCCGACCCAAAACCTCTCTAAAACCCTAAAATCTCAAAACCCTTTCCAGATTTAATGGCGGAGATCTCGATCTTCCATCAAGAAGTGAAGAAATCCGGAGATGGGTTTTCGATCCCAGCTCCCGAAGATCCTCTTTTCCAGAGAAGAATCGAGTTCCATCCGGCTAGGAAGGCTTTCTCTCCTTTCAGTAGTAATGGTGGTGATTTTCATTTGGAAACGCTGAATCCAACGAGTTCGGATTCTCAGCGGCCCGGTTTGACCGTAGGCGGGCAGTCAGTCGGGGCAGGGAAGAGATCGGACGGTGGGGGTGAATTTTTTGAGAATGGGTTGGATCCGGAGCTAAGTTTCAGCATTACCGTCCGGAGAATTGTAAGCGTTTTAATCGGTTTTGATTTTGTTCGTGATATTATTAATTTTTTTTTTTCTTGCTGAGTTTTGATTTTGTTTTTTCGTTGTTGTCTATTTTTTCCTACGGAGAATTTTGCGGGATTTGATTTTTTGATTTTTTGCTTTTAGGTTTGGTTCTTGAGGTTTATTTTTATTTTTATTTTTATTTTTTAAAATTTTTTTAGAGAATTTTGTTGAATTGTTGAGTTTTGATTTTGGTTGAGAATTTAATTCTGTTCTTTGGTTTTATTTGGTTTTTAAGTGTTGTTTCTGAGAGGATTTGTTTGGGTTTTGATTGATTTTTGTGAATCTTTATTTGGGTTTTGTGGCGTACTATTGAGAAAATTTGTGGAGAAAAATTGTTTGCGTTTATTTATTTATTTTTTATAAATTTGATTTGGGTTTGGTGTGTTTTGATACTTTAGAAGGATTCTATTGAGTTTTGTTCCTTTTTGGTTGAATTGTGTTTCTTCAATGTGATTTGGTTTTGTTAATCCTCAAAGAAACAAAAGTGATTTGATTTTGCTTCCCTGAAACGGAGGATTTTGTTGGAAATTTCTCTCTCTCTCTCTCTCTCTCTCTCTCCTCTTAATTTGAGCTTGTTGTTGGGGTCATTTTTGCTTTACAAGAGTTCTTCTTCTTCTTCTTTATAATTGAGTGTTATGAAGCACTAATTTGTTGGATTACTTTTCTTTTATAGTAGAATTTGAGTTAGATTTCAACTGCTGGTTGAAGGGTACTTTCTCGGGCAATGTTTCCTTTTTTCTTTCTGGGATTTTGGTTGGTTTTGGAGTAATATATTATTGGGATAGTTTTATTGGATTTTCTTTCTTTCATTTAAAAAAAAAAATTAAAATTTTTATTTGGATTTCAGAATATTCCTGTTCATGCTTTTGAGCTTAACCATTGCCAATTTCCCCTTTGTGGTCGCATGGGACAGTTGAGCTGGCACACATCATGGGCATGATTCTGTTGGTATGTGTGCAGTGTATGGTAAACTTGCCTGTGGGCTCCTAGCTATTTTTGTGCAGCCAATGCCTTGAGCATGTCTTCCATTTTTCTTTTGATGGCTGTACATGGGTGCGCCACTGTGCTCACTGTGCTTATTTGGCATCACATTCTCCAGACCCTAATTGTAACCCCCCTTTGTGGGTAGTGCGTAATGGTTGGGCTGACATGTAACATGTTGGTGTGTAAGTGGTGTTCGGTGAACATGGATGCTGGCTCCCTGCTGTTCTGTACAGCTAATGACTTGAGCATGTCTTTGAACATGACCCTCGTGTGCGACTCATGGTTTTAAAAATCATCTCAGTCATATTGGTTTCCTTGTGAAACAAAACGAGTCACTATACAGGGATGGGACCGAAATGGACCGATATGTGGTGAGCACACTGGTTTCAGTCCCTTGGTGAGTTGCGCTCCAAAAACACTAATTAAATACATGGTGTGACTGATGCACCACAGTCATGCCTGGCAATTGTCCCTCCATGACCCAGCTTTGCTTGCCTTTGTATGGGGTGTGCATGTGATAGTTGGGCTGAGGACTAGTATCCTGTGGTACTTTTGTCAAGGGTGTGTTGTTAATGTGAGCCTCTGCCATTGCCAGTTTCCAAGAGTTCGCTTAAAATAGGAAGGTCAATGTTTGGTTGACAGCCAATAACTTCTGCCAATCTACCTTTTAAACTATGCTCGAATTGCTTGCAGGTGTCTAAGATGATGATGGTGATGATGAAATTTCAATTTGGGTTTTGGCTGCTTTTTTTTTTTTTTTTGTTCCCTTTCTAATGTGGGGCTAATTGCATGTTTTACAGGGTGCTGGTTTGGCTAATCTTGGGAATACTTGCTTCCTCAATTCAGTTTTGCAATGCCTGACTTATACGGAACCTTTTGCAGCATATTTGCAGAGTGGGAAGCATAAATCTTCTTGTGAGTTTTAATGTTGCTCTATTTTTTGTTCCTTTGGTATGTAGGTGGTTGACACACTTCAGCAATATTTTTAGGAAGATTGGAACTGGTATCTGATTTATCTGTTCTGATCTAAACAGTTATTTGCTTTTGAGAACTTATCTTTATCAATTTTATATTGGTTAGATCTAGGTTCGTAAGAGGAGCAAATTGCATGCGTTCTGTCGAATCAAGTAGAAATGACAAGGACTAACATTATTTCCTAGTATTCATAATGTGGAAGTAGCCCTCAAATTCCAGTTTTATTTCGAGCCCAATTTTGACATTAATGCAGTTCCAATTTGGAGACCAGACCCTCTGTGTGAATGCTGAGAAGAAAAATATGATATGGTTGTTTCCTTGCTATTAAACTATTAATGGCAATGCAATTCAATAATGTCCACAAACACATCCCCAGTGATCAAAGTTAATGTTTTTCATTTTTCTAGTTTCTAGCTGAGTAGATGTTCTATCCTACCTCATTTAATTTTCTTTTTAATTTATATTGTGTTTGTTATCTTTCATTGTTCTTTTGTTTACAAATATTCAGTCCACAGCATATTTGTTAGTAATTGGTCTTTGTAATTCTTTCAGTGATTGACATATATTTATACAAGCACAAACTCTGTCTTGTCATGCTCCAGCCTCAATGCATATATGAAAAGGTGTCTTGCTGACGTTCTTGCAAATTTATTGATTGCGATCTACTTTGATCTTGTTTTCACTTCTCATGGATGGCATTATCCGCTTCATTCTAGATTACAACTAGGGCTGTATTGTCTTTCAACCTTTAACGAATCGAAGCATTTCGAGCCTTCATTCGGGATCCTTCAAGGTTTTGAGCAAAGAGTCCATACCAGTGTACTCAAAAGCGACCTAGGCACATGCTTGGGCCTCTTGGGCTTATTGTGCCTCACCTGATCCCTATGTGAGGCTTTTATCACGGTGTGTGTCTAGGTGGCGCTTAGGTATGTGCCTAGCGCCTAGCGCTTGGGTGCACCTAGGCACACTTGCGGTACGTGCGGCTTTTTATGAGAAGTGCCCTTATGGGTACCTCATTTATGTTGTTTTTTTGGTGTTTTACACCTAATAAGGGTGCAAAATAGATTAGAAAGAGCTTTTAAGCTCTATTTCAATAACTTTTCTCATTTCTATTGAGATTAAAGCTTGGGATATCCTTCCCCCAAATTTCAGCAACTTCTCTCATTTCTTTTTCTTCTTGATTTCTTTCTTCTAATAGTGTGTTAAGGTCATCAAACTTCTTGAAAGCAATTTGAGCTTTCGTAGATGTCATACAAGAGATTTAAGGTGAATTGGGGATTTTGAAAATTTCAAGGATTTTGGCAAAATTGTGGTTGGGATTAGTGAGTTTGCGGGATTTTGGAAAAATGGAAAATATAGGGGAAAAATAGATAATTAGGATCTAGAATTGGGAATGGGTAAAATTAGGTATATGGGGTTTGAGGTAAGAAGAATTAAATGCTATTAACTTCGATTACTTAAAAAAAGTCAACTTATATATATATATATATATATCAATGTTTTAAATAGCGGTAGCGTGATGCGTAGCGCTCAGCCCTCTATAGCGTGTAGCGTAAATACGTAGTGTGTAGTGTAAGCTACACAATACTTCTATTTTTTTATTTAACAATAGGACAAATATAATAAATAGTGAAAAAAAGGAAAAAAATATAAAAAAGTCTAAAAGATGATTTATTTGATCAATTATAAGCATGTTCAAAAAAGTTATTAGTTATCATTTATCAAAAGCCAATCCACATATATAAGCCAAATCAAATAATTATCACATCAACAACTTTCTAAGCAAACCTTAATAACGTCTAATTGAAACCACAAGTCACAATTATGAAAAGAAATAAAAATCCCATAGGTTAAAAGTATCAAGTACAATACAAGTGTCACATTCCTCAGCATGAGAAACAAAGAAAATGTGAAAAAAATAATAAAAAAATACATTGTAGCTTAAGCTACGGGCGCTATGTAGCTGTAGCGTACGCTACGACGCTACAGGAGATTTACGCTATTTGGAACGCTACGTAGCGCTATGGCCATGCTACGTAGCATATGCTACGGATGCTATTTGAAACACTGATATATATATATATATATATATATATATATATAATATATATATATATATATTATATATATATATATATATATAGATATAAAGATTAATATTTGTTAACCATAGGAGACTAGATTGTGAAAACTGCAACTTGTCTATTCCATTAACAATAAGGAGAATATATAGAAGAGACGGGAGATCTGTAGAGATTTGGATAGGCCTCAATGATAACCACCTTTAACAAATAAGGAAATTCCTAAACTAAGTAAAATTACTTTAATTTGCTCCAACATCCTCCCTCAAACTCAAGTTGCCCTGAAAGGAGTAACTTGAGTTTGAAAGGTACATTGAACATTCATTAAAAAACGAAAGAAAAATTCTACGTAAGGTGGCGACAAAATGATTAGTAGTATGAGACGAACAGACACTTTTCAAGACTTCTAGGATGTGAACCATTGGCATTTTCAATGGTTGGCGAATGATCTAGAGGCACATCCAGTGCTAGTATTTTGAGCATTGCTGTTTAGGTGGGTACACACTTTAGGTGGCTAGGAGTTCAACCATTAGTCTTCCGGTTGCTCTAGATGTTTAGATATCAAGGAAAAAAACTCGTTATAAGACTGACGGGGTAATGGGGTCTAGTCCATATACCAACACAAAAAAAAGGTCCAATCCAAATGCCCAACACAAAAACGAGTTCGGTCCATATGCTCGACACAAAGAAGTCTAGTCCAAAACGCCGGCACAAAACCGAAACACATCTTGTCAGGCCTAATATGGAAAAGTACCTCGTTGATGGTGTATGGAGGATGAAGCTGCACTCACATTTGATGACAATCATATATAGTCAATACCTAAAAGCCCAAAGCAATGCCCATAACAAAAAGCGACTCCAAAACCCAAACAAGTTGCCAAAAAATCAAGCCAGCCCACGAACCCCAATCACAAAATCCCCAATGCCCAAATATGTCATAAAAGGAACCTAATTCCAAAGACCCAAATACCCATAAGAAAAACTCAATCCAAAACTTGATTAGCAGCTTAGAAAATGCTTTCCAATTATCAAAGTATTGTCCATTTTTTTTTTTTTTTCCTTTCTACTTTCTTTCTGCAACGGTCTCTATCAAAATGACAGATCCGACCACTGATCTGGCAGTGAATGGTGGTCTGGTCTCACTGCAATGATGGGAGGCAATGGAGTTTCGAGCAGCAAACATGGATCACTAGTGCCAGACCTGGTATCAAAAATGGTGATGGAGAGTAGTGATGGGAAGCGGCGGAGGTTCAAGCAGTAGACAGGGTGGTAGATAGTCTGGCTAGAAGAGGAAGTCCAAGGTTAACAAAGGAGGTTTATTTATAATAGGTTGTAAGAATTGCCTAGGGAGATTAGAGGATGCCTCTTTACGGGTAGGATGGGATTTGGTAATATTCAATGTAAATGAAGTTCACTTGTTTTGTAGTTTCTCTTCGAAGGTTTTGTAAACGTTGAGTAGAAAAAAGTTGTAATGTTTTTCTAGTTGTTTTCTAGGGGTTAGGTTGTAGGTTCCCCCATTTGGCTGGTTTTTTTTTTTTTTAATTTTTTTAAAAGGGATAATTGACAATTTATTAAAAGACCTCCAAAAGACGGGGAAAGAATACAACCCGACACTAGGACAAAAACCAAGAAGAAAGATTAGTAGATTTCGTTGCTTTAACATAGGAGGCCCAATGTGACGCAACAATTTTCAGTAAATAGATAACGTCTTCAAATGAAGGTTCCTTGTTATGAAAACAACAAGTATTCTGAGTTTTCCAGATAAATCAAAAGATTCCCATCGCGATAAGCCTTCAAATAGCATTCCGAGATTTGCCCATCACACCTCCATGCCAAGCTCACAAAAGATGATCAACTAGCTTCGGCATGACCCAAGAGATTTGAAACAGAAGAAAGAAGTGCTCCCAAACTTTCACGGCAAAGCTTGGAAAAATTGTAATGTTTTTCTAGCAATTTTTTAGGGGTAAGATTGCAGGTTCCCCATATGGCTGTATTTTCATTTTCCCAATTAATAAATCCCAGGTGGAAGTCCCCACCTTTTAACCCAAAAGAAGAAGAAAAGAAGAAAGGTTGAATGGAGAACGTTGTTGTCGAATCGCATATGCGATCATGTGCAATCGCATATGCCTATGCGCATATGCAATCGCACAATCGCATATGCGATCACATTTTATTTAAAAAAAAAATTAAAAAAATATATATTAGGGAAAAATTCTAAAAAATGTAAAAAAATATAAGAAACTGAGGAGAACTTTTCTAAGTTAATAGATAACTAATTTTACATATTTAAAATACATTTGAGAGAGATAAAATCAATTAAACATCAAGTCATCCACATTTAACAATATAGTTAACAAGAAGTAACGACAAAATCAACAAGCTATTTATTTATTATGGTAGAAAATCAACAAGCTATCTTCCTTAAAACTTAAAAAGTGCTTGAATCTTGATCTTCCGACTTCCAAGAGAGAGGGAATGTAAGAGAGAGAGAGTGAGATTAAGATCACTTAGAAGTAGGAAATACAAGAGAGAGGGAGATTAAGACCACTTGTAATTAAGAAATGTAAGAGAAAAATAGAGTAAGAGAGTTTTGGAGTGAGAATATTGCAAATGGAGGAGATTTGGATACCTTTTTATAAGCAAAATGTTATTTTTTTTTGCAAAAAAATAAAAATAAAAATAAAAATTTAATGTGCCATGGCCAATATGCGATCGCATACATTGCATATGCGATCGCATACATTGCATATGCGATCGCATATTTTCGCATATGCAACATATGTGATCGCATATGTGCTAGATCACATATGCGATCTGCATATGGATATGTGCATATGCGGTCGCACATAACAATAATGATGGAGAAAAGGTTGCAGGTTCCCCCATTTGCCTTTTTTTTTTCCCCCCTTGGCAACACAGGGTGTCCCCACCCCTTTTGAGGCGAGACTATTCCCTGCGGATGCATGCAATCACCCGCAACCCCATATGGCTGTTCATTTTCCCAATCAATAAATCCCAGGTGGAAATCCCCACCTTTTAACCCAAAAGAAGAAGAAAAGAAAAAGGTTGAATGGAGAAACCATGATTATTGGGTTTTTCTTAATCATCTAGGTTGGGGCTCCATTTTAATAAAATTGTTTTTAACGTTTCAAACTGGTGCCCCATTTTTATTATTTTTATTATTATTGTTATTTTTTTTAAAAATATTGGTGATTTTTAATTAGTCTAATATTATTTTATGCATCAGCCACTGAATTTGGTGGAAATCGGACAAGTCGTATTGGTTTCGGTATGTCATACTGGTTCCTGAACGGGAGTAGTACACTCTGAAACCAGTATATAAAACCATACTAACCTCTCATTTGTTGCGACTTTTTTCTGGTTGAGTGTAGATTGTTTGCTCTGTTATGATTTCACCACCCCTTTTGCAGGTCAGTGACTGGATGGATGCCACAGTCTAATCCACTCGCTCCTGTGATATGGCCTATCCACATGGTTGTCCACTAGTTGAACAGCCCGACACCACACATGTTTGCCACATGTACCATCATGGAGCTACATAAATCTTCTATGACATGACCTACATACTTGCATTTGTCTTTGTAATATATGTGCTACTTTGGCAGGCTATGGCCTTAGCCTATGGGTCTCCTTATTGTTGGTTGGAACTTGCCATTTAAGACATTTCTGAATTCATTATGTCGTTACCTAGTAAATGACAAATTCAGTTACAGTGGTTGTTTATGAATCTTGAGCTAATTATTTTCTTTTGGACGGTTAGACCTCTACATTCTTGCTTATTTTTATAAGTCATTCCCTTCCCTTAACATATCTTGCTTAAGACTTCAAAACAATCATGTCAAACTGTGGGAAGAGGTTTGTGAGCCCTATGGCGAAGGGGGAGCAGGCTTGAGGAAATTGGAAGCTATGAATTCCATGTTGCTTGGCAAATGGCTATGGCGGTTTGGTGCGGAGATGGTAATCTTTGGAGAGGTAATAGCTAGGAGGGAATTGGATGACTTTCTAAGGTTGTTAGAGCATCTCCGCAGCGTCTGCCCATCTCTGGAATAAAGAGAACTTCGGCCAGTTCTCAGTTAGTTCCCTATGTAGGTTGATTCTCGGGTCTCCTTGAGGAGAGCATGTTTGCCCCAATGCTTTCATTTGGCATTAATGGTGTGGGAAGGAACAAGGTGCTCATGGTTGATAATCTTCAGAAGAGGAAGATAGTGATTCTTAATTTCTACATAATGTGTATGTAGAATGTGGAGTTTGTTGATAATCTCTTTATCCATTGCCCCTTTGCTCAGGCAATGTGAGAAAGTTTCTTCACATTATTCACCGTATTGTGAATAATGCCAGCATCTATTGAGAGCTTCTTCTTGGGTTGGCATGGGGGAGGAGCAGGGGTGCACACGGTTCGGATCCGGTTTTAAAAGGGATAAGAACTAAAGGTGGCCCCCTTCACATGAACGGTCCATATCGACAGCTGGCAGGACCAATTCAACTATCTCCTTGGCCATTCGGTTCCAATTTCAAAACCGAAACCGAACCGTGTGCACCCCTAGGGAGGAGTTGGGAAGAAAGGGAGGATAATTTGAAGACATGTTAGCAGGCATTTGGGATCTATTGGGTGAGAGGAATTACCAGTACTTTCATAACTGAAGCAAGTGAGTTTAGTAGGTTTTTAGTAGCAAAATTGGATGGAATGGGTTGGGTCTTATAGCTTATTTAAGCTTTTTGCGAGCGTTCTTTCTTCTTCTTATTCTTCTTCTTTTTCTTAGTCTATGTAATCTGCTTTGTTTTCTATTGGGCTTTGGCCTGCCTTTATAAGATCGTTATGTTAAAAAAAAAAAATTCAGCCAGTGTTGACTGTTGGTACATCAGCATCTTGTATCTGGGATCTTTTCTTGGCGTAATTGGGTTTTTAGTGAACCAACCAGGAAGCTTCCCCCCCCCCCCCCCCCCCCCCCCCCCCCACACACACACACACACCACACACACAGAGGGAAAAGGTTCTATGCGGTCGAGCTCATGGGAACTTCCCATGAGGTCGAGCTGTGTGGGCCCCACCATGAAGCGTGTCGACCATCAACACCGTGCATTTGATGGGTCCCCATTAAATTATGTGATATCGCAAAAATCAGCCGTATACGGAACTCAGGTGGGCCATACCATCTAAAATCATGTGAAAACATGCCTAAAACATATAAAAGCACTTGGTGGGCCCCACCTGAAATTTGGATGCATTTGAAACTTGGTTTGACCCCTCATCCAAGTGGGACACACATAATGGATGGGCTGGATTCGTGAACCACATCTCTGTGGGCCCAACAAATGATTATGAATGTTTTAATGGAGGGTAACCCCTCTCAACTTTTGTACGTGGTGTGGCCCACACAAGTCACGGATTGACTTGATTTTTAAGCCCGAGACCCACCATGGAATGGTGCATCTGACTGATTGGGTAGATGTTTGACACGCATCACGGTGGGGCCCACACAACTCAACCTCATGGGGAGTTCCCATGAGCTCGACTGGATAGAACCTTTTCCCACACACACTGTGTGTGTGGTGTGTGTGTGTGTATATATATATATATATTCATGATTCTATCTAACTACTGCAACAATTGTTGTGAAATGTGATTTTAGAAGTTATAGTTTTAAGTATAATTACTTGCGTATTTTAGCTGATGTCTAACTAAATTCCCTATTATACCTAACCTGTGGATGGTTTATGTGTGAGTTTGATAATCGATAATCTTTGATCTGTGTTGTGCGAAGCGTGAGTGTTTTTATTATCTTTGCAGTTGGCTGTTTGGCTTTCTGAGATGCATAAACAGTTACATCATGTTGCTGCTTGTGCAGTCTTTTTATGTTGATTGTGGATCACCACTTGTCGATTCCATTTGTTGTATGGCTTTCTGTAAAACCAATTAGCACAGTTTACATTGCAAGCTTTCTCAAATAATGCTTTGGTCTAACTTCGCTTCAATATGGATTTGTGTAGGCCACACTGCTGGATTTTGTGCATTATGTGCTATCCAGAACCATGTCAGAGCTGCTCTAGAATCAACTGGGAAAATACTATCGCCTTCTCATCTTGTGAAGAACTTGCGATGTATCCTAATGAATTTTTATTTTATTGAAATCCATTGCCTATATATTTCTCTGCAAAATAACAAAGGAGTTCAAATTCTCCACGCTCCGTTTATATTCATTATAAAACTGCTCTAGTGGCAAAGGGAATCACAGTTCCTACAGAAAAAAAATATTCAGTTTGTTGAGACTCCCTGAGCATGCATTGCTGGTGGTTTGGTTATCAGGATCATTGGTTCATGGGGCTCACTGTGGTTGGGGTATGCTCTGAAGTTCTCCTAGATTAATGTCCTAACCCTTTGATTGGTGGCCTACAAACCTATGTTAAAGAAAAAGAATACCACAATGTGCTCCACATTCAATTGACAACTAGGCCAAATATCAATTGTTAATATGTTCTGTTCAGGGAGATTTTTGTGGCACCCCCATCCACAATGCCTCATTCAGACCACAATCTGGATTAGCTAACCATGGGCCCCAAATATCGGAATTGAGGCCATGTTTAGTGAGGCTAGATAGGTACCCTATAACTCCCCTCAATCATGGTTTTAAATGTCAGTTATGATACAACTGTATTGTAAGCATATCGGTCAGCCCCATTATGCAGCATGGGGTTGGTTATGAAAAAAAAAAGAGCTGTATGAGCCTATCCGGGCCAATATTCCAAGACTCGGCATAACCATTAAAGCGTCATTTTGACTTTCAACTTTGGCATCGGCATCAATACGGCGATAATGAAGGCCCTATTTTGATTTTTTTAAAATTTCAACTTTTCTTTCATTTTCCACTTCTTCCTTCATTTCAACCATGGGGAAAGCTTGGAAACTAATTTTAGACTAGATCTAGGCCTATTTTGAGGATCAGAACACAATATTTGAGTGGTATTCAATGCATCGAAGTGGAATGAACCATTTTGAGAAATATTAGAAAAAAGTATAAACCATCATCCCCCGCCCCCCCTTCTATTCTTTCATCTTCTTTTCATTGTATTCATATGCAATGGGCCCTAATCCAGCAAATTGTCCTGGTTTGTGTTCAATTAGGTCTTATGTGGTTGATTTTCAGTAGGTCGAGCCTACCGGAAGCATTGTTACTGGAGAATGATTTGATACACTATTGAATAATACATGTTAAGACAACAGCAACAACAACAAAAAAAAAAAAGAAAAAGAAAAAGAAGAAGAAGATAGATTCTTGTGTTTTACATTTTTTCCCCCTATTTTTCCAAGATTCTTTCGTCTTTTTTTGTGCAAAAATAAAATTTCCACTGTACAGGCCTGTATTGCCTGATATGCCCCTTATCATATCGTGTTTGGGCCTGACCAGTACGCTCATTAATACCAAATTCAAAATGTTGCTCTCCATAATGGTTCTGGGTGACATAGAAGCTGTGATTCTTGACTACCTGATCAGGCATATCTAGGAATTTCCGCAATGCTAGACAGGAGGACGCACATGAGTACATGGTTAACTTGCTAGAATCAATGCACAAATGTTGCTTACCATCTGGAGTGTCAAGTGAGTCCCCTAGTGCTTATGAAAAAAGCTTGGTCCACAAGATCTTTGGTGGTCGTCTCAGGAGCCAGGTAACTTTTTCAGATTTTGTAATAAAATGACTTTGGAACTTTAGATGAGGGATTCGATGATGCTCAATCAAGAGAAACAACATGTTCTTATTCAACCTAGTAATGGTACAGGTTGGTGCTACCTTTTGGTAACCTAAGCTGTTGATTTGGTGGGCCCCCTTCCTGGAATCTAGCATGCTCTGATCTCCTATATCAAATTATGATACCCATCCAATGAAAATGGAATGGTCCCAATAACATGTGCCAAATTTAGTGGCTGGGTCATATGATGTGGGAAACTTTGGGGAATTCCCTATTCTCAATGTGGCCCCACCATATGAGTGATTTGGATTGGTGAAAGGTGTGGCCCACATATGTTTGTTTAGGGCTGAACAGATGTTCCACTGAGCAATTGTGTTCCTCACTACAGATTATTCCTCCCTGCACTTATTCTTGGATGTTTTTTTTTCCTCGTCTCACTGTCCAACATGTTGCAGGTGAAATGCACGCAATGTTCGTTCTGTTCCAATAAATTTGATCCCTTCTTGGATTTAAGCCTCGAAATAGTAAAGGCTGATTCGTTGAGTAAAGCACTCGCACATTTCACAGCCAGGGAGCAGTTAGATGGAGGAGAGAAGCAATACCAATGCCAGCGGTGCAAAGAGAAAGTCAAGGCCCTCAAGCAGCTTACTATTCACAAGGCTCCATATGTCCTCACCATTCATCTGAAGCGGTTTGGTTCGCATGTACCTGGACAAAAGATCAATAAGAAAGTTGATTTTGGCCCTACTTTGGACCTGAAACCCTTTGCTAGTGATCCACGTGTGAGTAAATCCTTTGTTGGGTTTTCGCATATTGCTGCAACTCACCTTGTGTGCTGTTATATTGATTTTTGCTCTATTGATTTTCTTGTAATTTTTAGGAAGGAGATTTGAAGTACACCCTTTATGGTGTTCTGGTTCATGCTGGGTGGAGTACCCATTCTGGCCACTATTACTGTTTTGTCCGCACATCAAGTGGAATGTGGTATTCTCTTGATGATAACCAGGTACAGACAACATGACTTTGTTTGGATACACGAGAAAAAAAAACCTCCTTTTTCTTTTTTATTTAAAGGGTAATGGAGAGAGTTATTACTTGTGACTGTTTATGCGATTCAATTCAGTTGTGCATCCAAATGCATCTTATATCATTTGTCCACCACTGTTTTTATTCTTTGTAATTCCGCTACCCAAGGTTCCAGCAAAAGCCGGCCTGGGAGAAATGCAATGGGATGTGCATGAACGCACTTGCAGCTACATGTGTCATTGTGGAACATGTGCGCAAGATCCAGACTGGCCCACCATGTAGATCCTTAACTAAAAGATCAGGACATTTCACTTTTCTAGCGGGCCACATGTGTTGGATGTTGACTGTTGGTGATTTTTTAAAACTATCCATAATTGATGAGCCTGTGTGAACCATCTGTTGAGTGGATTGGCCTATTTTTAGACCTGCATTTACAATTTTACATGGTGAGGCCCTTCTTAGCATCTCGGATGTGTGGTTGGATGCGTCATATTGGTACATGCGAGCTGAGACTAAGCTTGCTTGAGTCATATTGGCAAATTTGCCTTGCCATAGACAAGCTATTAATGCCATTCCAATTTTATTTTATTTTTAAGAATATCAAGGCAGTACATGCCATTATTACTAGAAGTCATGCTACCATTCTGATATAATATAAGTATGAGAAAATATTCTTCTTCTTCTTCTTCTTCTTTTTCACCCCTGAAAGATAACCGAACTTCTATTGAAAAATGCCAGAAGGCAAAGAATACAAAAAAGGCAAAATTACATTGAAGCCCCGACCAACTCGACCCAATCGCTATGGTTGGGGGCGACCAAACTATTAACCCAATCTAATTCATCAATCCTCACCCTCCTAAAGACATCCACAACTGACTTGCGGCCACCCCAGAAGACCTGATTGCTCCTCTGACCTCCCCCCCTACAAAGCCCACAAGATTGCCATTAGAACCAACCTCCATGTCGCCTCATCTTTTCTCCGTTCTCCTCCCCCGTGCCACAGGAGAAAGAGCTCTTCGATGGACCTTGGACATGTGAAAATCATTTTTGCTACATATCTTTGTTTAAGAGTACAAATTTAAATATTCCTTTTGCATGCTTATGAAATTGATTCCTTCATTTTACATCAGATGTGTTCTTCTTGTTTCGCAGGTTGTACAAGTTAGCGAGAGGACTGTATTGGAACAAAAGGCCTATATGCTATTTTATGTTCGTGACAAAAGAAGCTCTGCTCCCAAGAAACCACTTGATGTTGTTCGTAAGGAAAACATGGCGGCAAATGCTACGGGAAACAAAGAGATTCCTGTTTCTGCTGCCTCACCCTCAAAACAGACTACTCAGAATGGCAAGATGGAGAAAAGATTTACCTCAAAATGTTCTGGTTCTATAAGTAAAACGGATACATTGACCTCACAGGGTCAACCTTTTTCATCCCCATGCACTTCCTTGAAGGACTCAGTATCAAAGAAAGTGTCTGCTTCTCAAACTAGTGGCCTGGGTATGGTAGAAAGGCTGCAACAATTGGCCCCATCAAAGGACCCCAAGTCGGAGCCTTCATCTAGGGACTCTACACCAAAGGAGCCTTCGTCGAAGGATCCTTCTGTTTCGGGAAATACTACTGAGGGCCTACTGACAGAAAACGGTTATAAGACTACTTCTCTTCCCGATGATGCGACCGTTGCAACGCAGAGTTCCAAAATCGATCCTGGAAGTGTGCATCGTTCCTCTGATCATAATAACAATGGATCTTGCAAGAATTCAAGTGTTCTGGTTGCTCCGCGAAATGATCAGAATGAGTTCCAAAACACATCTCTCACTGAACCGGTTGCTGCAAATGGCACGTGTGAGGTAATTATTTCGAGTTCTCCTACTTGAGCTCCTGAATTAACTGATGGCCTGTGTGGAGAGGCAGGTGAATCCTCATATGTTTGGATTTCATATGAAGGGCCTTTGATTCATTCAAAATGTCTTGGGCAGAAGCAGAAACACTTGGAAGATGACGCCTTTTCACAGTTCATTTCATCTCCCAATTGAAATGAAATGTATAGATCCATTCTATTTGATTCAGGTGGCAATTGCTGCATTCAAACATTACCTTAAGTGGGTCGAGCCCAGTCCAGGTCAGGCCGTCAGGGTCATCCCTGGCCCATTTCCAAGAGCAGATCGGCCAACTTCTTTAGACCCACTTCCAACCTGATTAGAAGTTTGTCAAGCCCCAGCATGAACATTTTATTAATGCATGCTAATGATATTATGTATGCGCATGAACACATTATCGCTATCATGACTCTGCCCCAACTTTGCCTGACCTGACCCGAAGTGACCAACCTGACAGGCCAATGATGTGACCGAACTAGTGCTGCAACTTGGGTGGGTTGGGCAGGGTTGAGGGTCAACTCAAGCTGGACCTTATCTTAGCACCCAAACCGCAACCCAACCTGACCCAAATTCCAACTCAAGGTACCCCACCTGAGCCCAACCCAAATTCCTCTATACTTAACCCAACCCGACCCAACCTGATTGGACTTAACCCAAATACGCGTGATTATTTCCAACCGACCTAACATTACCCAAATTTGCTCAACCCAAACCCAACCCGATTTCAAATCAGGCTAGTGTTTTCCCAACCCAAACTTGGGTTGGGTCAATCGAGTTTGGGTTTACCTGAACCCAAGTTGCAGCCCTAGCCAAACAACCCCGGCCCGAGCCTTGCTGTCAATGGGCCAGGCCTGGAGACCTGATGTGCTGGCCTAACTTGTTGATGCCATCAGTATAGGGCAATTTGCTCCATACTTGACTCTGTTTTTCCACTTTTGCCCCTCCTGAATGTCGATACTGTGATTGTAAAGGGATTGAGGAACTCAGCATGTACAAGAGTCACTGATCCGAAGTCCGAGAAAGCTGAGGAAGCAAAGCTGTCAAACCCAGTAAGTGCTGCAAATGGTTGCGTTCATGAGAAAAATCGTGATGCAACATGCAAGAAATTTAGACAGGTAACTGGCAGCTGAGTAATGTGAAGCATGGTGCATGTCCCCCGTTTCTATTAAGCTATTGTGTTTGACTTAACAAACTATGACCTCCTCTCTTTATTGGTTCATGTTTTGCCTTTCCAGAGTGGTGATTTTCTAAATGGTAGCAGCCCACATGACACACTGTGCCAGTCCACTGGAGAAAATGATACGCGGCTGGAGGAAACCATTTCAGTTAAATTATCAAGTCGGTCTGGCGATGCAAGCAGCACTCTTCAGAAGAAGGCTATTGACAAAACATGTGCAACACTCAAACCAAAAAAACTCTTGAAATTTCATACTGTCAAGTGTTTACACTTTGGTCCAAAAGGACTCTTTCTTGCATCTTTAAGTCTTCGGAAGAGGAAGAAGCACAAGCGAAGCAAACGGCGGCACAATCTAGATAGCAGGAAGCTCATCCAGAAGGCCTTAATGGAAGATTCCATCTCTAGTGATCAGGGGACATCTACGTCTGGGAAAGCTGGGATGGTTGATCATGACTCAACCCATGTTCAAGATCGACAGCCTCATTCTGTTTTGAACAATGGAAGGAGTCATGGAATTGCGAAGGATGTGACTGACTGCAATGGTGGTTTTTTGCATAGTAAGGAAAGAGGTCTAAGTGAGAGAAGTGGGCCCAGCAGTGCTGTGCTTGCAACTGATGAACTGTCAGAAAAGAGCTTGAGCTCTGCCGCGAAGCAATGTGATGCAAGAGAGACGGATTTTCAGGGGAAGAGAGGATCAATTCAGCATGGTTTGATGAGTATGCTTACTAGGGGCTTAGAAGAGGTCACTGGTGGGTTTCCTTTCACGCATCATTCTGTAATTTCTTTTTAGTTATGTATTTTGTTTCTGCTGTTTGCTTAGCCTGATTTTGAACTCTTTTTTTTTTTTTTTGGTTGTGTACAGTTGCACATTGGGATGATATAGAATTGCTGACATCAGAGTTTCACAAATCAAATGATAACGGGAAAAGCAACATTGGTTATGTGCTCGATGAATGGTAAAACTCGTCCTACTTAGCTAGACTCTTCTGATAGTTTTGCACCAAAATGTCAGTGACTTACCCTCCTTGCATGTGGTGCTGAGCTAGAGCCATATAGACCATCCATATTGTTGGTACCACTGTAGATGGAGCATGTCTCTAAGATCACACTGATCAAGCCATCATAACCACCCATTCAATGTGCTATCGAATGGATGGTTAATGGTAAAATAGTGTGGGATCCAGATTCGAAGGGAAAGATCATATGATTAATATTATCATCTCAGTGCTATTTTTCAGTTATGCTCCTTCCACAGTTGGATCAGCCATTTGGACGGTCTGGATTGTCACACAATTATGCCATGTGTATTGTTGAATGGTCGCCACCATTTTTAGAATGGTGCAAAGATAACATATGAGTCCAGCTCCTTCCTAGTTCATTTCTGCCATTTATATTATTTTTATTTATTATTTTTATTATTATTTTTAATGTTAGTTCATTTCTGCCATTTATATCATTTTTTCGATGATATTGACTCATTCAGTTTAACTCTTGTGTATCATTGATATGATCGATGAACCACTATGCTATTGAGTGTCATAGGGCCCTAGATAAGAATGATTGGAAAACACATGGTTAAAAGACTCGGCAACTCAGAAAAACTTGCCTTGTCTCGAGTTGAGTCACAACTAACCTGAGTTGGGCGTGAATCAGCCCAACTCATCCAAGTCAGGGTAAATCACTCATTTGAATCATGGTGTTGAACCGGATCAGGTCTGAATGAGTCTGAGTAGACTTTGATGACTCTCTTCCGACTCATCTGAGTCTCAAAACCATGGAGCAATAGGATTCACAAAGCTGATCCCAGATTGTTCAGATGGCAACTTGAGTCTTAAAACCATGGAGGAACAGGATTCACAAAGCCAATCCCAAATAGTTCAGACGGCGGTATGATGATGGCAATGATGATATATTGTATCAATCAATCAAGCTGCTTTTATGATATTCATTGAAGTTGTTTTAAGCATGGCGTTAGTCAATTTGGGAAAGATGGGGGATGCGTTGTCTGCAAATAATAGCGAGGTAAGAATGGCAACAAGCCACTCGCTTGAGATTGGGGCATTCGAAGTGGGCAGATTCTATTTTCTGAGCCGCCCCAGATGCACAACATATCATCCAAAGAACGAAACCGATTACAGCTTTCGGGGGAGTATATCAAATGGGATCTAAGACATTCTTTAGATCTTTAATGAAATAGTTTCAAATATGGTTAGCAAGGACCTCTCCTCCCCTTAATTTCATTCAGTTTAATTTAGGTCAATATTGTTAGATTCATATAGCAAATGAATATGCAGTAACGTTATAGACCATGAAATGTAAATTATTGTGATGTTCATGAAGCGCTTCAATTTAATATTAACTTTGTTTGAGCAAGGATTCCATGCAAGATGTGAATAAACAGTATACTTGTTATGCATGGTTGTTTGTGTTTTGGGTCATAGCATCTTTACATGCCCAAAATCACAATGGTTTGATGATCCTACACCAAAAATGTGAAAATGCAGTATTTTGGTAATACTTCTTAATTTCAAGCCCCCACGCAAATTTAAGTATTTGAAGTTTGATTTCAATCAAATCATTGGAAGAAATTGATGTATCTATTGTTTTTTTTTTCTTGAATTTTTCTAATGCTGGCGAGCGTTTACAACATTATAGGGATGAAGAATATGACCGGGGGAAGAGGAAGAAGGTCAGGAAATCTGCCCAATCTTTCGACGGTTCAAATCCATTCCAAGAATTCGCAATGGAGAAAGCTCAAAGGAAGAAGATAAAGATGATGGATCGTATCAGCGCCGGAAACCGACCTTTCAGGATATGAAGGTGGGAGAACAATAATCCCGGGATGTTGTATTACTGGAATGAGATCGATGGTCCTTGCTGCAGAGTCAGAAGACACTACTGCAGGCGGTTTCTTGAATTTATTTGGGTGGTGAAGATTGTAACACTCTGAGAAGTTTTGGAAATAATGCATGTATGCAAGTTTTGATTTTAGTGGGAGGATAGATGGAGACTTCTATTTTGTATCTATTTTGGTTAGGAGAATGAAGCATGGGGAGATCTGATATTTTTCTTTTTATTTCTATTGTAAGGGATGAAAAAGGACTGAATAGATAATGGTGATTATGTATATGTTAATGGGGCCATGGGACAAGTGATTGCCCACCCAAGTGGACCCAACACACAACCTTATTTTACAAGCTCAGAGTCGGAGCCTAAGATGGCCCAACTGAACCTCAAGTGGACCCAACACAACCCAAACAGACCAGAACCAACACAGGGAGCCAACTTGAACCCAAACTGGATTCATCTATACTCAACCCAGACTGACCAAAATACATAAGTGGACTATTCCCAATCTGACCCCATTTTGCTCAACTCGGAAGGTAACCCAATTTCAAATTGGGTTGATGCTTTCAGCCTGACCCAACCTGACCTGAACTCGGGTTGGGTCAATCCGGTTCGGGTTGATCAGAGCCCAAGTTTCAGCCCTACTGACTGCGTCTGAACATTTAGACCTGACCCACTTAACATAGTAGCCTGGGGCTGAACCAAGCTCATGATAGGCTTGCTAGACCAAGGTTTCATGACTCAAAAAGTTCCATGTTGTCTTGGACTTGGCAGCAAGTCAATCGAAATCTGGGTGATTGGGCTGAGTCATGACCCGACCCAAGACTGAACGGGAAAGACCCAAAAGGCACAATGGGCTGGGGAATCAAGATCGAAACGGAATTAGGATTTGCCCCACAAGCAATTGGTTTGGAGCCGTAAGGGCACGGGACTCAAAATGATTTTAAGCGGTTGGGGAGGTTTAGCTTGGATCTTGATCAGCCCAACTCGGGCCAGTGGCTGTCCTAAAATGGATGGTGGGAGCCGGTATGTTTCTGCACTTGCTACATTGGCACGTGTGACAGATGTAGGGGAGCTTGATGATTTTGGGAGCCGGTATGTCTCTTCCAATTCTTTTTCTCTCTAATTTATAGAGGCTTGGAAGCTTGTTTTAGAATTCGAGGGGTGGTTTGGATGATTGTAATCTTTTTAGTTGTAAACCAGTTGCATTGAAAGTGAGTTTTAGGTGTAAATGACTTATAGGTAAGTGAAATTATTTATTTATTTTCTAGAACTTTAAATGCACTGAAATGCTACAGGTGATTCACAGCTTGTAACTCACGTGGTAAAATGTTCCATCCAAACACCACTTGTAAATCAGTTACTTGTATATTGATAACAATTAATAAAACTTATAAGCATCCAAATAGTCCCTAAAGAATTTAAAATTAGTCCGATGAAAATAAGGAATATAGAGTGCAACTTTAATAACAGTAGGAGTGGGAATATGAAATTAATTAAGATTGTTGACTTAGAAGTCTAATGAAGTGACTAATTTGGATATCTTGTGTCGACTAATTCATGAAATTGAGAAGAAAATTTCCCTGTATTCAAGTGAGAATAAATAGAAATGTGCCTCCAAAGTCTTATGCGATCGTGGTGTAGCATTCGAACTAAAAGTAAGAGTCATGTTTTATGAAGGAAAAAGTTAGGCAATTAAGGAACAACATGTTTATAAGATAAGTGTTGCTTAAATGAGAATGTTAAGATGGATGAGTAATAAAAGGAAGAAATATAAAATTAAAAATAATTGTATTTGAGAGAACTTAAGGGGGTGTTTGGATCATATAAAAATGCTAGTTATAATTGATTATATACCAAACTTATTTATCTACTATTGTAAGTAGAAAAACTTATTTGGTGTTATCCAAACCAGCCATTGATCACTTCAGTTTAATAAGTAGAAATCAAGATAAGCTACTTAAGCATAAGTAGCTTATTTCAAGTAACTTTCTATCCAAACACTTCCTAAGTAACTTCAACTAAAAAAGTTAAATCTTAAACTGAACTTACTTATCTCAAATAAGTCACTTATCTACTGATGTAAGTAGAAAAAGTAACTTATTTGGTGGCTCTGGTAATAATACTAATGGATAATAAAAGTAGACTAAAATGGTTTGGTAATGTAAAGCAGAGATTACGAACTATGTTAGGTATGGTCCATCTCATAGATGAGTCAATCACCCTTGGATGTATGTAGGTATGATCCATCTCATAGATGAGCCAATCACCCTTAAATGTATGGAGTACTTGAATTGTCTGTATGTGTATGCATGTGAGTCGCACACCTGAAAGGCTGTGGAGCTGATTGTGATGCCTGTGTGGCATCCATTCCGTTCATCACTTGCGCAGCTTCATGTTAGGATATGATTCCAAAAATCAGGCACATTCAAACTTCAATTGAGCCCCACCACAGAAAACAGTAATGATGAGTGGCCACCATTGAAATCTTCTTGGGCCCAATGAAATGTTTATAAGCTATCCAGGCCCTTGATAAGGTGGGTACCGTGAGAATGAAGGGAAAACATAAATATCAACCGTCCAAAACATTAGTGGAAGTTTCAATGGTGGACATCCGTCTCCACTTATTCCTGCTTTGTGGCCTACTGAGTTTTGTATCCGTCTGATTTTGGCTCACGTCCTCATATGAGATGGCGTAACTGAGGGCCAAATAGCTCTCTGTCCTCGCGAGATATACGGTGGAGAACGAAAAACAGTAATATGGTAGGGCAATATCCTGTTAGACAATCCCATCCGTCTGATGTGTGTCCACTAAAGCCATTAGACAATCCCATCCATCTGATCTGTGTCCACTAAAGCCACGGTGGAAAAAATATGCCGCTGGATAAATTGCATAAAAAGTAATGGATAGGATTGCCTGATGGGTTTTGTTTTAACAACGTAAGCCATCCGTCCTGTATGGGTGGACCTGTTGAGAATAATATAACAAATTTATAATATCCATAGAATGATTCAACTGAAAATATCAGAACAGCCTGAAGCACCTGTTATAATGCCGTCCTTAAAGCACTGTTTGCCTCTTCTCAATCAAATTGAGAATAATGATAGGTTCCAGGCAAACAACATCTAAGATACGACAAGGTTAGGTGTGAATCTGGGTGCAGCAAATATGAAGAACCACAAATGAAATTCTGTACATAAAATTTTGGCAGATAAATAAAAATAAAAAGATCCCAGAATCAGAAAGAGAATAGAACCATCCCAGCATTGTTTATATAGGCTAGGGTGGCTAGCCATTTTGTTCCAGCGCCATTAATCAATGTGACCGTTTTCTAGCTATTAGTGAGAAACTAGCCGTTTTTTTTATAATTTCTGACTGCTGTACATGTGGAATAATAATATACTGCATGCTAACTGTAAGTGCAAAGTGCATCATTACAGCCATATAACCTCACATGCCCACGCTTTTGCACCTCGTGATCATACCTGACCAGTGCACGCAAGCCCCAATATTACACGGATCAAACGAAGAAATATAATGTTACTTACACCACATCTTACCTATAAACTCAAAACAAAGAAATATAATGTTACACTACATCTTACCTATAAACTCAAAGTTTTCTTACATCTTTTCCAATGTAGACTATTTCAAAAAAACACAATTTTTGCAAAAAATCACTTATATACATTTGTTATGTAAAATAATTTTAATCAATATTTTACAACTGGACCACGGAGATAAATCCCCAGCCACAGGGCCTTCAGAGAAGCTCTACTATATTACGGTTCTTGATGGGCTGCTGCTACTGCCGGATCTACGCCGATTGACTGGTGACCCCTCCATCAGCCATCTAACTGGTGGAATCCCTGTGGACCCCACTATGATGCATGCGTTTTATCTACGCCTTCCGTCCATTTTTACATCTCATTTTACCTCACGAGCCTAAAAATGAGTCAGATCCAAAGCTCAAGTGGACCACACCACATGAAACAGTGGCGATTGAACACTCACCGTTGAAAACTTCTCAGGGCCCACCGCAATTTCAATTTGCCATCCAACCTGTTGATAAAGTCACGTAATCCAGATGAAGGGGAAACAAAAATATCAGCTTAATCCAAGACTTCTGTGGCCCCAAAGATGTTTTCAACAGTAATCGTTCAATTCCTACTATTTCCTATGGTGTGGTCCACTTGAAATTTTTATCTGCCGAATTTTTGGCATCAAGCCATTAAATGATCTGTAAAAACGTACGGACGGTGTGGATAAAATATACACATCATGGTGGGGTCCACAGAGCTTTTCCATCAGCTAGCTGGCTGGTGTAAGGGTCACCAGCCAAACCGCGTTCCGTCCTCGATCTCATTTCATCGCCACAGAGGGTTCCAAACATCGTGATTTCAGGCATTGAGAACACTGCTAAAGTACGCGGGGGGTGCGCAGAGATCAAGAGGAGCAGCAGCAGCCATGGGAGGTGGAATGGAGGTGAACAAGAACAAGTACATAGAGGAATGGAACTCGGCGAGGGAGAACCTGGAGCACAACTTCCGATGGACGCGGCGCAATTTTGCACTCGTCGGCCTCTTCGGCATCGCCCTTCCCATTCTCGTCTACAAAGGCATCGTCAAAGAATTCGTATTTCTCTTTAACCCTAACCCTAATCGCTCTCTCTCTCTCTATCCTTATCTCTGACAGTTCATTCCTTCGATCTCATCGGATTCTATCCGTTTCCTGAAATCGGATGGTCGAGACTCGAGATCGATTCCCTATTTTCCCATTGGTCTGATCGCTTAGATTTGATTGCTGAGAACTTGGATTTTGGATTGTTTGGAAGCTCTTGTTTCTTTGTTAGTTCCATTTCTATTCTCAACGTTGCGGATTTTGCGAATTTTGACAGCTTGTAGTTCTGTTTCGATTTGTTGATGAAGATGGATAACGATAGAGAGGATTGGATTTTGATTTTTTTTTTTTTGAAAGGTGAAATTTTATTCAAAAGAAAGAAAACAAGAGACAGAAAAGCTGGCAAAGCCAACAGAAACTAGAGAAACCTAAAGCTAAAAATACAACAACAACCATTGCCATCACCGGAAAACCCAAACCCACCACAGCAAAGACTCCCAAAGACATCTAAACCTCCAAGAAATGGAAACCCCGAAGAGAGGCACCTGCCTCCGAAAAGACTAAGGCGCCCAATCTCTCATAAATTGAGTAACCCTAAGAAAAACTCCTGCCTCCGAGTTCCTCTTATTACGGAAGCAACGGTCATTTCTTTCGGCCCAGATTGCCCACAAAGCCGCAAGCAGAGCAATTTGCCACTTCCTCCTCCCAAGCTTTCCTCCATCCTCATTGTGCCAAGCTATGAGGATGTCCTTGATTGATCATGGCATAACCCAAACAACCGAAGCCAAGGTCAGTATCTGCATCCAGATAGCTGAGGAGAAAGCATAATGGAGAAATAGGTGGTCAACAGACTCAGTCCGACTGTAGCATAGGAGGCACACATTCGGGATAATCATTCTACATGTTTGAAGATTATTGACTGTGAGCACTCATTTCCTCCCTGATAGCCATCCAAAAGTCGCTACTTTCGGAGGGGCTCTGTATTTCCAGATCTACTTTGTAGGAACTATAGTAATAGCTTCTCCCTCTTTGACCTTGTATGTGTAGAAAGATCTCACCGAAAAGACTCCAGCAGCAGCAACCTTCCACACCACAGAATCTTGAGAATCAAAATTTATCTTGATTTCCTGCAATTTTGAAAGGAGAGAAATAAGCGACTCTATCTCAGAATCAGACAGGTTCCTCCGCAAAGTGAGGAGACTAGATTAACTCTTCGCCATTCCTCGCCAAGCAGTCGGCTACCAGAATTTCCGGATTCATGGATAACGCTGCAAGATCCGGGAAAAGAGGAAAGGTCTGTTTAGTATCGTTGTAGATAATATTTTTTTCAGATCCTCTTCGGAGTATTTTAGGGTCTGTTTAGACACGCCATCCAAAGGGACTTTTGAGGCCGAAATGCTGTTTTGGTCGAAACGACAGTTGTTAATGTGTGTTTGGATTCACTTTTCCTTGTCTCATCTCCTGCTTGACAACCTAGGTGCTAAAATGCTGACTTGGTTTTTGCCAACTCAAGCAAAAAAAGCAGTCTTGAAACCCCCTTTTCATGAAGAGTGTCCAAACGGGCCCTTAAGGGTTGCGGTTCGGGGACTTAGCTGATTTATTCACCTGAGGTGAAAGCTTTCTGGCAGGAGCCAAGGGTCCACCTTCATGAGATTCTGGTCTAAGAATCAAGTGTGCAAAGCTGTGGATATTATGAATGGAAGACTACTAGGTAGATTGGTTATCACCGTGCGTTAAATGAGGGACTGGGATGCGGTGGGGTGAGGGGTTTTCCAATTGGATTCCTCCTATCAAGGTAGGCTGGGTAAACTAAACTAGCTGGTGAGGCAAGTCATGGGATGGGGAGGGATTGCTCTTTCTCTAAGGTAGTGGGCATGGGTGTTTTTGGCTGGAACATGGAGGTGCTTGTCAAGGTTCCTAAATCAATTATTGATAGAAGGATTAAAGATCTTTTCTTCAGTGTTGTGGTGATGACATAGAATGGTGGTGTCTCTATCCTTTATGCAATGGATGCTTTGAGGAACTCCTCATTCAGTGCCTCAACGGTTTTGTTGGCAAGGCTATCCTCGGCAGCTTCCTCTTATATTTTAGCTATAGGGAGGAGCTGTTGACATTCTCTATGGATTCTAACCTTCACTAGAAGATGGATCTGGATAGGGTGGAGCAATGTTGTCCGTCAGAAGTGGCTTTAGACACGTGGATGGAGTCGGTGCTTGTGGAGTTGGGCTCATGTTCTGGCAAGGTGCTAGATCTAGACTTGATGACCTTAGATAGATCGTTCCTCATGTTCACTAGGATCAAAGTGCTTCTGAAAGTGGAGGCGATGGTGGGTAGAGTTGTTGATCTAGAAGTTGAGGTTTTGCCTTCCCTAATTTTTCTTCCATCAAACCAACGTCACTTATAAGAGTCAATAATCGTGTTCCTAGTGTCTGATTAGTTAAGGCGACTCCCTTGTAGGAGGTGGGGACTAAGGGCATCCTCTTGATGAGGCATGGAGGAAAATTGATGGTGTTGGAGCTGAGTAGTGAGGAAGGAAAGAAGATGGCCTATGTGGCAGGGGTGGGATATATGTTGGAGCGGGAAATCGGTTCGATGCTCTAAGTCCGCAAGCTAGAACAAGTGGTCGGATTAGGGTCTCAAACATGCGAGAGGGAGACTAAGTAACCTTTGTATTAGAATCTTTCAAGTCCGAAAAAAAGTTGAAAGGACAACTACTAGGAATAGTCATGTTGGGGGTAGGTGGAGCAACATCTGTCGAGGCTGTCACTGGCATGTTGATTGAGGATCAGACTACTCAACATATGTGTTAGGTAGAGGGAGAAATATCTGGGTAGATATCGATGGGCCGAGGTATTTGTCATTCAAATATGGTTTACATTAGGCAGGTGGTGTCAATGTATTCATTTCTAAGTAGCATGAGGTATACTAGGGTGAGAACCCGTTATTTTTCCTACTTCCTCTTATTTGGCCCAATGGTACTTACCTTGTTGTGGCCTTCCCTTCCTAGGGAGTAGGAACCTCCAACACTCCAATGTTGTAGTTTGTCATCAATCGGTGTGATGGAGAGTAGGATATGGGGGCATTGGGACCTATAGTTATGATTGGGATTGGTCAACTTTCAAGTGCAAGGGTTGCCATACTTGGGGAGCTCAATGGCAAAGAGTGTTGCAATGCGTGGGGATCAAGGTGGTAGGTTGTGCTCTTTTCAATTGAGAGGAGAAGTTTCTAATAGTCTTAATATGAGCTTAAGCGATCAAATTTAAATTTTGGGAGTAGATGGTGATCAGTGTGCCACACCTGTTGATTTGGTCAAAGGGTCTCTGATATCTCATCATACAAGATGATGAGAGATTGAGATGAAAAAGAAGTAAGAGTAGGAAAGAGAGGGAAAGCGGCTTGTTCATGTAAGGGAAAAAATAGGAATATGATTTAACCGATAACCCTAATCCCAAAGCACCTTTTATTTATATACTCTAATACCATGTGGGAACCGTGTTTCCTGGTTGGGATCAATCGGTTCCAACATGGGCTGGCTCATTACATGTAATTGTTTATTCAACTCCCCATTGCTCCCTATTCTACTGTGTGCACATACTTATTCATCTGCTATTTTTCTACATTCTCTCCCTCAAGCTGGAGCATACACATCAAATATGCCCAACTTGTTACAAAGATGAGGAATATGAAGAATATGATAAATGACTTGGTGAAAATATTTGCTAACTGGTCTTTGATGTGAACCCTCTTGGTGCAGATCTCCTTTGATACATTCTTCTCTTTAAAGAAGTGACAATCCACCTCTATATGCTTTGTCCTTTTATAGAATACAGGATTATTTGCTATGTGAGTTGTTGCCTCATTATCACAGTGAATATCTGTGGGCTTAGTATTGAAAAACTTGAATTCTTGAAGAAGAGACTTTACTTACTAAAGTTTGCAAACTATATGTCCCAGGGCTCTGTATTTAGCCTCTGTGTTGGATCTTACTACTATGGTGTGTTTTTTACTTTTTCATGAAACCAAGTTTCCACTAACAAAGGTACAATATCTAGACATATACTTCCTGTCGAACCAACCCATTTTGCATCTGCATAAGACTCTACTTTGGGATGTCCATATGATCTCTGTACAAGACCCAATTCGAGAACTTTCTTCATATAACGAAGGATGCGCAAGACAAGCATCCCAATGTTGAAATCGTGACTTGTGCATAAACTTGGTCACAACTCTAACAAAGGAGATATCTGCACGTGTGGACGTTAAGTAAGTGAGCTTCTTGACCAATCTTCTATATATTTTTGGAGCTTCATATAAGTCACCATATTCATATGTCATTTTGCTATTTGGGTCCATTGGAGCATTACAAGGTATAGGTCCAATTAACCTCGTTTATTTTAGGAGATCAAGGGCATATTTCCTTTCTGTTAGGCTAATGCCCTTGGAGGACTGAACAACTTCTATTTTGAGAAAATTGTATAAACGTGGACTATCACTTCATTAGAGAGAAGATTGCATCGAATAGGATCTCCACCAAGCGTGTTCACACCAAAGAGCAGTTAGCAGACATTTTCACACAGCCATTACCATATTCTCATAGTTCTTTTCTTTGTAACATGTTAGGCATGTTTGATGTTTATGCTCTAGCTTGAGAGGGACTATAGAAAAATTGCAATTAAATAGGCATGTGTACACAGTAGAACAAACAACAATGGGGAGTTGAATAAGCAATTACAAATAATGGGCTGGTCCATGTTGGAAACCCATGGGGCCCAACATGGAAACATAGTTCCCACATGGTATTAGAGCTTATAAATAAAATGTGTTTTGGTGTTAGGGTTATAAATCAAACCCTATTCTCTCTCTCTCTCTCTCTCTCTCTCTCTCTCTCCTCTCTCTCTCTCTCTCTCCTCTCTCTCTCTCTCTCTCTCTCCATCTCAATCTCTTATCATACATGGTATCAGAGCTTGACTGCTGATCTCCTTTGGTAGAGATCTAAGCCCTGTAAAGAGCTTGTTCACGTAAGGAAAAAAAGAGGAATAGTGTTTGATTGACAACCCTAATCCCAAAATGGCTATTTATTTATTAGCTCTAATACCGTGTGAGAAGGCCAACCCATTACATGTAATTGCTTATTCAACTCCTCTTTGTTGCCTATTCTACTGTGTACACATACTTATTTAATTGTTGTTTTTCTACACTCTTAATATAGATGTTTTGTTGGTGGAAGAGTTGGAATTAGAAGAGACCTTGATATCTGTTGAAGCGGCTCCTAGTTTGGCTGAGGGGAATGTCAGAGAGGAGTCACCATGGGTGAAGAGAAACCTAGAAAAACTACCCAAAACGATTGAGTGGACATTGACAGTGAAGAGGATCACTTTAGATTTACCCTTCTTCGTATTGAAGAGAGGTATTCAAGGAGAGTTGGCATGCTCAAGATAGTTGCTTCAGAAGACTAAGGGTCAAGGCGAACTACTCAACTCAAAGTCAACCATCAATTAAAACGACAGGCTAGCAAGAAAGAAGAGTTCTAGGGTTTTGAACAACCTTGCCATAGTTCTCAAATGATCATAATCTTGTGCAATATTCGGGGTTTGGGTAGTACCGTAGTTGGGATCAATGTTTTAAATATTGTTATCGCGTAAAGAATCGCACCCTTGGGATACGGATGAATATCGGTTATCGCATGGGATGTATCAGTTGTATCATGTAATGTATTGCTGTTGTTGGGAAACATGGGAACATTGAGAAATTGGTCAAATTTTTCAATGAAACTTTAGGGATTGCTGAAAAAGACATCAATACACTTAGAAATCAAAACATTACAAAAAAAGTACGCATAATATATGTGCTTTCCAACTGAACTGATGCAAGTCTATTCAAAATCTATTCTTATAATTTATAAACGTAAGAAGACATGAATGGAAACACAAGAAATACATTCAAAAGCAAAAGAAGAATCACTAGATCAGGTTACATACATGTTTAATTTTGTGTTTGAATACAAATATTGCAATTGATTTGTGAGAAATTGAGAAATTTTGTTTTTTCTCAATTTTCTGCTACTTGACTCATCTCCCATAAATCTCGAAATCGAAGTTCCAAATCCATGATTTTTCATGGAAAACATAAAGAATCATAGATTTGTAACCATTTGACACTGGTTAAATATTATTTACAACAAAAACATGCATCGAAAATTGAAAATGCTCACTGGATCGAATAGGTGGGATATATCGGCACTACCTGTGTGTTTCGTATCGTATCGTACAGGTGGGATACTAGATATATCGTGGGATATATTGGCTGATATCGTCGATATTTAAAACACTGCTAGGCCGTAACAAAGGGGCCATGGGTGGGAAGATTGTACCTTGTCCTTCATTTTGGGATCCATAGGTATAACTTATAAGCAAGTCTCTATTATGATTCTATTGTTTGATCTTCTGAAGAATGTCTACATTCCCCAAGCAGCCTCGGATTGGAGAATTTGGGATGTAGAATGTTTTCATTCAGATGTCTTGTTTGAGTACTGTCTAATGGTGATTCGTGATAGAGCTTCGAATTTTTATCGAGTCTGGTCATTGACTGTCCATTGAAGGTTAGGGCTTTTGCATGGACAACTTGTCTTGAGAAGATCCTTATGGTGGATCACCTCAAGAGAAGAGGGATGGCATTGCCAAACATGTTTTCTCTATGCCGTGCAAAGAAACAAACAATAAATCGTCTCCTAACTCATTGCAAGTTTGTGATAGCGAACCATCGACCAACGCACCAAAAGCTCCAAAGCTGATGGGGAAGGACCGGTTTATCCCTATATGCAAGCTCTCCCAGGCAAACCCAAGCGAGACCTCCCCGTGGGCAACTCCTACTTTGCATGGGTTCCCGAATTGCACGGTCCCACAATGGGCCCTACCTCGTGGCCATTATGGATCTCATAGATCCCACCTCGTGGGCCACCTCACCCTAACGTGGAGATATGATGCATCCTTGGAATCACGCCAAGATGCTCCCGCATCATCCACCCACGCTGGTGAGGAGACTCGAACACTGGGCTACCGCTCCGATACCATTCTAATAGTGTACAACCTACCAACACACCAAAAGCTCCAGAGCTGATGAGGAAGGATCGGTTTATCCCTATATGCATGCTCTCCCAGGCAAACCCAGGCGAGACCTCCCCATGGGCAACCCTCGCTTCACATGGGTCCCCGAATCACATGGTCTCACCGTGGGCCCCACCTCGTGGCCATTTTGCATCTCACAGACTCCACCTCGTGGGCCACCCCACCCCAACGTGGAAATACAGTGCATCCTTGGAATCACACCAAGATGCCCCTGCATCAGTTTGCTATGGAGGTTTGGTCAACAGTAATCTCTACATTGATTGGTGCTTCCCGAGTTAGAGCTGATCTTATAGACAACTAGTAAGAAGCTTGGGCATATATTGGTCAGATTTTGTGGTATGGCAGTGCAAACTACTATGTGGTCCATCTGGTTAAAAGAGAACAAAAGGATCTTTAATGGTAAGTGGAAATCTGTACCATCGATTGGCAAATAAGATGTTCACTCTCCTAGTATAATGGGTCAAGACATGCTAAATTTTGGGGCTTCTCTTCATGGATGTTGTCCTCTAGCTCTGTGAAGTCAATCAAGTTCCAATGCAGTTGACTGGAATCTAAAGGCGTTGCTGATTGGAAAGCTCATCCCCCAGGGGGTTTCAAGGTTAATTTTGATGGGTGCCAGTAGGGTGGGACTCCTAATGCAGGACTCAAATGGGTCAGTGCCAATCAAATTCTTTAGTCCAGTTGGCTCTAGGGCCTCCAACTTTGCCAAAACGGCAATGTTAATTCAAGCAGTTAAAGTTACCGTGGATTATAGCTTCGATTATCATATTATCAAGGGGACTCTACTCCGATCGGGGTCTTGTCCGTGGAAGGTCTTTGATCTGGTTAAGGAAGCTGAGGATTTTTATGTAGGTGTCATTTGGTCAGCTTCACTTATGTTCCCAGAGACGCTAACTATGGGGATGATATGCTTGCCGAGTGTAGTGCAGTTAGTGTGAACCTCCAAATTATTGACAGGTGACAAGTCGAATAGTTTTCTGTGTCGATTTGGTCTGGATATAACATGGTTTTTATTTTCTTTGCTTGTTTTTTTGGGTCAGTTTTTGTGGTTCCCTCTTGTATTTTGGCTTTCTTCTTCTTCTTCTTCTTCTTCTTCTTCTTTTATTTTTTATTTTTTATTTTTTAATTTATTTTTAAATAAAAATAAATTCTCTTATTACATGGAAAAATGAAGCCAATTGTTTCAAGGACATCATGATGTGAAGTGTGAACCCAACTGTTCATATGAAATGATCTTGGAAATAAACTACAAAAGATTGTTATTCAAGGGAGAACAACCTCCTATAAATAAGCTCACTGTGGAGTTAATTCTCATAAATTGGTTTATAAATCCATTATGCGAACCCCTTTACTATCAGTTATTATCTCAGAACATATTTATAAGTAATCTGATGTTAAAAGCTGTTATTGACCTACTAAACAAATCTTAACCAAATCCCCCAAAGATCCTCCCAATGCTAAGAATGACTAGATGGGACTATATCATCCCACCAAGCTCCAAATCAATCTTTTACTCAATGTTGTTTCAGGCCTCTCCTGGATCCGTTGCAACATCCGAGTCATCGGATCCAACTGCCTCATCAACAGGTTCTATGAGAAATAGCTGTTTCTGTTTACAGCAGTGGCTCTTTTGCCACTTTTCATAACAATGCCATCAAAGGCCACATGCTGATCTCTAATTGATTTTTTCTTGTGTGAGCTGCTTACAGGTAAAATATGGCCTGTGGGACATGCATTTGACTGTTCCTTTCTAGGTGTTTTGATTGGTCGATTGCTTGTATATTCTGTGGTTATTTTGGCAAACTGCTCTTCTTGCAATTGAGTAGTTGATATTGTCATTGTGTGGGCTTGTTTATTTTAACTTCACGACAAATTTCCAAATAGAGCCCTTCTATAAACGTTCATGCCAGTTGTTGCTCTGACCACTTATGAGCTCTGTTTGAGAGTCGTACAGAGCAACTTCGACACTCCAATACACCCAAGTGTGACGACTTTTTGTAAGAAGTGCCAAAGTGTACCATCAATACTCCGAAAAACTCCTCCCAAGTAGGAACTCTGTGTCTTGACTCACACCATTCATATTGGTAGTGTCAATCTCGAGCTCCAGATTGTTGAATTGGCTGTGGAAAGGAAAGTATCTTTCTGTTCTCAATATCTAATCAGTCAGATCACTTCCTTAGTGGAAGTTCTACCATCTGCATGTTTCACCATCATTGCATCCCATACATTGATTTCTAAAACCTAAAGCCTTAATTTTCCAATTTAATCCATAAATTTCTACTTTCTGCAGTCGAACTTCGTTGGTTTTAGCAACCAGAAGTCTAGAATGATAATGTACTGATACTCTACTATTTGAATTCTGTTAGAAATGTTATTTGATTTTTTTATTTTTTTTTAATGTTTTTTATGTTTTTTTTGTACTTTCTTCAAAGTCAACTGCCAATTTAATCCCACAGTCATCTTTTTTTACTGATACTTTACCCTATTTAGATTCTTCAGATGGATTACTGGATTGGTAATTCGTCATCCACGGATAACACTTGAATTCTGTTTGGCAAATATGTTGATTGAAGAGCAACCTTAAGGGGTGCATTTGGATGTATTTCTGTCCCTCCACATCATCAAAGCCTTGTCTCGACTATTTGGCATTGGCTGAAGTCTCATGATTGCTTGGCAAAGGTTCAATGACTGTCTGCCTAACCTACACAAACTGGCTAACCCTCCTATAGCTGGGCTGGGGACCAGCTGGTGCATTTGGATGCATTATTAAATTTAATTCCAGTTATTAGTTGAACGGGGATCAGTCTCATTGAGGACTTTGCTCCAAATTGCAATTACATTTTTTTTTATATATAAATGAAACAACTGTGTCTCTAAAAACACAAACTGGCTAACCGCCCTCTACATGGTGCATTTGGATGCATTATCGAATTTAGTTCCAGCTATTGGTTGAATGCCTATCAGTCACATTGGGGACTTGGGCTCCAAATTGTAGTTGCATTTTTTATTTTTTTTTGGGATAAATGTAACTAGAAAGAAATGTAACCCCAATTTGAGTGTTACTTCCTCATCATGAATAACAGGAAATGTCCTATAAATGAAACTTGATGTTGGCAATTCATATTATTCGTGTATCTGAATGCAACTTCATTTTCTCTCTTGTTTGAATTTTCTTCAGCTGTTTGTTTCTGGACATATCACTCTTCTTTTTCCAGACAAATTGATGAGAGAAAAAAAAATGCAATGATTTCTATGACTTGGCCAGGGTGCTTGCACGAAAGACAAATGCCATCATCATCTTACCTTTTATCACAAACTATTGCTTTTGAGCTGTGGGATGGCATGATGGTCATTCACCTGGGTTTAGGACTGTCAATGGGCAGGAATATTAGGCCAGATGGCTAGGATAAGGTCTAAAATTAAAGCCTATTTATTAATCAGCCAGGCTTGGGCTGTGTCTAGGAGCCTGTTGGCCTACCCTGGTCCAGCCAATTTAGGTTTTAAGGGCATTTTTTTTGTAACATATCATGTATGGTTGGGCACACCTAATGAACAGCCTGGATCTCGCACGAAAGTGCGTGGCTGGGATCGGCTTGTGCCAAGTTCGGGTTTGAGTCATGACTGATCATCTTGGACCAGGCTCAGGCCCAGGTTTTGCTATGCGGTTGTTCTTGGACAATGTCAGTCTGGCCAGTTGACAGCGCTACTTGGGCTGTATTTGGATGTGCAGGTGAATTTTATTGCAAAAATACTGTTTAATCAAGAGGAAATGGTAGATATTAATGATGTTTCCTAGCACTCGTAATGTTGGAAACACTCTAATTGCAGCTTTCTTTGTTTCATGTCCAATTTGAAAGTGGTAGAATTCAGCCCAACCCTCGATATGAATGCCGAGGAAGGAAATCACAATTATCTTTGCTCCACTTTATTAAGCTAATGATAGCAATCTAATTAGACAGCGCATCCAAACACTTTGCCCTTGGTAACTTTGTTGAATTCAGAGGTTTTTGTCTGTTTCTTTTCCTCGACTTTGGTAATCAACGTGTGCTTGGCGCTCTTGGTTTCCTTCGCTCATGTCCATCATTCTGCTAACTCAAAAGCAGATCGACTGGTGAAGGACGGCGCGATCAGATCCAATACATTTGTAGTGGAAGGGATGGGGTAAGGCCCAGGTTCAGTCCTTGAGGCGTTGGCTACTCTCTAGGATATGATTGTTTTTGCTTCTTTGCGGTTTTAATGTTCCAGTTTTGGTCTGTTTCAAATTTCAATCAACTTGTCAAGAAATGTAAATGCCTTGCGTAATTAGGTGCGATTTTATATTTTATTTCAGAACAGAAGTGATGTCATTTTGGTGGCCACTGTTTAGACCCATTCCGATTGACAAATACACCCTACCTTTCTACTTGCCTTAATACAATACGAATGAAACTATTGTATTGCGATAAGTTTTAAAAAAAACACTATGTCAGTTAATGGTTAAGAGTCTTGATACCCTGGCAGAGTGAGTCACATGTGTGCATGTGACACTGTCCGTGGGGCACATAATGCATCTTGGTTGTTGCCTTTTTGCCACTTGCAACCACTATGGATGGACTATAGACCAAATTGTACTTAACTGATGTTCTATCTGATTCGTGTCCATCTTATGGACAATTAAAATGAACATAGTTGATGGTTCAGATTCAACATACAAAGTTCCATTAATCAGAGGTTAGGATGGTCTAATCAATCTGATTTTATCTATGGTGGTGTGTAATTTGAATGGTTTGAATTTAGTTACACATAGGATACATGGATGGTGGCTGTGTATGGCTCGTCATGCTCGCCAACATTAAATAAGTTGTCCAGTTGGGGTGGATGTAGATGTCAATTCGCATATATTTATATGCATAACAATAGTTCTTCATTTGGATCTTGTAAACTCTCTCTCTCTCTCTCTCTCTCTCTCTCTCTCTCTCTCTCTCTCTCTCTCTCTATGAAGTTGATATTTATGCCCGCTCTGATTGATGATATGCATAAACAAATTCTCAAATTTGGGGACCAAAATAGTACAAAGTGGAAAATGTATTTAGGCAAATCAATCAAGGTGGGCATAAATATCAACCCCCCTTCATTTTAGCGCACAGCATTTTGCTACCTTTTTTCTTGCGACTTGGCGTATGATTTTGTACTTTTGGAATTGATTTTGTAGGTGGTCTTCTTCTTCTTCTTCTTCTTCTTCTTCTTCTTTTTGGTCCATTTAGATGTGCTTTGCTCCAATAACCATCTCTTCTTATGGTTTCAGCATATGCAAGATGAGGATGCTGGAAGACCCCACAGGAAATTTCTGTAAGAATTCCGAGTTCTCTTTGCAATAATGATGCACTGAATAGAATGAAGGCATTCAGAACACACTATGTAGCTTTCTGCTTTTGGTACTTCTCTTTCCTCACCTGTGTGAGGACGACGATGCTGAACTTTGTTTCATTTGTAATGAATTTACTGTTTTTGGGATTTTGAATTGAATGCTTTCTTCATATGTTTCTATTCACCAATCTGAGGCAGAGTCCGATCCTAGACTGCATTTGGATGCACAAGTGAAGTTCATAGCAAACATCAGTTCAATCAAAAAAGGAAATGACAAACTTGTTTCCTAGTGTTAATAATGAGGAAGTAGCATTCAAGTTGCAGTTGCATCCCTCCCTACTCCAGTTTGAAAGTAACACAATTGCAATTCGGAAGGTGGACCTGCCATATGAATGCCAAGCAAAACGCAATTTGGTAATTCCACTTTATTAGACCAATAACTGGAATTCAATTTGATTGTGTCTAAATGTGCCCATAGGCTGCAATTGGATTCACAAGGCGAGCATTTTGAGCATGTTTGGATTGAATTACCCTTAGAAAGTGGAAATAACCAGATTCTAATCGTCTCAGGTCGTTTGGTAGACGCCTAAAAATGAGTTTATCTCATTTTAGTTCATCATAATATTATTTATTAGGAACCATGAATGTTGATTATTACCCCTGCCCAGCGGCCATGTCAGATTTGGAAATATCCAGCCCCCCCCCCCCCTTCGGTTGGCTTGTTGGCAAATCGAAAATTCTGACCGTCGACAATCTGAAAAAAAGAGGGATGGCCATTGCTAACTACTGCCTCTGCTGTATGAGCAATGAAGAAACTGTCAATCACCTCCTTCTTCACTGCCCCTTCATTTCTGCAATTTGGTCAGAGTTTTGTCTGCGTTTCAATATCAGCTGGTGTGCTCCTGGGACTGTGGATCAACTTTTTTAAGCTTGGCACAGGGTCAATATAGGAAAGAAAAGGACTAGGCTTTGGAGGATGGTCATTCTCGCAGTTTGGTGGTCTGTTTGGGAAGAAAGAAATCCGAGATGCTTCTCAGACGTTTCCAACTCTACAGCAATTGTTATCTCTAAGGCAAAGCATCTCTTGATTGAGTGGGCTACTCATGTAGATCTGTTAAAGGTCGTGATCTTATGTTTGTAGGAGATTAGTTGGGTCTGCTGCCTCAGCAGCCCCTCTCTCCTTCCCTTGTTTTCTTTTTCCTTTTAATATAAGGTCATCTTTCAAAAAAAAAACAAAAGGAAATATGATCCCTGGTACATAATCACAATTAACTAAAATGAGATAAAACTCAATTTCGGTGTGTACCAAATAGGCCATTAGCATTCATATAGAGGGTCTAGGCTCCAAGTAGTAGTTTTCTTCAACTCCTGATGTATTGCGATTCGAGTGCTACTATTCGCCTTGAATGCTGGGAAACATCTTTAATGTTTGTCATTTCCTCTTTGATTAGCGTGACCATTTAGAAGTTGAGGTCAGAGTTCAGTTGTGCATCCAAACGGACCTCAGTTTAAACAAGCGTTGGGTGAAAGTTAGTGATGTCTCCTGGTATTCAGAATCAGGAAATAACCCACAAATAGTAGTTGCAGTTTTTAGAACAATTTCAAGTCCAGCTTGAAGGTAACCTGGTTGCAAATCAGGTCCAACCCCCCAATCATCACCGACGACCAGTTGTGGGTACTGGTGGGAATTGGCCAGGCAGCCCAACACAGCTGTGTTGGGTCAGGGATTCAGCCCCTCGTAGGGCTGGCCGAAATGGCCTGGCCTGGTCTGTTGGCCCAGTCCAATCATCTAGTGGGCCACTGTTATACAAAAACAACGGATGGTTTAAAGATACTCGTGAGCTGTTCCCATTCTATCTACAGGTGCAGTTTAAGAGCAATCTTGAATCTAGGTTTTGTTTCAATGATCAAAATCATTTATATGATGAGATTTGCAGATGGAAATACCCCCAAAACTGCAAAATTAAAAAAATAAAAAATAAAAAAAAATTCATACATTGGACTGTTTTAAGCCTTCGATCTTTTGCTCTTTTCATTACAGGGCTCACCTAGAGCCAGGGCCATTGCATTTATCAGGTGGGGCCAAGGCCTCAGATGGTGAGAGGGATGATACGGATGGCAACGTTTATGAGAAATGCTGAGGAAATTTTCTGTGCAGGTGGGTAATATCCATGGCGTTCATCAGGTGGGGCCCACTGAGGATGCCTTGATATCAGCCGAGTCCGCCTTTCAATGCCTACTTGTGGCCTGCCTGATAGTTAGATTTTCGTCATATCTTTGGGAATTGCCTTAGGTGGTCCTGTTTGGTAAACCCCTAAAAATGAGTTGATATCATTTTGATCTTGATCTCTAATACATAATGATTGCTAACATGAACACATTGTGTTAGAGATTTGAGTTCTCTAATACATAATTTTCTGTCGTGACTCAAAAGACATCTTTTTGGGTGTCTGCCAAACAGGGGCTTAGCCTATCTCAAAGTTGATCTTTTTGACTCAAAAGAGATCTCTACTGAGTCATTGTTATTGTATTATTCTATATGACTGCACGTGGGGCTCACCTGGGTGTGTGTATGCAATGCAACCTGTAACGCAGGGTCGCCTCACAGTAGAAGTTGGCAGGCCCCAAATCAGGTCGATATCCTACCAACTGTGGGCCACCACATGAATTTGGAGGTTTCTGGATGGTTCTCCATTGTTTTCTATGAAGTGGCCCACCAAATGATTGTACAAGCCTGATTTTCCGGGAATCCGATCATCATAGTGGGAATCACGCAATGCACAGGTTGGGTGGGATATACACAACAGGCTCCATATCACATGGGTTCGGCATCACACGAAACCTCCCCCTTCGGTACTACTTTGACAGCATCAAACCAAACCTTTCCTGTGTTGCAAATCAATCCACTTATCTCATAGCCCATATCTCACATTCCATGGGTTAGGTCATCGGCCGAACCCTCTCGTCGGCCCCACATTATATGTGTTCTGCCTCACACGAGCCACCCCCTCTCACAGGCCGCCCACCCCGAGTGTTTCCCTGCATCCTACGGGTCACCCCACTTGACTCCGATGTGAAAATGCCCTTGCATTAGCAATTTTGTCCATGCATTTGTAGTCACACTAGCTGTTTCGAGCTGGGTCCATTCACAATATTATCTTCATCAAGGTGAGGTGTGACCCATTAGCAACGGGCCGACCTTGAGGATGGCTTTGGGCCAGTGGGCCTTCCTGGCCTATACAATCTTTCCATTTTGACTGGCGAATGCCCGGTCCATTGACATCCCTGTCCATGCATTATTCCCTTTTAAATAAATGTAGTGAAGTGGGTCTCACAAGCCTTTTATTCATTCCACCACCCCCTCAATGAGTGCAAATAATTAAAGTGTTCCCACATGCACATTGCTCTTCACAAGCATGAAATGACTCCATCCACTTCAAACACACATGCTCTCCGTCAAAGATGGCAGCTATGATCTTGTTCATGAGATTAGATATTTGCAAATGAATGGCTAAGAATGTCCACAGTTACCAATCAACCTTTTCGACCAACGACCATCCATGATAACTCATCCAACGGTTCTGATTTTTCAAGAGATATTTGCAAATGCACTCGCATATTCGCACCGCAATTTTTAGCTGCACCATCTTTTCAACCAACATACCATTTGGGCAGGACATCTGTGCCATGAAAATGGTAGGCCCGACCAGAAAGATTACCTGAAACAGAAATCAGGATGGACCGTTTATCAGATGGACCACGACAGTAAAATCCATTGATGACTGATAGTTTGACTTAAACATACAGGTGTGGGCCACCTATTGAGTGGATCAGCTTGATTTTTGAGAAAGGTAATCTTCACTTTGGGGCCTACTGTTTTCATGGCACAATGTTTTGCACAAGTTGGATATTAGGGGAGAAAGATTATATGGCCATAATCAATTCTCTTTCTAAGACATCATTAAATTACTGATTCCAAATGAGAATGGAATCATCCAATTCAATAGAGGGTCCCTTTCCCATTTAGATGATTCCTGCTGTCCATGGATGCGGTCCTTTGTCAGTCCCCATGCATTAGGTCCCTATCCCATTCAGATGATTCTTCCCGTCCATGGATGTTTATGTAATGAAGGAAAAAAAAAAATAAAAAAAATAAATAAATAACAAGAATTAAAAAAATAAAGATTTCCTAACTATCTATATTGTCTTTTTTCTTCTTTTCTTTCAAGTCAAACAACCAATACCTGACCCCTCTTCCATCTCTCCTAACCAACTCAATGATCTTCCAACGACCCAAGAACATTACAATCAAATTTAGATGTTAACCATGATCTGCCTCTCCCCATCTCCTCCAATATTGCTCCTCTTTTGTTTCTTTTCTTTTCTTTGATATAAAATTTGTATATAACTTGCTTGGTAATTAGTAAATTCATGAATAAAAGGTCTAGTTCATCTCTATAAATTTGGGTAACAATTATATCTGCATAAAAATTCAATTTAAAATGTGAAAATCACTTAAATGCCCCCTATAGCTTTGAATGGCCATAATTTTACTATGAGTTATAAATTTCGTGCATGTAATATATTGTTAGAAAGCAGTTGACGAGGTACGTAGAATGACAAGTAGTAAAGATGGTTAGCTTTGACGAATTGCTAAAAAAAAAAAAAAAAAACAAAGAGTTTGTTTTCAGGATCAAAATTGCATTTTGGTTCAGAATTTAATATTCTTGATAAGTTTCCTATCAACTATTTTTCACTTGTATTAGGATTTTGAGATTTTGGCCTTATGTCAAGGTCCTTATTTGCGTTAGTTGACAGTAGTTTATAAGTTTGTGTTAGTTTAGATCTTTTATTATTTTTAATAAGTTTTACTATTTCAACCAAGTTTTTATTTATTTATTTATTTATTTATTTTTTTTTTTTTTAGTCAACTTAAGATTATAAGACATCTTTGTTTATATAAGTATGTCAAGTATATTTTAAACATAATTAATTCAATAATATTAGGTTTTATTTTCATTTTATAGATTTTTTTACCTTGTGGATGTTGAGATATGGAGACACATCTGAGGCCGCCTTCGACCGGTCGTGGCCCATGCTCGATTGGTCATAGGGGCCCGCTCAACCGGTTGTGGATCGGTTCGACTCAAAGTCCAACAAGCATCATTTTTTCATGTCCGGGCCCTTCGACCAGTCGTAGGGATTGTTCGAACAGTCGTAACTCGACCAGTCGTAGCTCCCCTTCGACTAGTCGTAGGTTACGCAGATTCTTTCCAAATCTGATGCGGACTGTAGATTTTGGTGTCGCCTTTCACAAGGGTGCGGAAGGGAAGTTGTCTAAACTATATATAAGTGTTCCTACGGCTTTTCTAGGTGTATTGGAATATTGGAAAAATAATTCTAAGGTGTGGGCAAAGGGTTTTCTATGTTCTTCCAAGGGAGAGGTTAGTATATTGTCTTGTAATCTTTGTTCTTCATAGTGGAAGTTTGCATCCGTGGTTTTTTACCCTAGTTTGGGGTTTTTCCACGTATATCTTGTCTTGTGGTTTATTTTTTGGATTGCTTTGATCTACTTCTAGTTTATATTTCTTCTTGTTTATCGTTTGTAGGTGAGGCCTGAGATCGGATCTAGACTCACTGCATTGTTGGCGTGCTGCGCAACAACTGGCATCAGAGCTATTGGTTTAGTTCTATTGGGAGCGATGACAGAAGAAGGGAAAACTAGAATTGAGAAGTTTGATGGTTCAAACTTTGCCTTCTGAAAGATGCAGATGGAGGATTATCTGTATCAGAAGGACCTCTATATTCCTCTAGGAGGAAAAGAGAAGAAATCAGAAAAGATGACAGATGATGAATGATTTTTATTAGATAGGAAGGCTTTAGGAACGATCCGACTCTCTTTGTCTAAGAGCGTCGCCTTCAATATATCCAAGGTGAAAACTACAAAGAATTAATGGAAGCCCTAGCCACCATGTATGAAAAATCCTCTGCATCCAACAAGGTTCATCTTATGAAACAACTATTCAACACGAAGATGTCAGATGGCAGGAGCGTGGCTGAACATCTAAATGAGTTCAATACAATCATGAGCCAGTTGGAATCCCTTGGCATTGTTTTTGAGGATGAGGTCAGGACGTTATTGATCTTATCCAGTTTGCCAGACAGTTGGGATGGTTTGGTGATTGTTGTGAGCAATTCTTCAAGGTCGACAAAACTGAAATTTGATGATGTGGCCGGTCTAATTCTCAGTGAAGAATCTAAAAGAAAGGCATCAGGAGTTTCAGGGGATTCAGGGAATGCTCTAAACGTTGAAGAAAGAGAAAAATCGCTGAACAAATGAGACAATAAACATGGGCGTTCTAAGTCGAGGAAGAAGTCCAAGGGACCGAAAGACAAAGACGGGTGTTGGCATTGCGGCAAGAAGGGGCACATGAAACATGATTGAAGGGCGCTTAAGAAATAAGAAGGAAGCTCTCAAGGCGGGAAGAATTCAGTGAATTTATCTGAGGAGAGTGACACAGAGGTGTTGATCTTGTCTCTTGATTCGAGGAATGAGTCTTGGGTTATAGACTCGGGTGCTTCGTTTCATGCCACTTCGTGTAAGGAAGTTCTGCGTAATTATGTATCAGGTGACTTTGGGAGAGTCTACCTGGGTGATGATGAGGCGTGCAGTATTGTTGGAAATGGGGACGTTCATGTAAATCAGAAAGACGGAACGATCTTGAAATTGAAGGATGTCAGACATGTACCGAGTTTGAAACGTAACTTGATCTCTGTGGGGCAGTTGGTCGATACCGGTTATGTGACGACATTCACCAGTGATTCCTGGAAGATCACAAAAGGTGCCTTAGTGATATCTCGAGGCAAAAAGGAAGGTACTTTATACGTGACTTTAGGATCGTATAGTTCACTCGCAGTCGCATCAACTGGAGTGAATGGGCAGTTATGGCATCAGAGGTTGGGACATATGAGTAAGAAGGGGATGAAAGTGCTATTGTCGAAAGGGAAGCTACCAGGGCTGAAGTCTATTGACTTGGAATTCTGCAAGAACTGCATGTATGACAAGCAGAAGAGGGTAAGCTTCAAGAAGATGGGACGCGCTCCAAAGATGCATCTGTTGGAGCTTGTACACACTGTGTGGGGACCGTCACAGGTATTATCTCTTGGTGGCTCACGTTATTTTGTTACTTTTATTGATGATGCTAATAGAAAACTGTGGGTCTATTTCTTAAAGCATAAGTCTAATGTATTTGATGTATTTAAGAAGTGGAAAGTTATGATAGAAAATGAGACAGGTAAAACAGTAAAATATCTTAGATCTGATAATGGGGGAGAGTACTGTGATAAGAGATTTGAGGAGTATTGTGCAGCGAATGGAATCAAACATTAGAACACGATTCCAGGGACACCGCAACAGAATGGTGTGGCTGAGCGCATTAACAGGACCATCCTTGAGAGCGCTAGGAGCATGATGTTATATGTAGGGTTGTCTAAGACCTTTTAGGCAGATGTTGTGAATACTGCAGCATATCTCATAAATACAAGTCCCTCAGCACCATTGGATGGTGGGCTACCAGAAGAAACGTGGATTGGGAAAGAAGTGAACCTTGCACATCTCAAAGTGTTCGGTTGCACTTCATATGTTCACATTGATGCAAAACATAGAAACAAGCTGGATGCGAATTCCAGGAGGTGCATGTTTATAGGCTACGGGCAGCATGATTTTGGCTATAGGTTTTGGGATGTAAAAAACAAGAAAATCATTAGAAGCAAGGACGTAGTCTTTAATGAAAAAGTGATGCATAAGGACAATGTACAAGAAAATAAGGCCAATGAAAAGGAATTCGTAGAGTTGAAAGAGTTATCGGACACGGGTGTTACAACGCTACAAGATGATCATGCACAGGAACATTATGAGGCAGAGCCACAGACACCGGTTGTGAGGAGGTCTACTCGGGAGAGGAGACCCACGGTCTGATACTCACCCTCCTTGCATTATCTCTACTGACAGATAATGATGAACCAGAATGTTTTGAAGAGACACTACAGTCAGATACACGGGTTAAGTGGGAGCAGGCCATGGATGATGAGATGAACTCTCTTGAGTCTAATCGTACATGGGATCTAGTCACTCTACCCAAGGGTAAGAAAGCTCTTCATAACAAGTAGGTTTACAGACTCAAGGAGGAACACGATGGTTCGAAACGGTACAAGGCCAGATTGGTTGTGAAAGGGTTTCAACAAAAGGCATATATCGATTTTACTGAAATATTTTCACCTGTGGTGAAAATGTCTACGATTCGCATGGTCTTGAGTATAGTGGCTACAGAGGACTTACATCTAGAGCAGCTAGATGTTAAAACAACTTTTCTTTATGGGGACCTTGAAGAAGAGATATATATGCATCAACCGACAGGATATGTAGCACCAGGAAAGGAGAACAAGGTGTGCAGACTGAAGAAGAGTCTATATGGCCTAAAGCAGGCCCCGAGGCAGTGGTACAAGAAGTTCGACAATTTCATGTCAGGAAACGGTTATAGGAGATTCATGCTGACCACTATTGCTACTTGAAGAAGTTTGATACATCGTACATCATCCTTCTTCTGTACGTTGATGATATGCTTATGGCTGGTTCAAGCATGAAGGATATCTCAAATCTCAAAAGACAATTGCCTAGAGAATTTGCCATAAAGGATTTGGGAGCTGCAAAATAAATCCTAGGCATGAGGATAAGGCGTGACAGGGAAAACAAGAAACTAGTTTTGTCACAGGCAGAGTACATAGCGAAGGTACTTGATCGATTCAATATAGGAGGTGTTAAGCCGGTTAACACTCCATTAGCCAACCACTTTAAGCTATCTAAAGAGCAAGCTGCAAAGACGCAAGAGGAATGAGACTACATGGCTAAAGTCTCATACGCGTCAGCTATTGGGAGTCTCATGTATGCTATGGTGAGCACGAGACCAAACATTGCTCAAGCAGTGGGAGTTGTTAACAGGTTCATGAACAACTCCGGAAAGAAACATTGGGAAGCTGTGAAGTGGATCCTTAAATACTTGGTAGGTACTAAGGATGTAGGGTTGTGCTATGGTGGATCAAAAATTAAGCTACAAGGCTACGTGGATTCAGATTTGGCAGGAGATATCGACAGCAGAAGAAGCACTATAGGTTATGTCTTTACTCTGGGTAGTGCTGCAGTCAGTTGGGTCTCTCAGTTACAGAAGATAATGTCTATCAGTACGACGGAAGTAGAATATGTTGCGGTTACAGAAGCGTACAAGGAGATGGTGTGGATGCAAGGTTTCATGGAAGAGTTGGGTAAGAAGCAAGCAGATTACAATCTGTACGTGACAGTCAGAGTGCAATACACTTGGCTAAGAATTCAGCCTTTCATTCAAGGACCAAGCATATTGCCATCAGATATCACTTCATACGTTCGTTACTAGAAGATGAACTGATTGATCTAGAAAAGATTCATACAAGTGAGAATCTTGTGGATATGTTGACCAAGGCGGTCACACGGGAGAAGCTGAAGCTCTGTTGAGCTTTGATTGGTCTTCAAGCATGAAGACTGGGAGGTGGTGCACTCCGGATGAAGAAGACGAAGGTTTATGGCGATGTGTCTCCAAGTGGGAGATTGTTGAGATATGAAGCCACATCCGGGGCCGCCTTCGACCGGTCGTGGCCCATGCTCGACCGGTCGTAGGGGCCCGCTCGACCGGTCGTGGATCGGTTCGACTTAAAGTCCAGCGAGCATCGTTTTTTCATGTCCGGGCCCTTCGACCAGTCGTAGGGATTGTTCGACCAGTCGTAGCTCCTCTTCGACTAGTCATAGGTTACGCAGATTCTTTCCAAATCTGATGCGGACTGTAGATTTTGGTGTCGCCTTTCGCAAGGGTGCGGAAGGGAAGTTGCCTAAACCATATATAGGTGTTCCTAGGGCTTTTCTAGGTGTATTGGAATATTGGGAAAATAATTCTAAGGTGTGGGCAAAGAGTTTTCTATGTTCTTCTAAGGGAGAGGTTAGTATATTGCCTTGTAATCTTTGTTCTTCATAGTGGAAGTTTGCATCCGTGGTTTTTTTTTTACCTTAATTTGGAGTTTTTCCACATATATCTTGTCTTGTGGTTTATTTTTTGGATTGCTTTGATCTACTTCTAGTTTATATTTCTTCTTGTTTATCATTTGTGGGTGAGGCCTGAGATCAGATCTAGGCTCACTACGTTATTGGCGTGCTGCGCAACAGTGGATTTAATGCTTTTTGTGAATTTAAGAAATCTCTTAAAGTAAGAAGCCAATAAGCCCCATTATTTCTTCCCCCAACTATTGTTGTAAAAATAATTTTAAATAAAATGATACTTGTGTACGCCAGTGTTGTCATATGTAATTACATATACCATTTCGAGACCATAGACCATGTATGCAATAGTAGCATATACCGTTTTTCTATTGTTGGCATTACATGGTTGTAGAAAGAAATATATAACCACATAAGCCACAATTATTTGATTTTGCTATAGCATGCAGTGGCATTATTTTTTTCTTCCTTTTTTCTTTCTTTTTTATGTATAAATAAGCACTCCCACCATCCATTTTCTTTACTCTATTACTCTTACTCTATCTTAATCTAATATTCTCATTTTTTTAAAAATCTTTCTTAACTCTTGTACTCTCTCCCTTTTATCTTTCTTTTTTACATATAAACAAGCACTCCCACCATCCATTTTCTTTACTCTATTACTCTATCTTATTCTAATACTCTCATTATATATATATTATATATATATATATATTATATATATATATATATTATATATATATATATATATATATATCTTAACTCACCTACTCTCTCTCCCTCTTTAATACTCTCATTCTCTCTTAATTCTCTCAACTCTCATACTTTCTTACACTTAGGAGGTGCTTACTTTTTCAAATCCCATTGTACATACCTATAAATAAGTTATTATTACTTATGCATGTAATTTCAATAGTAACACCAAGGTCAATGTTGATAGCTAACATGTTTGGCAGAAATCGACGCTAAGACTGAGGCAGGAAAATGGATAGTGTGAAAACATTGTGGGGCTCATCATTATATACATGTTTGATCCACACTACCCATTCATTTTACCTGCTTATATTTGGGCGTGAGCAAAAAAATGAGGTAGATCCAAAGCATAGTCGCGGCCCCGATCGACCATCAGTGACCATCGAATAAACTTTTGATTATATCCGTTGATCGGTGCATCTAAATGGCGGGTCGATCGTATTCATACGTAGATCATTATTAGGACTAATTATCGTACGGTGTATATCAACCCCTACACCCCATAGTGGGCCCCGAAGGTTAGAACACTTTCCCATGGGGCTAAATAATCAAAACCTAGCCCTTATGGCCATTTGCACCACTTTTGGCACTATATAAAGCCCTCATTTGGACACCCACTCTCCTCATACGAATTTTGCCTTAGAAAGAAAGAGAGGAAAAAAAAAAAAAAAGAGAAGAGAAAGATGAGAAAGGAGAAGAGGGAGAGCTTGGAGTGTGCATGTTGGTGCACCTCCACCCTCTCATCACCTTTTTAGCCGCCTCGCCATAACCTTAGCCATCGTCGGAGTTTTTCCGGCAACGATTAGAGGTAAGTATTAAATCTCACTTGTAATATAGGATTTCAATAATTATTTGTCATTAATCTCACAAGTTTGTATGTTTGTTTAGGTCTTTCAACGACTTTCCCCAAATCTCTAATCTTAGGAGCTTGAAATCGGAGATTCCTTCTTTAAAGGTGTGGACCATTATTCCTAAATTACTTTCTATCGACCCTTGAGGATTTCAGTTAATGAGTTGTTAATGTAGATGACTTGGTGTATGTTAATATATCCACCTTTAAATTCAATTTCAACATATGTTATTGGATGTATATGGATGCTCATATGTTTGATGAAATGTCTAAGTGCTTTAGTTGTGTTGTTATTGCTCACATGTTTGATAAAATGCTTAAGTGATTGAATGCATTATCCCATTGATGTTCACTTATTTGATGAAATGCCTAAGTGAATGTATTGTTCTATTGATGCTCACATGTTTGATGAAATGCCTAAGTAGTGTCGTTAAATCTATGCCATGATAGGATAAAAAATTGCCAAGTCTGTAGTGATATTTAGGATTGCTATGATGTTGGGTCAGTTGGCTAACCGCTCGAACTAAAGGATGACCCGAGTTAGGTCGGCCACCGTAGGCTTGTTCAATCGACTCGGGTTGAACACGGACAACCGAAAGTAGTTGGACTACACGGGATGCTTACACCCAATACCAGTTGTGCCGGAGTTTTTCCAAGTCAATCAAATTAGTCCACCGCCGACTAATCATGTATGTAAGCAATGAATGACATGACTAAATTGAATTTAGGATACTCTATTCCCAATGGATGAGTCCATTCATAACCGTTAGTGTGATACGATCCCACTAAGACTCATGAGCAAGACATGGTGGTATAGGACACCATGTCTATACTATTGGCCTATACTGGGATGACGAGCCTCCCCGTCGTGACTTGTGAGCACTGATGGAGGTGAAAAATTGTTGTTCCAAAGGCCCCCGTTAAATCACCCGGCCGATGGTTCGGTGCCAGAGACCGTTCAAACAACCCGTGCATGAATGAAATTGGGTGGCGAGCTCTTTCCTTTGTAATGATTTAGTTTTAAGTGACAAGTCTGCACCTCAGAGTTGAGTGATCATACTCGTTGTTTGGGTGACGACCCATATCGGGTTGATCTTCATACATTTAGGTATCATGTCGTACCTTTGGAATCGTTGATTTGTGAGATAAATGGATGATACCTAAATTTAGATCAAGGGACACTAGTGAGGAGCCGCTATGTGCCGTAACGAGCCATGTGATCCGAATAAGGACTAGTGATATAACATCGGTATCCTAGCTTCGCTAATATGCTGGATAAATAGAACTTAATAATTAACCGGCTAACATACGCATTCACCGCATTGCATTAGATAGGATTTCGTGAATTAGAGTTAGTGTCGCTTGATGGAGTGTTGACATTTGCGAAATAGGCGTTAAAGTCACTTGTGAGGAGTGTTGGATTGAAAGGTGCATGCATCATTACATAATTTCATTCGTGCATTTAACAAGAGTATTTAGGAAATGTTTGATTTCTTGTTTTATTATTATCTGCGTTGATTGGGTTGATAATATGTGTAACATAGAACTAATGGAACCACTGAGTTAGCTACTCACTCCCACCTGGGACAATATTTTAAAACAGCAACCAGGCATATCATTGATGCAGGTACTAGACCTCAGATGGGTAGGCTTAAATCGGCTTGTGTCATCGCCATTATGTTTTGGAGAATTGGGTGTAAACTGAAATCTTTATACTTTAACCGTCTTGGGTATGTATATTGTGGCTTGTATAATTTCCATTGTAAGTGATCACCATTATTGGAATTGTATTTTTGACTGTTAGTCCTATATTTATGAATCTTTCGTTATCTCTACCTCTCTTTGGATCCACTAAGTGAATTGTCTTACTTTAATTATCCGTGTGTGGAATGAATGTAATCTGAATGAGGTCACATGTGCATTTTCATTGAGTTAACACCCGGGAACTCGGGATCGGGGTCTCTGTACTCGAGTGCCGATTTTTGGGGCGTTACACTAGCCTACGTTTTCACTTACTAATATTGACATTCGAAGTGAACCTATACGTGGGTGGTACTAATAAAGAACTGCACAAATTCGATTAATTAACCGTAGAAAGTCGATGAATCCGCCCAATCACTTAAGCATCGAGTTTAGCCTCGTGATTTGTTCACATGGGGCCTAAATCTAGCGACCTATCACTGACTAATCCAGATGACCACAACTAAAATAAATATCTACCTAAAGCCGAAACAACTAGGGGTCGGATCTTAATTAACGAACCAAAGTAACCAAATTATGCTTTTAGCCTAAAAACCAACGGTTTAGAGTGATTATGACCGAATCACCATTTTCGCTAATTACGAATAGGCCACACTATTAACTTAGCTAATCCATACCCTAATCGTTGCGCACAAGAAATCTCCCTACCTAATTCATTCCAGAAATGCCCCGATTATCCGAACAAGCTCTACACCGCTCATTAGTGGGCAACTAAACCCAAGGCTATAGAAAAACGTTCGTCCTAATGGAGTTGACGTCCATCGTGAGTTGCGAACAAAGAAAGTGCCTAGAGTTGCACAACATGGGCTAGAGGCCAAGTACTTGAAATGCGTAAATACCCAAAGTTGAAGCCTGAAACTTAAGTGAAATAGACATTCCGCTCTTTCGCGAAGTTGTGGCTTTTCGATCATTAGATCACAACTAAACTCGATGTACGAGTTAAGGATATTTCTCTGCTCATATCCGTATAGCTGTAGCCCCGATCGATCACTGACGATTGTCTATCGCAAGTGGGTTCCCCACGGTTTATCGAAGCGTCCGATTGCCGCCAAATTTGTGATGTAACATAGACCCCATGGTGGGACACCCACCCTCTGGTGCGGATGAGCCCGTGGGCCTCCGTTGAGGCCCTGTAAGTCAGAAACACCCTCCCGTAGGACAAATCTAATGGAAAAAGGGGCATCGGGGCTATTTGTGCATATTCTGGCACTATAAATAGCCTTCATTTCTCACTCTTTCACTCTCATACGAATTTTCGCTTGCAAAAAGAGGAGATAGAGAGGAGGAAAATGGGAGGTGTAGGAGGGGTTAGATTGGAGCATTCGCCCTATTCCCGCTATCTCGTAACGTAGTCGCAACTACGCTGCACCGCCGGAATTGCCTCGGTGACAATCAAGGTAACTAACGAGCCACGTTTTAAGATTTAGGCCTTGAGGGCCGATTGCATGTGCCCTTACAAGCTAATCATGCTGGTGCATGACACCAACAAGTTGATCTACAGACCTAAATCTTATGAGTAGCGCTAGAAATTCGATGAACCACTTATATGTGCGGACCGTTACCCCTAGGTTGTCATTCATCAAACCCAATGTCATGATTAATGATTTTTGCTATGAATGAATATCCATGGTAACATGTGCGTACTCGTATGACCCGTTTACTTTCCATGAATTGCTATCCATGTGTAATAAAGCCTATATGTTTGATTGGATGCTAGAATAAGTTGAAATTACTACATTTGTTATGCGTGCTTTCTATTACTCACCTGCATGTTCCATAAAATGCTCAAACATAGTAGAATTTTCCTGATTTGTTGTTTGTACACTTTCCTGTAAATGCGATAATTAATTTATTGTCTATTGATTAATTGCGGCTATTTGGTTAATTGGGTTGGCCGACGAACCATAAATTTACAAGGGCAACTATATTGAGTCGGCCGCCCTAGACTATTTCGATTAACTCGGGCTGAACGTGGATGACCGACAATATTCGGACTACATGAGATGCTTGTACCCAATGCCGGTTTCGCCGAGGTTTGCCCAAGTCAACCGAACTAGACTAATAGCCGACCAACCGTGTGTGTCCACCATGTATGATCATGTCTGCCTGAATCTAGAGCACCCCATACCCACGAGAGGCCTACTAATAACCATTAGTGATACGATCCCCAAGTCTCGTGAGCCAAGTATGGTGGTATGGGACACCGTGTAAATGTTGTCAGCCAACGTTGGGGTAACGAGCCTCCCCGTAGTGACCAATGAGCAATCAAAGACGCTATAAGCCTAATACATCAAACCGTAATAATGTCGCGACTGCTCCACAATTGCGTTTGGGTGACGACCCTTACATCATTTGTAAGCGCCCTCCACCTATCGATGGGCGACCTAACCATGTGTGTCACGCTCCAAACCTGAAAATCGGGCTCACAAAATTCTCGATTGCCGAATCTGGTGCCGACAGCCTCCATAGTGCCCCATTCTAGGCTCCCGACGCCCATACACTAGGTTCCGATCCTGGGATCCTACAAGGAGGATTTTTCAACGTACATTTACCTCATAAGAAGCATAACCACAACTTTACCCAAATCACAAAGGCAACATCATCATCACATATCCACTAATATAAACATTTGAATACAGTGCTGAAAGGGAAATACATATATCGAAAATCAAATCTCCAGAAGGCTGCTGCACGCTCCAAGCTCAACGCTGCTGCGACCTAACACCACCTGCACGCATCTATCATGCATAAGCTTATAGAAAAGGTTAGAGGGTGGTGAAAGTGTGTGCGCAAGATAAGTGTCAAGCACGCAAATATCAGAGTAAGCGGAAATACAACAAGTTCATAAAAATATCATCAACCTTATCCAGGCTATGCGATGCAAAAACATAATAAACCAATATCATATATTGAGGAAGCAATGTAGATCAGCTATGCAATGCGGAGACATAGTAAACCAAATATCATATACTGAGGATACAATGCAATACGCAAATCCTGGCGAATCCACAAATGCTGTCAAACTCATCTAGTCCATATAAATGCAGAAACGTAGCAACCCAGAATACCATATGCCGCGGATGTAATGCAATATACGGTGTGAATGAAATAACCAAGATAGAGTGTAAAGTCGAGATGATAATACGTAGTATCGCAGGCTAAGGGGTCCATCACAAGGGACTTATATCTAAACCAGTCCCATACATAAATTCAGATAGACAGACTCAATGTGGTAAAACTCCTGATCTCAGGTTAGTTGTGCGCCCTAATCGAAATCTTGGCCATTGCGAAGGCACACGTAACAAATAGTTGCGCACCACCAGCCTGAGTGAACAGTGAATGAATGAATGAATGAGTAAAATGTTGAGTATGCAACTCCTGCTCCATAAATCAGTACTGTACATCTCTGGAATCATCACCGGGGTCTAGTACACTCCAAACTGGCTACCGCCCCGGCCAGCTGTGTAGCCCAGCGAGTGGAAAAGACCTTACTACTCGCCTGCCAGCAGTTACCAATGCCTACCTGCTCATTGATAGTGGACCCATTTGGGAGCTGGTCAAACTCAGCCTAGCTTACAGCCCCCTCACTCGGGCGGATAAGTCCACACCTCCTCCCAATCGACCACGACACGGTGGGAGACGCGGCCTACTGGTATTCGGCACTCGGGGGCTCATGTATCCATTCGGTCTAGATGTTAGGGCGTCTCCTGACCACGGAGGTTTAAAGACTTTCACCCACGAACATCCAAAGTGCCTAGATGCTCAAACCAAACATTTTCAGTGTCTCATCTAGTCATCCACAACATACCTGTGGAGGCCATAGCCCTAATGTCGCTAGAGCGTACAGTAATCACAATCACACAATATAAGATTCAGGAGTCACGCTGTGACGCCCCGTCACTGTGGACACATGTGGGCGGGCCCCAAGATGGTTGGCAGGCTACTGTGCACACAGTGAGGTGAAGCTTTGTCCCACATCGAAAGTGTCATCTGAAGTTGTGGTGGTTATATGTAAAGTTGTCACCCTATACTGTATGGGGCCTTTTGGGGGAGTTCCCTGAGAACAAAATCGTGCGGGCTTTGCCCAGAGCAGACAATATCATACAGTATGGGCGTGGGCTGTTACACACGCATTCTAATCATGTATCAATCATGTGCATATGGGATAACTCCACCTATCAGGGAGTCCCAAAAACCATCTGCACTATGACATATGCAATGGTCAATTGCATCTCATAACAAACATGCAGATGATGCGTATGGGCATGTATCATGATGTTATGCTGTCATATACTAATAATCGGTATCGATAACCAGCATCGACAATCAGCACCAATAATCGGCCTCAATAATTGGCCTAACAAGGACCTAAGGGAAGGTCACAATGTGGACATTTAACCATCATTGCCCATCAATGTGGACGTTTAACGAACATTGCTCCCAAAGAGTGGCCCACATAGAGCCAAACATAAAGTGGGCCCATAGCCCCATATAAAGGCCTAATACACATCACTATGGGCCTCACTCATGGGCCACATACCATCTTATTGGACCTCATACAATCACAATGGGTCACATATGGTCTCAATGGACCTTACACAAGGGTCTCATACATTAAGTGGGCCGCATCACGTGGGCCTTATACAGCACATCGGGCCTCATCATATGGACCTCATATACAACACATCGGGCCTCATACACGTCACAATGGGCCACATCACGGTGGGCCACATACATCACATGGGCCTAATATACAACGTAACGGGCCTTGCATACATTAAGTTGAGCCTCATCATATGGGCCGAAAATATATCACAATGGGCCACGTCCCATGGGCCTCGAATACATCACAATGGGCCGCACCACCTAGGCCTCGAATGCGTCACAATGGGCCATAACCCATGGGCCTTGAATACATCACAATGGGCCGCAACCCATGGGCTTCAAATACACGATAGGTGGGCCCTACACATTGGCCTAATATACATCACAGGTGGGCCCTGCACATGGGCCTCATACACATCAAGTGGGCTGCATAAATGGGCCACACTAATGGGCCTCATATAAATCAAGTGGGCTGCACTAATGGGCCTCATACACATCAAATGGGCTGCATCAATGGGCCGCACTAATGGGCCTCATACACATCAAGTGGGCTACATCAATGGGCCGCACTAATGGGCCTCATATACAACAAGTAAGCCGCATCAATGGGCCTCATATACAACAAGTGGTCCGCACCAATGGGCCTCATACACATCAAGTGGGCTGCATCAATGGGCCGCACTAATAGGCCTTATACACATCAAACGGGCTGCATCAATGGGCCGCACTAATGGGCGTCATACATATTAAGTGAGCTACATCAATGGGCTACACTAATGGGCCTCATATACAACAGGTGGGCCGCATCAATGGGCCGCACCAATGGGCCTCATATACAACAAGTGGGCTGCATCAATGGGCCGCACCAATGAGCCTCATATACATCAAGTGGGTTACATTAATGGGCCACACTAATGGGCCTCATACACATCAAATGGGCTGCATTAATGGGCCGCACTAATGGGCCTCATACACATCAAGTGGGCTACATCAATGGGCCGCACTAATGGGCCTCATATACAACAAGTGAGCCGCATCAATGGGCCACACCAATGGGCCTCATATACAACAAGTAGCCCGCATTAATGGGCCACACCAATGGGCCTCATATACATCAAGTAGGCCGCATCAATGGGCCGCACCAATGGGCCAAATATATGCATTAAGTGGGCCGCATCAATGGGCTTCAAATACAAAATAGGTGGGCCCCATCGCATGGGCCAAAAATACAAACAGGTGGGCCCCGCACATTGGCAAAAAATACATCATGATGGCCTCATGGATGGGCCGCACCAATGGGCCTCAAATGGGCTTGGACCACACCAAAAATCATTTCAATAGTTGTAGGTGTAACATGTGTATCACTGTACACTATCATTCCATGGGGCACATGGCCCATTAATGATGATCAGCACCGTCCAAACATTGTCCAGGTAAATCAGCACTATCCAAACATTTCTCATGTAAATCAGCACCATCCAAACATTGTCTATGTAAATCAGCACCATCCAACCATTGTCCAGCGCCGTCCAACACTGTCTGGAAGGTGTGGATGAAACAAATACATCACGTTGGCCCTATGGTGGATGGACGGTTTGGATCCAACACATATAACACTTGGGACCCACAGAACTTGCTGACGTCAGTCCAGCGGTGGGTCCCACCATCTGGACGGCTTGGATATAACATATACATCACGTGGGACCCACAAACTTGCTGACGTCAGTCAGCAGATGGGTCCCACCATCTGGATGACTTAGGACATCACGTGAATCATGGGGGGCTCCATAGTGATGGATGAAACACACACGCCATGGTGGGGACCCACCATCCAAGTTGCTGGACGGTGCGGATGCACCACATACATCAAGTGGGCTCCACCATGATGGATGGCTTGGATACACCACATGCATCAGGTGGGACGCACGGCATCAAGAGAGAGAGGGAAAGAGAGAGAGACGAACGTGAGAGGGGAGGGACCCCGCCACCATGGGCCCTCCCTATGCATTGCATACATCAAGATGGGTCCCACCATATGTGGGCCCTTAAATCACAAAAAAAAAGTAAAATAAAGATCACCCACCGTCGATCTCCTCTTCCTTCTTCCTCCAACACGATCTAGAGCTCCAAGGGATGGATTTTAAAGGTTGAGATGGACTTTGGATGGTGAGATTGGGTGGTAGGAAGGTGGGCCATACCAAGCTCTCTCATGGAGGTTGGACGTGGTTGCTTGGAGAATGAGGGAGAGAGAGATGAGGGAGAGAGATGGGTGAGTGATGGGTGTACTTGGCTGTAAGAGAGAGAGAGAGTTGACTTTAGGGAGGGTGGTTGTACTTGAGAATGGGATAAAGTACTTGACATTTGATGTGATTGATGGGACATTCTCTCGGGATTGCAGCGCGCGGCGTTTTCCTCGAATCGAATGCGGGCCCACATCTCCTGCCCCGGGTATCGCCTCAGTGCGCGAGACACGGCGATGGCACAGTCGCTAGGGTACAAGTCTTGGGTCAAGCCGACTCTGCAATACGGGATACGACTAAGGATCGCGCGCAAATGCCGGTTACAGGTCACGGGTTGTAGGAATTCGACCGGGAGGACCGCAGAGCCTACGAAACGGTACGGTCTAGGATACGAGTCTCACAATGTGCGTCCAAGCTGTGTCATCTGAGTCCTTAGTGATCAGTCAGGTCAGTTGTTCGGGCTAGTGTCAGCCTCACATTGATTGGGGAGTTATCATCTAGGTGGTAAATCCTAATATGGATCAAGGATCGCAAGTACAGAGCCGCTACGGCTGCCTTGTGCCTAACAATCTGGATAAGGTCATTGATTATATGGAGGCGTTTCAGCTTCCCCAATTTTGCTGGATGAACGAACTTAATTAATTCACTTGGATAACACAAACATTCATCGCATCGCATTAGTTTAGGCTATGACAACTCTAGAGTTGTGGTCACGTGTTGAGGGAGTGTTGGCATTTGCAAATGTGGTGTTGAAGTCGCTTATAAGGGAGTGTTGGATCGTGAGGGCATGCATCATATCATACAACATACATGTTCATTAATAAGAATATTTAGGAACGTTTAAGTTGCTTTATCATTACTTGTGCTAGTGGAATTGATAACATGCGCAACTTAGAGTTAATGAAACAACTGAGTTAATCACTCACTCCCACTCTGGGACGATGTTTTAAAACACTAATAAGACCATATCTTAGATGCGGGTATCACAGAGCTCGACACATTGGATGAGGCATCCACGGACTCCAAGGAGGAGTTCTTGTATTTCTAGCTGTTGGGCGGGTCGCTATGGGATGCCCTAGGGCCAACAACGAGATCTTACGACAGAGACATTTTTTATTTTGGACTGTATGTATTTTGCGAAGACACGATCTCGTACACTAAACGTATAGACGCCATTTTGCTAATCATATTTTAAGTTTAATTTACATTCATTTTAGTATACATCGTATGATCCATTTAATTTATCGGATGCTCACACGTCAAGCAAACAAACCCAAATTACTCACTTCTGCGAGGCATAAGTGACACCCAGAATATCGGGAGTCGAGCATTTACTCGACCCCCAAAATTCAGGGCATTACAGGTACCACCCACGTATAGATTAACATCGAGTATTAATAGTTAATAAATGATAACATAAGTTAATTATATTGAAAATTTTCCAAGGGTTTTTGAAAAATCCAAAATAGCGAAAATCCGGGACGTTATATATCGTGATCCATATTGTATGATACATGTTCCGAAAGATTTCTTCTATATATTGAATATGTGAACATACCAAACATTGATACCATGAATTCGTTATTTCCTCCCAGAGAGAGATGTATCTATTGACTGCACATGGTGATGCATAGACATTGAGCATGCATCCATAGCGTTCCTATGTAGCTCGGTGGTGTGGGGACCTACCAAATTTGACCAAGCCATTTGCCATTGTCACGTGAAAACTCCATTTTTGGGTCCCCACACCAACTGGTCCCATCGTATTCTTCCTCATCCATCACCACCGAAATATTAAAGAGATATAGGCGTGAGGTGGAAGTAGAGTGCCTAATAACACCAACTCTACATAGCTTAGCTTGATGTTGGTACATAAAGGATTTGATTAAACCATGTGCTATTGTCACATGCATGTGCCATTGTCAATTACTAACTACAGGCAAAGCAGGTTTAAAAGTTATTAGGTGTACATCATATTCAACCGCTCACGTTTGTAACAATAGCAAGTGGCCCAGTCAAATCACCACCGAGCTACCTAGTAGTAGGGTCACCACCCAATCCGTGTCCAAGGTGGCTACTCCCCCTGCCACAAGCTAATCGCTGGTGGTTGGTGCTATATGGGCCCACCATGATATATGTGATTCATCCATGCTGTCCATCTATTTTTCTATATCATTTTATGTATGAGACCAAAAATGAGCTATATCGCAATCTCAAGTGGACCACATTACAGAAAATTAACAATGTTGAATGAACGTTGATCATTAAAAACTTTATGGGGGCCATAAAAGTTTTGGATCAATCTATCTTTGTTTTTTTCCCTGTATGACCTAATCAACGGATTGGGTGTCGGATAAACAGTATAGTGGACCTTAGGAGGATTTTAATGGTAGATATCCAATCACTATTGTTTTCCTGTGGTGTGGTCCACCTGAGTTTTATATCCCTCTCGTTTTTTGGATCAAGCCCTAAAATGATATGTAAAAGTGGATGAACAGAATGGATGAAACACATACATCATGGTGGGGCACACAGAGCACCGACCAGGTGGCAGGGGATAGCCACCATCCTGTGGCTGGTGCTCTGTGGGCGCCACTATGATGTATGTGTTTCATCTATTTTAACAGATTATTTTCGAGTTTTATACAAAAAAAAATAAAATAATAATAATAATAATAATAATAATAATAATAATAATAATAATAAATAAAAAATGAGAGGGATATAAATCTCAAGTGTAACAAACCACGGATAACAATTGTGATTGGATATCCACCATTAAAATCCTCCTAAGGCCTACTGTACTGTTTATTTGACATCCTATCGGTTGATTAGGTCATACAGGACCAGATGAACGGAAAAACCAAATACCAGCTTGATCCAAAACTTTTATGCCCCAAAAGGTTTTTAATGGTCCACGCTCATTCAACACTCTTTCTGTAATGTGGTCCAGTTGAGTTTGGGATATACCTTACTTTTGGTCTTATACCATTAAATTATCTGGAAAAATAGATGGACGGCATGGATGAAACACGTACATCATGGTGGGCTCACAGAGTACCGACCACCAGCCATTGGCCGGTGGCAGGGGGGAGTAGCCAATCCGTTTCCTTCCTATCCCAGGTACTCATGACAATTTGGACGGTTCACGTTCAATAAAAACGTTCCACGTGTATAACTTCTTAGTGCGTGGTATCAACCAACACCCCTTGTCGGAGTATCAAATATCTCCCTTTAATTTTTCAGATGACACGAGGTTTTCAAAATGGAAATGGACGTAAGCCAATCAAACTATTTCCGCCGATAATGTGGACTGTTGAAAATAAGTATTGTCAGTTTTTTGGGACGTTTACTCGTACCAACCATACACGTGGCAAGTAAACCTTGATCTGAACCGTCCAAAACAAGGTGCGGTGGGGATGAGTCATAACCCAAGAGTTACACCGAGATTTGCTATCCTGCATCGGGACGTATTGTCCTAGAATCTAAGATATTACGGGTCTGATCTAGGGATATGTTCGGTTATCCGAACCGTTTAAATGATGGGCCTTACAGGTCATGTTAGATATCCAAAAAGAAATCTCTGATTCAAATACCGAGACTTCTTTTTTCATTTCAATATGGACCATCAACATAACAGTTCTTTGTGGGCCACTGGTAGAAAGTTTAGCATCTTCATATCATGAGGATTTTCAAGGAAGTAGATATCAGATGCGTATGTTGTAAGATCAACGATTTGGATGAACTATCAAAAACCCAGATCCAACGGTTATGGTCTCACGTATCCTGTAAATAGGTAGGGATGTATTGCAGCAAATATCTAATAGAAGAGCTTAACTGCCCAATCAGTGGGTATTTGAAAGGTTAAGGTCGATATTCAACGCGACTGAAAGCTGAGTATGCCCCGTCAATCGTATTCTGGCAGCACCCAACTAGTGTGGGGCCCACGGTTTTGACGGTTTGGATTATTGTTCATATTCGCCACCTATGTAGTATGTAGTGGAAATTGAGCATGCGTGAGAGTATACTCTCCTGACGTGGCACACTCCCACGAGTCAAAGCCAACCCAACCCTAAGGGCCTGTTTGGCCGGGCAGATCCCACGGTATTAGGAGGGATGGGATCAATTTTAAGGTAATGATGATGATGTCAGTGGATTGTCTTAAGATCCATGGGATTGTTTATATCCCGGGACAAGTTCACTAGGTCTGTTTGGCACGCCGTGCATATCCTGGGATTTTACCTTCCAATCCATCCAACCAAGGGATAGGATCAATTTTAAGGTAATGATGGTGATGTCAGTGGATTGTCTTAAGATCCATGGGATTGCTTATAACCCGGATAAGTTCACCGGATCTGTTTGGCTCATCATGCCTATCCTAGGAAATTGCCGATCCCATCCCTCCTAATACCGTGGGATCTGCCTGGCCAAACATGCCCTGAGGTGGGCAAAATCGGATTGCATACTGAGTTACTCAGTACATTCTTATCGTACTGAGTAAACTCGGTTGGGCCCACCGTGAATGCAAGTAGTTTATCCACAATGTTCATCCATTTTTTTAGATCATTTTAGGGGTTAAGCCCAAATTTGAAGCATATACAGAGCCTGTACCATACAGCAGGAAACAGTGGAAGTATTGATTTCCACCGGTAAAACCTTTCTAAGGCCCTATTGATGTTTATTTGTCATCCAACCTGTTCACAGGATCACACAGACATGGATGAAGGGTAAACACAAATATCAGGTTGATCTAAAAACTTTTGTGGCTCTCGATAACTTTTCAACGGTAAATGTTCAATTCACACTTTTTTAGTGGTCTGGTCGACTTGAACTCTATATATGCTTCATTTTTTTGGTTTAAAACTCTAAAATTACCTGATAAAATAGATGGACGGAGTGGATAAAATTTGTGAATGACAATGGCTTCACAGAGTTTACTAGTGGACTACACCAGATAATAGGCTTGAAATGCATTAAATGAAATAATGATATGTGGCGTCTACGTCGGCGTTGGATCTTCCTCATTTTTGTGCATATTCCTTATAAGGATAGAGAAAAGGAGTGGACAAAGAGATACATCATGGTGGGCCCACCACAGAAGTGCCCGTTCGTGGCTAGAGACGGGTGGGGGTAGAACGCAATCCGCGTCCCTCGGAATCAGAGCCAAATGTCTAGGACGCGGATTTACGGAAAAGCCAGTCACAGCTGGGATGCTAGGTGGGGCCAGTGTGATCTTCGTGAGAAATCCACACCGTCCATCTGTTTTGAGAACTCATTTTAATACTTTCTACCAAAAATAAGATGGATCTAAAACTCAAGTGGGCCGCACGAGAGGAAACAGATGGGATACAGTTACCACCGTTTGAAACATTTGTATATCCACAAAGTTTAATATCAGAACAAAATCAACAAGATTTTGATGTCTTCACTTCAATCCCATCAGGGAATAACCTTATAAACGTTTTGGATGACTTATAAGGGCTTCTTTGGCCACTCCATTAGGTAAGATAAAGTTATATGGAATAGTAAAAGTTACCATAAATGCATGTGCAAGGCATTGCCTCTTTTCTAATACTATATTTGGAATAAATGCATTAAAAAATAAATCTCAAGAGTTACTTTCAAATTGCATTTAGATTAAACCTGGTGAAGTAAAAATCCATCATCCATGATATTAGTAATTACATCTCACACTTTCTAACACAATCTCATTTTCCAAAGCCTACTAAGTTAATTTTAATCTCATCTCACACCCCTTCTAAACATGTCATTTCAAGTTAGATCCCAGCTCAAAAAAATCACGATGGGCCCCACTTTTTCATAGAAATCCGTGCCTATATATGATTAGGTGTGCCCCGGAAGCCCTCACGGGGACCACCCTGTCGTATCTATTCTGTATCCACATCATCCTCTTGTTTTTCTAGATCATTTTAAGCATGATCACAAAAACTTAAATAGATCCATAACCCAAGTGAGCTATACCATATGAAACGGTGGTGATTAGCCATTAAAAAAAAAAAAAAAGAAGAAGTTTTTGTTGGATCAGCATGATATTTATTTCTTTTCTCTTCATCCAGGGTATTTGTTAGCTTATCAACAAGTTAGATTACAAATAAACATTGAGTAAGCATTACGGTTGGTCTTAGAAAGTTTTCAACGGTGGTCGTTAAATCACCACTGTTTTATATAATGTTGTATACTTGAGATTTGGGCTTATAAACTAAAATGATATGAAAAAAAAAAAAAAAATGGATGGATGGCTTGGATTTAAAATACATGCATCAAGGTGGGCCCAGGGTGGAGGCCGTTAGCATGGATCCCATGTACGTTGACTCTCACGTTCTGTCAGATATTTTCGACCGCCGTTCTTATCGTCTCGTGTGTCCTGCCCTGCCTTGCCTTGCCTGAGACTCCTTCCTTCATCTGTGGGATTCAAAATAATGAATTTGTTTTATCCACACCGTCCATCCATTTTTAACGATGATTTTAAGGCATGATCCCCAAAATTTGTCAGATCAAACTCTCAAATGGACCACACCACTGGAAGTAGTGGTGATAGTGACGCTTACCGTTGAAACCATCCTAGGTCCCACCGTGCTGTTTATTTACCATCCAACCTGCTCATGATATAAAAGAGACTTGTACGAAGGGAAAGACAAATATCAGCTTGATCCAAAACATCAGCGGCTTCCAAGCATGTTTTAGTGGCAAGCGTTTAATCCACACCATGTAGTCCACTTGAGATTTGAATCTACCTCATTTTAAAGATCATTATCTAAGATGAGCTTTAAAAATGGATGAACGGCGTGGATACGACACAACAACACAGTGGACCCGAACAGAACCCCTTCGTAGACTGAGTCTATCCGCATCCCATGTACGGTACCTCTCGTCGATCAAAAACTCAACTACGGCACGTCACATGAAACAGTTGGGATGGAACACCCACCGTTAGTTTCATTTCGGTCCCACCGTAGCGTCTTATTTCATCGAATCCATTAATCTAACTTGTCTTTTCAGGATGAAATCATTCCCCGCAAAACAAGCTATTCGAAAGCTGAGATGGGCGTCAACACGTGAATTTAGAGGTTTTAGGTATAAATCCTTATTAGTGGTATACATAAGTGCTGAATCATCCTAGATTTTAGGATCAACGCCAAAAAATCTTTTCTCCACCTGATGGACGGGTTGGATCTCCTGAAGCTAAATTCATTCCATTACAGAATTGGTAGGCACGCTCCCCACGTACCTACCCAAGTCACTCATGAATTTTCGCTGCGTAGAACAGGTATTGTAGGAACCTAGTCCAAGTGGGCCACTCATCTACACGCGTGATCAGCATCTTCTATCTGACACACGTACTCCAGTGGTGAGTGTCAGCTCCCGGCACGCGCATGGATGATCATGGTCTGCCAGAGTATAAATGTTTTTCAACTCTGACAAAGTAATGACCCTTTTTGGGGTTTTGGGGTCAGAATACTCAAATCCGATCCAAACACTGTAAAAATTTATGAACAGATTCATTAAAATCCCAACAACATCTCTGAATAACCTCAGCCAACCACGCACTTCCTTCAAGAGAAAAATTATTATACTCTGGCGGATTATGCTGTATGATACGCGGGCACTCCCAAATGCAATCTCGGCATGTGTTTGTATTACTATAAACCGTTCAAATAGTGGGCCCAAATATAGATAGTCTATAATGGAATAAAAACACCGAAATAATACCGCAAGTAGTCGATTGGTTGATATCTAATTGACGGTTTACATTAAAAAAAAATGATCGATTTAACTCAACGAAAGATTTCTATCAAAGAGTGATTAAAAACAGGATTAAAATATAATTAAATTATATTTGAATGATTTCGACGGTTCGATTGAGTTATTTATGCTTGCCACGTGTACAAGTTGCAAGTGCCTGCGTATCATCTGTCAATCTCTCTGTGCCAGTATCGAATAACTCCTATTGAAGAGCAAAAGACAGTAATGAACAGTGCACACGCGCGCATGAGATGGAATGAGGGGCTTCGATACGTGTGCATCTAAATGTCTCACGTGTGAGAGATCCATATCGTTCCTTCAAACGTATGCTCTGTTTTCATTAGTGGCCTGAGATCGGACAGGTCTATTTAAAGGGTATGTTAAGAGTGGAGCGTTAAAATTATTGACGGTCCGTATTCAACGGATGTGTGGCCTGCTTAGGAATTTGACCAGTCTGACTCTTTGTTCTAAACGATTAATACAGTCATACTATATCATGAACGGACAGCTATTTCACAGATTACCATTTTGACACGTGTACGGCAAAAAAAGTCAAAGCTATCTTACGCGAGCGAAGACGTTAGCGTTGCTAACGAAAATCCACCTTGGGACCCGAAGCGAATACGGTATACCCCGGTGACCCGATCACCAGAGATATCCCTGATGGCAGGAGATGTGGGGCCCACTTTAATGTATTTTTTTAAATATCCAAACCTTTCATACATTTTTATAGATAATTATATGGCATGAGACAAAAAATGAAACATATCTAACGCGTAATTGAGTCACACCACGGGAAATAGCGGGGATAGTGACAGCCACCGTTGAAACCTTTCTAGGGCCCACAGAAATGTTATTTGCCATCCAAACTGTTCATAAGGTCACAAATAAATAGATTAAGATAATAAAATATCATCTTGACGTAAACATTGTGGGCCCCAGAAGTTTTTAATAGTAAGCGTTAATCACCACTGTTTCTTACAGTGGTCCACTAGAGTTTTTCATCTGGTGATATTTAGTGTCAGGCCCTAAAATGATCTGTAAAAATGTATGGACGGTGTGGATATAAGACCAATACATCAAGGTGGGCCCACAGAGCCTACCACCGGGGATATCCCTGGTGGCAGGGTCATGGACTCATGATTCAATCCGCTTCTCTTCGGACCGGGTTACGGCGGAGCCGGAAGAACCGGAATACGGTGTAGCTATCCCTCCACATTACCCGTTGTAGGGTAATGGATCAATCCTGTCCATCCACATGGATAGGTTTCGTTTGAAAAATTAAAAGAAAATAAATTACATGGTTTTCTTTAATTTATCACACTTGAAAATTAGTCTGTTCAATACTTTCATTTTCGACCGTCTAATTAGATTGCCTTCGTTAAGATGAACGTGATCGCTTGAAAGTTTATTTTTTCACAAATAAGCCATATTTTCTAAGGCAAAATAAATGAACGGTACGATTTTCTACATCAGTGTGGAATATATTTATATTTGTAGGAGATGGCTGTACACTATCTTCCAGTGCTTCCGATTCTACCGTATCATCTACCGGTCTGACGACCACCCTGTCATTCGATCCATACCGTCGTGTCGTTATTGTCTAGAGGAATCATAGGATCCTCGACCGGAGGACATCCACGGCGTACTCGAGCTTTTAGTTTGTATAAGTGGGACCCACAATACAGTGATCCAAACCGCTGGTACTTTTTGCCCAACTTTCATGGAGCACGACCACTCGATAGGACAATCCTATCCCTTTGATCGGTGGCCTGGAAATGGACAGTTAAGAAGACAAACGCGGCAAACGGTCCATATTCAACTGAAAGAAAGCCTAAGATAGGTGGCCAAGATCTTCCAATCTTGGATATTTTTTAAGCATAGCTTATCTCCAATGGGGCCCATCAGACCAATGGTTCGGATCACTGAATCCCATTTTCATTGACGGATAAGAGAAGCATACTCTTCATGTTCTTGACTCAAGGATCATGTACTCTTTTTCACAGATCTCGCCCGGAGTGGTCCAGGCCATCTATATGGTGGGTACTCACGATCCCAGACCTTCAAATATTCGATCAGGAAAATATTCAATTATTGCATGTCTAGGATCTTTCTATCTACTAGAATTTTGGTGAATCGCCCATCTACCTTGTGTATCATCAGATGGACGGTTTGGATGGCTTAAAACCCAAGGATTCCCTCCACATCCTCGCGTTCAAGTAGGGGTGTACACGGGTTGGGCCGAGTCGAACTGGCCTCAGCCCGTCCAGGCCTGTTCAACAGCCACACAAGGTCCGAACCCGACCGAGCCTGGTCACCGGGCCAACATCTCCAGTCCGAACCGGGCCCGGCGCAAGTTCGGGCCGAGTTCGGGCCAGTTTCGAACCTTCGAGTTCGGGCTAGTTTCGAACCTGAGTTCGGGCCAGTTTCGAACCTTACAGCAAGTTCATGGAAAGGGCTTTGGCAGGTAATCAGCGTCCCATTACAAGGCCCTCGATCAACGGTTTATATAGTTGAACTATAGACTTCACAAAAAATCTAACTAGTCAGGACATTTACATACATTTGACAAAGCATAAAATAAAATATTTTATACAAATTAAATACAGTCATACACGGGTCGGGCCGGGCCGGGTCGGGTTGAGCCGGGGCGAGTCGGATTTCGGACCGAGTCGGGCCGAACTGGGAGGTATTCGAACTCGGCCTGAACTCACTTTCGGGCCTAGAAAATTGGCTCGTCCCGACCCGAACTCAGTTTCGGGTCAAGCCGAGTCGGGCTTTTTCGAGCCGGGTCGAGCGAGCTAACCGGGCTAGCCCGGTTTGTGTACACCCCTACGTTCAAGGTAATATATTTTCTCGGACCGGTATCCTCTGCAACACTGCGCTGAGTAAAACGCACAGGCTTGTGGGACCCACCACATTGTATATGTAAAATCCACTCCGTCCACCAGGATTTATCCACGATTCTAGATCTTGGAGATAAATTTCAGCGAATCCACCCTTCAAGTAGGCCACACACCACGGAACGATGCGGATGGGATGCCAGCCATGGGTTTATGTGGGGCCGAGATGGTATGTATCTTTCATCAAAACCCATTAGGTGTAAGTTACCAAGAAGTGAAAAGATTAAAAAAAAACAATGGTATGATCCAATCATCAGGTGGACCACACTGCATGAACTTAGAGGTTTTAGGAGAAGTTTTACGTTGTTTCCAGTTTCGTGGTCCATCACACTTTAATTGGTATAATATATTTTATGTACGGTTGAAATAACGGTTACCATCCGATGGACGGTATAGATTTACATATAAACCACGGTGGACCCCAACGCAAGCCAGCCAGATGGTTTCAAAGCTGTGTGGGCCCACAATGATGTATGTATTTTATCCACGCCGTCCATCCGTTCTTCCAGATCATTCTAGGTATTATCTGAAAATGAGGCATTTGCAAATCTCAGGTGGACCACACAACAGGAAAACAGTGGTGATTGAACGTCCACCGTTAAAAACTATCGAGGCGCCACGAAGGGTTTGGATGAAGCCGATATTTTTGTTTTCCCTTCATCCTCAACAGGTTGGATGGCAAATAAACATTACAGTGGGCCCAGGAAGTTTTTAACGGTGGACGTTCAATCACCACTGTTTCCTGTAGTGTGGTCCATCTGAGGCTTGGGTCTGCCTCATTTTTTGTGATGGTAACATAAAATGGCCTGAAAAAATGTATGGACGGCGTGGATAAAATACATACATCATGGTGGGTCCCACAGAGCACCGATTAGTAGCTATTCGCTACCGGCAGCGTGAGAAGGCAATCTCCGTCCTAAGGCAGACGTTGTCGACGATTCCTGGTCCCATTTCCTCTCTCTCTCTCTCTCTCTCTCTCTCTCTGTGGAAATCTCTCCCATCCTCTCTCTCTCTCTCTCTCTCTCTCTCTCTCTCTGTAAAAACCTCTCTATCTGTCTCTCTCTCTCTTTCTCTCTCTCTCTCCAAATCACAGATTTCTCTCATTCTAAGAGACAAAATAGCTTCTGTTTTGGTCGTCTTCCTTTGTCTCTCTCCTTAGCCTGCAAAATCAGACATGGTAAAACCACTCTCCTGTTTTCAAAATAACCCAAAACCGCTTCTCTCTTTCTCTCTACGGTGGTTTTAGAACTCCCATCACTTGCGTGAAAGCTTGGAACTTCAATATGAAAAGACAAGACGAAAACCGCTTATGGAGATGGGCAGCTTTGAAAACTTGGAGAAAATAATGGTTTTGATATTAGAAGAGTCCCCAAAATCGTTTTTTTTTTTTTTTTCTTTTTTTGCAAGAGTTGTTGATTGGATGTGGTTTTGAGATTAGAGAAGCTTAGAGACCACACTTCAGAGGGTGGGTAGTTTTGGGAACTGCTTTTCCAAGCCCACAGACCATTTTTCTCAAATACCCAAAAAGCGGTTTTGCGAGGTAGGTGGTTTTAGAACATCCATTAATTTCATGGAATGGTGGTTTTGAGATAGGAAGATTCTCAAGAAAACAGCCTCTTTTTTTTTCGGTCTTTTGTTTTGAGATAACATCAGACCAAAAACCACTCTCCACATTTCAAAATCGGTTTTCCAGAGCCACGAAAACCTTCTTTTTTTTTCGCAAAAACCCAAACCAGTTTTCAGATAGGCTGATGGATTTCTTACATTTCTCCCCTGTTTTCTGATATATCTGCTCTTCTCCCAAATGGGTTTTGTTCCTTTTGCTTCCTTTCTTGTTCTATCATTGATTTTCAGGACTTCAGCCTCTCAAGAACCCAACACAGATGGGTTCTTTCTATCAGATTTCATGCAAAAGATGGGGTTGAACTCATCAACCCAAAACCTCTCAGCTCCTGTTTGTTCATGGAATGGCGTAACCTGCGACACCCAAGGGGCGAATATCATCAGTCTGGCGATTTCGGGTTACAGCCTCTCTGGTTTGATTCCTGAAAACACAATTGGAAAGCTCAGCAAGCTTCAATTTCTGGACCTCAGCAGTAACAGAATCACTGGATTTTCGTCGGATTTCTGGGGCCTGGGCAACACTCTCAAGAATCTCAACCTCTCTTCCAATCAGATAAACGGGTCTCTCCCAAACACAATTGGGAATTTTGGGCTTTTGGAATATCTCAATCTCAGCCAAAACATGTTTGGTGGAAGCATCCCATCTGAGCTGCTCAATTGCAAAGCGCTGGTATCTGTTGATCTTTCGTCCAACCAATTGAATGGGAGTGTCCCGAATGGTTTCGGGCCCGCCTTTGAGAATCTCACCATTTTGAACCTGGCCGGGAATGCGATTTCCGGCAGGATATTGGATTTTGAGGGGCTGAAATCCGTCAGTTATTTGAATATTTCAGGGAATGAATTTCAGGGTCCGGTGACAGGCGTGTTTGCAGAAGCATTGCAGGTCATAGACCTGAGCCGGAACCGGTTCCAAGGCCACATCTCTCAGGTACATTTCAATTCCAGCTTCAATTGGGGTGTTTTGGTTTTTGTCGACATGTCTGAAAATCAATTGAGTGGGCAGTTCTTCAATGGCTTCAGCCAAGCTCGATCGCTCAAGCACCTGAATTTCGCCCACAACAGATTTTCTCGGCAGAATTTTCCGCGCTTGGAAAATCTCTTCCAACTTGAATATCTCAACCTGTCGAAAACTAGCCTCATTGGCCATATTCCAACTGAAATCTCCCAACTGAGTGGTTTAGCGACGCTTGATCTTTCACAAAACCATCTAACGGCCCACATTCCTCATCTAAGTATTGATGGTCTCCAAGTTCTCGATCTCTCTCAAAACAATCTCACTGGTGAAATCCCGATGTCATTACTCGAAAAACTACCTGAAATGGAGAAGTTCAACTTCTCCTACAACAATTTGTCTCTGTGTGCAGCGAAATTCTCACCCGAAACGTTCCGAACCGCATTTTTCGGTTCGCAAGACAACTGCCCAATTGCTGCAAATCCCAATCTGTTGAAGAAGAAGGATACCAAACATAGAGGACTGAAGCTTGCATTGGCTATAGCGCTATCGGTCTTCTGTTTTCTTGTGGGGTTGGCTTGCCTTGCATTCGGGTGCCGGCGGAAAACTAGAATGTGGGCAGTGAAGCAGCTCTCCTACAAGGAAGAACCAAACATTTCAGGCCCATTTTCATTTCAGACTGATTCAACCACTTGGGTCGCAGATGTTAAGGTTGCAACCTCAGTCTCTGTGATCATATTCGACAAACCGCTGCTGAATTTCACATTTGCAGACCTCTTGTCTGCGACGTCCCACTTTGATCGAGGGACCTTGTTGGCCGAAGGGAGATTTGGGCCTGTTTATAGAGGTTTTCTTCCCGGGGCAATCCACGTAGCTGTAAAAGTTCTAGTCCACGGGTCCACCGTCACCGATCAGGAGGCCGCGAGAGAGTTTGAACATGTTGGTCGAATCAAGCATCCGAATCTCGTCCCCTTAGTCGGTTATTGTTTAGCAGGTGATCAGAGGATCGCGCTCTATGAATATATGGAGAATGGGAACCTGCAGAATCTGCTTCATGATCTACCGTTGGGAGTGCAAAGAACAGAGGATTGGAGTATGGATACATGGGAAGAAGGCGATGGGGTCCAAAACGTTGTATCCGAAGGCCTAACGACTTGGGCATTTAGGCACAAGATCGCACTCGGCACGGCCCGTGCATTGGCCTTCCTACACCATGGATGCTTCCCTCAGATAATTCATCGAGATGTGAAGGCTAGTAGCATTTATCTCAGTTCAGAATTGGAGCCTAGATTATCCGATTTTGGATTGGCGAAGATTGTCGGGAGTAGTTTGGAGGAGGAGCTTTCTCGTGGGTCCACAGGTTATTCACCTCCAGAGTTTTCTCAATTGGACGGCTCATCTTCCTCCTCATCTGCAACATCCAAATCTGACGTTTATGGATTTGGGGTTGTTCTCTTTGAGCTGATCACAGGGAAGAAAGTGATTGGAGATGATTATCCCGACGAGAAGGATTCAAATTTAGTGACTTGGGTGAGGGGGCTGGTTAGAAAGAATCAAAGTACACGTGCCATTGATCCAAAGATTCGAGGGACAGGATCGGAGACGCAGATGGTGGAAGCACTGAGAATTGGGTATCTTTGTACTGCCGAATCGCCATCAAAGAGGCCGAGCATGCAGCAGATTGTTGGGCTTCTGAAAGATATTGAACCAATCTCTGGTCAGTGAAAATCACTTCTTTTTCATTGTATTCATGCGTTTCCTTTTCTTTTTTCCAATGGAAATGTATAGTGATTTCAGTATCTGTTTGAATTTCATAGTTTCTTTTCTTTTGATTTTCATAGTAGTATTAAATCTGATTTTGCAAAGGTATAAACAGATGATTTGGCACTGAGGATGATCAAATTCAAATTACCCATTTTTCTTGTATTGTTTAGGATTTAATAAGAAGAACAGAATGTGCGTTTCTGCCATTTATTAAATGGATTTTGGTAGATCCACTGTATATTTGGTGTCCATGTTCGTAAATCGAAAATGCCAAATCTCCGGCCCATTGCGGATGGAGAATTGCCCAAAATTCACAGCGATTAGATGATCCTAACTGTCTAATTAGGTGGTCATGGTATGGACTACTGAAATGAAAATGGTCAGCGGTCCAGATTCATCGATCGGAACAAGATGGTTTCCATCATGTGATCCATGTGATTTTTTGGCTAATGCCCACTGTCAGCGATTGTCCTCCGGACGATCACAATCATTTAAGAAATGCCGGAAAAAGCAGAGTTGCATGGCCCCATTGGATCTTCAGTAAACCATGATCAAAGAAGATTGGATTTGGGTTTTTTTTCTTTTTTTCAGGTATTCTAGCTTATATCAATGGCTTAGATGTTAGGATTTTCTCTTTGAGCTGAAATTGTAGTAGGAAAATCCTGACAGCTGATTAAGAGGACATTTATTTGTCGAATTTGGACTGTTTACTCTTTCCTTCTTTTTTTCCACCCATTTGATGTCCTCCACTCAAACAGTTAGGATCATACTTCACTATAACTTTTGGGTTATGATCCATTCAAGTTGGGTCCCCCTATTTGGATGGTTTGGATTTGATAACATGAGGGCTCAATGTGGACCCACAGCTGAATTGAGCACAATGTGGCATTTGGGTCAATCACAATTCAGCTTAATCCTGATATCGTAACTTCCAAACGCCCCCAAAATTTCTAAATTCCATGTTTTTGGATTTGTCTCTCCAATCAGGACCCTTTACTGCTTTTCCATTTTTAGAGTCCATTAGATGTCTATAGATCGATCGATTAGGATGATACTGTCAACATACATGTTGGGTTATGATCCATTTATGTGGGGCCCCACTAGTTGGGTGGTTTGGATTTGAAGCACACAGCTTATTTGAGCACAATGTGGCATTTGAGCTAATCACAATTTGGCTCAATGCTGATATCGTGAGTCTGTGACCTCCCAAACGCACTCGGAAATTGTAAAATCCATGCTATTGGTTAATTACCAAAGTGCCCTTGCTGATTTCTAGAGCTTTTATGAAAGGCCTGGGGGATGGGGGTAGTTGGACGGCTGATATGGAAGTAAGATGTCTGTGGTTGATAACATACGAGGACCACTTGTTTCAGTTTCTTCTGCTGGAATTGATATTTACACCCAACCTGGTGATTTGATACACCCTTTTGTTTCTAGTTTTGGTGATACAATATCTCTATTTGCCACAAAATAGAAACAATGTTATACTCATCAGTAAGGTTTGGCAGCCCTCAACTCTGTGGGCCCCACCGTGATGTATGTATTATATTCTGTTCATTTGTTTGGCAAGCTTATTTTAGGGCATGAGCCCAGACAGGAGGTAGATCCGAAGCTCAAGCAAACCACACCATATGAAACAGTGGGGACACAGGGACGCTGATTTCGTGGAACCACATAACACCATGATTTTCCGACAAGGTGTGATTTGATTGGGCCATGTGTCATTGTCAAAAATGGCTCACGTGCCGACCCTATCTCTGACATGGCATGTGGCCGATCAAATCCGAAGATGGTGCAGCACTTTACTGCAGCCCCACCTTGATCTATGTATTATATATCTATATCGTATTTTATATTCATCCATTTTTTAGATTGTTTTAGGGCATAAACCCAAAACCTTAGGGGTAGTTTGGATGGCTGAAAAATCATTAAGTTGTAATCTGATTACAGGTGTAAAGTGATTACACTTGGTTACATATAAATAGTTCTTTGTTTGGATAATTTAAAATATGTTTACAGCAAGTAATTAGGTATTTACCCAAGATAGAGGTTATAATGATAAATTCTTTAAAAATAATCAAATGACATATAAAATTTTCATTTAAGATAGATCATTAGAATAATCCCAACTTAATAAAGCCAGTGATCGATACTTACTTTAAACAAATCATTTGGTGGGCCTACTAATTCAAATTCACTTTAAGTGGTATTTATAGGTAATTAGGTAATTTTTCTTGGGGCTTGAGATAATCTCAGCCATTGGAGGATTTAAAAAGCCAATTTTATTATGAATAAATACTTTCAATTTATGTGAGGGAGTTAATGGATCATACTAAATCTAAGTCCTTTATGATAAACACTTTATTGATGGACATCTTAGGTTTATGGGTTCTCAATTACTCTACCGTCCTTTGGATTCGATAGCATCTAAGCTATAGCTATGAGAGGTTTCATCCCTAGCAGATTAGAGAGCCTTTGTCTAAAGTTTTTCTTCTTTTTCTTCTTTCGTCTTGGGTCCTTGTATAGCCGCCAGAACATCAATAACTCTCCTTCTCTTAAATTTAATAATAATAGGTCCTTACTCTTGCTCGGGTGTTAGACTCTAACATCCATAACTCTCCTTTCTCTTAAATTTAATAATAATAGGGTCCTTACTCTTGCTCGGGTGGTAGACTCTCAGGAGTTTCAACTCAGTTTCAACTCCCGTCAAGGGTTCGAGTACCCATAGGTAGTGAAATTCCACCAGCGTGAGTGTGTAGGGTGTGTGTGGGTGTGTAGAAAAATTTAAAAAAAATAATAATAATAATAATATTTTAAAAAAATACAAATTTAATAATAATAATAATAATTGTTGTCCGGAATCTTTTAACACGAAGCATGACTTTTTCTAATGTTTGAACTTTGTACAGCCTAAAATCATATTTCCACTTAGAAAGTTTACCGGCATCCAAGCAACCCCTTAAAAGATCTAAATCTCAAGTGATTCATATTATAGAAAATTGTGGCGATTTAACACCTTACCATTAAAAACTTTTTAAAGCCTATCATAATGTTTGATAATGTTTATTTGCCATCCAACCTATTGATAAAGGTCAGCTTGATCCAAAACTTTGGTGGCTATGGTATGGTTCACATGAGAATTGGATCTACTTCATTTTTGGCTTATGCCTTAAAATGACTGGCAAAACGGATGGACGGGATAGATATAAAATACATACATTAAGGTGGGCCTCACTTAAAAGGGCTCCACCGTTTTAGGTGAGGCCGAGCTGCACCTAATTCGCTCGTTTTTTAACATTTATGATGTCGTATGTTTGTCAACGGAGCACCCGTGTCAGGGAGTGGATTAGGTGTGGCCCTTGATCTACCTATTCCATATCTGCCAGATATTTTTAAAATAAAGGAAATCTAAATCTTAGGTGGACCGTATCACTGGAAACAGTGGTGATGGAACATTAAAAACTTTTTGCGGGCCACAAAAGTTTTGGATCAATAAGATAGTTTTGTTTGTTTTTTTTTTTTTTAAAAAAAATAAAATAAAATAAAAAAAAATCTTAATTCAGGTTTGTGTAATCTTTGGATGAGAAATAAAAAACAAACATTAATATGGTCCTAAGAAATTTTTAATGGTGGGACGTCCAAACACTTTCCTATAGTAAGGTCCACCTGAGATTTGGATGGATGGACAGCTGCATGCAGAGTACATTTATCAAGGTGGGCCCATGGTAAGCGCCACACCATCTTGGGTGAGGCTGGGGCTGCGCCTAATCCACTCCATGATGTCCGCGATAAAGACACCCACTATATGTTCACGCGCCATCCAACCCGTTCAAACGGTGATTCGACAGTCCCTCGGACCTGGACAAAGAGAAAACACAAATATCACTTCTTTTATGGTCTCCAATAAGTTTTGGATGGTGTACATTCTATCAGCATGTAACAAAGATCTGTTATCAACTCTTTATTCAAATTCAAATATTTCTTTGTATATAGTAGAATAGTTGAGTCTTCCTTAAGACTAGGACTTCCTCTTGTATTTAGGAGTGATCTTGTTATTCCTCAGTGTATATATACTCTATTTTGTTAAATGAAAATCATAGGAAAAATCATAATTGATTCTCATTTCTACACATTCAATTCTCACTTTTTTGTTCTGTGGTGTGGTCTGCTTTAGCTTTGGATCTGTCTCATTCCCTAAAATGAGCGGGCGAAACGGATGGACAGAGTGGATGTAACACAAACATTACAGTGGGCCACATAGATTAGGGCGGCAGCAATCGCGTGTTGTCCGATGATTCAGCTTATGTTTTGTAAAGGGTCAACTCCTAGTCTCCTACTGATATTAGGGCCGTACACAAGCTAAGCTAGCTCGAAAAAGCTCACTGGGTCGGCTCGATCTAGCCCGACTTGATTTCGCCCGAATAACGATTCGAGACTCAACTCGTTTTAAAAAAGAGCTAAGGTTGATCATAATGGATCTTGACTCGACTCAACTTGAACTTGGCTCAACTCAAGTCAAATATATATTATATTATATATATACGATATATAATATTTAAAAATAAAAAAGAATTAAAACTTAAACCTCACTCTACCTGTCCAGCTCTTTCTTACCATTTTCTTTCCTTATCGGCCCAAGCTCCTCTCTCTCTCTCTCTCTCCTCTCTCTCTCTCTCTCTCTCTCTCTCCTCCACTTGGCCACTCCCTCAAACTCGAATAAGTGCCTGCCCAACTCGTCTCAGCCGTACGACTTGCATTGGACCACTCGCTCGAGCTCTCTCTCTCTCAACACCAACGGCAATGTACGTATGGGTTGGGTCAATTGGGTCGGGTTGCTAGGCTGAGTTGAGTGCAAACTTATAGTGCTGAGTTGGGTTAGATTGAGAGCAGGCCCGACTCGACTCACTTGAGATAAGATGGGCATGACTTGATCCACCAGCTCACCTCAAAAGGTTTAACAAACAAGCTAAGCTCCAATGGTAACTTCAAGTTCCAGATAGCGGTGACGAGTGCAGCCCTACCTTAAAAATGGTGGGGACTCTTCAACCGTACACATACTATAGATGTATTGAAAACCGAACCGTCCAAAATGATCACAATATTACGGATGGAAAGTAACTAAAAATTTGTACTTTGCCCTTGGGATTTTGACCCACTTACTATTTTACTTTCAACCATCCATCTGATAGCCATCAATTAGATAAATTCTCCATCAATCCTATGCGCCACAATTTGGATGGTCTAGATATCCACGCATGAGCACCACATGTAGAAGATGGACCACCTCCATTATGGAATAAGCAGAAATAGTGGTGAACTAGCACGAAAGTCTATTCATGAAAAAGACAAGAAACTACTCCATGATCAATTCGTACGTGGGGACCACGAACACGTGTAAGATCGAAGTTGCTCATAAGGCTATCCCCACTGTTTAGGTCACACTTCTAAAAAATCAGTCCAATCTGATAATTAGGTGGACCACACATGTTCACAGAATTTGGACCGTTGGTCAATCTATATTAACTTTTCATTTATTTGGTACACGTGTATGGTCCACCTGATGACCATATCAGCCTATTTTTAAAAAAATCTCATTTCCCATGAGACAATCTGATACGCGTCCCTGATCTCGCACACATTTCTTTGTTTACACGTGTGAAGCGACTTCCCCTTACGCTCAACGCCATAGATGATCACCGTCAGCTTTTATCACTAAAGTACGCCTGTTGACTTCTGTCAGAAGGCAGGGTCCAACCAGCTGTTAGACAGGAGAGAGTTAAGACCATGGCTTAATGGTTGGGTAGCCAATGTAGGGTGGTCAGACGGAAACGGACTGACAACTCCCCCTGCCATCAGCCAATGGCTGATGGTCGGTGCTATGTGGGCCTCACCATGATGTATGTGTTTCATCCATACCGTCCATCTATTTTTATAGATCTTTTTATGGTATGATACCAAAAATGAGATATATTCCAATCTCAAGTGGACCACATTACAGGAAACATTTTTAAATGAACGTAGACTATTAAAAACTTTTTTGGGGCCATAAAAGTTTTGGATTAAGATGATATTTGTTTTTTCCCTTCATTTGGGTCTGTAAACAGTACAGTGGACCTCCGAAGGATTTTAATGGTGTATATCCAAAACTATTGTTTTCCTGTGGTGTGGTCTACCTTAGATTTATATCCCTCTCATTTTTTGGATAACGCCCTAAAATGATATTTAAAAATTGATGAACGGAATGGATGAAACACATATATCATGGTGGGCCACATATCACCGACCACCACCCACGGGGCTGGCGGCAGGGGGAGTAGCCAATCCGTTTCCTGATCAGACCAGCTAATCCCATGTGCTCCACCGACCATGGAAAATCTGTATCACATGTAGTGATCTCAACCATCCAATCAATAGCTTCTTTACCCATTGAATGCGAACGGCCGGCAATTTTGTCTTATCCCTCCACTTTCGTAAGCGGATTGCGTCCTGCCCCCGCCTGGACAGAATCGGTCCAGGCAAGGGCTCTGTGGGGCCCACCCTTATGTATCTGTTTCATCCACTCCGGTCATCCATTCTTTAAGATCATTTTAGGACGTGATCCCAAATATTAGTTAGATCCAAGGCTCGAGTGGAACATATAGTGGGGATTGAATGTTGACCATTGAAAACTTATCGAGGGCTATAAAAGTTTTAAATCAAGATGAAGTTTGTTTTTTATTTTTAATTTTTCCCTTCATCTAGGTTTGTGTGACCATATGAACAAGTTGGATGGCGAATAAACGTCACCTTGGGCCATAGGATGGATTAAACAGTGGGCATCATTATCACCAAGAGCAGGATGCAGTATGCTCTTGGATTGTACACGAGTGGAACCGAGTCCAGCTTGACCCAGCTTGGGCCAACGGACTACCCTACTCAAACCCGGCTCAGCTCTGTCTTTGAGTTTGACTCGCCAGCTTAACTCAAGTTAAGATCAAGCTGAGCTTGGGCTCGGTATTTCGAGCCTAGTTCAAATTCAAGTTTTAGAATTTTTAATATATATAATATATATTATATATTATAATGTATTATATAATATATATTATAATGTAGTATATATATTATATATAATAAATAATTTATTTAAATATATAAATATTTACAAAATATTTATATTAGGTAAACCTGATCCTAGTTGAATTGATTTGAAGGAAGTCTAAGTTCTAAGCCAAGTCAAGTCGAGCTCAGTCTAGCTTGAACTTAGGATCAAAAAATCATCTCAACTCGGTTTGAACTTAGTTTTGAGCCAAGCTGATTTGAGAGAGTTAACCGAGCTAACTCAATTCACGTCCAGCTCTAACGTACTTCCTTTACTTTTAAGTCACCAATTGAATACTGATAATCCGCGTGGTAAGATCAAAAGTTTAGTTGAAACTGCTAGCTCTTTAAGAGTTGTGGTTGGAAAAATAATGTGAGATGAATTTACTGGCCATGTGAATATAATGGGATGATTTCCGTTGATTTGTAAATAGGGTAGTCATGTGTTCCTTGTGTATAGTTATATATGCCTTAGTCAAATATATGGTATTACTTTAAATGTGTATGGTTGTAACAAGTGAAAAATATAGAGTCATATATATGTTGCATGTGGGTGCTTGAAGATTTATACCGTCATATATTAGGATCTTGAAAGCGCATTAAAAAATAAAAGTTTTCATAATCCATATTTTATATTATTAACTTTTAACTATCCTCATTCAAATATTATTTTCTAGAAAAGTAGAAAAAAGAAAAACTTAAATTTTATAACCAGTGTTGCCTCTTGGTTTTATATTATGTCACGTGTAATATTAATGGGTGTGCTAGAACCAATTGTGCGGCTCGATTCTAACCGGACAACTTTAACCTGAAGTGTCAAGATAGACAGATACGTCAGAATTGTCAGCATGTGACCAACATCAGAGAAGATTGATCGCTTATTCAGCCACTCATACGATGTTGTTTAAAATTATCAGGCGATTATTGAAGGGTATGGTTCGTCCTCCGAGAATGGATTGTACCTTGCCTTTCATACGAAAGGACTTTCGGGTACAAAAGTTAAACCATAAAAAGGAAATACTTATAGTCAACCGCAAATAGTAACTGCAAAGCACCTTTCTGAAAGAAGAACTCCGTGTTTCGATGGAAATCATCCAGCATATGAGCGTAGACTTGGATTACAACTATTGGATTACCGTAACTCCTAATGTAAAATTAGGCTACTAGTTACACTAAGGAACATAAAAGATATATTATGCTAACAAACTATTGGAGCATAAAAAATTAGTAAAGAAGAAGTCATGAAAGTAAGAAATTCATTAAAAAAAGATAAAAAGAGAAAGAAAAGTGATCTCCAAACAAAGAAAAAGTTGTTGCACGCGCAAAAGAGTAGTTGCGCGAACACAAATGAGACCCATTATACTGCGTGCAACAACCAGACTGAGTGCTCGCGCAATGGAGTAAACAACACACCAATTAAGGTCACACGTGTGAAATGCATATAAATACCCCTTCACCCCCCTCATTTGATTTATTCATGAGTGTGGAGCTCCAGAAGATCTTGAAGAAATCCGAGATTTCTCTTCTCCAAGTATTACACGGAGAATGAGAAGTGGAGGAAGAATAAACCAAGGAAACCCCCTGTTGCGCTAGCCCACGCAACAAAGATGTGTTGCACGGCACGTAACAAGGGTGTTGTGTGTATAAGCTGAAGGAAGGATTTTAGTCTTTTATGAAAGCTCACTTTATATAAAGGCGGTGTCGATCTTCAAAGATTTGATAATCTCCTTCAAGAGCATTATCGGGAATGAACCAAAAGAATAATATGGAATTCTGAATTATTCTCGGATTCGCGCAATCCCTTTTTCATAGAAATGAATACACTGCGAACCAGAATGCTGTCGAAATCATAGTTCAAATCATTTCTATTAAAACCGTCATCATATACATTAAATTATTTTTTATTAGAATTAAGGAAAATTTGAGGATGTAAACGAACCTTTGAATCAATAAAACATCTAATAATGATTGTTCTTTCATTTTTATCTTCGTTATTATTGAATAGAAATCCCTTATCAAAACACATTCGTTTCTTGTTGAAATAAGAATATAAGGGATAATTGATATATTAATTTGTTTTGTTTGATTGAGTTGGTATGAGACGTTTTGCTTCATTGAAATCATCTGCTATTTATATATCTTCTTTGGGAAAGTTATCTAGATGCTTCTTCCCGCGACTAACGGTTATAGCAACCACTTCGGCACCAATATGTCTTTCGGATCCTTCTTGAACACCTGTCTCAGTAACCGTTTTAGCACCGTTTTTCCATCAACCACATCCTGCTTTTGAGTTTCTTCGTCTATAGATAACGTGTAATACTTCGATTAGTGTCAGTTGTAATCCTCACATATCTTGAACGTACTTTATACTTATTGTGCAATTACACGTGTCCTTCCCTATTTGGTTCTTACAAGAATTGTCAAAATAAGGTACAAAAATTTCCCCATGTCGCTTCGCCTTTGAGCAAAAAGGTGAAAGCGATGGTGGTTTGTTATTCAATACAATAAATGCGATTTGCTTTTCCTTACACGTGTTAGCTTTTTATTGACTCTGCTCGATCAAGACAAAAAATTTGAATGATGACTTTGTTTTTTTCATGGTTGTTGTTGTGACATGTAGTAAACGATCAAATCTTATGAGAAGTCATAATGGTCTTGTCATTAATGCGCACGTTCCTGACCGATATATACACATTTTCGAATCAAAATAGTTTTCTATGCTTATTACTCTCTCATTTCTCTTCTTCTTCTAAAATTCATATTACAGTCGTGGCTACTTCTTCATCTTCTAGTCCTGCAACTTTCCATTAGGAAGATCTCACTAGAAAGTTAGATAGTTTTTGCCCCTCAATCATAAATGATGTCCACTTTAATGTTCCCAACGGTTAAGATAAAACATTTATTTTCCTTGGACAGGCCTTCTATCCAAAAATTACCCACCAAGAAATCTCATCGATGGATCAGTTTTTCCCAAGCTGTTTAGGTGAGAGATTATTACTTCGATCTAAATTCAAAAATCCTGCGACTGCCTTCAAAGCTTCACGATCTTGACCGAAACCTATAAAAGGATGGGCAGACTGGTATAATTGCGTACTCCAGCAGCATGGTGATATATGAACACAAGCCAAAATTGATGAATGCATTAGGCTTTCTCTTTTTTAATATACAACAAATTTTCCCTTTGATGGGTTTTTTGAACCGTCGTCGACCAGTCACGACCGGTCGAAGGCTAGTGGTCGACCAGTCGTGGCACGACTCAAAGTCCAGCGACTGTGGACTATTTTTCTCAGAGGTGTTCGACCAGTCGAAGGAGGTGCTCGACCGGTCGTAGGTGGCTCTCGACCGGTCGTGAACTCGGTTCGACCAGTCGAAGTTACGCAGATTCGTTCCGCGATTTTGCACGGATTTCGTGTTGCAAGTCCTTTCGCAACTGGGATGCAGAAAGGAGTTTCCTAAAACTTTAAATAAGAGTTTTTAGGGCTTTCTAGGTACGACAAGAGAGTTTTCTAAAGCTTTACAAGGGATTTGCTAAAGGGTTTAGGGCTATCAAAGGTGAGAGAGAGAGGAAAAGAGAGAGATGAAGCTTATAAAAGAGAGGTTATGCTCGTGGAGGTTATCTACTGTGAAATCTATATCTCAGCGCTTCTATGTCCTCGTAATCGGTGAGATCTCTCCGTTTTCTTTGTTTCTCTCATTGTTTATCCACACCTGCGTGAGTGAAGAAGGTTGTAACGTTCTACTTCATAGTGGATTGTTGATCTGGACGAGGTCCCGTGGTTTTTACCTCTTTGAGGGTTTTCCACGTAAAAATCTCTTGTGTGGTTTGTGATTGATGCATTGATTATTTTCATTGCTTTATTATCCATAATTCTGGTTTGTTCTGGAGGGCTAGATCCTAAGGTTTTGTGCAAGGCCCTCAACACCCTTCTTATTGCAGCTTTGACTTTTTTTAGCTCATCAACCAAAAATTTCTATTTTGGATGTGGTCCCATGAGTCCAACAATTATAGATATCTAAGCTTTCACTCATCTTCTACCTTTTGATGAAGCGGTTTTCCCAAATTTCGCCTAAAATGACGATCACTATTTCGTCTTTCCAGACAGGAATGGAAGAGTGTATTCCAATTTTATGTTCAATCAGCGCAAGAAAAGTATGAAAGTCAGTGATCATGAACATACGACGTTTCTATTTATGTGTATCTGTCATCATCTACTTCTACTTTACGTGAATGTCATTCAAATCATGAAAGGATATGTTCATTTGACCGAGGCGCTAGCTCAAGTACAACGACTAGCTATAACTCTGTTTGTGCTTAGCCATTTATATCGCGATATGTATGAAGCAATGACAAAAAGTTTTTACCACAGTGGAGGACCTCTTTAGCTTCTCCAAATGTGGATTTGTGATTATTTCTATTCTTTCACCTATAACCCTATTACCTCTACTCTCTACACCTCTTTCATTCAGTGCAATATATTTTACCACTGAATCATTCGTACATTTGCATAATGTATGAATTTCTTTTTTTCATTTCGCTCCGGCATGTCCAACCGTTATTTTTGTCCATTCCAAAATAAAGAACTCGACCCAACTTGGTTCATTGAAAACTATGAATTGGACGATCCTGATAGAATCGAGCAACGAGACAAAGCTTGGGAGAGTTACCTAATTTGCAAAGACCTTCCTTATGGTGGCACCATATAAACTGATGTTAAAGCAAAGGCATGGGTCAAATAGTACTGCCCCAATCTTCTTGCCCGTCAATTCGAATTGGCTCAATGCATTCCTTACCCCTTCACTCATAAAACTTCAAACCAACTTCCTCATGACCGCCCAATTATGAAATTGGTCGGCATTTATCAAACCCTCCACAGCAACTTTCAGTCAATAAGCGCTACTCTTGTGTTGCCATCCATTCAGAGTCGACCACGCCAGGCGATCACTTTCTACGATTAGTGGTGAAACTAATATAATAAATTTATGACCGAGCTTAACAAACTCATCATTGCTTAACTTTACTCCTTGGAGATGGGAAAAGTTGAACTTGTGGCCAAGAAAAATGGACCGTTGATCCAGAAGGCTACCAGAAAGATTGCATCAAAACCAACCACATCTCCAAGTCGAAAGCAAACACGAGCTCAGGGAACAGAAACAACGTTGACCGTCTCTCCATCAACAACAACAATAAGAGCAATCAATCAAGCATCACCTCAGTGCAAGCGCCAAAGAGTTGTTGGTGAAAACACTTCCCAATCAGCACAACTAATTCAACCTGCTACAACTATAATTCTTGCAGCTCCTCAGGTCATGAGGAAGATTTTCGACCTTGGATCTCTTCCAGGTCCCATTCTTATTGCTCTCGTTATTCCTACAACATCAATAAGTTCTCATGTGATGGATAGGGATGACCGAGTTACGAGGAAAATCTCAGGTATTTCTTCTTCAGCTAGTGTTAGACAGGAACATCACCCTCTGAATATTCTTGGAAAATGGAACAAGCACGTAAGAGTCATGCGGAAGCCCACTTCAATTGAGCTTTTAATAAATGGACGAAAGATAAGGAATTATTGAATTACCCCAACCTTCCTTTCAATCGATACCTCAAACCGCATCATCCCAATCCTCCACATTTTCCTCTTTTTGCTCACCCTTTTGCTATGGCTATCAATTAGCCAACCAAAATTCATTCAATGATCAACCAATATTCCACATTCGTTGTTCGTTCTGACTCAGGTGGATATTCTCCCTTTGTTTTCTATTTATTTTTCACTCTTAGAGAAGTTACAGCTACTAAAATAGAGGTTTCTCCTGTAGTTGTCTCTTATCCTCAGCAAATAGAAGAAACTACCACCTCTACTATTTGTGGGCGAATTTGAAAATCCTACATAAGAATTCATTGGCTTTACCCGATTAGTGGAAGCTTTTCATGTTTCCTTTCATTTTGAGGCATCACCGCCCATTCTTGATTAAGAAGATGATGAGCCACTTGCACTATCATCGTATATTCTTTAACAAGGCATGTCTTCTCACTCTACTCCTGCACCAGTCAACCTCTATGTACCATCCCCAGGCCCTGTTGAATGACCTTTTGACATAGCTATCAGGCATCTAGTAATTTCAGGTGTTAAAGAAGAAGAACTAACTTGGCCAACTGATCTATTATAACCAACTTTCGGCCATGAAGCAGCAAATGAGGTTCTTATGATAGACTCTACCATCTTATGACAGATCACTATACCATCTTCACCATATCTCGAGTCATCACTCCTTCAAAGCCACCATATGCTCTTATACCTGCACATATAGAGATGGGTACAACATCTTCTTCAGAGCCCGATAAGGTGTCTCTAGTTGAAGATGTACTCTATTCTCTTGGCCAGGCTCTCCATAGTGATATTGTTGTACCCGACTCTCCGTTGCCTTCTTTGGAACTTCGGCAAAAGATGAACTATGAACCCTTGTAAATTTAAGAGTTGTAGAACTTATTTTCACTGGATCGGTCAAAAGACTTGCATCTCTCGTCCAATGCTACCAAGTATCTTCTTGCTTGGACGAAACTATCTCGGCCAAAATACATGCACTTTGTGAGTTCCTGGACTTCATGCAAGAGTATCAGGAGATCATTGCCATGGTCGAGAAGATTCAAGTTGAACATTTGGCTGTAAATCTTGAAGTGACAAAGGCTAGTGCCGTGAGGGAAAGGTTTTCTACTGTATACACCCAACTTAAAGAATACGAAGTAGAAAAGGTTGATCTTTCTACTCAGATCACAACATTGGAGGAACAGTTAAAGGCTTTTAGGATACACCAAGAGGAGGTTAAAAAAAAGATTTATGGAGAGCGGAAGAGTGAAATCAACACATTGATCAACTTCGTCCGAGTCAAAACACCATCAATCGGTTAGGCCAGACGTATAGTCTTGAAGGCTCAAATGAATCTGGCCAAACAAATGGCTAGGCAAGAGAAGATATTGAAGATGATCACTTCTTTTTCATCTTTCGATCTCTAATTTTCAGCCTTGTAAAATAATTTTTTGAATTTATGAGATCAGCCAAAGTGCCATTCTTATTTTCCTATACCTATCTCGACCACTCTTTACTTAGTTTTTTTCTCTTTTTACTATAGAAGGAGTAATTGCTATAGTCACGTGGCATAGGAATGAGGAGTCGTGTGCCGTTTTCTTTGTTAAAATAAATTCCACTGTAGTTGCACGCCCCACCTCCTCGAAAGGTGGTATGGCGCCTTGCATGCCATTACTACATATCATCCATTCCAGGATGCAACAAATGCGGGAATGATCCTTGTTAAATAAACAACACTTCTCTTCCAATTTCTTTACACTTTCAAATTTTCTATGCTTATCAACTTTGTTTGCTTCCTACAAGTATGTCGTCTGCAGTTGTTGCTTATCCTCTTTCTCAGGTTAAGGCCTATCTGAAGGATATCCTCACTGATGACCTTGCATTTTATGGTTAGTCTTCCGTGCTGATTGACATAGATTCCTTCATCTAGGATCATTTAAAAGCTGCCCTGACTGATCCATCCCTGTGAGAAATCCTGGAGGTCTTGAGTAAACTTCACACCTTAAGAATACCTTCTTTGTGACAGAATTCGAGCTGCAATGCGTCCTCTTTTCCTGAAACAAAAAGCTTCTCTCCAGGATGAGGCCCGCACCCAACCTGAGAAATACGAAGAGGCCTGGAATGATCACCTTCGTTGGACTTGGCAACACCAGTTCGACAAGACTATGATGTGAGTTCTCTAAACTCAGCACAAGAATCTAATGGATGATGTCAGAGACAGTGAGAGCAACTATGGTGAGAGAGATCGCTCCAAACCAGAGGAACTTCTAGCTTTCGTGGACTCCCAGATTGGCATCTACCAATCTTGATCGTAGGAGAGCAGTGCTCGCAAAAGGGAGGCGGAGAATAATGCCATCGTCCTCGACCGTCGCATGGACGAAGTCGTGCACTTCCTCAAGCATGCTATGATCGAGGAAAGATCCCAAAAGGATAGGAAGCGTCAAGCGAAGGAGACCAAGGCTCGTGCGCAAAGGATTTTAAGGAAATAAATGTAGCATGCCTGAAGTACTCTCTCAGCCAGAGCCCATTTTTGTTTCTCTTACTTCTTCTTTTTTGTTATTTTTTACTTTTTGGTCTCTTTTTTTTTTTTTTGCTGGCCAGGGGCCCTCTTATGTTCCTTCCCCGCATAAATGAAACGTTTTTCCCTTCCATGTTGTATTCTCGATCATGTTAATTATTTTAGCAGTAAGGACTTATTGCTTTAAATAAATGCTCTTACTCGGCCTAACATCGCACTACTTCCCACATATCGGGATGATAGGCCTTCAGAAATTTTCCATTGACCAGAGCTTTCGTGATCTTTCCCTACATGTCGCAAAGGATATAAGATCCACCCCGGAGAACTTGAACGATGGTGAACGGTCCATCTCAGGCAGGCAATCGTTTCTGAACAGCAGTGTCCTTAGACCTCAATGGCAACTACACCTTCTAGACCATATCTCCTTCTCCAAAAGTTTTTCATTTAACCTTTTTTTATATGCTCAAGCAACCTTAGCTTTGTTGGCCATAATGGAATTCAAAGTTTTCAAATGCATTTCATCTAACTCCTCTAACTCGACCAACATGGCTTCCGTAAACTAAGTCGAGGTTGAGCCATCCTAATATGCAACTCTTAGGGATGGTACAATCACTTTTAAAGGTAGAACTGCATCATGCCCATAAGTGAGTGCAAAAGGACTTACCCCAGTACTAGTTTAAGGCGAATTTCGATAAGCCCATAAGCCTTCGGATAACTTAATGTGTCATCTCGGAGTTATCATCAATCATCTTCTTCGAGATATTTTTTAGGACTTTGTTACTAGTCTTGACCTGGGCGTTACCATGAGCATAATAAGGTATTGAATGCAATATTTTGATATTGTATTGCTCGATCATCGCCTTCACTTCTTTAGATGAAAATATTGCACGTTGGTCCATGGTAATGGACTAGGGGATTCCAAATCTATGGATGATATGAATCTCAATAAACTCAATAATTTCTTTATGGCCAACTCCCTTCATGGGTTTTGCCTCTACCTACTTAATGAAATAATATGTGGGTACTATAATAAAATTGTCTAGTTTTGATAAGTCGGGTGAATTAGGCCTATTAAATCAATGACCCATCCTCGAAAAGGCCAAGGCTTAACAATAGAATGAAACTCAATCATAGGCACATGTTGCATCAGACCAAAAGAAGGCCAAATGGAAAAAGAATTAGGCTGTCAAATCCGGGCTTGATCCTACATAGGACATTATGTAACAGGGCCTTGGATGCATCCAGTTTGAAGAAATTCAATCCAGATAGGGGAGAAATTGTCTTTTGAAGTCGGTCATAACTTTTGATCATTTCATTAAGGGATGCACGACCATCAATCTTTACCATAATGGGCCATCAGGGGTAAATCAACCCACATTTGTGGGTTACATCTATCCATTTTGTGAGAAAAAGCAAGATTCCAATTCAAAAACAAAATTTTAATTTTTTTTTTTACTATTTTTAGTAATTCTATTTTTTGTCTTATTTTCTTATTTTTAGAGTTTTATATTTTCATATTTTTTAGAAATTACTTATAATTATGTTAGGACTCATTCAATAATGTTTATCCGGACCTTCTATTTTGGATAAATTAGACTTTAGATGAATTTATTATTTTGGATAACTTTCAATTAAGGTTAGTATTTTGCTATTTTTGATAATTTAAAATTAGGGTTTTATTTTTCTTTATTAGTGGTATAATAAAGAAATCATACATATTACAATTATTCAATAAAATTATTCCATTTTTCTCTTATTATTTCTTGTTCATGGATTCAAGGTTTTAATCACTCTACGAAGAGCAAGATATTCTCCTTCACTTTTTTGCACTCTTAAATGTATCATTATTTCAGGACTTGGCCAAAAGAATAGGTCAAAGCCAACAACTCAAGTGGGTCACACCATATAAAACACTAGGATAGCTATGGCCACCATTAAAATTTAACCGGCGCCATCAAAGTTTGGGATTAGGATGACAACTTGTTTCTCCCTTCATCCAAGTGAGATTAACCTTATGAACAGGGTGGACAACATATAAACACGATGACGGATGCCAAGAAGGTTTCAATGGACGATGAATACCATGGAGGTTTTAATGGTCGCCATTCCATCATCATTTTTTCCTATAATGTGGGCCACATGATTTTTATATAAGCCTAAGTTTTGGACTTACGTCCTAAAAGAAAACCAACCAACTAATGGAAAAAGTAGATTTCTCGGAGACATCACATTGGCCCCACAGCTATATTTATATTTCACAAATCCTTACAAACTTGCATCCACCGTAATGAGTGATTGTTTTCATGAACTGGCTTCGTACTTTAATTAATGAGAGTGCAAATATCTCCTAAGTTAATGATTCATACGAATGCATTTATCATTTAAAAAAAAAAATTACACAAAAATAATAAACAAATCATGAATAAATTTAAAGTTTTACTACTAACCAACGGTCGTTTAAGAATGTCCATCAATGAAATTTATGGCATGGATTGATGAAAAGATACCTTCCATGAATTAATTAGAATTGTAAATAGCTCAATGACAGATAGCTTGTTTTTTAATACGTACGTCTGGGATTGTTACATGGCCCACCTAGCGTTGCCTCTCATTATTATTATTATTATCAATTATTTTTTAGTTGAACCTAAGATTACACTTTTAAGTCCGTGAACATCAATAATACCAAAAAAAAAAAAAAACACTCAACTTGTTTAGTCAAACCATTTGGTTGTGAATGATCTATGCATGTGCTTGATTTTTCAAAGATATAATAGATTGGAGGGTCCTGATGCATCCATTTGGAACCCCAAAACGGGAATTCCTAAAATATTTCTGATTAGAATATCCTAACCATCCAAAACCATCTTTTTCATTAGCTGTCTATTTGTGGGGGAGTGATCAAAAGGTTAGGATTTTCCGAATTGGAAGATTAGTTTTTGGAATCTCCCATCACGAAAGTGAACTATCTGATCAATGGTTTAGATCATCCAGCCATGGCCCCCACTTGCACTAACTATAGCAAGAGGATACTATTCATGTTTTGATGCATCAGCACCTACTGATTTCATTCTCACATTTAATATCCACACACATGGCTTAAGATTACAAGATCTATACCGTTCATCTATTTTACCCTACTATGAATAGCCCACTCACAAAAATCACACCATTTACGTCATGAGGTGGTGTTATCCGTTGATTTTTCGTCCATGTACTCTTTCTAATGGATAGGATCACCCTGAATTTTTTTATTTTTTTTTTGGGTAGACACATCTACCGTAGGCCCAATAGATGAATGGTATAGATCTTGTATACGTGTATCCACGTCTATGGATAATGAATGGTATGCACTCATTTGTCTGAAAAGCTGGAAAATGAGAGACGCATAGAATAGTCAAACCGCCCTATAGTGGGCTAACATTATAAAAATGAATAGGTTGTATATTTTAGAGAGAGAGAGAGAGAGAGAGAGAGAGAGAGAGTGTTTGATACTCTGGCAGATTACGATAGTTAATACGCATGCACAAAGAAACTGCACAAGTGGCATTTCATTAACTTAAACTAAACCATCCATATGGTGAGGCCCACTCTGGATGGATCATAAACCAAAATTTACACTAATTCTATATTCTAACTAGTTGATTAGTGGCCTTTATTTGATGCTTGAGATGAAATATAGCCAACGGTCTGATTTCAGCGAACAATTCTAAAAGAATCGGTCGTTATGATTGATAAACAAATCCGATTTTTGAGATTTTGGCCTATATACAGTGGATCCCACTATCTGGGATGGCTAATTTGATTTCTGAGAACTCACGTATCAACCATCACACTCTGCCGGAGTATCAAATAGCTCCCCTTATTATCATATATTTTTTTTATGTATATTAGTTTCCGGCCGGGGGCCGGTTCCTCGATACGGCCTCGTAAAGCAAGTTATTCTGCAAGAACGGCGCGTGGGGCCCACATGGGTGCATGAATGCATGACATCCAACCTATCATGCAGAGCCGTTGAAAGTTAGGCGCCTCAATAATAGGTAGATCCAACCATCACGCCCACAACCACGTGGATATCATTATCTGGACGGTTTTGAATGGTTATCCATCGTTTTTCTAAGGTGTGTCCACCTAATGATGGTATACCTGATTTTTGGGGAATCCCATCATCATAGCAACGGTTATATAATTCACGGGTTGGATGGCATATTTACAGCACGGTGGACCCCACCCAAGAAAACAACGGATAGTCACACCCGAATATCAAAATTCAAGTAGGGGCCCATACGATGGTTGGACGCGGTTTGGCTGGTGACCCCAACATCAGCTAGCTAGCTGATGTCAAGGCTCTGTGGATTCACCATGATGTATCTGTTTTATCCACGCCGTCCATCCATTTTTTCAGCTCATTTCAGGGCATGAACCCTCAAATGAGATATATACAAATCTCAGGTGGACCACACTACAGGAAAAGAGTGTTGTTTGAATGCCCACCGTTAAAAACTTCTTAGGGCCCATTGCAATGTTTATTTGTCATCCAACCTGTTGATAAGGTCACGAAAACCTAGATGAAGGGAAAACACAAATATCAGCTTGATCCAAGACTTCTGTGGCTCCTAAAATTTTTTTCAACGGTAAGCATTGAATCCCCAATGTTTCCTTTGTGTGGTCTACCTGAAATTCGGATCTACCTCATTTTTCTGCTCGTGCCATAAAATGAGCTGAAAAAATGGATGGACGGCGTGGATAAAACAGATAAATCATGGTGGGACCCACATAGATTTGAACCAGCTAGCTGGCTGATGTCGGGGTCACTAGCCAAACCGCGTCTGGTTGGATCGTCCTGATTTTTTTGGTTTCATGCACGCAACCCGGTGGGTCCCACGCGCAGTCATTGTAGAATATGTTATTCTACAAAGATCCGTGAAGAAACCGACATCGGCTGGCAATGGGCCTAAATCAGGCCCAGGGCCTAGCCTTCAATTTTAGGACCCGTTTATTAATCAACCTTCAAAGTCAGGCTCATACGCTCGGGACTGAACAGCGTCTACCCGGACCCAAGACCCGATGGGCAAACCCGGCCCATCACTACTCCTACGCAGGGCCCATGATTCGGCAATCTCGATGGTTGATCTTTTAGGGTGTCCAGAATGAATTTGTAATGGCTAAAAAAATTTCACGAAATAGACTATTTTAACGGTTGTATTACTGGCCTAAAAATAAACGGTTAAGGAAAACTCAAAACGGTCCAAAGTGACACACGTAGATCAGATGGATAGAGTCATCTGTCGTGTAAGAATCTCCGGACATCGTATATCAACGAAGGGAAGAATCATATCAACGGTCTAGATTACCGTATTATGTGCCCTAACTGTGAAAAGTGGATGCATGAGGACACTGTTCGTGCTCTGATGCATCAGGATCTCATAATTCCTCGTGCAATTGGGTGGCTGTTGCGGAGGTTAGGTGAGGCACACACGTTCCCGAGATTTATCGTTTTCCATGCATCCACTACACACACGTACCAACGCGGAAAAAGTGTGCGAGATTCGGTCCATTAATCAAGTTTGATGAATGGTAATGATGTCGCACGCGTGTAGTCATATGTGAGGACGCTTTGATATTGACACGCCCATGCATCACTGTATGGGACCCACATGTGGATCCGTTCGGATGATCAGAAGCATCCGCTGAGTGTTATTACGGATGCCTATTTTACAATGATTAGGTTGAAAACGTATCCTGATCATTGATTTTTAGAGCAGAATGCAGTGACCACCAACAATTTTCTTTTCAACGGTCCATATTTAATACACACATCAATGGTCATACACCTCACTATCATTCTTTCAAGTGTAATCGTCCGGTCATGTCTACTTGTGGGCATCATGATGCAACACGCTTATATGAGATGGGTGAAGGTCTTTAGGTCACGTGGGCCGGCGTGGTACGCATGTGAAACATTGGGGACATGATTCCATGGCTTCTCCTCTTCTTCTTTTCTTTTTTTTTTTTTAATTTTTTTGAATTTTATTTTTACACACGCACACACAATCCCACCAATGGATACTCGAACCCTTGACCAGGCGTTGAAACTTAGAGAGTCTACCACCCCAGCAAGAGCAAAGATCCTTGACCGGGTGTTGAAACACCGGAGAGTCTACCACCCTTGCATGAGTAAAGATCCGAGACATGATTGCATAGCTTCACCTATAAATGTGTTCGTACCAAAATGATTAACGGTGTAATATATGTTATATCTTTTTAAGCACACACAGTAAGTATGAGAGATTGGTTATATTTTGAGAGAGTTTCGGTGGGTAGGCAATTTCTAAATAATTTAACTGCCACGGCTACATTAACATTAGTGCGTTTTGAGCATTTACCAAAAGCAAATCACCATGGAGAAATATAATTGCTCTTTTTGTCTACCTAAACGCAAATGCACCACATAGATAAGAAAGCATTCATAATCAATTATCAACAGGTGTAATGTTGTTTATCTATCTTAGTTCAGCTTATCATTTTCTTATAGCTTATTAATCGCTTATTAATTGTAAAGTGCTTAACTCCTACGAGTAGTTAAGTTTGTCCATGCGTTCACGTCGAACCAACTTTAATTGTATCCAAAAGTAGTAATTTTCTTCTATCTCTTCTTGCATACTAAATCTGATGGAAAACCTTAGCCTTAAATAATTAACCGCCTACGCTCATTTGCTGGGCCAACCGTGGTTGTAATTTTCACCATTGCTCTTATTTCACTCATCATCATGCTACTTTACAAAGTGTAGGTTGGTGATCTTGTTGTAGTACTAGGTCTCACTACACCCCAATCCATAGCTCAAGTTGTAGACTGAATGAAAGATACCTCATTTCAACACTGTGGTCTTGGTGTTGATTCCCTTGTGGGGGTGGCTAACGGCGAAGTGTGAACTACCGGTGGGTGTACTAACAAGCTAACCAAAAAAAAAAAAAAAGTCTCTTACTTTTATATTCAATTTTTATCTATCAACATTCAACTATACAATTGTGGCACATTCAAAATTTTTAATTTTTAAAACCAAAAAAAAAAACTTACTAATTAAGGAAGAATCCCAGTGTATATAAATCACATGTCATGCTGCTTTTAGATAGGTTGGTGATCTCATTGTAGCTGTAAGTTTCACTTATTTCTATGTTCATTTTTTATCTCTCAACGTTTCACAACGAAATTATTGTACATGTAAAAATTCTTAATTTTTAAGATAAAAAGGAACTCACTAATTAAAAAAGAATCCCAACAGCAATAAATAACATGTTATTATGTTTTACATTTGATTGAATAGACAGAAAGTCCAATCACAGTAAAAACTTTTTTTTTATCTTGACGTCGAGGCCGGTGGTCACTGTTTGAATTGGATAGAGTTAATTTTAGCACGCTGACAAACCTGACACGCATCCTACTTGCAATTCAAGACCTACGTAATGAATCGTCTGGTCATGACTGCTTGTGGGCCCCACGAAGCGACACGCATATATTAGCGAGTCTCGCACCGCATGAGATGGATGAAGGTATTTACGTTACATGGGCCAGCGTCGTACGCTTGTGGCAAAAAAAAATCTCCCTGTCGGCCCATTTGTACGAGTACAGACATGAGGTTTCCGTATTGCTACGGGATACGTCGCGATTTAAAACCCTGTTTTTTTTTTTTTTTAGCTTGTTAGTTCACTGTCCGTTCACTTCGTTGTGGGGATCAATACCAAGACCTCAGTATATTGAAACGAGGTATCTTTCATTCAATCTACCACTTGAGCTATTGATCAGAGTGTTTTCCAATGATCCAGGCCATTTATACGTGGGTCCCACTTGTACGATGGACAGACAGGTAGAAGCTGTTGAATTAAATTATTTCAGCCGTTTAAGATTTTGATTGTTTTGCTTTGCACATGAACAGACACGAAGTGGAGCCTCACCGGTGTGTTGACGTCACCAAGTTATGTGGGGCTCACCATGATGTAGGTGTTATATCGACACCGTCCATCCATTTTGTGAGATTGTTTTAGGCCTTGTGCCAAAAAATGAGGTATATAAAATTCTCAAGTGGACCACACCACATAAAGTAGTGGGGATTGAATGTCTACCATTGAAAACTTCTAAAGGACCACCGTAATTTCTGAATTTTATGCCCTCCGTTCATTCATTTTAACAGATAATTTTAAGGCTGGAGCCCAAAAATAAAACATATCCAAAACTCAAGTGAACCACACCACATGAAATAGTGTGAATTTAACTTCCACCATTAAAAAGCTCTCAGGGGCAAGAAGTTTTGGATCAAGCTTATATTTGTGTTTTCTCATCATCCATGTCCGTGTGATATTATTAATAGATTAGATGACAAATAAACATCAATGTGGGCCGGAAAAGTTTCATGGGTAGAAATCATTATTCTTACTATTTCGTGTGATGTAGTCCACTTTAACTTTGGATGTATACTTAAATTTTGGGTTCAAACCCTAAAAATGAGCTGAAAAGGTCAATGAACGGCGTAGATAAACTACATCCATTCACAGTGGTCCAACAAAGTTTAGTAAGTATGATAAAAGCCTAAGTAATCCCTCTTAAGCCACATACCAAAAAGTCATCAACCATCGATATGACATGTAGGTACGTGTCGTGCAAAGACGGGCACTGACGCTCTACCAACGGTTCAAAGGAGATCAAAGTTACATGGGCTCCATAGTGATGTATTTATTATATCTACACTGTTCATCTATTTTTAGAGATCATTTTAGAGTACTATCAAAAAAATGAATCATATCGAAAGGTCATCTGGACCACACCATAAATAGCAGTGGATATAATGTTTTTCACCGTTAAACAATTTTTAGGCCCACCAAAACGTTTATTTTACATCCAATCTGTTCATAAGGTCAAAAATACCTAAATGAGGAGGGGAAAAAATTCATATTGATCTAAAACTTCCGTGACCCCAAAAAGGATTTCAATGGTAGATGTTCAATCCCCCCCCCCCCCCCCCCCCCCCCCCCCCCCCCCCCCCCACCCGCCACTGGTTTTTGCAATGTGGTTCACTTGATAGTTAGATCTGTCTTATTTTGATAGTTAGATCTGTCTTATTTTTCATCTCAAGCCTTAATATGAGCTCGTAAAATGCATAAACGGTTTTGATATAACACATACCTCGTGATCAGATCCACAGAGCCTGCTGACGTCAATACAACAGCTATATAGCTGGTGTGAGGTACACTAGCCAATCCGCTTCCGACATATCCTCCCTAACGTAAAAAACAAAAAACAAAAAAACAAAACAAAAAAAAAAAGTGAGTGAATTAGATGTCACCGTAGTAACACGTCAGTGGATGTTACCCTTACTGTGGGGCTCACCTTGATGATGTAAAACGCCCATACATTTTTTTTCCAACCCATTTTACGAGGTGGTCCTAAAAATTAAGCAAATCCAATTCAAAGGCGGACCACGACGTAGGAAATAGTGATGATCCAATGCCTACTATTAAAATTTTCATGAGGCCCACCGTATTGTTTATTTTCCATCCAACCCCTTGATAAGGTCAACGGGATCTGGATGGATAGAAAATACAAATATCAGCTTCATCTGAAACTTTTGTGGCCCATAAAAAGTTTTTATCGGTCATTTACCATTGTTTCTAGTAGTGTGGTCCACCTGAGATTTGGATCCATTAAATTTTTGGTATATCGAACTAAAATAATCTGAGAAAACAAACAGATGGTATGGATATACAAAAATTCATCTAGGTAGACCTCATACTTTAAGGGTACCCCACTAATGTTTTGCCCGGGTAATACCTAATCCACTCTCCCATAGAACGGTTGGAAAGGTGAGGGGTTAAAGCAGGCCCACTGGTACCGCACATGTGGCAGTGTACGAGCCTAGCCTATACACTACACGTGACACTGCACACGACGGGCTATTTTGTTGGGAAGCGGACGTTGAAATGTATGGACGCTGATTGCCCACTGACACTGCTACTAAAGACGTGGCTACTGCGCTGTGGGCCCACCATGATGTAGAGTTTTATCGATGCCATCCATGTGGATGAGTCCAAAAAATAAAATAGATCCAAGTGGACCACATTATTGGAAGACATTGGTGATTAAATGCACACTGTTAAAACTTTTTAGGTCCAGTGTAATGTTTATTTGTTATCTAGCCTCTTAGGTCACATGGACTTAAAAAAGAGAGGCTGCCTGCCGATAGGCCCATCTTTTTTAAGAGGTCGTTTGGCATCATTGGTTTTGTGGGGGTTTAAGGGGATTTCTAATTCTTTAGCATATTTGGCACTATAAATTAACTAGGGTTTCAAATGCACAGGCTCGTCAAACATGGTTCAAAATCAAAGGTGATAGTTTGAATTATATCTAAAATCATTTCAAGAGTTGCATGAATAACATGTGTGTCACTAGGCTATTAATTTATTGGGCACATGGGCCACTGATGATATCCCAAAACATTTATATTATTGGTTACATCACTATAATTATTTTAATGCGATGACGTGTGGTCAAACATTGTCCATGCAAATCAACAGTTAAAAAACGTTGGGTAGTCACTCAGATGTGATCTTGTGCTTGTGGCTATCTGAGATTTAAAATTTCATCATTTTTGAGTAAAATGTATATTTGTACAGGATTATTACAATCATTGCGTCAAGTATTACATACATGTATAAATCTAAGGAGTTCCAAATCCATGCTCCCAAACAGGCCCTGAGAATTTTGAATACGGCATTAATGACAGCCCTACCCGAAACAGTTCAAAATCTAGGTTGAGACTTATCCCAAGCTACCGCCTGCTTAGAAGAGAACATAAATATGCGTCACAAGACTTTTGTGTCGTGGAGAAGTTTTTATTGGTGGGTGTCCAATTTCTTTTTTTTAAAATAATGCTCTACCTTAGATTTGGAAGTGTCCCATTTTTTGTGCTCATGCACTAAAATAAACTAAAAAATGAGATTGACGGTATGGATAAAACACATACATCAAAGTGTGGTCCACAAAACGCCTTCCAGTAGTGAGTATGCAATTCGTGTCCCACATGCATGCTCATAAGATCTCACACGCCTAATGCATGAAAATGGACATTTTCTCTCTCATGAAAAGCTCTAACCAGGGAGAATCCATGTCTTGTACAAATCCAGTGGAGCCATAGATGAAAACATTAAATAAATAATTAAATGCTACTTACTTGATTGAGAAAATCATTACTGTGATTTGACGAGACTTTATTGTACGGCTTGTTGATGTCAGATGTACGAGTCATAAAGAGCATATTCGGAAGTTGTTTAGTCATATTTAAGTGGCCCAAATTAAATCCAAGCACCTTTACGTGATCAGCTAGGATTGCATCCCAACCCCGTTGGGACTTGTAAGCATCCCACCAGATCCGTATGAGGATCAGTTTGGGCGGTGGGATTAGAAGGGATGGGATTCATCTGGTACTGTGCCAATTTCACTTATGATTGAGAAGAATGGAAAAGCTTGAAATTACATTAAATGTAATTGCGTTGGATCTTGTGCTAATTTCACTCAATGTTTGAGAAGCTGTGTAGGTCCCACCATGATGTGTTGGCTATATCCACACCGTCCACCCATTTATCAAGATTATTTTAGAGCATGGGATAAAAAATTAAATCTAAAGCTCAAGTGAATCCCACCATAGAAAGCAATCGAGATTGAATACTTACTGTTGAAAACATCTTTGGGGCTACATAAGTTTCGGATCTACCTCATTTTTAGGCACTACCTCATTTTTAGGCACATGCCATAAATTCAGGTTACAAAACAAATGAATAGTTTAGATAAAATATATGTGCGTTATTCTCAATCATTTCAAATGATGGTGAGTATATCCATTCAATGTACCCTCGTATTATCAACAAAGCATGACATTAATTTTATCCCACACGATAGGGGACAATCCCTGCCATGTGTAATAATTAGGTTTTTAAATCCCTTCTAATCCCTTCTACTCCCACCGCCCAAACTGACCTAAGGGTCCACCATGATGTAATTGTTTGGTGTAGCTGTTCCCTTTTTTAAAATAATGTTAATGCATTGACCCAAAGTTAAAGCAGATCTGACATTGTAATAGACCACACCATAAATAACTCTTGCATTTAATGCCTGTTTGTTTCAGCGAATTTGCTAGAAATGCATTTTCCCCTGGCATTTATTACTTCTCAGGGAAATGCAGTGAAGTGTTGCACGTTTCCCATAGTTGATTCGACGGCTTACTTTTTTCAACGTAAAAATTGGAAATATTTGTGGGTCCCACCATGATGCATATCATATATCTACACTGTTCACCCATTATGTCATATGGATTTATGATATAAGCTAAAAAATGGGGCATATCCAAAGCTCAAGTGGGCCACGCCATAGAAAAATGTGAATTAAATACTTATCATTAAAAACTTCCTAGGGCCATTGTTTCTTTTGGTTTGGGCCAATTAAATGTTGAATCTAACTCATTTTTCTTCTCATATCTCAAAATGTTGTGATAAAATGGATGGATGGAACAGATATATCATATACATCAAGATAAGGTTCTAAAATGACTACCGAAACTTTTGAACCGGTTTCCAAGAAATAAAATTCCCACTAATATCCAAACATGTGAAATGATAATAATCACCATTTCCAAGGGATTTATTATTTCCCAGTGAAATGGTGAAAATCAAACAGGCCCTTAATGAATCTGCATTTAATGTTTTGTACATTTAATACAACCAAGTTTATTATTTGGTATGGTCCACTAGACCGCCGAATTGTCTCAATTTGGGGCCCATAGTTGGACATGATTTTACTAAAGGGGTAGACCACATCAATAAACGGATATATTAAGGTGGGCTACCAAATAGATCTGCTCAAACACTAAAATGTCTTTCAATTTTTGGCCCATACCTTGACATGATCTTAGTAAAGGGATGAACCACATCAATAAACAGATATATTAAGGTGGGCTACCACATAGATATGGTCAAACACTTACATGTCCGATCAGGGTGGGAGTTAATCCATGTCCCGAACCAGCGATGTGTGTGGGACCCTGACTGTAGGGCCCACCTAGATGTATAAATTTATATATTCGCTTTATCCATCTGTTTTGACAACTTATCTTAAGCCATGGTTGCAAAAATGACACAAGCAAATTTCAGGTAGACAACATCACATAAAATATTGGTAATATGCATTAAAAACCTTTCGTGGGTCACAAAAGTTTTCAATAAAGCTTAGAATTTTATTTTCCTTTCGTTCAATTCTGTGACCTTACCAACGATGTAACACCCTGAAAATCGGAGGTCGTGCATACGCTTGATTCCCGAGTTCCCGAGTATCACTTATAATCGATTTTTGATTAGTATACGTTTAATCAGGTTTAAAATGCGCAGCTTGGAATTTTCTAAAACATGAAACACAACCACACAAGTCTACTGAAATGAAAGAGATATAGTATATATATACCGGTCCAAAAGAATATAAAAGAGTCGCCCATGGCGTTGCCCAACAAAATCACAAAAGAATAGTATATCCAAAAGAATGAGCTGAGTCTACTACTCAACAATCCAACGCTCCATCTACTGGTCCAAAGAAGACCCGCTCATCGGCTGGAAGTAGGAAAACTCGTCCTCCTCCTCGAGGCTCGCGTCGCTAGGCTTCACCAAATCTGCATCATGTGCATCTACGGGCGAGTCTGATTGGTGTTTTAAAACACCATCCCAAAGTGGGAGTGAGTGGTCAACTTAGTGGGTACTATTAATCTTAAGTTGTAACAGACATCAGTTATAATATGAATTTAATGAAAAACAATCATTCATAAACACCGAACTAATCTTATTAATGCGTATGCATGATAGATGATATGATGCATGCCCTTGCCACAACACTTCCTCAAGCGACTCCATCTAACAATCGTGTATAACCAACACTCACTCAGAGCGACCTCGACTGCCGAGTCGCCACCCTAACTAGTGCGATGTGATGATAATGTTAGTCAAGTTCTTAGTTAAGTCCATTCATCCAGAAGGTTGGGGAATTTGATACACCTCACGTATCAATACCCTGAACTAGTTGCGAGGCGAAGACCCCCAACGTGTGAGGCCAAGACCCCGAGATCCTTGATCCCGTTGGGTTCCCCATCCCCGACTTCAAACGCATGGGGAGTGTCGAGGAGAAGAGATTGTTCGCGGTTACTACGGGGAGGTGCATCACCCCAGCATAGGCCGACAGCTCGGACACAGTGTCTTATTCCACCATGCCCGGCTCACGAGGTAGTGGATCGGTTTCATTTTGGTTAGCGATGGGCTACAACGGTTGTAGGGTGTTTCAGGTTTCATACATATGTGAGCAAACAGAGTTAACAAAACAAGGTTGGTTAACCAGTAAACTAGACCGCATGACTTCAGGCAAGTACATGGCGGAACGACATCGAGTACGAGTGACCCATGTAGTTTAACTACTGTCGCCCACTCGCACTCACCCAAATCCATGAGTTTAGCCTCAAGATAGTCCTACCAACGGGACTACCTTCGTTTTCCTTGTATTACTGACCAACCCAAGGGTTTGGGTGGTGATTCATAACATGCCAACTAACAGGGTTATCAACTAGCACTGGCATGTTTTCATATTTTTCCAACATACAATTCAGATTTTCCTACAAGGCAAAGCTAACAATGTTGTGAAATAATGTGCATGTGTGTTGTGTGGGTTAGTAAGAAAGCTAAGCATTTCATACATATCATAAGACCAAAATGCACAAGAGTTAATGAATCATACATGTTACAAAGCAATATTATATGAGAAAACCATACAAGACATGAACATGTAATCATCCATTGTAACCTAAGCATGTGAGAAGCACGAACAGCAACATATGATAACTTAAACAAACATACGTTTCCATACAATCCCCAAACAAACGTCCAAACCTTAGGTTTTCTCTAGATTCTCCAAATACATCATCCAAGCAACAAAAATCATTAGACTAACTACAATTGGTGCTAGGCCACCTAAGGTTAATAGTTTACACCTTGAGAGGAGATTTCCATTTTTTGAGATCTTAGGGTTTGGGAATTTGGGTAAAATCGTCAATTCCTAGATCAAATAAAAAAAGACAACATTAATGTCTAGAAATCTACACTAGGTTGCTCCATTGAAGGAAAAATATACCATTCTTACCTCCACTTCTTGGCGTGGGTGGGTTTGATGGAGGTTTTTAGTAGCCACCGGTTTAGTTGAGGAAATATCAATCCTACAAGCATCAAGATTTCTCTCACCCACACAAACACTCTCTCCCTTCCTCTCTTCTTCTTTTCTTCTTTCTCCCTTTTCTCTCTTCTCTCTTTCTCTCTTTCTCTCTCTCTTTCCTCTAGGGCAAAATCTTATGGTGAGAGGGGGTGCCAAAATGAGGCTCTTTTATAATGTCAGATTTGGTGTAAATGACCTCAAGGGATAGGTTTTTACTATACTAGACTTATGGGAGGGTCTTTCTAAGCTCTAGGGCCCACTATAGGGCGTAGGAGTCGACACCCACCGTTGGATAGTTGGCCCTAATGATGATCTACGTATGTATATGATCGGCCTGCCATTTGGATGCGTCGATCGACAGATATGATTAGAAGTCTGTTCAACGGTCACCGATAGTCGATCTGGGCCGCGGCTGTACGGATATGAGAAGGGAAATATCCTTACTCCACAGGTAAAGTTTGGTCGTACACCGACGGTCTGAAATCCTCAACTTTGCATAAGAGTGGACGATCCAATTTACTTAAGTTTTAGTTTATTCCTTTAAGGTATTTACACTTCTTATGCACTCATCCTTTGTCTCAAGTTGAGCGATTCTGAACACTACGCAGGTCCGATTCCCGTGATAGACGTCAAACTTAGTAAGACGGACATTACTCTATAATTTTGAAACTAGTGGCCCACCAATGAGCGGTCTAGAGCTTGTTTGGAAAATTGGAACATTTCTTGAATGAATTTGGTAGTGAGATTTCTCGTGGGCACTGATTAGGGTTTGGATTAACTATGTTCATATTGTAACTTATTTATAACTAGTGAAAGTGGAGATTTGGTCATGATTACTCTAAACCATCGGTTTTAGGCTACAAGAGTAACAGAGTTAATTTGGTTTATTAGCCAAGATCCGGGCGGATTCATTGGCTTCCTAAGGTTGATTAATCAGACTTGTGCGGTTCTTTACTGGTACCAGCCGTGTACAACTAACATTGGGTGCTAATGGTCAATAAGTGATATTATAAGCTAATTACAGAAAAAAATTTCAAAAATTTTCGAAAATCCAAACAGTGAAAATTCCAGGGTGTTACAAACGGGTTAGATGGTCAATAAACATTACCGCGGATCCTAAGAAATTGATAATAGTGACCATTTAATGCCTATTGTTTCCCGTGAGGTCGTCACCCTGAAATAAGCTTTAAAAAGAGATAGATGGAGTAGATATACAATGAAAACACAGAGGTAGGCCCTACGGTCTGGGTCTCACCCACATCGTTCGTTCCAGGTTACTTTTCTTCTTATGATCAGTGTCAGGACCCATTGTACATCTGACACTTACGTGGAAACGGATTGCCAGGTCACTCAGGAGGGATATCCATAGTGGTAGGTGTTGTGGGGTCCACCGTGATGTATGTGCTTTATCCATGCCATCCATCCGTTCTGCCAGCTCATTTTAGGATATCAGCTTTAAAAAAGAAGAAGATCCAAAGCTCGAGTGGACCACATCACAAGAAATAGTGGCGACTAAGAACCCACCATTCAGAACTTGTTGGGCCCACCAAAGTTTTGGATCAAGCTGTTATTTGTGTTTTACTTTCGTTAAGGTATATGTGACCTTATGAACAGGTTGGATGGAAAATATATATCAGTGGACCTTAGGAAGGTTTCAACGGTGGGTGTCATTATACCAACTATTCACTTGATGGGGTCCACTTGAGCTTATGGATCTGCTTATTTTTGGGCTCATAGCTTAAAATGAGCCAACAAAACGGATGGATGGCATGGATATGAAAAACATACATCACGGTGGGCCCCACCGCACACTATAAACATGACCCTACATGGATCGTGAATGTGGGGCCCATGGGAACTTTGTAAGGTGATCCACACCGATCATACACAGTGCCACTTGAACTTCTTTAAGTGACTTTTTATGCTGTGATCCACATTCATGGTTTATTAAGTGATCCACACCGTTCACTGTATTAGGTGATCAACTATGATCGTACACGTGGCACTGTGATGCCTTATGTTTGAGCTTGTCATCATTCACATTATCCATTGGATCTAATCTGATATTCTTTCATCACAGTGCACAAAAAAAAAAAAAAAAACATAGCAATCAGATGGTCGTAAGCATCCGTGAATGGGGCCCATCTTTCATAGTTAGACAATGCTCTGTGGGCTCCACCGTGATGTATCTATTTTATCTATGCCGTCCATCCATTTTTCCAGCTCATTTTATGGAACGAGCCTAAAAATGAGGCACATCCAAATCTCAGGTGGATCACACCATAGGAAAAAGTGGTGATTGAATTGCCACCATTAAAAAAACTTATGGGCCAAAAAACTTTTGGATGAAGTAGACATTTGTGTTTTCCATGCATCTAGACCTAATCAACAGGTTGGATGGAAAATAAACATTACAGCGGGCCCTAGGAAGTTTTCAATGGTTGCTGTTCAATCACCACTGTTTTCTACGGTGTGGTCCACCTGATATTTGGATCTGACTCATTTTTGGGATCATAGCCTAAAATAGTGATCCACAATGGATGGACAGCATGGATAAAACACATACATCATGGTGGGGCCCAAAGATCACATTCCAATAGCAACTGACCATGTCAGTATGCAACCGCGTTCTGATAAATAGAGTTGCAGCTGTGGGCCCAGCCGAAGCCCAATCTCTTATGCAGGTCTGGGCCCATCCAAAGGCACAATGGTTGGGCTTGGGCCTGAAATTCAGGTCCACAATGTATCATTGTGGGGTGTGCTTGAGTCTTTCAAAGGCCCAATATATAAGCCCAACACTGCCAGCATTGGGCTTGGACTTTCCTGGGCATGATCGGCTGCACCCTACTTAAAAATGGATGTTAATATGATTATCAGCATGTGGGGCCCATCATAGTGTGTACATGGGATCTGATCCGTCCAACAAGGTCAACCTACCAAAAAGATGGGAATCTATAAGCAAAGCGACAATCGGCTCTGCGGAGGTAGCCAACGGTGGTAATGAACTAATTGGGCCTGAAAATGAGGTCTAGCCCAGTGTATATTAATGGGCCTCATATGCATTCTTTGGCCCATCTATGAACTAGGCATGAAATTCTAGCCAGGCCCATCTATGAACTAACAAACACAAGAATCAAGCCTCCCACTCGTGGGACCCAGCAGGGAATCCCCTCAAAACAAAGTGGGCCCATTCCCACTTCTATTAATAGTTGCTTGGAGCATTGTTTCAAAAGGTTTGGATCGACTGATCCAGACCATTGTGTGAGTAGAATTTGAACTGCTGATCAATTTCTTCTACCATCCGTTTGTGGGTCTCCCATAAAATGGATGGCCATCCTGGATTCCAAATAAGAAACCTACCTCTTCTTAAATTCCTCGAAGGAATCTCTACCATACAAATAAGGAAGTAAAGATATGTAGCAAGGTGTTTCGTAAATGTAATGGTGGCCGCAACAGCCACTACCGTTACTGTTATGATATGGGCCATTACATTGTTTAGATCTTTTTTAGGTTTTTTGGAGAAATTTATTTCGAACTTGTTACAGGATCATTATGAGTCCTTTTACTTACCATTGCGCAACCATTATGGACTTTTATGGAAAACTGTTATGGACATTTTTTTTTTTTTTTGGTTACGTCAATTACGATCCTGTAACGCATAACGGTTAACATAACCATTGTTGTATACCATGGTATGTAGCATTTAGTGGCCCCACATTCCATTATGAATAATTAGGGTTATATAAGAAAGAGATGAGAGAGGACCTTTGTATAGCGGATAATTTTCATTCTTTTAGCTTTATTTAATTTTGAAGACTTATCAACCATACATGCATAGACATGTGTTTCATCCAACCGGTCCAAATTTTAGGGTCCCACTCAGCATAGTATGAAAATCTCACTAATTGAACTATCTTTATCACCTAATTTTACATATGAAAATTAGACCAATGACAAGCTTTCTCTTTTAAACATCCATTCAATAGCCAACGTTGGACATCTAGGATCTAATATGATCCCTATAATTTTCAATAGGGGCAAATCTAAGGTTGTGTGGTGTGTATGTATAACTTGGGCGAGGGAAGAAGAGAAAAGTAAAAGCCTGCTGAGATTGTAGTATTCGATCACCTTTTATAGAGGTAATTGGGTGGATTTTATGAGCTTTGGAGTCCGTGGACTTCATTCCTCTTCAAATCCAGAAGACTCTGGAACATTGCGTTGTATTTATCGTTTTCTTTGCTATATTAGATGCATTGTCTTCTTCACTGCTACAGTATTGTTATGGTGATTGTTAAAATATTTTTTGTTGGTTACAGTAATCTTATCCTTGCTACAGTAACTCTCGATAATTTTTGCTATAATGATTTTTATGCGCTACAATGACCTTGTACAGTGTCATTGTTACAGTAACTCGCGATAATTGTTATGATAGTTGTTTGCTATAGCGATTCTCAATTTTTCTAGTTGGTTTGGCTACTGTAGAGATTCAAACGGATTATATGTAGTTTCTTTATTTTGTTATAAATAGTGAGTACTGAAAACTTCTTGTTCGTCGTTTGATCATAACTCCGAACTTGTTTCGCTTAAAATCTATTTGTACTCTTGTTTGGTTTTTGCCGCTGCTAATCTGTTTGAATTGTGCTTTTAGAAATTAGGAATTCTTGTTCTTGAATTGCTAATGTTTTGCAAATTTCTGGATTCCTCTTAAAAAGTTCATGTATTACTGCTCTGCTTGCTTTATCGAAATTAACTCATTTCCATCATTTTGTCTTGAACGTGCTAACTAAATATTCTGATTTTGGAAGTGGCTCAATACGAGTATACTGTGGTACTCCCACATCAAAATCTATGGTAGTGAGAAGTAAGTAAAAAATGTGATAAAATGAGAATTTTGAACTTGTTGGTATATAAATATAAATTTGTCTAAAAAATATGAATAACCATCTTATACTAAAGCAGAAATTTTTTAATATCTTGTCCAAAATAGTTTCAAAATTTTACAAATCATAAGGGATATTCTAAAGTATTCTTAGTGGTAAAACGGAAAAACCATGAATGACTTAAGCTATTATTTTATTTGAAAAAAGTATAAATCTATGCATCTTGGTAATCAAAATGGGCAAAATGAATAGGATTAAAATTTCTAAACAATCGTTTTGCAATATGGGGTTCTTATTTCTAGTCAGAAAGGTGGGGTACTTTAATTATTTGGCATTTCAAATGAGTAATCTTGTTAGGGTTTTTTCTTGTCTCGAAAATGGGTGTGAAAATACAGGATTTTGTATATACTATAATAAATTCATAAAATTCTTGTATTGCACCAATGGTTGCAGGCCAGGTAGAAACATTGTTTAAAGGAGATGGAAAATACTTTATTTTGCAGTTCCTTTTCAATTAGAAAAACAATAAAACTTTCTTTCTTGTAAATATATTGAAGTTCTAGATTAAAAAGATTTTCTTTTATTGAAAACGATTATTCTACTTGATCTTGTTTAGATACTTGCTCTTGTCTTATAACAACTTTTGCAAAACTTTGAACTTATCTTGAAAAATGGTTAAGTTCTGGATATTGTAATGAACTAAAGGGGTTAGGAGAAAAGGAAATTGGAGGTTTTAATCTTGTTCCTGTTGTACTTCCTATTGGTGATCTGAACTAAGTTAGAAATATTCTTGATCTAGGAGGTTGAGTTTTGGGTGATTTATAATCATTTTTGCTTGTAGGTTTCGGCTTTTCAGTCATGTTTGCCTTGTATAAATTCTCTAGAAATGAAATCGAGTAAACTATTAGATTCTCTTTTGATAAACTCAATTTTAAAGTAAAAAACTGATAAAATAGCTTGTCATATCTGTAAAATTTTGTTTGCTTGCGAGATTTTTCACATCATTTTCTAAAATATATTTTGTACTCGTACAATATATTCTTAGTAAAAATTCTTGGTTTAGAAAATCACTTTGAAATTTTGAAATACATAAAACAATTGATAAATTTTCTTTTTTAATTGTACTATAATATTTATGAGCATCATTTCATATTCCCGAAGTAAATCTAATCAACTATTCTTATGTTTTGTCACATATTCTTTACTTTAAAATATCGTCATACCTAAATCAGAAGCATCTGTTTTTAAATTTTTGTAGGCTAAATGATTCGGTATATGTAATAATGGTAGTTCTTTAGTTCTTATTTTTACTTGTTTTACTATCTTAGTGTGTTCTTGTGTCCATGGTTTTGGACTCTTTGCCAATCTATCATATAATGGTTTATAGATTTTATGTAAATTTTTATAAAAATGTCCAATGTAATTTAAGCTTATTAAAAATGTTTGTATTTGAGTGTTATCTTTTATCTCATAAGGAAACTTATTTGCAAACTCTTAACTTTTCTTTATTGGGATAACTATTTCCTTATATATGTAATGTCCTAAAAATCGCACATTTGTTTGGAGTAATTTCATTTTGGGACTGAAATTACTAATCTATCTTTTATTATTATCCATAAAAATATCTTAAAATGTTTCCAATATTGACTATACTTGTAAAATAGATTAAAACATCGTCTATATAAACTATAGAAAAACTTGAATAATGATTGAAAATATTATTTATTATATTTTGAAATTCTGAAGGGACATTTTTTAATCCAAATGGCATAACATTTCATTTGTATTGTCCGAAAGGAACATTGAATGTCATTTTATATATATCTTATTCTGCTATCTGTATTTTCAAAAATCCTGATTTCATTTTAAACTTATAAAATATAGATGCGTCGTACAATCTTGTTAGTAAGTCTTTTTTGTTGGAAATAAGATATTGAATTCATTGTAAAACTTTATTTGGTGGCTTGTAATTAATAACTAATTTAATTGTTTCTCTTTCTAATTTTGCACTATTGCTTACATGAAAAGTTGAGTAACTCCAAAGAAACTTACTTTTCTTAATTAATCCGTTATCTAAAAGTCTTTGAATTCTGTTTTACAATATTATTCTAACATTTTTTTGTTCATTTGTATGAGTCTAACTTTGTAGGAATGTATTTTTCTTGAAAATATTTTTCATAAGGCAATTGAATTATATATTTTTTTCGTT
>JAJHSJ010000015.1:52462748-52600248 GCA_021015155.1 Magnolia officinalis
AAAAAAAAAGGTCAGAAATCTGACCGTTGGCCAGTATGCGATCGCATAGCTGGCACATGTGGCATATGCGATCGCATACTGGCCAAGATCGCATATGCCACTACCGCATATGCGATCGGCCCACCATTATGCGCATATGCGATTGCATATTCGCATATGCGACCGCACTTGACAACACTGAGTAGGTCTAAGGATTTTGGAATCTATGAATTTAGCATTGCTTGGGAAGTGGATATGGAGGTTTGCTGTGGAAGAAGACTGGAGGGAAGCGATTGCTATTAAGTATAGCACCTAGGACAGGGGATGGTGGGTCAGGGATTCATCTCAGTATAAGGCTTAGGCATGCGGAAAATTATTTACTTAGTGGCCCCTAAATTTATGGAAGGTGTCTTTCTTAGTTGGTGATGAGAGACGCATTCAATTTTGGGAGGATTCTTGGTGCGGTGGGAGATTTCTTCGAGAGTTCTTAATGCTAGCCATATCACCTTGGAGAGGAACATAATTGTGGATTGGTGCTTCTCCTTGATAGGCGGTGAGGTGGTGTGGTGTCCTCCTTGATGACAGTTCCATGGTCCATTTAGGGACAACAAAGTAACCCTTGCTTAAATAATAGGAGAGATTCCGTGGATGGGTTTGTTAGAAAGGCTTCTAACAGTGGATAGGGTTGCTAGAAAGGCTATGATCTTTGTAGCTAATTGGATTTCCGGCATAAAGGAGGTGGATGTTTGTAATGTTTTGCCCTTATTAGGGTTGTAATTTTCGTAGTATTGCCAAGTTGGGTTTTCTCAATAAAATTTTGTTAATTCTTAAAAAAAAAAGAGCAATGTGCCAACCCCATATATTTTTTGTTATGAATCATGTGCCCTAATTATGGATCATTGGCTATTCGGATCACTACTTTACCAATTCATAATTGTGGCTTTATACTCCTAGTGTAGATTAATTTTGCCTTTCAAAAAAAAAAAAAAACCAAAAACTCCTAGCGTAGATTAACTTGAAATGCAAACACTTGGAATGTAGAGATGTATACTTTGATTTATGCAACATGCATATATATAATATTATGCATGTGGGGCCCCATGTTGTCAAAAGCGATTGCATAATCGATTATGCGATCACATAATGGCACATGTGATCGCATACTTTCCATTAGTTTGATTTTTTTTTTTTTTAAATCTATTTTTTTTAAAGAAAACAAACTTTGCAATCGCATAAGCGATCAGGCAGAATTGCTTATGACATTTGACAACATTAGTGGGGCCTATAATAATATGCATTATTTCATATATAAATTACAATGTCTATTCATATATAAAATGTACTGCATATAACTAACATATATAGCCTATAATAATATGCATTATTTCATATGTAAATTACAATGTCTATTCCTATATAAAATGTACTGCTTATAACTAACGTCTATACTGGAGCGACCAACGTGATCCCACCCCTAGCCCACCGCCACACATTGGAGGAAGTAGCATATAAAGTACTCCTTTCCGTACTTATAATGGATATTTGTGATCCGGATGACCTTGGTTGGGAGAAAAAATCAAACAGATCCACTCATCAGGTGGGTGATGGTGGTGTGGCCCACCTGATGAATGGATCAACCCATAAACCTGATTGTTGTGCTCAATGATCTTCAATATGGGGACTGCCTTTCTGGCAGTCAAATATCATTACGCTTGACCTGTATGCTATATACACTAAATACTTTATGGTCCATTGATATGGATCTGGATATTCCTCTATATGATATATACCATTTGTTTCTTTATCTTTTTATGCTTCTTTTCTTGTTATCAGTTCATCTCTAAATTTTTCATTTGCCAGCCCGATCATCTCTCATCTGATAACTTCATCTATTTACAGTTGTAACTTGTACTTTTTAAAATTTTTATTCATGTGTATCAATGCTTAAGTAGCTTGATCGTTGCATAGGGGCTCAGCTATGGTGTGAAACACAAATATGGAGTGACCGTATTTGTGACTCCACTGCAGCTGGATCAATTGGATTATCATCATAGCCATGCTCCAACTATTTGGGATTGGATATACAAATTCCGCTTGCCAAAAAATCAAAATAAGAATTTATCTTTCAATATGGAGAATGACTTCTCAAAAGGTCAAAGATTCTGCCTTCATTTTTATGCACAAGGGACTGGTTTGTCCAATCACTTTCAAGTAGAGTTAATATGGATTCAGGAGATCCAAACCACAAAAGTCCCTTTAAAAAAATTATTTAAACTTTTTCTTTCTTGTTGAATGGGTCCCCCAAAGGCTGATTTTTGAAGCGTGTGTTGAGCTGACCCCCCGCCTCGATTCCTATTCATTATGATGGCCAAAGCTTCAAGCAGAACGCTAGCCAAGGCTTCTGAGCATGTTTGATTAAGGGCTTCAAGGTGGAGCATCTTCAGTTTGCTGATGACACACTCTTGTTGTGTGATCCCTCATTTGAGCAGGTAAAGCGTCTGCAAGGTCATCCTTAGACGGTTCAAATCTGTCTTCGCTTTTAAAGTTAATTGCAACAACTTCGAGTTTTGGGGATCAAATTTGAGTTACCAATTTGGGGTGCAAGGTTGGTTATTACCCGTCGATATACCTTGGCTTCCATGTCTGTATTGGCAGGCCTAATAAAGCTTTTTGGGAGTTGGTCATAGAGAGGTTTGAGAAGAGATTGTTGATATGAAAATTCAATTACTTACATTTTGGTGGTAGAAATATGCAGTTATGGCATCCATTTTGAACATGATGATCTACTCTGGTCTATTTTCCAATGCCCAACTAGTTTGGGTGGAAAGATCGGAGAAAAGTTGAAGGTATTTCCTATGGCAAGGGAAGTTCATCTCTGGGAAGTGGCATCCAGTGAGTCAGAGGGATATTTGCAAGCCTAAAGCTTAGTGGGGTTTGGGGATAAGAAATCTAAGGGTGATGAACAATGGCGTTTTCAGGAAATGTCTTTGGAAGGTTCTCTACTGAGGTTGACATACTTTGGTAAAAGGTTATTTGCGTTATATATGACATGAGTAGTGATGGGTGGGACTCTTGGTTAATATCCTTTTCATTAGTATCGGGTGTAGAGCTGGGCATCAGACCGAGTCGAATCGGATTCGGCCCAACTCGACTAGGTCCGAATTTTGCATGGCCTTACCCGAACTCGATCAGATCCGGGACCGAGTCCAGGTCCTTTGACCCAATCCGATCCTAAACCTTGCTGACCTGGACCGATCCGAGTCTGACTCAGTCAGGAAAACCGAGTCGGATCGGGTTGGACAAGATTCGGATCTACCATTTTTGTCAACGGTGTGAAAATCATTATTCTCACTGTTTCTTACGGTGAGATCTACTTGATTATTAGATATAGTTAAAATTTAGCATCAATCCCTCAAATGATCTGAAAAAACTGATGGACGGTGTGGATAAACCAAAAAGAATTTATGACAGGCCCACATAGTTTACTCAATGTCCAAAATATCTCAGCTTACTGAAGAAGCTTTGTTTTGAAGGGCAGCAGATTGCATACCGAGTAACTCAGTACGCTAAGCGTACTGAGTAAACTTAGTGGGCCCCAGTGGCATTCATGCATTTTATCCACTCCGTCCATCTCTTTTGAAACATAATTTTAGAGCATTATCCCAAAAATGGAATATATCCAAACCTCAAATGGACCACACCATCGGAAACAGTGTGAATTGAACATCTACCGTTGAAAATTTTTTGGTGACAACAGAGGGTTTAAATCAAGCTGATATTTGTGTTTTCCCTTCATCCATGTCTTTCTGATCTCATGAACAGGTTGGATGACAAATAAACATCATTGAAGGCCTTAGAAAATTTTCAATGGTTGAAATCAATGCTTCCACCTTTTCCAGTGGTATGGTCCACTTGAGCTTTGTATATGCATCAATTTTGGGTTGAACCCATAAAATGATCTGGCAAAATGAATGGATGGTGTGGATGAACTACATGCATTCGTGGTGGGCCCAACTTAGTTTAATGAGCACGAGAAGAGCGTAGTAACTCAATGCGCTCTAAGAATTACTTCTCTTTTTGTCATGTCTTCTTTCCTATATACCTGACATGTCTTCTTTCCTGTAGCTAACGCCAGCTATATGTACTTGCTTTAGGTACGTGTCGTGCGAAGACGGGACGCTCCTTGAGCTCCGAGTTGTACAAATGGTCCAAAGGAGATCAAAGTTACATGGCCCCACAGTGATGTATTTATCATATCTATACCGTTCATCTAGTTTTAGGGATCATTTTAGAGCATTATCCAAAAAAATGAATCAGATCCAAAGATCATCTGGACCACACCATAAATTGTAGCGGAGATGATGATTTTCACCGTTAAACAATTTGTAGGGCCACCATCATGTTTCTCTTCCATCCAATCTATTCTTAAGGTCACAAAGACCTAAATGAAGTGGAAAAACAAATTTCGTGTTGATCCAGAACTTCTGAGAACCCAAGAAGGGTTTCAATAGTAGACGTTTAATACCCCGCTGCTTTCCGTAGTGTGGTCCACTTAATGGTTAGATCTGTTTTATTTTCGTCTCAGCCCCTAATATGATATTGTCAAATGGATGGACGGTTTGGATATAACACATACCTCGTGATTAGAGCTACAGAACTTGCTATCCGCTTCCACCTTTGGGTCTGGCCGTCGAGACGAGACGATGCGGTGCGCCGACCTTGGCTACCAGTCTCTTTCTCTCCAAAATCCAACGGCTTCTACTCGCCTTCATCTTCAACAGAAAGGGAGAAACGGATACATAGAGAGAAAAATATAAAGAGAGAGAGAGAGAGAGTTGGGGGTTCAAGTGTATGTTGGGCGGCTTTTTTTGGCGCCAAACGAATAGCCAAAATACAGGGGTATTTTTTAGAATAGAGGGATATTTACATCCTTGGGTCGGGTCGGGTCGGACCCTTTCGGTCCGGATTTTCGGATCGGTTCTGTCCGGATACACTATTATCCGAACCTGATCCGAAAAATGATCAGATCTGGATGGACAGACTCGATCAGGCTGATCTATGCTGTCGGTTCTGTTCGGAACGGTACCGAGTCGGGTCGGATCCGTCGGATCGGGTCCAACATGCCCACCTCTAATCGGGTGTGCCCAAGTCATTCAAAAAAAGTATCACGGGCCTGGGGGGGTGCTATCCAAAGGACTAATCTCTAGTTTAAAAGATTGCATCCGTTATTGCTGGTAAAGGTTCCAAAGTTTGTTTCGGGGATGACATTTGGTGTTTTGACCGACATTTCCCTTGCCTATCTCATTAGGGAGGAGGCGATGATAGTGGATTGTTGTTTCTTGACGGTGATTAGGATGTGATGTCTAGAATCTCCAGTTAAGAAGAAATATGTTTGATGAAGAAATCGATGCTTTGGTCTGACACCATGCTTTGCTTGTAAGATTATTCATTCTTGTTTGCCGACAGAGATAAAATGATTTGTACATGACACCGGGTACTTTCCACTGTTAATGCTTTTACTACAAGCATCTTTTAGGATCAAGGCAATAGACAACCCTAATTGAAGCAGTTTTGATCTCTTCCTTTGTTTGCTGGTAGTGATTGGAGGTTCTGCTAGTGGTGTTCTTAGTTGGATCTCCATTTTAAGGACTGGGCTCCATAGTTTTTTGTGGGTTGATCCAGTCGTGGGACTGGTTTTTGTATCTTTTCCCTTTTCTTAGGTTTATTTTCGTTTCTCCTTTCTTTTTGCTCCCTTTTGTTTTCTGTAGCCTCTCTTATCAATAAAATTTTCACCTTTCAAAAAAAAAGAAAAAAAAATAGAACTACCCACATGAAACGTTGCACTTGCCATAGATGAGGGAGCAAGCTTGTTAATTGTGTGTGGTGGGAGCAGTATTTTGAAAGGCTTGAAGGCACAACTCTACGTGGCATAGATCTGTGAGCTTGTTCATAGGCTAGGCACTGTCTCGCGTGTTGATAGAGAGACCAACAGTTAAGCAAACTCATTGGCTAAGATCAGCGTCTTTAGATTTAATTATCCATGAGAAAAGGCATAGAGTGCAAAATGGAAAACAACAAGCATTTACTTAGATGTGAATTTCACCCTAGGAAACTTGTTTGAATTTTTAAAAATCTTATGGTTTCTGTTTTTGAGAAGCTTGTTTGTCCTTGCAATTGCCTGTTATTCTAGCTTGTGCATTTCCCCAAATTCTGTTTACAAATTTGTGCAGCTGTAATAACAAATGCTATCTAAAGAACTGTTTCTTGCACCATTTCATATATTCTTTTATCTAGAGGCAACTATTCTTTCACCTGTGTTTTGAATTATCGATGACTTTTGCCAAAATATTCAATTAATTGAAAAGACAATTTTGAGCTCACCATTACTGTGAAATGCATATGATAGGTGCATGCTTCAAAGTTTTTTTTTTTTGAGGGTCTTATGCTTTATCTAGTGGTTGTTCTCAAGCTTTTGTATGTCATATTTTCAAGTTGGGTTGATATTAAATAAACCCAAATAGTCATTTTTCAATATGTATTTGCCCTTGCTCCCATCTGATCTGCTGGCTGACTTGGGGCACTAGGATGTTCAGATGGATGAGTGGCAAGACGAGGAAGGATATAATTAGAAATGAATGCATTCAAGGGAACTTGGGAGTAGCACCAATACATAATAAGATGAGGGAAAGTAGAGTTAGATGGTTTGGTCATGTGCAACGGAGATGAGGGAAAGTAGAGTTAGATGGTTTGGTCATGTGCAACGGAGACCAAGAACTACACCTGTTAGGACTATTGAGTTGGTGCAAGTTGATGTCTCCCAAAGGGCAAGGGAAGGCCCACAAGGTCATGGGTGGAGGTAGTAAGAAAAGACTTGATGACCTATGGTCTAACTGAGGTTATGGCTTGATAGCGTAGAATGGCTGGATAGGATTTGTGTTGTCGACCTCAATCAGTTTGGATAAGGCTTAGATGATGATGACATATGAATTGTAGTGAAAATTTATTAAGAACCCTTAAAAAAGGCGAGGGAAAGAGATGGCGAGGAGCCATCTGAAAACCCACCCATCCATCCAAATGCAACCATCTTGGAAGGACCCTGGAAACGCCAAATCAGATCCTCTGGCCTCTAGAGATGGACAGAGAAAGGATCACCATGTGGCAAACTACAGAAAGGAGTTGGCTTCTCCATTTGTCTGTAAATGCAGGGGAAGGGAAATTTTCCCAACCGAATGGCTAAATTGAGAAATTAAACCATCTCATTCTCTCTTAGGGCCTCTTTGGGAGCTTGGAAAGTATTCGGGTGGAAAATACTTTTAAAGAAAATGGCAGATTTCCTGATTGGGAGTTCACTTTTCGGTGGAAAATATTTTCCAAGAATGTGTTTTCATGGAAAAAGTCCTAATTTTTTTTTCCTAGCCTCCGTTTTTCACTCTCTCCAAGTGCGTTCTTGGAAAATAACTATAAAGAAAATGTCATTGTCTCTCCTTTCATTTCCAAGCTCCCAAACAGGCCTGTAGTTTCCTGTTGAAGCAAGGTGACTACGTTGTTCCACCTCTGATCAAACTGAAGCATTGGGCTTGTTGTTCTATATGATTGGAGGAGACAGCATAAAGGCTGGGAAAATCCAGACAGGAGGAGGTCTCACTCCAATTTTTTTTTTTCCCAGAATCTGAATCTGGCACCATCTTCCAAAACACCAACTCATAAAACCATGAAGGGTGCAGACAACAGCCTTCCAAAATTCCGAGGCCTCGTAAAATGAGGATGTTAGGGTTTACCATCATTTAGGAACCCATACGCAGGAGACAATCTGTTATGGTACTTAAGACCAGTAACCATTTTTTTTCCTTGCATCTTGAGAAATCTGATTTGGAATGTCCACCAATCTTAAACTTTCCTCTCTTCAATTCCCAACTTGTGTTCTGGTTACATAGGCCCAAAATTGGCACGTCCTGTGTCCGAACTGTATAGATCGGGCCACACTTGTAATTTGCAAGGCACGTCATTAATATATGCTAAGCCACATTGACCACGACATTAAGGATGGTCAGCCCAACCTCCAAAGTATGCTGCCTTATGTTCATGTTAATTTCTCTTGAATATTTGTAAAAGTCAAGTGTTGGAAGAGAAGATGACCAACCATCTTATGATATTCCTAATTCCTCACATGTCAATGCTCCAAGTACCACCTGTGGGGCATAAGTGTCACGCCCCGAAATTCAGGTACCGAGTGCGTACCTCCAGACCTGAGTTATGGTTTAGTGAACTTAAATCAGTGAGTCACATTATTTAATAGAGGCACAATATAATCTGAATTCTATGTTCCTATTAACCTCCATCAATACATTCATATCAACTTAATCCATTCACAAACATTCACCACCACACATCAAAAAAAAAAAAAAAAATCAAAAATACAAGTTAAAACTAAATTAAAAAATAATCCATATGCAGTACACCATAATATTAAAAAATATTAAGTTCATAAAGCATTTGATTTGTTTTGATTACTAATTAAGGTCATGGACGTTATACTTAGGTTTTACAAGGTAACATACCTAATAGATAAAGTTTATCTTATCTATCTTAGCCAAAAAGGGCAGGCTAGATATCTTATAAGACAACCCACCACATGGATGACTTGGATCTTGTAATAGCATGCCATGATGATACATAATTTAGCCTATGTATGTTTTGTCCTAAACATGCATGTACCTTATATAAGTTTTATCGTGCATCCGAATGCTGAAATATATTAAATTATAAATATCTAACACACTTTCTTTTTTTTTTTTTTTAAATAAAAAAATTTATGTGGGTCCTACTTACAGGGATCTGGACTGATTATATGGTTACCACCACTATATTGACCATTGGGAAGAAATTTCAATCCAATCTAAAATCACCTAATCGATTGTTGTACAACTACCATTATTTTCTTTCTGTATGGGTCGCACACATTTTGGATGTCCTAAATTTACACTCTTAACCCAAAGTAACCTTCCAAATCAAATGGATGGAGTGGATACAATAAATATATCACTGTGGGTCCACAATCTGATGACCCAAGATGGTTTCTAACGTTTGGTTTCAACGTTGGAAACCAAACTTTATTTTTTTATACTTATTTGTTTATTTAATTTTTTTGATAGGTCCCATGATAATCTAAACCATGGGTGAGATGGGTAACCTCCTCATAAAGGACGAGCCCAAAAATCTTCTCGAAACAACATTTTTGTGGCCCATATGAATACTCAATGGTGACAATTAAATTTTCACTGTTTAAGGCGCTGTGGTCCACGTGAGTTTTCTTTTGAATAAAATTTTCAACCACGTCTCTTATTAAGTGACAAGATTATTAGACGGTACTGATTTGATACTTACATCAAGAAAACCCTCCATAGAAGGCCCATTAATCCGGACTAATTAAGGTACCGTGAATAAATTAACTTCACTTTTGCATGCTGGAGTGTTTTTACACCCATTTTATATTATTATATTTTTTCCATGATGGTCCATACATAGTATGTGTGCATAAGATCTATCCCATTCACCATTTTACCAACATCGTTTTACGACATTGGTAAAAAAATAAGGTAGATTCGTTATTCTGGTGGGTCATACCACCATGAACAACACCGACCATTCTTCCACCATTAAAACATATACATTTCTTATTTCAGACCCTCCTAACTGTCTATGTAAGATTCGAGTTGTTCATTGGTCTACCCAATTATTTTTTAATGGTCAAAATAATTGGTATTTCCATCGGAACTCCCTGCGTCCCCGATGGATATTCCAACGGCGAATGTATCATGAATTCTATTTTGCATATTATGACCTACCAAAATGTTAATTTAGCTTAATTTTTGAAGGTTTTCCATATTTTGGTCCTTAGAACCTAATGGACCGAATTGATCGGGCCACACATGCAAAAAAAGTCAAATACGTAATTCAAGTAACATAAACAAAAAGAACTTACATGTTTCCTTTTATTTCTTGTTACATGCGTAAGGTGTTCCAAGGTGCATCGTGCATATGTGCACATATTGATATATGTGCACATACATTGCACCCATGGTAGATCCACATCGTCCATCATGTAAACCCAAAGTATAATAACATATTTAAAATAAAAATTTTAATTAAAATAAAATAAGTACTAAACTTTGCAAGCCGTTCTTCCACTAATCTCTCTCCTTTTAGCTTTTCTCTTATTTTTGTTTTTCTCTTTTTGATCGGCGAGAAATGTCCGTCCTTATAAAGAAAAGAGAGTCACTCGGATAAGACGGATAAGATAATCATGAGGGAGGTTGCAACCGATTTTATCCCCTTTTAAAAAAACAAAATTTAAAAAATTTAAAATTTAAGGAACCGGAAAAATTTGGAGTTGTTACAATAAGTAACTCAAGTTAGTTTTCCATGGGGATGTAATCACATATCTGCATAAAGAATCTGTAAGGGGGACAAGTTCCTACAATTTGCATGAAAGATAGTGCTCCATGTTATTTTGTACCCTGTCTTCATGGGTTTGGACTAGTGAACTTTCATTGCTCACCCTGAAATGTTATTGTCCTGGGAGTCTGAGACCAACAATTGCTATCGAAACTGAGCCAAAGTAGCTTGACAAAGCCACAGAGAAAGGTCTGGTGACACTGACATTGTCGAGATTCGAGAGACACTCAACACCTCCCCACCAATCCCCGAAGATGGCCGATCTCCTCTGCAGTCTTTCTCCATATAAATTTCAGCGACCTAGACCTTGTTATACGGACATGGAGGTCACTTTAATCTGCTTGATATTTTCACTTCTTTGATTTAATACGACCATGGAATTAATCTAAAGAGAGATACTCCAGTGCTTCCAGAGCACTATTAAATTATAGTGATTGTTGCATTCGGATGCTTAGGCTGTCCAATCCATTGATCCAGCCAGTTCATTAGGTCCAATGCAGAGTTCGTGGCCTGCCATGCAAACAGTGCACCAATTTGATAAATATTAGCCGTTTGACCAATGGCCTTTAATATGGAAAGTCCAAATCATTTACACAAAAATAGGTCCAAGCAACAATTTGATCCATCTTCTATGAATCATCATGGATTGTGTCTGGTTCTAAAGAATCACTTTTGTTAGGCAATCATAACCCTCCATCCATGGCTTGGAAAGAGGATGGCTATAAAAAATAATGCATAATCAAGTATGGATTGGATCATCCTATCAGTGCAATATGCTTGGTAGCCCGTGAAAAATTTTCTTGGCTTACTGGACGGTTTGAATCAATTGATTGGACTGTCCAAGTGAACCGATCAACTAAGGAGCACTTGGCATTTCTCTAATCTACGTATTGTAGTATTTTATGTAGTTAAGAAGTGTGCTTGTTTTTAGTATGCTCATAACCTTTTTATAGAGTTAGTTTCCACCATATTGCTTCACATCGAAGATGCTTTGTCTATCATTTTATTGGTTGCAATTCATAATTTGATCTTTGCTCATTTGCTTTCTGTAAATAGGTCGTTGAGGTTTCCACTTCGAAGACTGGAAAGCATGGTCATGCGAAATGTCACTTTGTAGCGATTGACATTTTTAATGGCAAGAAGCTCGAGGATATTGTTCCTTCATCACATAACTGTGATGTATGTTTTCTTGTTTGGGGTTCCTTGCATGATGATCTTACTATCAATTATGTATGATCTACACATATTGCTGGAGCCAGGACAAAAGAATTAATCAATCATCCCATTTTTAAATTTTGCAGGTGCCTCACGTGACTCGTACTGATTATCAGCTTATTGACATATCGGAAGATGGTTTTGTAAGCTTGTCTTTTTTTTTTCTTTTTTCTTTTTTTTTTTTTTTATTTTTTTTTATAATAATAATAATAATATATGTATATGGAAGTTTTGTAAGATTGTTGTGTCCCTGATTATTCTTATAAAAGCCTTATCGTAAACCAGTTCTTCAGAACTTACCTGAGTTGATGCTGATTTATTTTAGGTGAGTCTTTTGACTGATAATGGCAACACGAAGGATGATCTGAAGCTTCCCACTGATGAAAATCTGCTCACTCAGGTTAGGCACCCCAACCCCCATTAGCTCATGGGCAAACTGCACTTGCATTCCACTGAATCATGTGTATGTGCTTATGTGCATTTATCTCTAGCATGGTAACAAGCATGATCGGATTTACATGCGTGTGAATGAGCTTCAGTTCGACCCAGCAACAGTACAGACACGGCCTACCATTTGGTACTACAAGCGATTGATCTGGTAGACCATTCTTGGCATCTCCTGAATCAGATGACCTAGCCACCACTTAATTGGTGGTTTGCAAATGGACATTTACCACCAACAGCCCTGCATTTAACGCTGGCGCTCATTTAGACAGTCATGTTTGTCCGATCAGAGAGAATTTTCGGGTCTCTCCCATCCATGTGGGCCAGTCATATGAACGGTTTGGTTGCCAAAGGCACGCCCCCAGATGTAGAGTTTATTGGGCTTGAGCAAATTGTTCAAAATACAATTATATTCCTCATGTTTATTAAACTTTGGGCCGAACACTTATATGTTGTGTTATTGGATTTACTGCCCCAGATCAAGGATGGTTTTGGAGAAGGAAAGGATCTGGTTGTGACTGTCATGTGCGCGATGGGAGAGGAGCAGATCTGTGCTCTGAAGGACATTGGGCCGAAGTAAAATACCATCCACATCTTCTATCTAGCAATGGTAATTCCTCTTCTAAAAGACTAGCCAGGATTTTGTCGGATGTCCGCCATGTGGGTGCTATACGGACCATTAAGATGATTTCATAGCTGTGTGGTCGAGATATTTTTAGCCTTCTGATATCCAAGTGATGTGGCTGTGATCCCTACAAGTAGGGAATTGGTGGGGGACAGCACATCATGAATTTCAGTCCATAAAGAGTCCAGTCCTCAGATTTTACTGTTTTTTTAAAATTTCCTTGGATTTTACTAGATGCATATGTATTCTTTTCAAGCTGCTGATTGATAAGTTCTCTTAGTTTGATTAGGGACCTGTTTCTCAACTGCTGTGAATGTTTGGAGTTGATGTATATTTTTTGTTTGATAAGATTTGTGCTTTTGATAATTTTCCATAGTATAGCCTGAGAATTTTGAAGAAATTGATAGTAGTTTCCGTAGATGCAGGGCTTGTGCTACATTGTCATGTGGGTAGTCTCAAACCACCACTTTGTAATAGTTGTACTGTAAGCGAAACAAATATGGGGAATTTAGGTACTTCCATCTCTTTTTCGAGGAAGTATAGCATCCAGGAACATCAATAAATGTGTAGTTTGCAAACCTGCTTGCACACTTGGGTCCCATGGTTTTTGGTGAAGGAAAACTGATAAGTCTGATGTGAAACCCAGATGCCTACAATATTATGGCGAAACAGGTTTCCTAAGACCATTGCCTCATCTCTCTTCGTAGCTGTGCACCTCAGGTGGATTCTGTGCATTTGGGTCCCCATGGTTTTGGTGATAAAAGCTAAACTGTTAATCTGATGGGAAACCTTGTAAGTCCAGCTGATGGGATAGAATGGGGAGTTGCTTTTGGCTTTTCATGGCATCTGCAATGCATGCTCAATGTCGAAATCTCCATTATTTCGTTTTAATCATGCAAGGGGAATGGCATTCTGGATATGGGTTTGGAGGGTGTATTTAAAATCAGTACTTCTATAGGGAATTGTTGGCCACTGATTGAATATGTTCTCTTTTGTTTTTGAATGGCAAGTATCGTTATCGATAGAAAAATTGGTAATCGGATTAGCCTCCTGGTGGACCCAGGGATACTTTTGAGATTGTAGGGTTTGGGTATTTAGCTTTTCTTGGATGTGTGGATTTTGCTATATTTTCTTGTTAATTTGCAGGCCACTCATCTGGATGGTCTTGATCTTATGCTAGGACCCATAAATTCATGGAGCCACACCACTTTGGAGTACTAAAAAAAATGCTATTTCTAAAGTTTGGGTTTAAGTTCAGCTTCATCCTTCAAAAAATAGTCGAGACTTGGCCCAAAACACGGATGAAAATTTGGGGTCTCTGGTTCAGACAAGGTAGTCTTTAACTACGTGATTTTATTTTATTTTTCTCTAAAGTACACTAGAAGAAATAGCGTTTTTCTACAGTTGGCTGTGTTTTTTGGGCCATGGATGGGGTTCTGTCTACAGGGCTGTAGGCCCACTGGTCAATATTTTTCAATCGTGTGTTTTTTTTTTTTTTTTTTTGTTTCCACCCACACCACACACAGCCACACCCACACCACATGGGCACTTGATCCCATGATATCAGTGTTGAAACATTGTCTACCATGGAGCCATGGAGCTGGACCCTTCATTGGCACAGTTTCGTGTGGCCCATTTATTGGTAGCAAAACTCCCTTTTAAATCCCATATTTGTTGGAAAAAAAAACACATAGGTTGTTTAAATGTTATAAACTGTTATTTCGGATAATGGGCAACTTTTCTTTGCGCCAAGCGCATAATGTGGACTTTTTTCCAGAAAGAAAACTCATTTTATTTATTTATTTATTATTATTTTTTTTTGGTGATTCAAATATAGAGGTTGGTCATTGCCATACTTTTGGTTAATTTGAGTTGAAAGTGGAGACATTCAATAGAGAGTGATTGATTTGTAGAGAAATGTTCCAGTGCTCCTAGTTGCATCTGTTCACATGGACAGTTCAATCTATCGGTTCTGAACTTGACATTCTGTCCAGGATACATTTCATATGCTATCATACAAAAGCAGTACTTGTGGGACGATGCAATCCATCTTCGATTTGGCCTTTAGGCCCTGTTTGGCCAGGCGAATCCCATGGGATTAGGAGGGATGGGATGGATTTTAAGGTAATGATGGTGGTGTCAGTGGATTGGTTTAAGATTCATGGGATTGATATATCCCGGGACAAGTTCACTGCATCTGTTTGGCGCGCCCGGCATAACCCGTGATTTTACCTTCCAATCCGTCCAACCAAGGGATGGGATCAATTTTAAGGTAATGATGGTGATGTCAGTGGATTGTTTTAAGATCCATGGGATTGCTTATATCCCGGGACAAGTTACCGGGTCTGTTTGGCTCATCATGCATATCCCGGGATACCATGATCCCATCCCTCCTAATACTGTGGGATCGGTCCGGCCAAACAGGCCCTTAGTTTCTGCAACTATCTGTTTTCGAAGCTTGGATTCTTATGATTGCCTAACAGAAATAATTCTTTTGAATTAAAAGCAATCCACCATGGGCCTTCAAATTGCTGACTGGACCTATTTTTTTGTTAGTGATATTAACCACCCATATTAAATACCATTGATCAAATGGTCCATTTTTGTCAGATCAGTTTGATGTTTGCATGGTGGCCGATGAAACGTGTGCAGAACCTAATGGACAGTCTAGACTGACGAATCGGACTCTCTATTGTGTCCCAATGCCATAACTTATGTTCCAAGCACCATCGCAATACTCTAATTTATATATGAATTGCTTGAAAAAGAAGCATTTGATACAGTCAAAGAATCATATTACCCGCTTTTTAATTGCCGAGGTACATTATTACATTATTATTATTAATCTATTTTCATTTTAATTATATATTTTAGTCTTGTTTATATGCAGTATACATAGGATATATTCATATATGTAACAGTTTCTCTCATCCCATAATTTTTAGTTGAAACTATATTAAACTTGGAAATTTTAATTCTTTGATTTTCTAATGTTTTTGTTTCTTTGATTGAATTTTTTTTACCGTCTTTGTAAGGATATAAACCAAATGAAAAAACGAACATTCTGCGTCCCGTACTTTGGCCGTTCGCCTTTTTGCTGACCATGGGACTATGCAACAACGTTGAAGTGTTTTTGATGTCTCATAACTGTCCATCTTTTTATATACTTGTTTGATCGATATGATTAGTTGTGGGCCTGAATTTTTTACTCGGGGGGGGGGGGGGGGGGGGGGGGGCACGTGATTAATGGCTTGAGATGGGCCAGGTCACATACATTGTTGTCTGCCCTATCAAAGTCATGGCATGCATGTGATCTTGGCATTCTGTTGGGCAGAAACAAGGGGCGTCTCTGTCTGCAGGTGTGCCATATGATGATGTCTCTTGGAATCGAACCCGACCTCTCTGCAGTAGGAACGGTATGATTGTTGAGGTTGGACCTGTGTTGTAATGGATGTGTATGTGAGCTTTGCTGAAGCTCACACCTCACATACTATATCACTTTTGCGAGGGTGGCAGACAGGTGAAATATTCAAGCCATCTTTTAACCGTGTAGATGTGGTGGTGTACATCGAGTTGAACCGAGTTGAGCTGGCCTCAGCTCAAACTCGGCTCGGCTTGGTCCTCGAGCCTGACTGGCCAGCTCGGCTCAGTTTGGTTAGCAGCTTGGGCTAGATCGAGCCGAGTTCGCCATTTCAGCATTTTCACAAACCCCTGGACTGCACCTTCAAAATCTCACTATATTTGAGGCAGCAGCAATGGTTTTACAGGTATTTTATCAAACGTCTTCTAAGCAACATAAAAATCAAGAAAAAAAGGGTGTAGGTTTCATATATGTACCTTCTTTGCCACCAGCCACACTTCTTTGAATCATTTCATCAAACACTTGGTGAGCAACATGAATATCAAAGTCACTGAGTCACTGAACTGGTTTGATCCGAGTTTGATTCGAGCTGGGTTCAATCCGAGATGAGTCGAGCTAGGGCCAGCTTGAACTCATTTTCAAGGTAAAAAAATCAGCTTGACTTGGCTCGAACTCAGCTTCGAATCGAGCTTTTTCGAGTCGAGTCGAGTCGAGCAAGCTAACCGAGCGAGCTCGGTTTGTGTACACCTCTATATAGATGTCACTGCTCAAAGATAATAGGTCGTACGTCTGTTCAGTGGGTCAGGTTAGCATGATATTGGAAATAAGTTAAGGGGAAAGAGAACTTAGGCAGATTATTATTATTAGTAATTATTTTTATTTTTTTTTTTCAAAACGGTTAATATGTTCTATTACTTGTGCCCCACGGGACTAGTAGATTGACTTGATTCTTGGTATAGGGAATTTATGTAGCGGTAATCTTCAGATGGATGGATTGGATTGGATGCTTCACCGATATGTCATGCTGCAATATATGTAACATGTCCATATATTTGTGGGCTTAATAACAATTTTTTATTTGTTATTTTTTTAATTTGATGGGTTTTACGTTGGATTGACCGTCATCATTTGACCATGTGCACTCCTTACAGAAACAAAGAGGGGGCCCATGCACTGAATCCCTTGAGGAGGTCAGAGACTTGACTCTTGGGCTGGCTTTTGACTTCAGCCCAATGGTGGCTGAGAAGGGTTTGGTTGGGCTGGACGCGGTTTAAATTTCGAAAACACTGGCGGTTTGACTGGATCAGATTTCATCAATACCTGAATAAAATAAGAAGGAAAATGCATTGGGCTCTTTACGACTTTGAAAAACTTGGATATCTCAACCTGAATGAACTCAAAACTGGCTTGCTGGCTTTTATATATATATATAAAAAGACTGAGTTACTCATTTCTGTTGGGCCCACCGTGAATGTATGTGGTTTATCCATGCCGTCCATCTGTTTTTCCAGCTCACGAGGTCCGCATGACAGGAAACACAATGGGAATAATGATTTCCACCGTTGAAACCTTTCTAGGGCCCATAGTGATGTTTATTTGTCATCCAACCTATTCATATAATCACATGTGGATCAAGGGAAAACACAAATATCAGCTTGATCTAAAACTTCTATAGCCCCCAAATTTTTTCAATGGTATACATTCGATTCACACCCTTTCCTGTGGTCCACGTTAGTTATGGATATGCCTCATTTTATTTATTTATTTTTGCCTCTAGCCATAAAATTATCTTTTAAAATACAAAAGTGACCATTTTCATGGCCTCCAGGACCTGGCTAGAGACGAAGGTCCTGTCAAGGGGCTTGGTGGAATTTAGGGCATGAACTCAAAATTAAATGAGGCAGATCGTAGGCTAGACTGGATCACTCCCACCGTTGAAACCTTCTTAGGGCCCTTTGTACTGTTTATTTTCCATGCAACCTGTTCATAAGGTCACATGGACTTGGACGAAAGGAAAACATAAATATCAGCTTTAGGCATTCAATTCCGAATGGCATGGGTAAAACAAATACATTACGTTGGGCCCCACAGAGCCCCTAAGACCGTCCGTTAGAAAGCTATAATAGCTATTACGACCGTCCATTCCACCCCACGTTTCACATTACCAGAAAAATAAAGATCGGCAACTTGTCCGTCTGTGTGTTGCTTAGTAAATCTCAAAAATGAGAAACCCCCGTAGTCACAATATCTCATTGATTTCTTATGTGGGCCCACAATCATCTTGTTAGTTTGAAAGCCAGATTTTGAAAAGGAGAAAAAGAAAAAAAGAAAAAGAAAAAAGCAATTCGGATGAGGTTATCAGTTTCAACTCTTGGGGCTGTTGACTAAAAGGTTTAGTCAATTTACAGGTGAAGGCTCATCCACTAACATCTAGTAAATGGGCCCCACCTACAGCTTATCAATTCAAACCAACCAACCCAATTCTAAAAAAGTTTCTGCGGTTGGCTGTTTATAGCTTTTAAAATATCATCCACCTACTTTTTTAGTCGACCTTCAAACAGACCTCATCCAATGTATTAAATTGGGAGATTTGCTAACCTCACACGCCTATACAAGTCAGCTAATACACAATGCCACCACTCATTCCGAAGTGGCTCTTGGGGAGTTTTGATAAATTGGCGGGTATTTGGACCCGATGGGTCCAGTTTTATATCCAGTTAGATCTTACACATGATCCAATGACCCACCCAACCCTGCTTACACGCCACGTGCACCAACTTGAAACGGCTTGCACTGTAATCTAAGAAAGCTGAGTAACTGTTTTTATAACCGTCCGTTGCAAGGTTCTTTTGGACGCATCTGCCTCAAAATATAATAATGTAACTTAGTGATATCTTTTAAGAACAGTCGTAGATTAGCTTAGCATACAAACAAACTCATGTGCAAGCATTGTCACTTGTGCACGACATCCAAGCCGTCCAATGGGTGGGTCCCATTGTTAAGATCACGTGACGCAAAAATCAGTGCAGTGCATTCATGAAGCGAGCTGCCTTGCATGGGAAGAATGGATGGTTTATAGGTGGGGTCCACCTTATGATGGCTTGGATGTTGCACAGGTATGATATGAGATGGGTTGTATGATACACTAATCTACTCCGGGTAGTAGGTGAAGATTAGTCTAGTGGGTGCCATCGTTTAATCAAAGATAGAAATGATTTTGTGGGTTTTGATATTAAATGGCATGTGTGCAAGATCCAGGCGGTTCATTAGATGGGCCATACTCTGCAAATGCCCTGGCCGACAAATCAGGCTAGTTTAATCCTATGGTCGATCACAGTCTCTAGAATAATCAAACAACTAGAAAGAAAACTTGCTATAGCTGTCCATTTATTTTGTACATCGGTCCCGCCTAATAATAGGTTGATGTCGCACTCAATTCAATTAAATAGGATCACTCATGTGACCGATGGTCTAGATTTTACACACGTGTGTATGAATAAGATGCATGGGCGTGCTAGAGTCTACTTGACTAAGGATTGATTGAATTGTTAGTGTCTCCTTCTTTGAGATAGACAGATTGGAGACTAGGATTGAAGGTCCATAGTCATCTCACCCATCAATTTCGTGATCTGTTCAGGCGATTAGTAAAAGGAAATGAAGCTAATTCTTTCAAATGAGTTCTTTTTGCCTTGTGACAATAGACGTAAGTCAACGGACTTGAGGACTTGTTCTTTCACTAGCACTTTAAGTTCAAAACAATATTCAAATGAACAAAGATATGCATACAAATTAAAAAAGGTAAAACATTGTTGATTTCATTAAATATTGTAAAATGATTTTATTACAATCGAAAGTCTGTGAAACAATCAAATGAATAAACAAACAAAAAAAGGTAAATACCTAATGTATCTGTCCGAACAAACAATCGAAGTGGGTGTGATCAACCAAATCAGAACTTAGATGATCATGATCTACAACTTAAGGTTATATAAAGACTATCTCTACTCCTAAGACACTGTAGCGGGACCCGCTAGATAGTAAATGTAAACTAAGCTAACCTATGTGAGGAAGGAAATATAAATAAAAGATAAGATGATGTGTTTAGTGTAAGGTCTCGATCTCTCTTTCAATTGCTTATTTTATAAATTGTCAAGGTGGTAAAACCTTCGTTAGGGTTTACTTCTAATTCTATATCTTTCGTGCTCATGTTGTTATCTTGGATATGAGAATCCTTTTAATTGCCCCAGAACTATTGACCGTCATTGGAAAGAAAGAGTTCAAACTCAATTCAAACTTGCTAGCTTCTCAAATATTCTTCTTGTAGCTGGTTCTTTGCATGGATCTTCATGGCCTATTAAAGATTAGACCTAAGATTACTAAAGTTTCTCAAGATCTGAACTATCAGATCGGATTTCGAGAACCTCATGGGCCGATCCGGAAGGGACCCCTCTAAGAAATCGAAATTGCTCATCCGAAGGATCCTACCAAATTTTCAACTACATGTAAACTGAAAATGATAACAACCTAAGTACATGGTATGGTACCGAACTGTTCAAAATGGGACAATTTAAGAATCCATAAAGAACAAGCATTTTTCAGTCAAATGAATATACTTGTTCAATATAAATTCCTAAATGGTGGGATACATTGTAAACCACTAGGTAGCATAAATACTAATTGTAGTTGTATCATGACGGAACATCTAAGAAGAAAGGGGTTATAGTGAAACACGATCAATTATTTCAACAGTTTTTGAAGCATAACTATAAATAAGTATAGAAAACATATTTATCTGAAAAACATCATACACAGTCTAACATATTTATACTTCATGTGCAAGAGCTTCACCTAAATGACCCAAGTCGTGTTGTTGTGTATATAGCTTGCCTAAGCAATCCAGCCTACAACCCTTGGAAAAAAAAAACCACTACATCTTAGACACCTTAAAACAAAAGGTCTCAAACAAAAATAGGATGTAATACTCTGAAACCTTAAACAGGTTGATAAAGCCAAAAAATAGTTTAAAATGATAAATTACAAAAAGAAAAACCAATATCAAGTCACAGAAAGGGCATCTCTAAGCCTCTAACAAAGAACTTGCAGACGAATTATGAGAGCTTTTACTACTTGCATTAAGAATCCAGAAATCATTTAGAGAAACATTTAAAAAAAAAAAAACAAAATAATACAAGTGGTTAAAAAATAACTCCTATAGAACATTCCTCCATTCATCTTTAAAGAGAAAACCAAGTGCATCAGAGGTTATACTCTTAAACACTTATAAACATGTTCCAAAAATATTAATTCAAAAGGTAAATGTATATTGCTTATTAATTTAGGTCTAATACTATTAGTTTTCTAAGGCACAACTGCAGTAGGTTATCCCACCATGAAGCTCAAAAATCAACTCAATTCAACCATTAAATGTCCCCTGTATGAATTAATGTAGTGCTTTTAGGGTGGTTGTTTGTTGTTTTCTATTGTATACCCTACTTGATAGTTGGATCCACCTGATTTTTTGGGCATCCCATTTTCATAGTGGGAGAACCTTAGCATATAGGCAAGATGTCGTACAAATACCATGGTGATCCCCACATGCCAAATAGCTAGACATACAACTTAAATGGCATACATAAGTGTTTACAGAAAATTTTGAGCCTTCTCTCACTTAGCAAAGCTAGTTTTTATCAGGTGTTCACCAAGTAACTAGTGAGAACAATCTAAATGCTACTAAAAAAAAAAAAACCTATATATATTTTTTATTTTTATCATAGTTCAGTTACCATTGGGAGCATGAAATGGATGGTTTTTTTTATATCATTCTTATGTTCTACGCGTTCAGAATAACATCAGGAGTTTCAACACCCGTTCAAGGGTTCGAGTGCTCACAGGTGGTAAAATCCCATTACGGCTGAGTGTGTAGGGGTGTGTACATGTGTAAAAATAAATAAATAAATAAAATGATTTATATGATTAAAACGCAAATGACGACAAATGAAGACGATTCCTAAGCATTCACGATGATGACTATCCATAAATGGTCGTTGCATTCTCTTCAGCAATCATTTAAACCATGGTTTTGAGACTTGGGACAAGTCCTGCGCAACTCAGACTCTAAACAAGACAAGACAAGTCAATCCGAGTGGACTGAGCCCTTATTACTCATGATTCAAACAAAATATGGTTTAACCGTGAGAAGACCAGAAACTATAATGATGCTTCTAATATTCACAATGAGAGGTAGGCACTCAAATTGCATTGACATTCTCTTCAGCAAGATTTTAAACAAAATATGGTTTTATAGCTGTAACTAGAAATGCTTTTGGAATTTTAACTAAAATGGGAATGATTCCCAAAACAAGACACAATATCCTGTGGGGTTCACTGTGATTTATGTGCCTTACATCCACACCTTCATCCATTTTGACAGATTATTTTAAGGCATGATTCCAAAAAGGAAGTGTATCCAATTATCTGTTGGACCACATCACAGGAAACAATTATGATTGACCATTAAAAACTTCGTATGGGCCGCAAAAGTTTTGGATCAAGCTGATATTTGTGTGGTCCCTTCATCCAAAGCTTTGTGACTTTATCAATGAGTTGGATGGTAAATAAAAATTTCACTGGCCCCAAGAAGTTTTTCATGGTGGGTATTCAATCACCATTGTTTCCTGTGGTGTGGTCCACCTAAGATTTGGATCTACTTCATTTTTGGGATCATGTCCTAAAATGAGCTGTGAAATTGGATGGAATGCCTGGTTGTAAGGTACATACATCAAGGTGGGCTCCACAGTCAGGGATCCGCCCCAGGCCCCTACCTGACCGAGTCTGTCCACGCGGGGACGAGATGTAATCCGCTTCCCCACATATGTGAATAGTCATTAATGTGATTTTTGGGCCATGAATCATCCACTATCGGGACCAGATCAGATAAGCCATCAAGGTAATGAGGAAGAGTTCACTTTGTATCATTTTAAAGTCAGATACAGAGAACAGTGTCTCTGACATAATCTTTTCATGAGGTCTATCATGGGATGGTCCACGCCCTATAAATTCGCGTAGATGATGATCTAAACTACCCAATTATAGTCATGTTCCTCTTTTAAGAGGCCAGACCGGATGGATTGAATTGGATGATCTTAACTACCCAACTATAGTCATGTTCCACTTTTAAGAGGGGCTGAAGCAGATGGTTAGAATCCCATATCACAATGGGGCCCACCATAAGTACAGTCTATAACAAGGACCCACATGTACAATTGGTGAGATTTGAATCTCAGTCAATGGTTGGTCATTGTATATGCATCGATGATAGGGGATATAAGAACATATATTAACTGGCCGATATTATCACCAATACTCAAAATAATTTCATTGATTGAGGCAAACATTGAGAAAATGATAAATAAATAAATAAATAATCACTGAGAACATCTAAACAGTGTAGATCACCTGATTGAAAGCTAAGATCTCACAAATGTGTAACAGTTAGACAGATGCACCTATAGCTCCAACACGCGTGTGGAAATTATCCACCTCTCCTAAACGCAATCCAGATAAAACGGAAACCAGCACCCAAACGCACCCTATCACCTCTAAGTGCAATTTCTGCTATGCAAAACACCCTTCCAACACCATCATTCCATCTCCAACACACAATCCTCAACACCCATTTAGCCCAGCTCGGTAAGACAATCGGACAACTGAGATTGATTAGCAATGTCTCAAGGACAAAGGACGCTCGCCATCTTCTCGGCAGTCGATAATGCAAAGACCCATCTCTACCATTTCACAGCAATCATGATAGCCGGGATTGGATTCTTCACTGACACTCTCTTCTGCATCACAACAATCAAGATGCAGGAGACCAGGATCCTGGTGGTGGGGGTCAGTGCAATGGCTATCTCCAAGCGCCACTCGAAGGAAGAAGACGCTACGCCGCTTGAAGGAAGAAGTTGAAAATGTGAAAAGAGAGGAAAGGCGCTCGTTATTTTACAAATCCTTTTCTGAATAATATAAAATTTTGAAATATGAAACAGTGTACGTTTACCACTGTTTATAACAAAAAATCTGTTAACAATCGTACGTGCAAGAGAGAACATTTTCTGGATGGTTAAGATTGTATTATATAAGAAAATTATAAATATTAAACGTTTACAACTAGACGGATTATTTCAATGGTTTGGATAACTTTATATCATTGCCAATATTTTCATGAACGACTAACCACTATTTTACATTATATACAAAACACACAGATTGTTTACTGAACAATAAAATGGTAAACAAAGCTTTGGAAAGGGGAGGGCTCTATGGGCCCCACCATGATGGATATGTTTCATCCACTCCGTCCATCCATTTCTACACATCATTTTGGGGTCGATCCCCAAAACTCAGCCCTAATTAAATATGGGATAGACTACAAACTGAGAAAACATCATACGGTTGGATGTCGACCATTCAAAACATGTGGGAGGCCGACGGATAATTGGGTTTCACCGACGGATTTTAGCCGTCGGTGATGCTGACAGGTTTTAGCCGTAGCCAAAAACACCCCCAGTCCGTCGGCTTTGCCCGGTTTTTTGGTAGTGGACTGATGTGCCTGTCTCTCCCGATTTAGGTCAAGTCGTAGCTGGGTTCGCTTGGACACCGATCTGATCTTCGAATCTTTAGAATCTTCTGGAACGCTATAGTTTCTCTGAACATCTTTGAAAGATCTCATATTTTGAAAGGAATGCAAGAGATGGCCTCGCCGAGATTATCATCGCCAGATTTGTGATCAAATTTGTTCTCTTGGTAAGTCTTTTATAGATGTGGTGGGCATGTTGCTTCATCAATGGGCATGATAATTGTGGATATGCTGCCTATGTTGATTTGCTCTTCAAAAGGGAGTCATAAAGGATGGTGCCTTTCCATTCTTGATAGAATGCGTATCGTCGAAAGAAATGCATACAACAGAGTATGCTTTGCACTGGTTATGATTGTGTAGTGTCAACACATGGCCGACTGTGATTGGTACACATCAGGGCGCCAAAGATAGGTGTAAACAGTTGGCCTATCTAATTTTTGGGCCAAAAGATCCACGGAATTTGACCCACTTGATGGAACGCTCAAATCTTGCACACGTGTTACATTGGCAATGTGAGATGGTGTGTAGATAGGTATAATTTAATAATACTCGTGTATCAACCATTATACTCTACCAGAGTATTTAAGATCACCCGATACGTGAAGTTATGCTTTATCCAAAACCCAAAACTTACTAATGTAGCCCAACAGATGTTTCAACACAAAACTACTGGCCACACAAATGTTTCAAGATGAACTGTACAATATATTATATATATTATATATATATATATATATATATATATATATATATATATATATATATATAAAAACCTGATCTAAAACTTTTATCGCCTCACGAATGTTTTTAGCCGTAGATATTCAATCCTTGGTATTTCCTGCCGTGCGCCCACTTAAGTTTTGGACCTGGCCTCTCCCAAACAAAGCAAAACAGTTGGATAGGGTAGATTTCTCACAAACATCACAGTGGTCCCAGTAGCAGGAAGTTCCTGTGAATTCATGTGAAGGCCTTTGCAGGCAATCCACATCACCACCGTCAATTGCATGTAGGTACATGTGGCATGCCTACAAATAACTGGGTGTGAAGTAAATAGGCCTTTCATGAGATCTGCCCTGTCCATCAAGTATATAAGCAACCTAAAGTTAATCTTAGAATCCAAAAATGATGATGATCCAAAACTCAGGTATGCCACACAGTAGGAAATAGATGGAATGGGCAATTCTACCATTAGTTCTAGGTATGTCATGCTGTGCAATCCATTCATCTGACGTTCCTTATCAGGATTTTTAAAAAAAATCCTAAATATTACACTATTTGAAAACTTAGGTGGGCCATATCAGGTGAATTTAGAAGTTTTAGGTATAATTTTATATTGTTCCCTATGAGGTGGCCTACCTGAGTGTTAAATCAGCCTGAGTTTTGGAACCAACGTAAAACAAGGGATGAGGTAGTTGATGAATGGGGTGGATCTTATAAAAGTTCACCTAGCTAACGTCCTATGGACTTTGCATGAAATCACACTTTCATCACACGTAAAACCTCTAAATTCACGTGTTATGGCACAGCTGAGATTTGGAATAATATGAATTTTTGGGAAATGATTTCAACCTGATTAACTAAGTTATATGAATGGATTAGATGAAACATAGACGCCACAGTGGACCCTATACAAAATTAGTGTTGCCTAGTGGTCGGTGCTCCGTGGGCCCACCATTATGTATGTGTTTTATCCACGCCGTCCATTCATTTTTTCAGATCATTTAATGGTTTGATCACAAAAATTAGGCATATATAAATCTCAGGTGGACCACACCACAGGAAAACAGTAGTGTCAGAGTTTCCACCATTAAAAACTGCCTAGGACCCACTGTAATGTTTATTTGACATCCAGCCCGTTGATTAGCTAATACAGACCTGGATGAAGATTAAAAGCAAATATCAGTTTGATCCAAAACTTGTGTGGCCCCAAGAAGTTTTTAATAGTGTGCATTTAATCAAAACTGTTTCCAGTGATGTTGTCCACTTGAGATTTGAATCTACTTCATTTTTGGGCTTATATCATAAAATGATCTGAAAAAAATGGATGGACGGCATGGATGAAACACTTACATCATGGTGGGGCCCACAAAGCACTAGCCAATCCACGTCGGTTGCCTACTTGAGCTTTGGATGACTGTAATTTCTGAGTTGAAGGGTGAAAGAGGGACAGTGTATCGACGATCTCACCTACAACCCTTTTGAGGCCAAATCCACTACATTGGGCCTAAGGTACAACTTGGTCTGTGGAGCCCACGATGATGTCTTCGTGACATCCAATCCATCCATCATTTATACACCCTAATGTTCTTCTTGATGCCCAAAAATCGTACTAATAAAAAACTTAGGTGGGGCACATCACAGGGAATGGTCATGATGTGGATGCCCACCATTGAAAACCTTCTAGACGGTGTATAGGACCATCCATGTTTTGTATATGCCATCTAAACCATTCAAAGATGCATCCAATTGGATGAATGGACACCGGAAAAAAAAATCATGATTTCCAAAACTCAGGTGGGCCATGACAAATGGTTTTATGAATTTTATGCACGATTTTACATGGTGTGGTCCACCTAAGTTTTGGATCGACCTGATTTTTGAAATCCAATGAGTGGGCTCATGTGATGGACAGATTAGATTAAACACTATGGTGGGTCCCATACATCGATTCATACATTAATTGTATTAGATACGGCCTTAAATGGTTTGCTCCCAAATCCGTAAGCGGATTGCGTCCGAACCCCGGTGGGACAATAAGCCGTCCGACCATAGATCTTGTGTGGTCCACCTTGATGCATCTGTTTATCCATGCCGTCCATCCATTTTCTTAGATCATTTTAAGATATGAACCCAAAAATAAAGCATGCCCAACGCTCAAGTTGACCAAACCAGATATGAGTATTGCATTTAAAGCAACCAATCTCGCTATTTGGTGTGGTCCACTTGAGCGTTTGATCTTATTCATTGTTGACCTTATATCTTTAAATGATCTATGAAAATGTATGGACGGCATGGATAGACATATACATCACGGTACACCCCACAGGAGCTCTGGTCGGACGGCTTATTGTCCAACCGCGGTTCGGACGCAACACGCTTCCATCGAATCCCTATTCCGCCGGGACCCCTATTTTTCATGTGCCGCTTCAGTGGATCTCCGACTGTGGGGCCGACTTTGATGTGTTTTCCTTACATCCACGTCCTCCATCCGTTTTTGACAGATCATTTTATGACATTATTTGAAAAATTAAGCAGATCCAAATCTCATGTGGACCACACCACAGGAAGCAGTGGTGATTTACCATTAAAAACCTCTTGTGGGCCACAAAAGTTTTGGATTAAGATGATATTTCTGTGGTCCCTTCATCCAGGTATTTTTTTTTCCCTTATCAACAGGTTGGATGGACAATAAACATTCCGATAGCCCCCAAAATGTTTTAATGGTAGGTTTTCAATCACCACTGTTTCATGTGGTGTGGTCCAACTAAGATTTGGATCTACTTTATTTTTTGGTTCATTCTCTAAAATAAGTTTTTAAAACGTATGAACAGTGTGGATGTAAGTGAAATACATCAAAGTGGGCCCCACAGGACCACACCCCTATTTTCCCATTTCAGGCCTTAAAGAAAAATCTATGAGGCCAATTGGCACAAGTATCATACATGAACTAGATCATAGCCGTTTACTTAATAGAAGCAGCACTGAATGGCCTGTAGACCAAAAAGAAAAGAATCGCATGATTTGGACGATCGTAACTCTTTAACATGTTGGCATAAATGGACACTAAAAGACATCCATTTAACATGTGGATATAAATGGTCACTAAAGGACAGACATCTAACAGCTCACATTCATTAGTTAAGTCTTCCTAATAAATGATTAGATAGCCCAATCAAAGCAATGTTTACTAAATGGCCAATCAATCCCCTCCATCCATTTTTTTCAGATCATTTGAGTGTACCAACCCAAAATGAAATAGATCCAAATCTAAGGTGAACCATACTATAGGAAACCGTGGTGATTTAATGCCCAAATGCCCAACCATTAAAAACGTCCTAGGGCTCGCCTTAATGTTTATTTGCCATCCAACCTGTTGATAAGAAAAATAAAATATTTGCATGATTACTACTTGAGTTTAGATTAATTTCATTTTTTAGCTCGTCCTAAAATGATATGGCAAAATGGATGAACGGATAATCCGCTTCAAAGGTGAGAGAATGTGTTTTCCTTCTCACAATTTGTTTAGAGTGTATGATCATCTTGATCATCTATGAAAAATATCACATTTAATCAAAATACGGTTAAAAATAATAATCTAACGGTAGCTTAATGAAAATGAGGCAGCTTAGTGAAAATATTTTGAAAAAGGTACTGGAATGTAATTTCATTAAAAATAGGGGATTTCTAAAACTAATCGCATCCGATCATAGGGTGGGCCACACATGATTGACTGTAACATCCTGGATTTTCATTGTTTTGGGATTTCCAAAAATCCTTAAAAATTTCTTTTTAATTAACTTATAATATCACTTAATGACTATTAGCACTCAATGTTAGTTTATGCTGGGGTGGACCAGTCTAGTTATGATGGGACAAAGTGCGGGCCACCAAGCCAGATGGCTTGTTTACCCTTAACGACAGCCCGTGTGGGCCACCCAACGACCGAGAAAGGTCAGAAAAATTCGAAAGTTTAGGAAATCATAGATCTCACTGGGCTTGTGGTCCATCGCGGACTGCGGACCCAGTGGACACCCAAAATTGGAATCTAGCACTCGCCAAATGCACCTCGCCAATGCCAGATTAAAAATCTGGCACTCGCAAATAAAGTCGAGATACCAGGCGTTCCAGCTGTCGGATTTCTTCCAAATTTACGGTGAAGGTCTGATGTATTTTTCTACGCCCGTCCACCAAATCTGGGACCCGATCGTGGCACGGTGACCGTTGATCGTAAATCGGACCCGTACGATCAAACCCCATACCCGATCGCTTCTAAATTTTTCATGACCCTTCATCAGGTCATGGACCACTTATCCTATAAGTTTCATGGCCAAGGAGCCATTAGAACTGCCACAATCACCGATATGGTCTCGATATGGCCATTTGAAGATCAGAACTGTATGATCAAACCCCACTTTCGTTGATCCGTTTATCTCCAAACTTTACATGACCCCTCATAGAGTCATGAGACACTTTCACACTAAATTTAGTGGCCAAAGGGGTGATAGAGCCTAGAGCCTAGAAAGACCCTCCCATTTGTCTAGTATAGTAAAAACCTAGCTCTTAGGGCCATTTATACCAAACCTGACATTATAAAAGGGCCTCATTTGGGCACCCCCTCTCCCCATACGATTTTGCCCTAAAGGAGAAAAGAGAGAAGAGAGAAAAGGGAGAAGAGAAAGGGGAGAAGGATAAGAAAGAGAGAGTGAAGGAGTGCAAGGTGGACCTTAGATCGAGGTGGGGCCTAAGGAGATCAACCCTTTCAACTCCCTACCTCTCTTTAAAGGGGAAACCCTCCACCACTACCACAACAATCGCCCGTTGGTCGTCTAGGTAAGATTCTTCACTTCTTCTTCTTGTAATTCATGTATTGAGAAGAGATTGACTTGGATTTCTCACATGCAAGAGTTTGTTTTAGGGATTCTGGCCGATCAACCCAAAAGCCCTCTTTCCTAGGACGTTTTCCGAATCTCTAACGATCCATAGGTGCAGACTATTGATCTTAGGTGGCCTAGCACCAATTTTAGTACAAGCTTAATGATTTTGATTGCTTGGATGTTATGCTTGAAACTCTAGAGAAACCCTAGGAAATTATATGTTTGTGGAATGGTATGGATGTGCATGTTAGCTTTCTCATTATGGGTTCTTGCCTCTCATATGATTGTGTGTATGGATGATCACATGCTCATGCTTGTTTGTTTTCTCATATGTTGTGCTTCATAATATGTATGATTCATTAACCATGTGCACATAATTTCTTGAGATGGAGGAAGTGCTTAACTTCTTCACCAACCTACACCACACACACACACACCTTGTTCATGATATTATTAGCTTTACATATTAGTAGAAGTCTAGAATTTTATGTTGAGAAGCATGAGAACATGATGTTGAATATGTTAGATGATACATTGATAGTTGGTATGTTATGGATTCCCTTTACCCTATTGGGTTGGTCAGGAACATGATGAGAGACGGTAGTCCCATCGGTAGGACTACGCTAGGCCTAGATCCGCGGATTGTGCGGGAGTGTACGGGTGGTTGTAGTTCAACTACATAGGTCCCTTGTGCCCGAAGTCACTCGTCTCACGCTCGCCTGACTCGTGCGGTCTAGCCTACTGTCTGACCAACCTTGTTGTTAACCCTGTTTGCTCACCTATGTATAGAACATGAAACATCTTACAACCATTGTGGCCCATTGATAACTGGATTGCAACCGGTCCACAGTCTCGTGAGCCGAGCATGGTAGAATGGGACACTGTGTCCGAGTTGTCGGCTTACGCTGGGGTACTGCGCCTCCCCGTAGTGACCGCGAGTGATCCTTTTCTCTCGGCACTCCTCATGTGCTTGAAGTCGGGGATGACGAACCCGACGGGATCACGGACCGCGGGGTCTCGGCCTCACGCGTTGATGGGGCCCTGACCTCGCAACCAGTTTAGGGCATTGATACGTGGGGTGTATCAGATTCTCAATCCTGCTGGATGAATGAACTTAATTAATAACTCGGCTAACACGATCGCATTACATCGCATTAGTTAGGGTGGTGACTCGGCAGTCGAGGTCGCTTTGAGGGAGTGTTGCCATATGTGATCGTTAGATGGAGTCGCTCGAGGGAGCGTTGTGGTGAGGGCATGCATCATCTCATCCCGCATGCATGCATTTTAATAAGAGTTGCTAGGTGTTGATGATTGACTGTTTTTCATTAAGTTCATGCTATAATTGATGTCTGTTATAATTGAGACCAATAGTTCACACTGAGTTGATCACTCACTCCCACTCTGGGACGGTGTTTTAAAACACCAATCAGACCCGTTCATAGATGCAGGTGACTCGGGACATGAGGAGCCTAGTGAGGTGAGCTTCGAGGAGGAGGTCGAGTTGTCATACTTTCTGTTGATGAGCGAGTCTTCATCGACTCAGTAGACGGGATTCTGGATCGCTGAGTAGTGGATCAGCTTTATTTTCTAGATATATCATTTTTTTTGTGATTTGTTGGGCAACGCCTTGAGCTATCCGTTTACATCCTTTTAGATTTGTATATACTTAACCTCTTTCAATTCAGTAAACTTGTTGTGATTCTAATTCATGCTTCAAGTAATTCCATACTACGCATTTAAACCTGATTAGATGCAAAACAGTGAAAAATTGATTATAAGTGATGTCCGGAAACTTGAGAGTCGAGTGTATGCACGACCCCCGATTTCCAGGGCGTTACGTTGACGAAATGGATGGTTGAGATTTTTAAGTTGCAATCCACTTTTAACACATACGTGGCCCTTCCCGTTGACCAGACTTGCGTAACATCCGGGCCACTGGTCGTAGGACTATGGGCCACACATGTTGGGCTCGTACTAGTGGGTGGGACCCACGTCTCCACCTCTTTTCTCGTTTGAAATTTGAAAGAGTTAGAGAGCCTATGTCCTCAAAGCTCCTCGTGGAAAGTATATACAGACAGAGGAGAAGAGAAACAAAGTGTCCTACGTATCTATTGTCTATGGGTGATCATACGATCTAGACCGTTAATCATATCCGATGGGCCATCCAGACTGTCGGATCAAAGGGGTGAATGTTATTTCATCCTACGTTCCACTTTACATGATAGAGCATTCATTCCACCACCGTACACCTGGTAGTGTGTACTGTAGATCCACCCAGTGAAATCTACTTCTGATAATCCCAGCCGACAATCACTCCCACCTTTCCTGATAAATGTCAACGTTCATTTAACAATTTTCGACCGTTTACTTTGACTCACCTTTACCAATTTCCGATCTCTCGTGTATCATCCTTCCCACTCCGCCGGAGTATATGGAAACGGATTGGCTACCCCCCCTGCCACCACCCCGTGGCTGATGGTCGGTGCTCTGTGGCCCCCAGCATGATGTATGTGTTTCATCCATTCCGTTCATCCACTTTTAAATATTTTTTTAGGGCACTATACAAAAAATGAGATGGATATAAATCTCAGGTACAACACACCACTGGAAAACAATAGTGATTGGATATCCACCATTAAAATCCTCCTAAAGCCCACTGTACTGTTTATTTGACATCCAATATGTTGATTAGGTCATACCGGACCATATGAAGGGAAAAAACAAAGATCATCTTGATCCAAAACTTTTATGGCCCCAAAAAGGTTTTTAATGGTTGACACTCATTCAACACTTTTTCCTGTAATGTGGTCCATTTGATATTGGTATATATCTAAATTTTGGTCCCATATTATAAAATGATCTGTAAAAATAGATGGACGGCATGGATGAAACACATACATCATGGTGGGTCCCACAGAGCACCGACCATCAGCCATTGGCTGGTGGCAGGCCGCAGAGGGAGTAGCCAATCCGTTTCCAGATATCATATCCTCACGTGTTCACTGTGTGAAGGACGTACATGAGAAAAGGACAGGTCAAAGTGCGTGTGGGGACACCCTTACAGTGTACATTAGCCGTTCAACGTGCTATGTCGTTCATCATCTTACGTGAAATCTGAGCCGTCCACGTCACTGAAGTGGCCCATAACGTGATCCTCCACGCACAAAACGACAAAACGAAAACCCAAGTGATATCATGATTTTTCACTGCTTACGTGTAATCCATGTTGACGTTTGAAAAGTTCAAAGCCAAACCCTTCTCGTTGGTCCTGATGCATCAGGAGTCGTACAGTGAAAGGGTGGGCCAGTTAATGAAATCGTGGCCGATGGTTTAGTGATCCAGACCATGATCTGATGGATCTATTTCAATCCAGACGCTATAATCCCTTTAGCAAAGCAATTGGTCTTTACAAGTGGACGGTTAAAAGATCTGACAATAGCCCGAATTCATTGTAATTGTGTGGCCCACCGATGGGGAACCTGCCTAACTTGTATCTCCATGAACCTAGATAGTGCGGCCCAGAAGATGAGTGGTTTGGATCTTAACGTACACACGTGTGGTTGCGAGAATACTAGCAAGTGTACTCACGTGTACGCTTGGCAGTCCTCACGACCACACATTTTTAATTTCATGGAGGCGCAGGCAGGACTGGACAAATTCGTCACGTGTTCTCTAAACTGCCACGTCTTTTGAATTGGATTTTGAGAAAATGGGGGCAATGGTTCAAAGATCTAAACCGTTGAAATAATGGGCCTCTCTGTAGAAGACGGATTCTTTGGAAGTTTTCCGAATAGAAATATCATAACCCTTTAATATACGTCCTTTCTAAAATGGACGGTTTAGACTCCATTCTCGCACTGACATGTGGAACTGTTGTACAAGATGTGGTCTACTCATTGTGGATGAAGCATTTCTTTAACATGTCACTAGTCAAGCAATCCTAACCATCAAGTCAATGGACAACAAATGGATATGGTTAAAAGTAAAATAGTTAGTGGCCCATATTAGAAGAGAAGAACCAGATTGCTGACGTCATCTCATCGGTTTAATTTTTAGGTTCTGATCCATCCATGTATTGGGTCAACGAATTGGACGGTCTAGATTCCTTTTACTAGTCACCACCATTCTCTAGACGAAAAACGCTTGTGTTGACTTTTCTACCGTTAGGGGCCGTTAGTTTCGCCCATGTGGATAGAATAACTTCATGTGGATGAGATCCATCCTATCCATCATGTGCACCACCATCTTTCTGTCTGAATACTCGAAAATCAGGTCGATTCAATACACAGATCAGCCACACCATGGGAAACAGTTGAGGTGGGAATTCCTACCATTAAAATTGTTCAAGTTGTGTGGGGCCAACCTTCATTTTTCATACAAAATCCAATCCATTCACACTATGTAATTTAGGTTTTTAGGCATGATTTTACACCTTTACCAATAATTTGGCCCAAATAACCCTTGGATTTGGTTGAATTTTAGGATTTATGATTAGAATATAACATCCCACCTGATGGACGGTGTGGATCTGATTTTTTGTCTCACGTAGCGATCAGTTAGCTGAAGCCCGGTCCGATTGCCGGCAAGTCAGGCCGGCGCATTCCTTTTCTGAACGTGCGCGGCTTCGGTGGATCCCCGGATCCACCCAGGTGGGACGGATCCCTCATAGTGAGGCCCACCTTGATGTATTTTACTTATATCCACTCCGTTCATACGCTTTTAAAAGTAATTTAAGAGCATTATATAAAACAGAAAGCAGATCCAAATATCATCTCGACCATAATACAGGAAACATTGGTAATTGACATTAAAAACATTTTGAATCAATCTGATATTTATATGGTCTCTTCATCCAGGTATTTTTTACCTTATAAACAGGTTGGATGAAAAATAAACTTCCCACTGGTCCCCATGAAGTTTTTAAGGTGTAGATTAAATCAGGACTGTTTCCTATGGTATGATCCACCTTAGATTTGGATCCGCTTCATTTTTTGGTACATGCCCCAAAATGATCTTTCAAAAATGAATGGACAGCGTGGATTTAAGTAATATACATTAACGTGAGCCTTACACTTAGGGATACACCGACCTCAGTACATTCGGGGATACACCCAAACCGAGTCGTGCAACAACGCAAAAAACGAGTGCGCGTGGACGCGGATTGCGTCCTACCGGCAGGACGGACACGCTCCTTCAGTGGCTTTGTAGGGTCCACCATTATGTATATGTATTATCGGCGCCATCCATATATTTTAAAATATTATTTTAGTTCATAAAACTGAAAAATAGATATCTCAGAGTCTCAAGTAGGCCACACCACAAGAAGAAGTGGGGATAGTAATGTCACCGTTGAAAACTTAATAGGGGCCACCGTGATGTTTAATTTCCATCCAACCTGTTAATAAGGTCACATAGATATGGATGAAGGGAAAAAATAAATATCAGATTGATCAAAAACTTATCTAGCACCAAAAAATTTTCAGTGGTATGCGTTCATTCCCCAATTTTTCCTATGGTGTGGCCCACTTAAGTCTTTTAAATGCCTAATTTTTGGGTCTACGCCTTAAAATAATCTGATAAAATATATCGACCGTATGGATAAAACATATAAGTCACAGTGAGACCCAAAAAGCCCCTCCTAGCAGAGGCAGATGAAGTCCGCATCCAGTGCGCACTACGCACCCCGCGTCATTTATACATAAATAGCATATCAGAAATCAACTAATTTCGTGGCTTTGCTTTTAGTACAGACTCTCCAACCTCTCTCTCTGTTTCTGAGGAGATTTTCATGGCGATTCTCAATCAATTCCGGATTTTCTCTGGAATTCCTTTCTGGGTTTTGATCCTCACGGTCTGTTCTTGCAGAATCTGCTCGAGTGCTTTGAATACATTCACTCTCGAATCGGTTAGAGAAGCTCTGATCAGAGAGGAAGATACCATTGTCTTCAGCCTCATTGAGAGAGCGAAATACCCTAGAAATTCTCTGATTTACGACGAATCCAAGCTTCGATTTCCTGGTTTTTGTGGTTCTTTCTTGAAGTTCTTCGTCAAAGACTCGGAGATTCTTCAGGCCAAGGTCAGATTTTTTTGCTTTCTTTTTATAGAGAAGCTTTGATACTCTGACAGGGTGTGATGGATGATACACAGGCACTTAGAAATTACGTAGAAATCATGTTAAACTGTTCGAATCTATCCCACGTGCGCAATTTCTGAGTGCCTGCGTATCATGTTTCATAACTACTGGAGTATCAAAGTAGAGAACGGATTGGCTACTCCCCCTGCCACCAGCCCCATGGGGCTGGTGGTCGGTGCTCTGTGGGCCCCACCATGATTTATGTGTTTCATCCATTCAGTTCATCCATTTTTACAGAACATTTTAGAGGTTGGTACAAAAAACGAGAGTGATATAAATCTCAGGTTGACCACACCACAGGAAAACAATAGTGATTGGATATCCACCATTAAAATCCTCCTAAGGCCCACTGTACTGTTTATTTGACATAAAATCTGTTGATTAGGTCATAGGGTGAAAACAAAGATCAGCTTGATCCGAAACTTTTATGGCCCCCAAAAAGTTTTTAATGGTTTACGTTCATTCAACATTGTTTTATGTAATGTGGTCCATTTGAGATTTGGATATAACCCATTTTTGATCCCATATCATAAAATGATCTATAACAATATATGGACGGCATGGATGAAACACATACATCATGGTGGAGCCCACAGAGCACCGACCACCAGCCATTGGCTGGTGGCAGGGGGTAGCCAATCCGTTTCCATCAAAGTACTCCCAATTTTTATTTTTGGTATGTCGCGGGAGCAAATGGTCTGTGCTCCTGCGGCTGAAGAAGAGGCATGGAGATGGGCCATGGGTGAGGAGTTTTGTTTTGCCTCTGTTGCAACTCAGAATCCAGAATGCGTGGCTGCCATGTGGGGCCCACATGGTGATTGGCTCACTATCGTGTGATTGTGATCATCACTATCTCTAGATGAATTTAGAATAATGAAAATTCAATTTGCAACGGCTCCCATTCAACTCTGGAAATCAATGGTTAATATTACTCATAAAGTGTGATTTTTGAGTAATAGCTTATTTGTGATAGTAAAGATAATATGGACGGTTCGGATTACTGGACTGTTGCTGCATGTGGACCCCAGTTGCTGGCGACAAAGGCAAAAAATATCTTGACAGTAAGACGTAGCAGGGCTGAAGTGGCAATTTACGGCTGATGTGGCAAACATGGCAGACACGTATTGAAATCCAGTCCGTTCATCAGGTGGGGCATAATGAATATGTCCTAGGTCAAAAACAAAGATTGTAAGTCACACATGTTACGAGGAAAAACTGACCGTTAGGAAAGAACGGCCAATGGTCTGTATTCGTGTTCGGACACACGTATGGCTCTTTTATTGAGTGGGTCAGCCCGATTTTTGTACCAGGTTATACCCATGACGTGGTCCATCTGATGATCGGCCTGGATCTCTCACGGTGATTCGCTTTAGCATCTCTCATTATAATTTGTGAAGGGCAGCAGGTTTGCTCACTCCACACGCTCGTGGGAACCCAGCCCATCCACGTTCGGGCACGCTTGACAACACAAAACACGTGTGCGAGACTCAGCTTACCATCACATGGGCTACACCGTGTAGATCTCCTCTCGTGAAAATCAAGCCGTTCCACACCACAGGTGGGCCGCACCATACAAAACAAAATGAACGGCCACAAAAATTGTCTTGACCGTCCACTTACTTTGTCCATTGTGCTCCATTCGAGCAGTCAAACGGTTCGATTTTCGAGGCGAAAGATATAATCATGGTTTCCAACAAGATAGGAAATGGTAGGAGGAGTTCAGATATCGTGCACGTGTTATGCATGTGGGTGGGGCAAGGCTCCGACACATCAAACGGGACGCGGATTTCCTGCGAAAGCCTTTCGCAGGAACTTCCTGTCTGGGAACGCAGGTGGGGCCCACTGGGATGTTTGTGAAAAATACTCACCGTCCATCCGTTTTGTGAGTTCATTTTATGACATGAGGCCTAAAATGAACAGTATATAATGCTCAAGTGGGTGGAAAACATGATAGTTAAACGTCCACAGTTGAAATATTTGTGGGGCCACAGAAGTTTTGAATTATGTTAATATTTTTGCTTTCACTTCATCCCAGTAGGAATGACGTTATTAACGGTATGGATGGCATGTAAACATCACTGTCGAACCCAGGGAAGTTTCAACAGTAAGATTTCCCTAACTACCTTTGCCTTTAGTACGACCCACTTGACTCTTGGATCCTATTCAAGTTTGGTCTAATAGCTTAAAATTAGCTCACAAATCGGATGGACGGAGTGGATTCCTGACAAACATCACGGTGGGCCCCAACTAAGTTCCCAGCGCAGGAACTTACTGCGAAAGGCTTTCGCAGGAAATCCGCGTCCCATCAAACGTCCGTAAAAGGTCATTAATGTCGTTTTCCACGGTAATTGCGAGACTTCTTTATTGGTTAATCGCGAGAAAACTATCACATACATCCCGTTGCATGCTAACTTGTCATGCAGCCCCACTTTTCCAGCCAAATTTCCAAAATCGTAGAAGATCTGTACCATGCAAACTGTAGGTCGAGCTATGAATATTTCCTATTTCCAAAATCTAGCTGATCAATATATTACGTAGGCCACACGTGTAAGTTGTGTCAAACCTTCGGATATCCATTGATTACGCTGATGCAGCCCACCTTGTATTTTGGCCAAGCTAATTTCTGTCTCAGGTAATATTCATAGTGGGTCCTACAGTTTTTATGGTACCGATTGTATTGCGGAAGTGACATGTGAGCCAGAAGATGGGGCTGTCTAAAAAGTTAGCATACAGCCGGCTGTAGGTGATCAGCTTTGTCATTACCATCGCGTTGTCCCATTCTCTTTCTCGGCCATTTCTCGGCTTAGTTTCAGATTTTTGATGATTTTCTCGCGATATCACGGGGAAAATATTGCTGAAAATAGAATGTCAAAATTTTTATTTACTGTCACTGGTAAAAATGAACGGGTAAGAAAGGTGAGGTCTGTGACCAGGCGATCATGAATCTTGAACAAGGAATTCCTCAATGGCCAGACAATATGATGGTGAGAAGACCTGCGAGAGGATGAAATATTCTCGTTTCCTACGGCAGAAGACAAGAGCTGAGCCCTTTCATGGTCCCATTCATTTCTAATATCCTACAAGGAGATTTGTCTATGATTTATGAAGCCCGTCCCAATCGGCCGTCCAAACCATGATCCCATGCGCAAGGTTATACAACTCAGAACTTGTAATGAAATCCCTACATTATATGATAAGATGAAGAGGATGGTTATCTCCGATATTATCCATACTTAACAATGAAGAGAGTTCGATATCAGTGCTCGGACATAACCTTCACGAGTAGGTCTACCAATGCCTGCAGGAGAGCCCAGATCAAATATCTCTCTCTCAACACAACTATGAAGATCAGCTCGGATGCTCGACCTCGGTATCCTATCATGTGTGTTTTCCAACCCCGATCACTTGGAGATCTTATCAAAGAGATCCGTCCAAGATCTCTGTCAAGGATCTCAGAAGATAACCGCGACACGCTCGGGGGTAGATTCCCTCTACAATACGCACCTACTATGTAGGGAGATTACCATCTACACCGCCTTCGCCCAACAACTATAAATAAGAACCTATCCTACAGTGAAAGGTACGCACCAGTAAACCCTTAACTCTACTGGACCCAAATCGCTTGATTCTGACTTAGGCATCAGAGGGTCCCCCTGCTACATCCATGGTCTCCTTTGTCTTCTTTGTGTGCAGGTATTCGGAAGTTCAGTGAGGGTTAACCAGATTTTTGCATCAACAGTTTGGCGTTGTCTGTGGGAACGACATTAAAGACATTATCATCTTACCAGAGTTTTACGATGGCGAAAGGAATAAAAAAAGCTCTGAATGTCATCGCTGCAGCCATGCCTGGTCCACCAGAGTCATTCGCAGAGCAAGGCGGACAATCCTCTTAGCAACGAGCTAATTCTGCTCTAGCGGCACCTACGCCCAGGTCCCATAATCGGGGAGGTCAGCTCATCTCTCTGAAGAATCGTGTCGAGACTTTGACCCATAACATGAATCGATTAATGCAAATTCTAGAGAGATAGAACACTCTCCAAGGTCACGAGGCAGAAGACGGTGCTGCCATAGAGCAGTCCCGACCTCCGCGTGGCCCCCCAATCCTGCAGGAGGTCAGATCACAGCCAAGGCAGCCCACTCAAATGCTTGCATGAGCCGCAAGGACGACCACTCTTGCCGCTTCCGACCTGCACCATATGTTAGAAAATCGAAGGCGTGGAAAAACCCCTGAAGCGGTAGGGGAAAATGAAGTTCCCTGGGAAGCAGAATTCAAAGAGTTACGAGGTCAGATCGGTGACATACGCCAAACCTACCGAGCACAAGTTCCAACCTCGATAGAAGCAATGCTGGAGGAAACTGAACCACTATTCATCGACAATATCATGCAAGCTCAGCTCCCGTCTAGATTCAAGATGCCACAGATCACCCCTACTCTGGGTCAGTCGACTCAACAGAGCATCTAGAGTCTTTCAGGGCGTGGATGGAACTTCATGGTGCCTCGATCGCGGTGATGTGTAGGCATTCTCCCTGAGTCTGTCTGGAGCAATTCGGAAATGGTTTCGACAGTTGAAACCAAAATCCATCAGTTTGTTTGCACAGCTTAGCAAAGTTTTCATCACCCAATTCATCTGAGAAAAAGACAGGCGAAAAATAGTGACCTGCCTCCTCACTACCGCTCAGAAGGAAGACGAGTTGTTGAAGGATTACATCTAATGCTTCAACCAAGAAGCAAAGAAGGTGGAAGGCTATTAAGATCAAATAGCCCTAGCCGTTATGATGACTGGCCTGAATGAGGGAAGATTCCTCTTCTCAATCGTCAAAAATCCCCCGACGACTTTAGCCGACCTCCTCAACCGAGCTCAAAAGTACTTCAATGCCGAAGAGTTGTTCAGCTCTCGCAAAGCCACTCGGAGCATCGAGAGCTCGACCAAGGAAAAGAAGCGCAAAGAATAGCCCCCTCCCAGCATTAACAATAAGAGGAGGAGAGACGACAACGGCATTAAACAACGTCCGAGCCATCGACTTGAAAGTAAGTTCCGGTCTTACACCCCCCTGAATGTTACTCTCGAGCAGGTCCTCATGGAAGTTTGGGACAAAAGGCTCTTGAAATGGCCGAACCGGATGAGGACTGACGTTGATAAGCGAGACAAACGAAAGTACTGTCACTTTCACCGCGACCATGGTCATGCCACTGATGACTGTTTTGACCTCAAGGAAGAGATCGAAGCCCTAATTCGTATCAGACATCTGCGCGAGTATGTTAGCAGAAGGGAAGAACATTCAGATCGGAGGAATGAGCAACAAGACAATGGAAATGATAACCTGGCTACGAGAGAAATCCGCACCATCTTTGAAGGGCCCGCAGGAGGAGGAGATTCGAACCGAGCTCGCAAGGCTCACGCCCAAAGCATCAACCATGACAGCTCGGAACATCGCATCTACCTCACCTACCGACCTCCGAAAGAGCAAAAGATGGCCCCCTGCGAACTAATGTTCACCGAAGAAGACGTCTAATGAGTCCACTACCTCCATGACGATGCCCTAGTGGTGGCAATGACTATACCCAACCACAAGGTGTTTCAAACTTTGATGGACATTGGCAGCTTGGCTAATATCCTCATCGCCGTCGCATTCGACAAAATGGGGATTGAAAGATCCCAACTCCAACCCATCCAAACCCCTCTACTCGAATTCACATAAGAAAAAGGTTGTCTCTGAAGGATCTATACTCCTTCCTGTTACTGTAGGAGGGGGACAAAATTAGATGATGACGATGATTGACTTTCTCATGGTCGACTGTCCTTCCATCTACAACGTTATCCTCGGACGACCGTCCCTCAATGCCATGAGAGCAGTGGTTTCTACCTACTACCTCACGGTGAAGTTTTCCACCGAGCATGGTGTTGGACAAATTAGAGGAGACCGGCACAAAGCTCGTCAATATTACTTCACGACTTTGAGAGCAGGCGCACAACACTGTGCCATGGCCATCACTTCCCTCGACCCTCGGGAAGAATCGCTCGAATGAGGCTCTCCAATAGAAGACCTTGTGACTCTCCTCCTTTGTGAGTTTGACTCGACCCGTACCGTGCAAGTCGGTTCATTGTTATCCCCGAATCTGCGGGACGAGATCATGGACCTTCTGAGACGCCTGACGTCTTCGCATGGTCCCATTAGGACATGCTCGACATTATCTTAGATGTAATGGTCCACAAGTTGAATATTGATTCTGACCACTGACCAATGAGGCAAAAACGACGGGCATTCGAGCCCGAACGATATGCCATCATTAGGGAAGAGGTTGACAAACTCCTAGGAGCTAGATTCATTGAAGAAGTTTATTATCCAGACTAGATCGCCAATGTCATCCTGATGAAGAAGTCTAATGGGAATTGGCGGGTTTGCGTTGACTATACAAACCTGACAAGGCCTGTCCCAAGCATAATTTCCCTCCCAAAGATCGACCAATTGGTCGACGGTACGGCGGGGCACAAGCTCTTGAGCTTCATGGACACATATTCAGGCTATAACCAGATCACCATTCACCTGTATGACAAGCAGAAGACAACATTTGTCACTGACATAGGGCTCTATTGCTACAAGGTGATGCTCTTTTAGGCTGAAAAATGCTGGAGCCACGCACCAACGACTTGTAAACAAAATGTTTACTCGGCAGATCGGATGCTCTATGGAAGTTTATGTCGACGACATGCTTGTCAAAAGTGTCAAAGTGGCAGGTCATACCGCCGATCTTGAGAGAGGATCGCAATCCTATGAGAATACCAAATGAAATTGAACCCGAACAAATGCGCCTTTGGCGTCGGTTCGGGAAAATTCCTCAGTTTCCTGGTGAGCTAGAGGGAAATCAAAGCATTATCATAACCTAGTTTATAATAAACCTCTACCAGGTTGGCCATCTCCTTGGAGGCCTTAAATTCCTTTATTGTCACAGCTTGAGCTAGCGGGATGAACGCTTCCACCTCGGCCAAACAGGTCATCTTCATGGCTAATTCCACCTCCGACCTCGTGGCCTTGGCCTCCTCCTCGGCTCTTCCCTCCTCAGATTTGGAGAGGCATGTCTTCATCTCCTCCAGCTCGATCCACGCTGAGCTCTCACCCTTCCGAGCCTCCTCCAACTGGATCTTCAGAGCGGCTCGCTTCTCCCCAGACTTCTTTTGGGTCTCCTCCAACAAAGCCCTCAGAATAGTATGTTCCTCCGTGGACTTTTCCAGGGCTTCATGGAAGGCCTCAACCTCCTCGGTCTTCGACTTGAGGTCAGCCTCGGCTTGCTTGCATTCCTTGACGACCCGCACCATCGAGCGGCAGACCGACAAGATAGTAAGGACGAGCTGGAAAACAACACTTGTTAAGATACCAACGGTAAAGATAGGACAAAGAAAAACAAAGAAGAGAAATCAACCTTGTAGTACATGGCTGTCAGGTCACCTAATACTCTCTGAGGATGGGTGTTGACCATCTTCGTGATCTTCTCCTCCGAGACATGCTTAGTCGTCCACTTGGCCAGGCCATTCATGTGGTAGCCAGGAGGGATCACGCTCGGTACTTTAGCCTCGTTCGCCGATTGGGTCATGGTCTCACCCTCGTTGGCCTGAGCTTCGACTACTGAAAGCTAAAGACCCCCAGCAGCGGAAATTTCTTCTTGAGCAGGAGGAGACTCCAAGTCTACTACCTCGGTAGTTACCGGCTGAGGAGAATTGGCAGAAGAGGGGGTGTCCCAAGCTCCCTCGCTTGAAATGATCGACAGAGGTTGCTCGGTCATGATCGGGGCAGATAAATGTAACTGCTCAGCAACATGCTTCTCCACTCGGGGCTCCGACCTTACCCCCACGGCCGTGGAAGACCCCACTTGCTTTGTTGGAGGAATGATTGCCCTCCTCTTTATAGGTGGCTTCTTCTGAGTCACCTTGGCAATGGAGGGAATCTGCGTCCTCTTGGCAGGGTGCGAGGGATCAGACATTCCTACATAAACGGCAGATGCCGATTAGAATTTAAAAAAAAAAAAAAAAAGGGGGGGGGGGGGGAGGTCAAGTTCAGAGAAAGCATCAGTATATCTACCTCCCAAGACCGGATCAATGAAGGAGCTAGGGGGTGATCAACACCTTCCAAGACCGATCAGAGGTGCTTACTAACCTCGTGTGAGCGATCTGATTGCGCTCCAACTCTGTTACTATAGCAGGCTTCTTTAGTTAGAACTGCAAAAAAAAATTAAAAAAATTAAAAAAAAAAAAAACGACTACGGTTAGAAATAAAATGAGAAGGATACAAACTACAAGGTCAGTATTTCGGATGTACCCGACTTGGATTGCAAAAGTGGGTCGGAACCCGAGGTCTTTGACCAGCAGCCGCTAGAGCTTCCTAGTCTTCAGAACCACTTGTCCTTCCAATTCCTGTTGGAAGACGGGTTGTTAGTAATGAGGTCCTTGCCTTTGCCCGGCCAGGCCAAGAAGTAGTACCAACCCGTGTGCTTCAGGTTGGACTTCGCATGATATAGATGGAGGAACTCGTCGGTGGTTAGATCGGGGCTGACTGAGCTGAAGCCACAGAATGAAGGCCCCTAACAAAGCCCTCCAGGCGTTCAGGATAATTTGGCTAGGGGCCAACCTCAAACGAGAGATGACCTCCCTAGCAATGTGATGAAAGGGAAGTCTAAGGCCGCACTATAAGGCAACCAGATACACGACCACCTCGCCTTCGCGGGGATCACCCGGAACTTCACCAAGTACAGGAGATCAGAGTATCACCGAGCTAGGGATGTGATACTCCAACCTAATCTGCACCAAGTCAGATTCCGTGAGTCTCGACCAAAACAGGTAAATATCTTCGAATCCCTTTGTAGTGGACCGAGTTGCCTCTCCCTCTGCCAAGGCAGGACCCGCCTCAGCGTCTACAGGCCGCTCAACCAAGGACTGGGTCGCCGCCCTCTCTGTTGAACTAGAGGTCTCCCTATCACCCAACAACGGGATCGAGGATGGTAGATCTTGGGAGGTACCCGACGGGAGATCCAAGTCGTCCGGCTCTTAATCGCCATCAAAGGCAATGGGTTTGTCCCATTCATCCGACATATCAGACATTTTCGGTCGAAAACTTGCCAGAAAGCAGAAGCGATGAGGAAATTTGGAGAAAAAAAATGGAAGAATGGAGAAGATCTGAGGAAGCAGAGGTCGCCAAAGTAGAAGATTTCCGACTTACCGGAAAATCACCAAGTTTGAGAACTCGAGAAGAGGCAGCAGGAGTAAATGACCAGGATCGTTAGGGTTCTCCCCCTTTTTATAGGTAGCTCGGCCGTAGGCATTAATTGTATGCATTTAATGAGCAGCCGAAGAGGCTCCTCAACACATGCTCGTAGCCACGTGGAGGCTTCCCCTTCGACGGCCGACACAACTCTTTAGGAAAGCACTACGTGTCCGCGTCCTATAGGTCGGAAACCGAAAAGGTGCCTTGCCAACGCACGCCGCCTCAAGCGTCATACCATCATTGCAATTCCATTTAGATATCTGCGTCTGTCGTTCCTCTCTGCATTAATGATGAAATGACTCGACCTCCCATAAGGGGCTACTGTTGTGGGTAAAAATGAACTGGTAAGAAAGGTGAGGTCGGCTTGGACATATGTATTTGTCTCGTGGCTGGCCAGCATGAATCTTAACCAAAGAGCTCCTCGACGACCAGACAGTGGTAGTGAGAAGACTTGCCAGAGGATGAGGTATTCTCGTTTCCTCCGACAGAAGATAAGAGTTGATCCCTTTCATAGTCCTATCCATTTCTGAGCTCTTGCAAGGAGATTTGTCTACGATTTACTAAGGCCCGTCCCAACCGTCGTCCGAACCGTGATCCCATGCGCGGGGCTATGTAGCTCAGAACTTATAACAAAGTCCCTACATCGTATGATATGATGAAGAGGATGGTCATCCCTGATGTCGTCCATACTTCACCAAGGAAGAGAGTTTAGTCTCAATGCTCGGACATAACCTTCACAAGCAGGTTGATCATAGCCCGTAGGAGAGTCTAGTGCAAATAGCTCTCCCTCAGCACGGCTATGAAGATCAGTTCAGATGCTCGACCTCTGTCTCCTATCACGTGTGTTTTCTGACCCCGATCACTCGGAAAATTTATCAAAGAGATCCGTTCGAGATATCTGTCGAGGATCTCGAAAGATAACTGTGGCACGCTCGGGGGTAGATTCCCTCTACAATACGCACCTACCAAGTAGGGAGATTACCATCTACTCCACCTTCGCCCATCGACTATAAATAAGAACATATCCTACAGTGAAAGGTACGCACCAGTAAACTCTCGACTCTACTGGACCCAGATCGCTTGATTATGACTTAGGCAACGGAGGGTCCCCCTGCTACAGCCAGAGTCTCCTTTGTCTTCTTTGTGTGTAGGTATTTTGAGGTCTAACGACGGTTAACTAGATTTCTGCATCAATTTATAAATAAGTAAATAATTTTAAAAGTTTAAAATTTGGGTAAAAATAAATTAACTAAAAATTTTAAACATTTATTTCATTAAAATGGCGACAATTTCATGATAAATTTATGAAAATTTAAAATTTTCTAGATTTTGAAAACTCACGGCATTTTCCCAATAATATATTGATGAGAAAATATAGCAATATTTTCAAAGCTCAGTGATATGGCTAAAAGTCGGGCGGGTTGGGTTGGGTTGGGTTAGGTCAGGTTGGTACTCAACCCTAGCCCAACCTAAGGTTCCTATGCCTCAACCCTAACCCAACCCAACCCAACTTCGGGTTAGGAATTCTCAACCCAAGCCCAACCCAAGCGAGCTCAATTAGGTTGGTTGAGTAGATATATGCTAATATTTTCGTTATTGCATACATCTTATTTTTTATACCTATGATTTTATTAATTATATATGTAGTCATTTACCATAAAAAACTTTATCTTTTCTAAACAAACAAGTTAAAATATAGGACAACTACTCTAAAAGTCATGTTTTTATCACACAATATATTTGGGAGAGAAAAGTTCCGCGTTATGTTGTTAGCTTGAGTCATCGGAAATGACTTGGATGAATGAGACCTAACGGTACTGAAATTTCATGTGCATTCAACACAGATGATCCGCACTCAATATATTATAATTTATAAGTAACTTACATATCGATCGGGTTCGGGTTGAGTGGTGCAACCTGAGACCTCAACCCAAACCCAACCCAAGATTTATCGGGTTGGTGTTTGTATAGCCCAAGCCCCGAGACCAAACCTGATACATCTTGCCCCAGCCCAACCCAATGTCAGGTCAGTCACAGGTCGGTTGGGTTGAACCTGCCCGACTTTCAGCCCTCCTCAGCGATATTTGTCAAGGGAGCGGATTAGGTGCGGCCCTTACTGTGGGGCCCACCTTGATGTATTTATTATATATCCACGCTGTCCATCCATTTTTCCAGATCATTTTAGTGCATCAATCCAAAAATGAAGCAGATCCAATTATCAAGTGGACCATACCTTAGGAAACAGTGGTGATTAACCATTAATGGGCCACAAAGATTATCTGAAATTTGCTTTTTACCCCTTCATCCTGGTTTACGAGACCTTATCAACAGGTTGGATGGAAAATAAACATTACAGTGGGTTCTAGCAAGTTTTTAATGGTATGGCGTTCAATTAACACTTTCCTATAGTATGGTCCACCTGCCATAAAATGATATGAAAAAATAGAATGCATGCATCAAGGTGGGTCCCACGGTAACGTTCTCACCATCTTGGGTGAGGCCCGTGCCCGCCTCTCATTTGTCAAAATGGTCCCATTAAGGGGAACTGGGCCCAGCTTATGGAGCCCACCGGCCCATTAGTGGGCCAAATGGCCCATGCCATGGGTCTGGATCTCACTTTTAGGCCCATCATGTATGGGCCTAAGTAATTGGACCATGAGTGAGATATGTCATGTCTGGGCCTGTGAATTATTCTCACGTGGTGTGCGTGGATAAGTCTCGGTGGGGCCCAGTTTCATCCATCCGTCCAATGAAACACCCTTATACATATCTGATGAAGCATTATACAGGCCGGTAGATATCAAAGCCCAGTGGAGCGTCCGTTCTTCCCCAGCAAACTACCATGGCCGTTATTGCCTCCTCGCCAGGACCCACAGGTAAATTCCCACAACATCCCAGCTCCCAAATTCTTCTATCTTTCCAATCTGAACCGTATGTTGTTGTGGGCCACGATCATAGGTGTTACATCCTGCAGCTGCTGCCTCTATTAACGTAAGCAAGACCATATTGAACGTGTATGTCGACAAAGTGCTCCCACTATTCACTACCAACGGTGATGATGGCAACTACGCAGTGACCGCAGCGTCCGATCTCGCGTGTTTGCAGGTTTGGACGGTTGAGATCATGCCATGGGATTGCTGATTTTATGTAATAGTTTATAAAACAGTGTTCATTCATCGCAGGCCATCTCTAGAAGGATTCATTATGGGATGTTCGTTGCAGAAGCCAAATTCAGAGATGCCCCACAGGATTATGGGCCTGCCATCCGCGCTAAGGTCGTCCATCATTCATAGTTATATGAGCTGCATTTGGACATGTGGACAGTCCAATTGATCGATCTGGATCGTTCAGTGGGTCCACATCCAAGGGTGATGATGGCAATTACCATTTCTAGAGATGATCTCCAACGTCCATTTTGTAGTGATATTGATTAGATGGCTGATATTGGATGATTAGTGTGATTTTTGGTAGGTTCAACGGTCTGGATCGATCATCCGCATGCATGTCCGAATGCAATTCATTCTTTAAATAAAAATCATCGATACAATAGAGCATCTCTCCTTTCGTATTTATCCAATTTGTGTAGTTCAAAATTTATAAACGTTGATCAGACGGCACGGCCCACTAATACAGGACAGGGATGCTCTGATGAAGTTGCTGACATTCGAGAGTGTCGAAGAATCGATAAAGAAAAGGGTGAAGAAGAAGGCGATGATATTCGGGCAGGAAGTGGGCCTTGGCGACAAGCCCAATAAGCCCAAGTACAAGATCAACCCGTCGGCGGTATCGCACCTCTATGGAAAGTGGGTGATGCCTCTGACTAAGCTCGTCGAGGTCGAGTACCTTCTCCGGCGTCTGGATTGAGACCATTCATTCTTGATGATGATGGGCCCGAATTCGGGAATTTACATTAATGGGTGGGCTTAAGTGTATGAATTCCATTCTCCACATTCATAATAAATCAAATGCCCGTAGCAGAAGTTCGCCGCGGATTTAAGACTCGGTGACTTGAGCCGACTATTCCAGTCTCGAGTCAAGTTCGCAACTCAGATGACTCAGCCGAGTCGAACTGTCTTGTGTGCAGAGACTCATATCCATTAAACCTCTATTAGCTTGGGCTAGTCAGGGCCCACATTTGAACTACTCAAAGCCACTAAAATTTAATAAGGGGTGGACCAGGATGGAATTACCGGCTTGGTATTTAGGTAGATGCAAGCCCATGTCAAGTCCAATTATTTATTGACCCAAAGTTCAAGCCCATGGGCCCCACCTGCCCAATGGCTGTGATTTTCTAACGAACTCGAAATTGAGAATGTAGGGTGGACATTAACAAATGAAAATGTGGCCCATTTCCATCCTGCACATGAAAATAGTGAAAATAGGCTCGACTGACCAAACTAGAACCAGAAACCCATGACTCGGCCATGTTGTGAGTCAGGACCGAACAAGTCGTTGACTTCCGTGAGTCTTTGAGTTGAGTCAACTCGACTAGATATTTTAATAATAAATTAATGTTATTTATAAATACATTGAATAATTATATCTAGTAAACATATTAAAAAATTAATGAAAGATGCATGATTGCAATGGGTCGCGAGCCGGTTCGGTTAGAGACTTCGAACCCGTTTGCTTGTTAGAGCTGTGTCGAGTCACACCGGGTCAAGTGAGCCCCACCCATTTCATAATTAGCACAATGTGTTGGACCCATACCCAACCCAATGGTTCCAATTTCATATATGTATCCATTTGTTATTGGTTGAGTCCAATGGCCCAAACAACATGGTTAACATCCGAATAAACTACACCGAGATCCAGTCCAGCATCCGGCCAAGCATCACTGATGTGATTGTCGCAACATGGCCTGTTCACATTGGAGCCCATCAGGTGATTGGGTTCGACTACTAGCCACATATCATGTAGCAAGAGTCCTGCAAAATTATAGTTCTAAAACACGGCGACTCAACTCAAACTTGACTGAGTTGACTCAGTAAGATTTTGAGCTGAGTCAACTCAAACTCGAATGTGTAAACTTGACTCAGCAAGATTTCAAGGTGAACCACGCACCTAACAAAAATGGCTTATGTGAGATTGAAGGTTTTCATTGTGGCACAAGAATCCTTACCATCAATCTGGTGGGACCCACTGGGAACATGGGCCAAAAATCAGGCCAGCATTATGGATGAGAAACACTGGACAGTAAGAAAGAGTGACGAATACTCCTTATTCTGCATGCAACTTGGACCATTTTATGAATGAACCAGACTAATATTGGGCCAGGGCATGTTGATGGTGGGGCCCACTTGGAGAACGACCCAGATATCACACACATTTGCACATGTGCCTTGAAGCAGACCTTCGATTTCATGCGAATCGTGCTCGCATCCTAGCATTCCAGAAATAATCTTTGGACAGAGCATTACAAATGGAGTTTTAACTGACAATTCAAAGTTGGATGGATGGAGAAAACTAAGCTGATAAGCTCACTGTAAAAGCTTCTCTCAGAAATTTCATGTGAGAAAGATAATAGTTATTTGATGAAAGTATCAGAGAATGCTGAAGCTGAGAGAGAATAGTACAGTTGGTCTGTACAAGTGGGGCCCATTGTTCAGTGATCAGAAGAAGAAGAAGAAATACAACAACAATTCCCATTCAACCAATAAAAGCTATTCTAAAGCTAGGATCTTCCAATCTGGAGTAACTTTGGTGAGTGGGCCATTAACAGTCAAACCATGGGCCCCACATGTACAAACTGAAAACCAGAAGATCCTGTATGATCTCTCGGCCCGAGCATTTGTATAATACCTGTTATTTGAGAAGCATGTGCACAATAAAGCTCATCTGCACACCACCCATGTGCCAGTATGCACATAGGTGAAAGATCTGATCCATCCATCAGGTTGGTCTGACCTTGTACATCTTCCCAAAAAAAAAAAAAAAAAGGGTCCAATCAGCCAAGTTTTTTAGAGCTATACATTTGTTTTGCAAACTGTGGCCCACCTGACCAATGGATCAACCAGATTCTTGGGCTAGGGGCATCAATATAGTGGTGCCATTCTGATGGATGGATTGGATCTAGAACCTATAGTGCCATGCTAGCACATGTTTGGCACGTACATGAGCTTCATTGTATGCGCGTGGGCTTAGCAAAGCTCGTTATATGATAATCCTTGTTTCTTGTAATGCAATGCTTTTGAACTCGACCATGCAGAATGTGTGGAATAAGGTGTTCATTAACATTCAAATCTCTAGAACTCGTGTTGAATGGTACAACAATTACATATATATCATTTCCATGATAAATGCCACAAGTTCAATGGACCCATGTATGTATTTTAGCAACATGAAGATGGCAATGTGCAGATGTGCTTATGCAAGAAGAATTGCTTATACCAATATATATGCAAACTATCTCATGGATGAACACATGGTTTATATATATATGGGAAATGGTACTATGAGGTTGAGCTCTGTGGCCCATTGTGATCTATGTTGGACATACACACCGTCCATTTTGAGGGTCCCCTCTAGGTTATGGGATATCTCAAAAATCAGTTGCATCCAGAACTCTTAAGTGGGTCACACCATCTGTAACTGTGAGAAATCATGCCTAAAACATCTAAAAGCACTTGGTGGGGCCCACCTAAGTTTTGGATATGGTTGAAACTTGGTGTGACCCCTCACACACAAAATGGATGGGCTGGATGTCTGAACTACATCTCAGTGGACCCTATAAACGATCATGAAGGTTTCAATGGGTGTGCATCCACTATCAACTGTTGTCTGTGGTGTGGCCCACTGAAGTCGTGGATTAGCTTGATTTTTAGGCCTGTGACCCACCATGGAAGTGCGCATCTGATGGTGGATGTTTGACATAGATCACAATGGGGCCCACACAGCTTGACCTCATGGGAAGTTCTCAGAAGGTCAACCTCATAGTACTACCATTTCCCACACACACGCACACACGTTATATGCATTCATGCATATATACGAATGATGGTGTGGATGTATGCACATGTACACGTTCATATATGTATATGAGCAAACAGAGACACAACTCGAGAGTTGATCGTTAGGAGGCTTTGCTCACACCAGAATTGCCGAATATGTAAGACCCAAAACCCCAAACAGTAATGATCAATGACAGGATCTTGAAACCGCTCATGGCGTCGTGGAAAAGAACGACCGCCGCAACACTAGTAAGAGGTACTCTGACTGCATTAAGAACGCCAGCAAGTACAGTCGAAGTCAGAAAAAGAACAGCAGTGCTTCCTAAAACTCCCAGCTGAAAAGTTACAGCACCCATGATTAGAACCATGTAGTATGAGATTTCCCCGTGCTTGAAACGGCCTGCTTCTGTTTTCATCGCCTGAAAGTCCCGATTCACAAGAACTCCGATCGTGGTGAATACAAAAGCAAATAATGAAACCATAACCTGCTGCTCCAATACAACATGGAAGGATCTTCTGCCCAACAGCTCGACGAAAACTAGCTCCGAAAGCGCGAATATCAGCCCATGTAGAGCCGATCCTAAAATGTCCCAGAAAAAACCCAATGCGTATTGCTTGTTACTGATGCCACTAAACCGATCCGAATTTGAATCTAAGGCTATAATTACTACAGCAGCAGTGATGATGACAATGGCATTTAGAGTAGAGGGTGTCAGTTTGTTTTTTACGATGAAGTATCCGAACAGCGCGGAAAAAATGAGAGAGGACGATGCGAGCAAAGACGCAGTCGATGCGGGAAGATAAGCGTAGGCCCATGCATACATAAGGTTATCAGCAGCACTAAGGAAGCCCAGCCCCATGTAAGAGATGGTCAGTTTGAGAGTGAAAGGCGTAGGCGTGATTTTACGGATGAAATACAGAGGAATTAAGAATATTGCAGTTATGGGCCATCCTGCAACTGCCACCCATGAAATGATCCACTTGCTCTTGCCTCCATTGGCAAAATAAAGACGAGATAGAAGGCTTGAAGCAGGAAATGCCACAAGCATTGCGCTGCTGCTTAGAAATAATAGGATCCAATACGAGATTGTCTTGCTTCTGTATGTTTCCCATGCTGAGGTCGCAAGTTTGGAAATCCGGTCTTGCCATGAGAAGAAAGATCCTGACGCCTCTGAAGGTGGCCCTGTTGTAAAACAAACAAAACCAAAAACCATTAACAAGGAATAGAATCATCAACTGCTGATCACACACAAATGTGGGCAGATGATCTCTAAAATTTCCATCTACATAAGCAACAAGATGTTTCTTTTTCTTCTTTTTTTTTGCTTTTTTTGCTTCTTTTTTTTTTTTTTTTAAAGATATGGAACAAGATGTTTATAGGATGAGTATAGCTGAAATAATGATTTTGTGATGGATGAGTGACAAAAAGGAAGGATAGAATTAGAAATGAATGCATTCGAGGGAATTTAGGAGTAGCACCAATAGGTAATAAGATGAGCAAAATGAGATTTAGATAATTTGGTCATGTGCAACAAAGACCAAGAATTGCGCCAATTAGGAGTGAGTTGGTACAGGTTAAAGGCTCTAAAGGGGCAAGGGGAAGTCCCAAAAGGATATGGGTGGAGGCAATAAGAAAAGACTTGATGACCTATGGTCTAACTGAAGTTATGGCCCTTCATAGAGTGGAATGGTAGAACAAGATTCATATAGACAACCCTAATTAATTGGGATAAGACTTGGACGATGATGATGATGGAGATAGGCATAAAAACTAAAGCAGGACAATTAACCACTTGCTCTAAAGCTCGAACTGATAGAGCATGGCGAATTAATCCCCTTATCTCATAGCTCAGGCCCCACATCTCATGGGTTAGGACCTCGGCCGAACCCCCCTTGTGGGCCCCACATCACATGGGCACCGCCTCACACAGGCCGCCCACCCCGAGTGTGTCCCCGCATCCCGCAGGCTACCCCACTCGAGCCTGGTCTGAAAATGCCCATGCATTAATCACCCCCGATAAGAAGTCTCGAACACGAGACCGCCCACTCTGATACCAATTTGATGTAGGGCAATTAACTACTTGCTCTAAAAGCTCGAACTGATAGAGCATGACGAATTAATCCCTTTATCTCATAGCCCATGCCCCACATCTCATGGGTTAGGACCTCGACCAAACTCCCCTCGTGGGCCCGACATCACATGGGTACCACCTCACACGGGCCACCCACCCCCAGTGTGTCCCCGCATCCCACAAGCTACCCCACTCGAGCCCGGTGTGAAAATGTCCCTGCATTAAAAACTCATTCATAGGGCAGTCAATGGGCACCCGATGGACCCAACCCAATTTTAACGAGTAACTTTTTGAACCCTCTAAGAAATTGGGTCGGGTTTGGGTCTCAACTTTTTGGGCCTGGTTAAAATTTGGGTCTAGCTGTGTCCAGGTCAGGTCCATCAACTTGGACCTGGTTAAAATTGGGCCAGGACAGGTCCAGGTTGGATCCAAATAATTTTAATAGTAATATTTATATATGTTATTGATGATTCTACCAAAGAAATGATGTTTTCCAAGCCATAAAAAATGAACAAACCAAAGCATGTGTAAAAGTGCAAATGTGTGTGGAACATAATCCATCCATTGGGTGGGCACAACCACGTAAATGCACTTATTTGACTCGAGACATGGATGCAAAAGACCCAATGGATACCTTGACTCAATACACAGCTTTCTTGGCATTGTTGGGTATATCGTGTCCTGGAAAGCCGAATCACACATAATACATTATTGACATTCATTGTTAATGAAGATATAGCTTTCTATGGTATGGCCTTGTTGTGTATATTGTCCTGGAAAGCTGAATCACACGATAATACATTATTGACATTCATTGTCAATGAAGATATTTTAATCATCATGCACTATTATGGGTTATCCTTAATTGTATATTATGATGATGGACCATAAAGAGTCCCTCATAGGCATTGTGTTGAGTTATGTGCATGTGGTAGATCCAATGACAAAGGAGAGATAATCTTGTCTATGAAAATGCAATGTTCACAGCCATCATGTGCCTAGGCTAGTATATGTGCATGGTTGTCATGGGACCTGATGACTGCCATAGCAATGTTGCTTTACCTCGGATAATTTAAGTTGGAGACTCACATTAGTACATGAGTATCTATAACTTGTTTGTTGGCATATTGAACAGTGGATATGTGAGAAATGCTCTTAGGTCCTATATAGGGAGCATTCACTCACATGCACCTCATCCTAATATCTTTAGACCCATGGATGAGTCATGGAGACTTCACTATCCATACAAGTGACTTCGAGACTAATTGTGATTGTTGTGCCCCAAAATAACATACACCTGTGAGTGGGTCACTTGGATGGAAGTGTGTGCATCCCATGATGATTCAACAAGGAATCCAAAATATTCAATTTTGTTGTATAAACTAATTCACTATAGAAGAGCACTTGGAGTAACGAACCCAGTTAGTCATGTGAACATGCGGTCTTTTTAAGTCAAAAGGATTTTAAAAGGGTATTTACTAAGGAAATTGTGTTTTTGTAGTATTAAGCAGTGTTCGAAATATCGGTATCGCACAATGTATCGCACCCTTGGGATACAGATACGTATCGGTTATCGCATGGGATATATCGTTTGTATCGCATAATTTATCGCACTTTTGGGAAACATGGGGAAACATTAGGCTAATTGTTGATTTTTTCAATGAAACTTCAGGGATTAAGACCCTAATACACACTTTTAAATCATAAAATCTCAAAAAAGAAATGGACATAATAGGTTTCCTTTGTATATTGTACTAAGATATGCGCTGTGCAATTGAACTATGACAACTATATTCAGTATCCACCCCATCCATCCGTTTTTTCATATCATTTTAGGACATTATTCAAAAAAAATGAAGCAGATCCAATAATCAAGTGGACCATACCATAGGAAACAATGATGATTGACCATTAGTGAGCCACAAAAGGTTAGATCAAGCTGATAATTGTTTTTTCTCTTCATTCAAACTTATGTGAAATTATCAATAAATTAAGTGCCTAATAAAATATAGGGAAAATCAAGGTGCACCCAAAAAAGTTTGTAATGGTACCATGTTCAACCACCATTGTTTCCTTGAGTATAGTCCACTTGAGACGAAAAATAAGATAGATCTAACGATAAAGTGGACCACACTGAAAAAAGTAGTGGGGGGATTAAACGTCTGCCATTGAAACCCTTTAGGGGTTCACGGAAGTTTTGGATCAATATAAAATTTGTTTTTCCTCTTAATTCATGTTTTTGTGACTTTATGAACAGATTGGATGGAAAATAAACGTTATAGTGGGCCCTACAAAATGACTCTTGCATTTAATCCCACTGACATTTAATGCTTAGTGCATTTTAATGCAACCAAGCTTATTATTTGGTGTGGTCCACTTGAGCGTTGGATATGCCTCATTTTCGTATTCATACCTTAAAATAATATGAGAAAAGGGATTGACGATTTGGAGGTACAGATACATCACGGTGGGCCCGACCACAGACCTGCCCGTTCGGAGCTAGGGACGGGCGGGGGTAGTACGCAATCCGCGTCCTCATGTGGTACGCCAGCCAATCCGCTTCCTTTTGGACCAGATTTAAAGTTATATGGGCCCACAATAATATATTTATTATATCCACACCGTTCAACCATTTGGAGAGATCATTTTAGATCATGAGCCAAAAAATAATTAATATCCAAAGCTCAAGTGGACCACACCACAAATAGTAGTGGGACAGTGATTCTCACTATTAAAACATTTGTAGGGCCCACCATGACTTTTATTTTCCATCCAATCTGTTCACGAGGTCACAAAGACCTGGATGAAGAGGAAAAATAAATATCATATTTATCCAAAACTTCTGACCTCAAAAGGGTTTCAATGGTAGACGATCAATCTCCCACTGTTTTCTGTTGTTTGCAGTGTGGTCCACTTGTTCTCTGGATCTGTCTTATTTTTCGGCTCAAGCCTTACGACGAGCTCGCCAAATGGAAGAACGGTTTGGATATAACGCATGCCTTATTATGGGACCCACAATAGTTGATGACGTCAACACTCGGTGGTGTGCGGTACACCACCCAACCCAAAATCACTTACAGAGGGCTCGGACGCTCTTGTTTTTCGACGCAGAGAGGGTTCCGGCCTTCCGGAACCCTAAAATCTCGCTCAAATCCAGGAAATTTTAGATCTCACGATGATTTCTCGACATTTTGGAGAGGATTTCTCCGGATTTCGCTTGGATTTCTTCGGACGTCGACAGATTTCTCTCCTGTGACCCGGAAATGTCGACCACGGCCTGATTCCTCGCCGGAATCTCCGAGAAAGGGGGAAGTTGAAGAAAATTTGCAGAAAATCCTACTTACCTGTCGAGTGGCCCACCTCCAGCCAGGTATGCTCCGATTTCTTTCTTTGTTTTTTTTTTTTTTTTTTTTCTAATTCAAATTTTTTTTTAATTCTCCACAAGCCGGATCCGATTTTCTGTCCGTGCATTTGTCTCCTACGATAATGGAGAGGAAATCTCGCCATATCGTCGATATATCGTGCGATATCAACGATATATCAGCCGATATTGGAATTTTGAATTTTTTGGTATCTTCCGGTGGTTATCGGGGGTGTATCGTCTCGCAGTGGTGTGATACCGATAATATCGGCGAATATATCGGCCGATAGTATCGATATTTCGAACACTGGTATTAAGTAAAAGGTTTTTACTTTGGCAGCATCCTGTCACAAATCCAATGTGAGGTGGAATGATCCTAGGGTTCATCTCCTAAAGGTTTGTGGGAATCCAAGAACAAGTGGTGATCCATCCAAGGTATTCCACAACAGAAATGACCACCACTGTACCATTATGACATGGGCCGTAACAGCCATTATGGATATTGAAAAAAAAAAAAAAAAAACTATTTCAACCCTGTAACGAGCTGTTACGGGTCATTATGGGGCCATCACAGAGCCATTTTTCCATAACAACCATTACGACCCTATAACCCTATAACGCATTACGGTTACCACCGTTACCATTACGTAACAGCCATTATGTAACCGTTTTGGAATACCATCCTTAAAGGCTAGAGGTCTTATTTCAAGAGTTATAGCTTGAAGATTTAAAGAGAAAAGGAACTTGAAAGAAGATCATTATCTCCATTAAGGTATAACTTAAGATTAGAAAGTGCTTTTTATTCTATATTCATAGTGCTTTCTTATTTCTCCTTCTTTTTCTTTTTTTAATTTTGATTGCATCCAATCGTTCTCACCCCAAGTGTATGGTGACAAGAACCCTTAAATGGATAGGCATGAATTTTCACACGCAATGATCTTCAAAGTGGGCCCTACCTTTTCAATGGCTCAAATGTTGTATACATGCGTGACCCATTGGCCATATTCACTCAAATGTACTACAACTTCACCATTCATTAAGATGGATCTGAACATTCCCCGTGAGGAGTGTCGCCCTTTGGGTCTCCATCATATAACCAAGAGGACATGAGTGGATTTAGGGTTTATAGACAAGAAAATTACCAACAGCAGCAAGGTGAAAGTCCTAACATGGAAATCCTCAAAGAGTCGGTGAATGTTGGCTGAAGATGGTGGAAAGTCAAGTGTGGTTGTGGATTTAGTCTCAAAAGCCTTTGTTTAAGGATAAGTTTTTGCAAATCATTTGTTTAACTGTGATCAAATGACGCCACCAGTTTACATCTGCGATTGTAGACATTGCCAACAAAGGATCCAATCAACAATATTCACCTTCGCCTTGCTTTGTAGAAGTATAAAAAAGGACATTTCAAGGAAAACAAAATAGTCTAGCTCAACCAAATAATGGACGATTGGAGATCCAATTAATGTGTGAACTACTATAGAACTGAATCACCACATTTGTATGAACTTGTCTGAAGTGTGTGGAATGTATGGGAAATGTAATGTCTCCTGATTTTTATTGCACCCCCTCCAGTATCTAAAATCCTTTGTTCATCAAAAATATAAAAAACTCCTTACAGAGTTGAGGTTCCATCACAAGTATTGATGACCCAACGGTTAGGTCCAGGGAATAGCTTCTGTGAATGGTTTTGGGATCATGGGGCCCACTACCATCCTAGATTTACATACACCTTGTAGACAACCCACTTCATGTAGGGTTTTGTCTTTTGCCTCAATTAATTACCGAGGGAGATTTTCCTCGAATCTTTGTCGTTGAGGGAATTCAGCGAAGTATTAACCAAAATATTACCCTAAGCCTAATTTAAACCTAATCCAATCCTAATCTCAGCCTAATCAGGACCTAACATAAGCCTACCCAAGTCCAAGTCGGCCAACAAGTGTCTCTCCAAAAGGATGAAGATTGCAGGGCCTAGCCTGATTTAGTTTTGGGACCAGACACCCCTTTTTTTTTCATGTCTCTCTAGCTAGCAGAAATCTGATCTCTGCCAGCCAGACAGAAATATGATTTTTTGGGGATCCTCTCAGGGTTGTGATAATCCTATTTCCACCAGCCAAAGAGCCATTTCAGAGAGTCCTGGTCAGCAGAAATCCCTTTCCCTCTACCAGGACATCATTTCGTACAAAATGTAATCTTTGGATCCTATTTGTAGACCTCCAAACAACATTTCAAATGAACCCCAAATCATCCCAATCTGAGCTGTGTCATCAAGTAGTGGCCCCCGCAATCAAAGGTTTCACAAGAGTTGTCTGCTTGAATTTTTTTTAAAATCATAACTGCCATTCCAAGAATTCAAAACTCCAAACTCCATTTCCCTCCGGTTTTTTAACTTATCCTCTATCCAAGTTACCCTTTAAATCCTTCAAATGAACCTATTCACCCTTCTAACTGATTTTGCCCATGATTCCAAATTTTAACCTCATTCTCACTTGCATTCAAATTTGAATCTTCTAGAAACTCTGCACTTTAGCATTTCCATTAGATTCCCTCCAATTACTCAATTGCCATCTTGAAATTCTATAAATAGCCCTCCTTTCTCAGAGAAGGGTTTTGACTCTAAAGGAATTCCCTCTCTTCCTCATAACGCAGTTTCAGGACTTAGCTATAATTTCTGCAACCTGAGAAAGAGAATTCAACAACCAAGACCATGAAGATGATGACAATTCGAAAGAGCTTAGGACGTGACTCTAAGTTATCAGAATTCCTACAAGAGAAGGCGAAAGAGTATACCTCAGCCCTCGGGCTTTGAGACACAATTCCATTGACGTCTCTCAAGGAAGAAGACTTTTCGTATCTTCAGATTGCTCCTCTTTCCTTTGCAAAATCCAAGATCAAGAGCAATCAAGACCCTCCATTGTGGATCAAGATCATCAAGACTGGAGTTTTGGCAAATCACCACTATGGCTTCTTCATTTCTTCTTCTTCATGCCTTTTTATTCTTTTGTGTTTCATTATTTCCTTTAAAAATTGATTTCTCAAAAAAAAAAAAAAAAAAAAAAAAAATCCTTTAAAAAGTAGTAGAATCCTGCAAAAAAAACTGTTTCCGGGAAATAATTCAATTCGTTCACTGAGAAGAGCGCTGTTGTGGATGGGAACACCTTTTATCATCACCGAGGCTCTTATTCACACTTTTGGAATTATTTTTTCTAAATTTTCATCTCTAGCTCCTCCGAAACATCCGCCGTCTGGAATTGAGCTAGTGGAGACTCCTACTTTTGATTTTCCTGGTTATCTAGCCATACGATCTGAGTCCGCCCTCGAGGACAACATTGCACGCCTACCTGATAGCTGGGGCAAGGAACAAAGGATGGGTTGCATGAGTGGATGACTTTCATCATAATGAACCTATGCCATCATCTCATGACGTGCAACTCAGACTTACATATCCTGTGTTTATAGCCTTTCTATTAAGTTGGATGCCTTGTAAGTAATGGGGCTTTTTTTTCTATGGAAATAAAAATTTATTTATTTTTCTATAACACTGTTTCAATGATATTCCTCATAAGAGTGCAACTTGGGCAGGTTGGGTCAGGTTGACAGCAAGGTTTAAAGTATTGTCCGAAACAGGCAATATCACCCTACATGTACCGGTATTGTGACCCTGTGTTGACCTGAAACAGCCTGATATGGGGCGATACTTAATGCTGTCGGTGGTGAACGATACATTATGTAACACACCCATTTAAAACCTTGGTTGAGAGTCCACCCAACATCAACCCAACTACAAGAGGACCCAACCTGCAACCTGACTAGACCCGAATTCCAACCTGAGGTTCCCAACCCGAATTCCTCTATAGTCAATCCTAAAACAACCCAACCCAACCCAGCCTGACACAAATACATATGATTATTTCCAACCTGACCTAACCTGTCCCTAATTTGCTCAACCCGAACTCAACCCAATTGGATTTTTCAAACCCTAACCCAACCCGAGGCCCTAACAACCTGAACCAAATTCGGGTTGGCTCAGTTGGGTTCAGGTTGATCCAAACCCAAGCTGCAGTCCTAATTCCCCATTGAAAAGAAAAAGAAAAAGGAGTGATACACTATGTATCACCTATTTTGAAGTGTCGTGTTTTCCCTTCTCTGGGAATCATCAACCATAACTGGCAGGAACCTTTCCAACAAGGGCTATTTCCATATATTAGATCTGTCTTTGTACTACTACCATCTGAATGGCTCAGTTTGTTGGTAGAAGAAACTGACCAATACATGATCCTCCTGCCCTTTCTTGGTCAGGCCGATCGACTTGCATGCTAATGAGGGTTTAAAAAGGAGAAGAAAGAGTTGTAAATACCCCACATGGTTCCACTGTCAAGCACAAATCAAGAATCATAAGCAGAACCATGATAAGGCTGAGAAGTATTAGCAGGTGTTTGAACCAAACTAAAGATGAGAAATGTCAAAGAAATTGAGGACCAAATAAGATTGGACCATATCAATCTCTCGCCAGATCAATCCTAGCTCATGTGTTCGGTTTTTATCTTTCTCTTTACACACAAATCGGATCATATCTGTTGTTTTGGATTAGTTTGCACAAAGATCAAAAGTAACCCAAGTTTCTCTCAGATGTTGGTTATAGGGCATCTACAGGAACTTAGGACATAGGTTAACCTTTCTTTATTGATGTAATTCAATGGTTAGTCATTCTTGCATGAATATGATATTTTGAACAATATCTCAAAAGATGAAAATAGAACTACAATTTTTTTAGCGGATTGGATCAATAAATAGAACATCTTGTAGTAGTTCTTCCTTCGTAATGATTCTCAAAAGAACATCCATTCTGGCTTCGAAGGGGACTTATTACGTTAACTGTACAATTTTTTAAATTAAAAAAATAGAGGTAAAATAACAAAGAGTATAATATGAAGAAAAAAAAAAAGATGGGACAAAAGCAGCCATATCCAAACATCCATCGAATTTTTGCCAATTGATTACATTCCATCGCATTTCCTTGCAGTCATTGACTAGATAGAGCATCTAGATGCATTAATAAAAATAAATAAAGAGGAAGAAGAAGGGAAAGAAATCAATTGCAGTGCATACCCTATTTCAGCGCCTTTCCATAAGACCAAACATAGAACCTAATGCAGGACAACTAACCACTTGGTCTATAAAGCGTGGCGAATCAATCCCTTCATCTCATAGCCTAGGCCCCACATCCCATAGGTTAGGTCCTCGGCGGAACCCCCATCGTGGGCCCCACATCACATGGGTCCACCTCACACGGGTGCGGCCCGCCTCACACAGGACACCAACTCGAGCTTGGTGTGAAAATGTCCATGCATTAATCAACACGAGACCTCTCACTCTAATGCCACTTTGATGCAGGACAACTAACCAGTTACTCTAAAAGCTTAAACTGATAGAGCATAGCAAATCAATCCCTTTATCTCATAGCCCAGGCCCCACATTACATGAGTTAGGTCCTCGGCCGAACCCCCCTTATAGGCCCCACATCACACATTCACCCGCCTCACACGGGCCGCCCACCCTGAGTGTGGCCCTGCATCCCACATGCCACCCCAGTCGAGCCCGATGTAAAAATGCCCATGCATTAGAACCACAATATTTATTGAGCTACTAGAGTTTCAACTGCATTGGATTTGAATTTGAGATTATAAAAATCGGACGTGTCTGGATGCAGAAGTGAATAGCCTCATTAACATTTAGTATATAATCAAGAGGAAGTGACAAAACTTAATGAGGTTTGCAAACATTCATAACAGGGAAGATCACCTCAAATTGCAATTGTGCTCTTTCAAAGCTGACTTGGAAGTAAACATGGTCGCAATATGGAGCCAGACCCTCAATATGAAGGGTAAGAAAGGAAATTACAGTTTGGTTATTAACCCTTTAGCAAACTAATGAGCACAATCCAATTCAATAGTGAATCTAGATGCACCCAAAGGAAAATAGGAAAACTAGAAGTCATACTTGGTACTACTAAACCATGCATTTGATTCTAGTCTAGCTTTCATAATGGCCTAGACCAAAATAAATAATAAATAAATAGATATTCATCATCACCATAGCCTTGTCTCAGCTATTTGGGGTCAGCTCAACAAATCGTGTTTCACCAATCAATGTATTAAGGAGGATGTCACTATAAGAAAATCATCATCTAAGCCCTATCCCAACTAATTGGGGTCAGCTTTGCGAATCCATTCATTAAGAAAATAATAAAAGTATGAAGGGGGTTAGAGCTAAAGTTTAAAGCATAGTTGCTGATAATTTTCCCCCATTCATTCTCCTTTTCCATGCTTTAGTTTTCCATTTTTCATGTTAAGGGCATTTTTATAATTTTTCTACTAGGGAATTTCATAATTATTCTCTTCGCTAATTGTTCCTATTTATTGGGATATTGTCACTGCACATGTGTGCTTCCTCAGATGTGGTTAAGAAAAAGTAGGGTAGAAAAAACAATTATGCGTGGCTTTTCAATTTGAATCATCGTCACAACTCATTTCCCTTGCAAAATTTGAATAAAATTGGTGAGAAAAATAACATTTGGAAGCCATCATTTTGGTGGTCTATGAAAGCATGAACCTCTTTCTTTTTCGTTATTGTCCCTCTTTACCACCGTAGTTTTGAAAAGTCGATGAGTCAACTCAAAACTTGTGTTAGTCAACTCAACCAAAATTTGAGTCGAGCCACTATGAAACTCGCATAGAAGTCTTGACTCAATTCATACTCAAATTGACTTGCCGAGTTGGCTCACCTACTCTGTCAACTCGACATGCAGGTGATGTGATTCAAACTCACAACATCACTAAGCTAACAAACAACAGTTCCCAGCTGGCCACACACTAGTTGTATGCTTTTAACTGCATATTTATATTAGTGTAATAAAATTCCTAGTTTGATTATTAAATATCAAGTCGAGTCGAATAAGCCTTCGAGTCAACCCAACCCGGCTGGATATCGAGTCAAGTCGAGTCGCGTTTTCAAGTTTTTAAACTATGTTTACCACTAGAAGACTTTTGAAGTGGAAACTCCCATAGCTTCAGAAGACTTCAAGAAGACATCTTTCCAGCCCTTGAAGGTCCCCCGTATTGAACGTTGAAATTAAGATTATTTATTTGGGTCTCTACTCATGGCCCAGTGGTAAACCCTATGGGTTTCAACACTAAGGTCATGGGTTCGAGTACCCATGTGGCGTGTGTGGGTGTGAGGGTGTGTATAAAATAATAATAATAACCTTGGAACTAAGAGTAGGGTTGTACACGAACCGGGCTAGCCCGATTAACTCGCTCGACTCGGCCTGACCTGGAACTGAGTTCAGGTCGGGACGGGCCATTTTCTTCGGCCCGAAACTAAGTTCGGGCCGAGTTTGGATAGGTTCCAGTTCGGCCCGACTCGGCTCGAAACCCGACTTGACCTAGCCTGACTCGGCCTATATATATATATATAGGGAAAAGGTACTATGCGCTCGAGCTTATGGGAACGTCCCATGAGGTCGAGCTGTGTGGTCCCCACCGTGATGCGTATCAACCATCAACACCGTGCATTTGATGGGTCCCCTTTAAATTATGGTATATCCCAAAAATCAGCCGTATATGGAACTCAGGTGGACCATACCATCTAAAATCATGTGAAGACATGCCAAAAACATATAAAAGCACTTGGTGGTGCCCACTTGAAATTTGCATGCGTCTGAAACTTGGTCTGAACCCTCATCCAAGTGGGACACACATAATGGATGGGCTAGATTTGCAAACCACATCTCGGTGGGCCCAAAAAATGATTATGAATGTTTTAATGGTGCACGGCCCCTCTCAACTTCTGTATGTGGTGTGGCCCACACAAGTCACGGATTGACTTGATTTTTGAGACCTAGGCCCACAATGGAATGGTGCATCTGACTGATGGGGTAGATGATCAAAACGCATCACGGTGGGGCCCACATAGCTCGACCTCATGGGACGTTTTATATATATATATATATATATAATATATATATATATATATATATATTATATATATATATATATAATATATATTCCTAAATTCTTACCCAGTTACCCTAACCATTTATAGCAATCCAGGCCGTCCAAATCGTGGGTCCCTTTGTAGATGGAGCAAAATCCCAAAAATCTATGACAAAACCCCTTCCCAAAAATCAAGGCCGTTCAAGTTACCTACTAAAGCTCTTCCCATGGAGTAGATGGAACAGAGTCAAAAAATTAAGGCCATCCAAATAGTGGGTCCAAAACTGGCCCGAACTCGCCCGATTGCTGATTGGGCCGGGCTGGCTTCGGGCTGGCTTCGCTGGTGACCGGGCCGGGCCGGGTTTAGCCCAGTTCCACTCAGTTCGGCCCGATGTACACCCCTAACTAAGAGGACTTCTAAAAGCTAGAAATGCATGGAAGGTTGTAGTGCTTCATCCATATCTTCCCTCTCTTTTCTTCATTTTATGGATTGTAGAGTCCAACCTTTTGTAACTGGTTTTCTAAATGTCAGTGCTTAATATTGCTTTATCTTCATTTCTCTCTTTTATTTTTTGCTTCTTTGTTTCATTATTAATCCTTAGGGTCACCAGAAAAGTCCTCCGTTTCAAGAACTGGTCTGGCATTTGGTAGCTTCAGATAGGAATTGGGTATTATCGATTTCCCTACAGATACTTCCATGCATCTCTACATACAAATGCAAAACTAGCATTTGGCTACATCGAATTTGCATTACAGTTTCGTCAAGGATTGCAACTTCGAAAAAGAAGATGCCAAAAAAATAAAAGAACTTTTCTTGGGCATTTCAAATATGGTTGTTGAAATGGACCATTGTAATTTTGAATTGCGAGGGGTCTGCTAATGCAGGACATGAAATTCAAATATTATGTACAAGATTTTCAGGCTTAGATCACTTTAGTTCAGAAACAATTACACAAAATTCCATATCCCACACAAAAGTTCAAGCATTCAATCAAGGGGGTCCTTACTCTTGCTCTGGTGGTAGACTCTAAGGAGTTTCAATGCCTGGTCAAGGGTTCGAGTACCCATAGGTGGTGAAATTCCACTAGCATGAGTGTGTGGGGTGTGTGTGCGTGTGTAAAAAATAAAAATAAATAAATAAACATTCAATCAAGGGAATCTATGCAGGCCCAGGCCTATACAAGCCAAGGTTGGATCAATCAAAATTATAGACCAAACAATAATCAAAAGAGAGTAAATTCATTCACACATGCACAAAAATAATTTCTCAATCCAAGGGGTTCACAGATTTCAATTCGGAGAACCCTAGGGTTAAAGAAATGGCATAAAATTGGGGATTTTAGTAATTTAGGATTAGGTTTAGGAATTTTAAGTGAAAGAGAGGAGAGAGACGAACCAGAGAAGTACCGCACGTGTAGACAGCAACAATGGCACAGACGCATGTGCGTGTGATCCCGGCCGCACCTGTGTAGGGCCCACTATTCAGAAAAAGGCCAGCTTGGCCCTAGTCGGCCAGGGGTGGACTCCAAAACCCCCAAATTTCAGCTCAATCCGAAGCACGGTTTGTGCGTGGTGCTCCACCGAAGTTTCAGCCCTCCTGCAGGGTCAGATTCTAGAAATCTGTTGTATAGAGAAAAACGGCTGCAATAAAGGATGGATTTGAAACGTAGATGATTGTACGAGAAGAGAAATATGGATGGAAGAAGGTGGGGGCAAATCAGGATAGGTTTGGCTTCGCACCACGGTAGTCAGCCCTTCGAGGAAGGGAGGGTTTCACACCCAATTGAATCTCTATAACTCAGAAATTTAGAGGAGCAAAAAAACACAGAAATTTATTAATCTTCAATCAATAAAAAAAGACTACAAGGGGTGCCTATCTACAATAAAAACCTATACCACAAAAGTCACGCCATGTGCACATACTATTACTTAAAGACGAAGTAATAAAAAATAACAACTAATCAATGCAATCTAAATCGTTCATGATGTTCCTAATAACGGTAATAAGCAAAACTCAAAGTCCTAGGTCACCTAGGGTAGTGGGCCACGATCATGAGATTCACATGATAATCGAGTCCACCCCCAAGGAACCAAAACAGTCCTTTAACTAGGAGACCCTCCATGGATGTCGTCATCGATTCAGATCGAAAGTGGGACCCTCCTTGCGTACGTGTGTAAGGAGGGCGTGCGTGTGCGCTAGATGTCTCCATCAACTCTCCCCGACTGTGAAGATTTCACCACTGGCGAAACGAAACTCCTGAACCGCTCCAAGATGTCAGGATCAAGTCTCTGAAGCTCCTCCTTAGTGAGTCACGTACTGTCTGAAGTTGGGCGTGACTTCTACTTTACCAGTAACTTTTGAAATCCGCCGTTTGACGTCGATATTATCTGATGGTTCAGAATATCCTTTATCTCTTCTCTGGGTGTGGGAAGGGTAGGTATGGGAGGTAGAGGCTGGGAAGATGGGTAGGGAGGGGGCCATGGATCAAGGAAAATGTCTGAGGAATCAGGATGGTTAGGTGACAGGCTGGACAACATATCAGTGGTCCCCTGAAATGCAACTAGATCTTCCACATTGAATGTGGAACAAATTCCCATCGAAGGTGGAAGATCTATCACATACGCATTGAGACCGTTTCGTTTTATAATTTTGAATGGTCCAGCGCTATGCACATGTAATTTACGAACGGCTCCCCAAGGGTACCGCTCTGGCCTGATGCGGACCATCACAGAGTCTCCTATATTGAATTCCTTGAATCGTTTATGTTAATCAACAGAAATTTTGTAATGTTCATTACTAGTATTGATCCTTCGCCTGATTTCTTGATGCAATGAATGAATGTGATTTGAAAAGGACTCTGCAGACTCTGATAGCCTATGGGACAGGGACATAGGAACAAGATCAATAGGCTTCCTAGGTTTATAACCAGTAACGACTTCAAAAGGACTTAAACCTGTGGATCTATTGACAGAACTATTAAATGCAAACTCGGCGATAGGTAGTGCAGTGTCCCATGTCCGGGTGTGCTCCCCCACTAAACACCTGAGCAAATTTCTCCGACTCCTATTGACCACCTCAGACAGGTTTGGTAGAGTCGCCCTAGGGACTAAATCAATGGCGTGTTGTATATCCCTCATAGGGGGAAGCTCATCCAGTAGATCATCGGGAAAGACATCACAAAACTCATCCACTACCGGAATGGCCTCAGTGGGTAACTCCACACTAGCCTCTGGTGCACTTTCCTAGCCACAAGGGCATACACCATCGAGTCCGATTCAGTCTCTCGTTCAAAGTCTTTGGTATTTAGAATATGGAGAGGCTTAGACTTGGACTTCGATTCCTCAACCAACCTCAAGTGATAAGAGAAAGGAAGGTATTTCCTTAAGAGTTCCCTCAACCTCCCTTTCTTTCGCTCCACAGTAGTCCAAAACTTCTTTGCTTGGCCCACAAGCTTCATCTTGGCAAATCGGACTCGACGAGCATTCAACATATCGTACCATTCTCCACCAACCAATCTAGAAAAGTTTAAAGGCCCAAGTGGCCATTAAACGTAGGGGCCTCTACTCTAACTCCCTTGAGGAGTTGCGCATCTGGGTCATAATGATCTTGATGTACCTCACGGGGTGGGTGCACGAGTGGGCGCCCAAAACCGATTCCTTGGCCACCTTCATTCTTTGGTCTATCTTCCTGACCACCTGCCTGATATTGGGCATCTTTCCCAATGGCGGCGTTTGCCCAGGCGGAGGTCTCTAGTTGGGTAACGCGCACATTAAGCTGATCCCAACGTTGGTCAATACGTTTTTTCCAAGTGCCTACCCAAAGACTCAAACTGTCTGGTTTGGTTGTCCATTAATTCTTGCAATTGCCCCATATTTAGCGTAGGGTGCAAACCAAAACCGCAACCAGTACGTGTGGGGCATACAACTACTCCTCAACTCAAAGTGTAACACCCCGAACTTTTCGATACTCGAGTATCGAAAGTCCTAGAGCGTTACCAAGAATTTAACGTAAAACATACATGTGTACGACACCAACCTAACGATCCTGACCTTACACCTAGTCTATGACACCATCTGACCGTTAAGAATGATCCTCATCCATAAACCAAGTCATCAAACCGTTGATCATGTGGTCTGATATAGGTACCTTCCCTTGATTAGATCAGTGAATAACTCCTTATCCATAATGACTTAGATGTAAGTCCTTTACTACGAATTACTTAGAAACACGCCTACAACCATGTAGAACCATTAGATTTCATAAAACTCCTAGAATCAACGATAATTACGAAACTGCCATTAACATAGACCCGTGATTCTAGATCACATGGTTCCCACAATCCATTTGATGCGAAATTTTACACCATACCTTTATATCATAAATTATCCGTACACGTCAGATTTCAACCCTCAGATCATTGTAAAAATAGCCCAATAGATAGATCAGCCGTTAACTATTGATTTGGGGCCCACCTGATCGTGAATATGCTTCCATTTTGGGCTTAATCAGATGGAAAAACGGATGAACAGAGTAGATTTCTCAAAACAGCAAGGTGGGCCCCACTCCAAGTGGCAAGCGTACACAGCAGGTGCACACCTGCATTGTACCGGAATTAGGAAACGGTCAAACCTAGTTTGACCCGTAAGCTTTTGAATCCCTCCCTGGACTCTTGCGCACGTTCACGATTCAAACGGAGCCGTCAGTTTGATGGTCGTAGTGGCCCACCGTCATCATCCAAAATGATGATCCAAGCCGTCCATCTTAAAGATGGGCCAACTTCGATCAGACCCTGACTCACCATACACCGGACTGGGGAATATAGTCAAGGTGATCTGACCCGAGATCTCGAAGAAGGAATTCTTCTTCCTTTTCACCGAAACAGACAGACGGGCTGCCTACATTGGGAATCAATGTGGCCCACCATCGCGAGTATTTAGAGCGATCCGAACCATATAGAGTATTTGTAGGACGTAGCCGATCGAGCCCCAATAGTTTTCACTCCCAACCTGACACGAAAAACCGAACGCATTCCCGTCCGGAATCCGTTCGCGAGCAACGCAAAGAGAAGTCGATGCTGTTTCAAACTCCTTGTGCAAGAGAACCGCACGGTGGGCATCTGAACAAATTCAGACCTTCGATCTAAGGCCCACTCAAGTGTCCTGAGATTAATCCGAACCAACAGAAAGAAACAACAAAAGGGAAAACAAATCATAAGGAAATTTGCCATTAAAACAGAGGTTATCTTCCCCTTCGGAAGATCGACCGTCCACTCCTCATTGACCATCTGTTCCATGATCCAAAACGATCATTCAACGGACCATTAGGAGCAACGTAAGATCAGAAAAAAAAAAAAAAAAAAACAAAACAAACGGAGGAAGACAGCTGCGAACTGCCTTACGCAGTCCACCCGCAAAGTTTCTGCGCAGCTTGTTCGCACCGGACACTCCGCATACAAACCACGTTGGAATAGTCTAGAAACCCCTTACGCCTATAAAAGCCATGCATCCGACCGAAAAGGAAAGAAAAAAAAAAAAAAGAAACGGCAAGAGAGAGAGAGAGAGAGAGAGAAGAGAGAGAGAGAGAGAGAGTGGTCTATCTGCAACGCCCGAGCCGAGAGAAAGAATAGAGAAAGAGAGAGGGAGCTCCGTCCGTCTAGCGAAGGAGCAACGTCCAGTCGTTTCCAGGGAAGAAAGGAGAAAGAAAGGAAAAAAGAAGAAGAAAAGGAGAAAGAGGAAAGAAAGAAAGAAAGAAAGAAAGAAAAGGGAAAGGGAAAAAAGAAAGAAAGAGAGAGAAAGATGGTGTGATGAGTCGACTCACCGAGTCCTAGGACTGAGTCAGGGCCAGGTTCAGGTAAAGTGTGTAATATCTAATGTCTTGATTAGTTAAGCCCAATATCTAGGCCATAAACATAACCCTAGATTTAATCCTAACCTTGTAAACCTTGTAAATCTTATGATATAGGATAAGATTGAATGTGAAAGAGTATGCAGGAACACCTAGCCTCGGATGTGGACAATTCGACTTTAAAGGTGAGGGTTTTATCCTTTAAGCTTACGTTAATTTAAGTTGATATATTTATCCTGCCCTTTTATGCCTTCATGCTATTTTATCGTGCCTTTTACGTACCTTTTGTCTTAATTGAGTTGATGTTTTTTTTTATCTTGCCTTTACACTTGTCCTTTACATGCCTTTCCATCACTTTCCTTCTGTTTTCATTTTAAATCGTTATCATCAATTGTTGGCCCTTTTGAGATTTTTACATGATATCCATTGTAAAAGGCTTTTCTGGATTCATGGGAGGCTATGGATACAAGCCTTGTTCTTGCCTTACCATTGATTTTGGCTCTGCCACTCTCCGTTACCAAGAATCAACGATGGTCGCTCTTCTAATTACGGAGTTAGTCGTTGCCACTCTTATTGAAGAATCGGCCGTTGCCACTCTTCCATTTATTGAGTTGGCTTTAACCTCTCTCCTCATATTTGAGTTGACCTTCATCACTCGCTTCTTATTCGAGTTGGTTATTGTCACTTGCCCCTTTTTCCTTAAGGGCTCGACAGGTGTCTTGATATTCTTAACCTTCCATGGATAAAGGAATTCTCTCTTGGTGCAAGTACTATGATGGGAATCCCTGGGGCGACATGTAATTCCATGTTCTCAGGTGAGAATGCAACAGCTGGTGTATGTAAATCGTTCTATATACGTGACACATCAGTTTGGGGAACTAGATGTCGCTTAGTCGCTCCTTTTCTGATTTTGGGGGTTGGAAATCGCTTAGTCGCTCCAATCCGGTTTTTCTTGGGGAAGTGGATGTCGCTCAGTCGCTCCAATCCAGTTTTTCTTGGGGAAGTGGATGTCGCTTAGTCGCTCCTTTTCCGGTCTTTTGGGAGTTGGTTGTCGCTTTAGTCGCTCCAATTCGGGTTGCGAGATTCACCTAGTCATGTGTGGTGTTAGTCTTGGGATAACCGCGGAAAACCATGTTAAGCGTGGGACACGTCGGCGAATATCCGTAGTATGGGATGCAGGTCGAGTCGGATAACTTTAATCGTATTTCACATTGTGGCGATTGCTAAGAGTGATACACCACGTATACTTTGCTAGGCATGCATCTCATATAGATTGCTTGTGCATTGATACCTCTTGTAGTGTGGAGTACTTGACGTATTAAAACATTTATCTTGCTTTCATGAATCTCTTGAATTACTATTAATCTTAAAGGATAACCATCACTATGAGTAGGGCATTGACCCTCTCCCAACCGTACATATTATGCAGGTGACGTACAGATTGAAGACCGAGTGAACATTCTCCCTATGGAAGATTATGTTGAAAGAATGAGAAGACAATTTATGATTTAGTTTTATACTTCCGCTGCGAACTCGATGAATGTACTAAACTTCCCTTGAGAAGGCATTGATTATTCTTTTTACTTTAATGAAATATAATCAATACAGTTAATTTTATTCTTGTAAATGTTACGTTCCTGAATGTATCTGGATGCGATCCAAATGGAAAATAATAATAATAATGTGCAATTTTCAAAAGCATCCAAGTTTATACATTATTAACACCCGGGTTTCTCGGGCACGAGCATTGTTATCAAATGCAATCGCATATGCGCATACTATTGATCAAATCGCATATGCCATGATGGCATATGCGATCCTAGCAAGTATGCCATAGCATACTTTTATACGCGATAAATATGCGATCGCATATGCGAGTATGCGATCGCATACTGCATATGCGATCGCGTATTTCCCAATAGCCAAGAGTGGAAGATTTTTATTTTTATTTTTTATTTTTTCAAATTGGAGAACTTTTGCCTATAATTAGGCACTCATATCCCCTCCATTTTCCCTATTCTTTACTCCAAAGCTCTAAATCCCTTACTCTTTCTCTCTTACGCCTCTTTCTTTCTTACTCTAATCTCTCTACAATTATTTCAATTATGTTTATTTTTTGTATTTTATAAGTTGTGCTTATTTTTTGTAAATTAAGTTGTAAGTTATAACTTGTAAGTTGTTTCAAGTTATCCATTTATCATTAAAATTTCTTTGTTCGAAGTTTATAATAATTAGTTATCTTTAAATGTAGCTTGTTGATTGTTTTGTTAAAATTTATATAATATAATATAAGTAATTAAATATATCACTTAATGAAACAGTCAAACTATAATGAAATAAATAAAATAACTCAATCCAATCATGTGTACTAATTAGATGAGTTTTTCCCTCTCTTTTTTTTTAAGAATTTTTAGATTTTTTTTTTTTTTGAAAAAAAAAATATGCCATGACATGCGATTGTGCAATCGCATATGCGAACAGCATATGCTAATCGCATGCAATCGCTTATGCGATTTGACAACATTGGGCACGAGTATGAACTCTGGCCATGAAATCTCGGGTTGTTACACAAAGACCCTCTAACACGACTATATGCGTCTAAATGAGACTAAATGATCCTACAAGACTCTATGATGAGAGTTAATGCAAACTAAACATGAATAGACCAAACCCTAAACATGCAATGCATTCCCCTATAAGAACCCTAAGCTTTGATACCAAAATTGATGCAGGACATGAAATTCAAATATGATGTACAAGATTTTCAGGCTTAAATCACGTTAGTTCAGAAACAATTACACAAAATTCCATATCCCACACAAAAGTTCAAGCATTCAATCAAGGGGAATCTATGCAGGCCCAGGCCTACACAAGCTAGGGTTGGATCAATCAAAATTATAGACCAAACAATAATCAAATGAGGGTAAATTCATCCACACATGCACAGAAATAATTCCCTAATCCAAGGAGTTCACAGATTTCAATTCGGGGAACCCTAAGGTTGAAGAAATGGCATAAAATTGGGGATTTGAGTAATTTAGGGTTAGGTTTAGGGATTTTGGGTGAAAAATGAGTGAAAAAAAAAAGAGACGAACCAAAGAAGTACCGCACGTATAGACAACAACAATGGCACAGACGCACGTACGTGTTATCCCGGCCGCACGTGTGTGAGGCTCACTATTTAGAAAAAGGCCAGCTTGGCCCTGGTCGGCTAGGGGTGGACTCTAAAACCCCCAAATTTCAGCTCGATCTGATGCACGGTTTGTGCGTAGTGCTCCGCCGAAGTTTCAGCCCTTCTGTAGGGTCATATTCTGAAAATCTGTTGTAGAGAGAAAAACGGCTGCAATAAAGGATGGATTTAAAGCGTAGATGATTATAGGAGAAGAGAAATATGGATGGAAGAAGGTGGGGGTGAATCGAGATAGGTGTGGCTTCGCACCACAGTAGTCAGCTCTTTGAGGAAATGAGGGTTTCACACCCAATTGAATCTCCACAACTTAGAAATTTAGAGGAGCAGAAAAACACAGAAATTTTATTAATCTTCAATAAACAAAAAAGACTACAAGGGGTGCCTATTTATAATAAAAACATATACCCCAAAAGTCGTGCCATGTGCGCATACTATTACTTAAAGACGAAGTAATAAAAAATAACAACTAATCAATGCAATCTAAATCATTCATGATGTTCCTAATAACGGTAATAAGCAAAACTCAAAGTCCTACATCACCTAGGGTAGTGGGCCACGATCATGAGATCCAATTATAGAATTCACATGATGATCGGGTCCACCCCAAGGAACCAAACACAGTCCTTTAACTAGGAGACCCTCCATGGATGTCGTCATCGATCCAGATCGTAGGTGAGGCCCTCCTCCTTGCGTACGTGCGTGAGGAGGTCATGCGTGTGCGCGAGATGTCCCCCTCATCTGCCAATCACTTGCTACCATGCATTCATGTGTCTAAATATTGATGTACATAATTTGAGCATGGGATTTTGTGGTTACAGAATGATCAAATAGGAAATCAATGTCTAAAGTTTTTTTTTTCCTTTTTAATTAATGAATCATCATCTAAGACTTCATTATCATCATCATCATCATCTAATCCTTATTTCAATTCATTGGGATCGGATAAGTGGATCCTTTTCCACCACTCCACTCTATCAAGGGCCATACCTGTTCCCCTTGCACTTTTAGAGCCTTTAACTTGTACCGACTCACTCCTAACCGGCATGGTTCTATCTCCTTTGCCCATGACGAAACCATCCGTCTACGTTCCCTCATCTCACTAACTATTGGAGCTACTCCTAAGTTCCCAAAATGCATTCATTTCTAAGCCTTTTCCCCCCTCTATTAATTAATGAATCATCATCATCATCATCATCATCATCATCATCGTCATCATCTAAGCCTTCATCATCATCATCTAAGCGTTATCCAACTAACTGGAGCAACCCTCAATCCAGGTTTCAGACCCACAATGAGTGCACGAAGCTCCCACAGATGCTACATAATAGTCTATCACATAGGTTGATTAAATCAACTAATTATTTATTTAATAATTAGCAAGTTCAACATCTTTTTTTAATTAATGAATAATTAGCAAATTCATCATCATCATCCTCAAAACAGTCACCAAACTTCTATATGGACTTGCTCATCAGTAAATATGTTCAGCCGACAAGCAAGACTTCTTAGATGTGGGGCCATATTTTGGTGATCCAAACCATCGATCTGATTGGACCACAATTAGCTGAGGAATCCCTTGAAGATCTAAGTGCCTGTTTGATCACTGAACTATTTTTCGTTGAATGTAGACTGAAGATATAGTGTCTCCAACATGGTCTATTCATGCACCATTGATCGAGAGCTTTGAATCTTTCAATCTGAAAGATTTTCAAGGAATTTCCCATTTGTGGCAGGTTCCATCAGATCCACAGCATGGATCCATGAAACATGGCCCCATATACTACAAATAATTTCAATATTTTCAATTATAATAAATAAATAACAAACAAATCAGCGGAATGCCAGAAACATTTAAAAAAAAAAAAAAAAAAAAAAAAAAGAAGAAGAAGAAGAAGAAAAATCCTTGCTATTGGGTCCCTAAAAACATTGAATCTCAATGAATCAATTCTAAAACTGAAAGGAAAAAAAAAAAAAAGTACCTAAGAGTTGGACACAAACCAAGCCAGCTCGAAAGCTAGGCTTGAATTGGTTTGAAAAAGATCGGCTTGGATTGGTTCGAATAGAAGTTCAAACCAAACCAAGCCTCGGAGTCAAGCTCATTTTTTAAAAAAAAGAACAAACCAAGCTCAAACCAGTGCAGTACCGGCTCAGCTTGAATCAGCTCGGTTTGATTCGGCTTGATTTGGATTGTAGATTGTATGCACACTGTTTCCTGTGGTGTGATCCACTTGAGCTTTGTATAAGATTCAATTTTGGGATCATGTCCTAAAATGATAGGTAAAAATGGATAGATGACGTGGATTATACATACATGACAACGTGGATAATACATAATTCATTGCATTCTGTGATTGGAAACTTTGAGACTCATATATGCTTGTGTTTTAAGTCGTAACTTTTTATTGATTGTTATTGTCCCATGGAGGATGTTAAACTTTATGTTATTTTTGTATTAATCTTTTTTAATGTTATATTGTAGTATTATCTTTGTATATAAAAAAACAAAAAAAAAAAAAAAAAAAAAAAAAAAAAAAAAAAAACAAGTTGACTCCTGTTTGAACTTGGCTCGCCTCGGATATTTGAACCAAACCAAGCTCAAGCTCGTATAATCTTGACCAAACCAAGCTCAAACAGTAGGGATAGGCTCAAAGCTCGGCTCGCGTAAAGCTCGAACAAGGGGTGTCACATAAACAAACCAAACCAAACTTGGGTCAAACTCGGTTCGGCTAGGCTCGTGTACAGCTCCTCTTAACATCAAAATGACAAGGAAAAAATGGACTTCTAAAGATTTCAAAAAAAATCCAACTGCAAGAATTACCAATTCTACCCAAATTCTCTCCATTATCTACACTCAGTCTAAGGACATCAATGGGCCTGGTGGGGCCCATGATGGGTGAGACCCGGACCTCTCTTTAAGCCCAATTCAAAATGGGCCTCTTCAACCCAAAATATAAGTATGATCAATATCGCCGACATTTTCAAAATCTCGCGCCCATATCTACTTCTGAGGCTCGTTTCAACGAACGGGTCTAAGGTTCATGCTTGGCCCATTAACAGACCCGAAACCGAACCCGACAGCTAGTTGCTGCTTCTGCTGATTCTGAATCCAGAGCAGACCAGCTCTTCAAAGCAAATAAAAGAAGAAGGCAGTAATTACAAGAAGAAGCAGGGGCCAAGATATTAAGAGGGAATTACTGAAATGCCCTCGAATTTTTCAAGAACTGAGATTGCTAGAACGCTTACCGTTGGGAAGATTCGTCTGCTGTGACTCTGAGTTTTCCGGATTCATTAAAAAACGGTTTTTGAGAAAACCCTTTTTTTTGGGGGGGGGGGGGGGGGGGGGGAATTTTCAGAAACGCAATTGCCGTAGGATTGCCGAAAAATCGGCCACGCATTGGTGGCTTTGAAGGAGGGAGTTTACGAGAATGCCCCTCGTTATTGCTTGAACATCGGAAATGTCACTTGGATTGCGTCCGACCCCCGCCCGTCTCCAGCTGGGAACGGGCAGTAGCTTTGAGTGGCCACCGTGATGTATGGTTTTATCCATACCGTCCATCCATTTTTTCGTATCATTTTAGGATATAACCCTAAACCTGAGGTAGATCCAATATATAAACTTAAACCTGGGGCAGATCCAAGACATATGTGGACTACACAACGGGGATTAAACTCTTACCTTTGAAAACTTCATGGAGGCAACGGAAGTTTTGGATCGAACTGATATTTGTTTTTTCTCTTCATCCATGTGTGTGTAACTTTATGAATAGGTTGGATGGAAAATCTTACAAAAGCTTCAACGGTAAGAATCATTATCACCTTTGCATCCTATGGTGTGGTCCACTTGATCCTTAGATCTACCTCATTCTTGGGTTTGCATCCTAAAATGAAACGAAACAATGGATGGACGGTGTGGATAAGACCCATACATTACGGTGGCCACTCAAAGCTCCTCCGGTTACCAACTGGAGAGGGGGGGAGGGGGGGTAGGACGCAATCCGCGTTCGCCGCTAACCTGGTGGCTGATGATGTATGTGTTTCATCCATTTTAAAAGATCATTTTAGGGCTTTATACCAAAAATTAGAGATAAATAAATCTCACTTAGACCACACCATGGGAAAACAATAGTGATTGGATATCCACCATTAAAATCCTCCAAATGCCCACTTTACTGTTTATTTGATATCCAATATGTTGATTAGCTCATAAAGACCTAGACGATATCAGATTGATCAAAAACTTTTATGGGCCCAAAAAGTTTTTAATGGTCGATGTTCATTAAACACGGTTTCTTGTAATGTGGTCCATTTGAGATTCTGATATAACTAATTTTTGGTCTCATACACTAAAATGATATCTTAAAGCAGATGGACGGAATTGATGAAACGCAAACATTATGGTGAGGCCACAGAGCACCGACCACCAGCCAAGTAGCCAATCCGTTTCCAATTCGTTTCCCATTAATGCAGTGTGAACTGGAATTCTCCGTAGCGCCGGTTGAAGGAAGAACGTCCAACACCCGATCCATGTGGCCCACCATGATGTTTTTATTACATCCATTCCGACCATCCGTTTAGGAACCACATTTTAAGTTCTGGCACTAATATTTAGGCTGAAAAAAAATCTCACTTGGGCCACAGGACTGGGAAGGTTGGGATAGGGACAGTAGCCTTGAAAACTTTCCTGTGGCCTACCATGTTATTTACATGTCATACGATCCGTTAATCGGGTTATCAACACAAGGATGAAGACATCGAGAAAATATTAATTTGACTGAAAACTCGGGTTGACCACACCAAGTGAATTTATAGGTTTTATTCGTGATTTTACATTCTTCCCGTGATGGGCCCAATGGAGTTTTATATTAATCTGATTTTTATTATATATGACGAAAATGATATGGGTCAATAAATGAACGTTGTAGATTTTAAATGAACATCGAGATGGGCCCGATAGAGCCCTTATGTTGCACGTGCTGCCTACAACAAGTGCTGTAGAAGATTGCGGTGCGCTTCATGGAATCATGAGACCTCTTTGTATTTATATGCCACTTGTCCGATGTGGAATTTCGAATCAGCATATTGCATCCACAGAAGGGCCCATCAAACGAACGGTATGGATGACCAGATGGATGGTCCTATCCGTACAAACTACAAAGCGCTTGCCCGAGCAAAAGGATGATGCATGGGCCAAAACGGTCTTATATTTCGAACGCGGATCGCGTCCTAACCCCGGTAATCCGTCCGGGCAGGGCTCTGTGGGGCCCAACGTGATGTAAGTGTTTTATCCACGCCATTAAACAATTTTCTCAGATCATTTTAATATATGAACCAAAAACTAAGGTAGGTCGAAGGCTTAAATGGACCACAAGGTGGGGATTGAAAGTCCACCATTAAAAACTTCTTGCGAGCCTGAGAAGTTTTAGATCAAGCTGATATTTCTGTTTTCGCTTCATCCACGTCTACAAGACCTTATGAATAGGTTGGATGGTAAAAACACATATCGCTGACACTTAGAAAGGTTTCAACGGTGAGTGTTATTATTAGTGCAGCTTCTTTTTTGCGGTTCACTGGAGCTGTGAACCTGCATCTTTTTTAAGATAATACCTTAAAACGATATGAGAATATCTTTTAACGGCGTGGATAAAACATTTACATCATGGTGGCCCCACAGAACGCAGTCATTGGCTTTTCGGGCAAAGTGGCCCCAACTATCCTAAAATAACCTTAAAAAACATAATTTTCAAAACAAGTCTACATTTTTTTTTAAAGCATTTTGTCCATCACCCTAAAAAATTCTTAAGGCCTGGTTAGACAATTGAATTTTGGTGTATTAAAGGGTATTAAGTGGGATAGGATTCTCAAATCCCACCTGCCCAACTCTCCTGCGTGTTTGGGCGGCGTCATCTACATAAACACAGGCGTCCTTCGATGTATTCGCATGAGATAGGGAGGGATTGCGAGATCCCTCCTTTGGATTGCCTTACCTATACATCGTGCGTAGGGATTTCTCAATACACGTGTCCCTCCTTCGGATTGCCTTACCTATACATCTTATAAGCGATTTCGTTTTAGCTTCTGTCGCAACTCAAAATCCAACCCGTGTCGTCACCCGCCGGGACCCACGTGATGAGATGGCCCGACTATTTTAACTGTCCATATCTCCCTTGCTAACATGAATAATCTACTAGCTTGTTATTGGGCTTCAATAATGATCCTAACCTTTGATTTTTATATTTGAATGTGAGCCATTGAAATTTTCTTTTCGTTATTCTTACTTATTTTACAGAAGCTGATGGTCGTAATCATCCGTTCATCTGCTGTACCGTATAGCATAGAGTCCATATCATGGACGATCCTGATCATATGCCCACTAACCATTGGGCCCAATGACGGCAACAAATGTTGGATTCTGAGTCGCAACGGACCCAAAACCAATTTCCAAATTGGGATACAATACAAGCATGGAAGTTTCTGGTAGCGTACAACACACTTTCTCAGACACTTTTACCCTTACACATGTGCTAACGTAAGTGTAAAATCCCAGCGATGAATAAGGTAGTATCCACCGTCAATATACACGCAGCAAAAGATCAGGCCACTGGACCATTTCTTTTGAAAGAAACTGACGGTTAATATAAGCCTACCACCAACGGTCTAAAAAATCGACGTACTAGGTAGAGATAAACATGATCACTGAATAAGAATTACTTTTGTAACCATTCATGTTTAAAGTCCCAACTCATTCACGGGTGAGATCTGTCGAAAGTGACACGTGTAAAGTGTGCCACGTGTAAAGTTAGCCCGACCTGATGGAATCTGCTCCCGTAAACCACCCGATTGTGGTTATAATGGTTACTGGAAGCAATTCCTCAATCATCCAAACAGCATTAGCTGGTGGGATTTCTCAATACCACAGCACCCAAACAGGAACGTTGCTAGTCGTGGGATTGTCGTCTACACCCTAACCACCCGACCGTTCACTGGCAGCATTAAATGCGTCATATCAGCTAATACTATACACCTCAATACACCTAAATTCATTTGCCCAAACAGGCCCTTACTTCTCAAAACAAGTCTATCATAATTTTTAGAAGCATTTTGCCCTTAGCCCTGTGCAGTCATTGAGTTTCTAGATGCGAAAAGCCCCTTCTTTCTATAAAATAGTAGTCGGTCCCCTAAATGTTAAAAAGGCCCACTCCATGAAAGATTTGATTCATTGATCATAATTGGACAGCCGTGAAATCTTAGGAGATTAGTATCTTTGTAACCGATCAACCTCTCCGTGGCATACAAGACCCTTAGAAGTTTATGTTCATTCAGAAATTGTTTCCTCTGATGTGGTCTACCTGTGATGCATTTTTCCCTCAAACTTAGTCCAACCCCATGAAATTAAAACCCCTTCCATACGAATAAGATGGATCCCCTTCATGCCAAGCCGATGGGCCCCAAACAATGCATGTTAGATCCCCATATAAAGGGTCTGCGCCAGTTGGGGCCAAAACTTTGTTCTTCATTTTTATGTTTGTTGTCTTTTGCAAGGGGACTACCACTGTTGGAAGCTTCGACCATTGGTTGTAACCATACGAAACAACCACATTTTTTACAAAACTTCAACTACTCAGTGGCACCTTTCCAACCATGCTATGGTGGCGGAAGTTGGGTTTACTTATCTTTTTTCTTTTCTTTTCTTTTCTAAGTTTATCTAAACAATAGAGATAATAGAGTTTATGGAGATAATGCCTGATGGAAATAAAGGAGTTTGTGGAGATGGAGTTTGTGGAAAAGAGGTTATATAATGGAGATGGAGATGTACATATGTCTTGGACCTTTGACTGTTTATGGCTTATTGACGTACACATGAGGGCCCGCACATAGGACCTCTAGCTCACCGATGTACACATGGCTCTCACCTAGGACACATGGGTCACCAATGTACACATGGCTCACTGTAACGCCCTGAAAATCGGGGGTCGAGCATAAACTCAACTCCCGAGTTCCAGAACATCACTTATGCAACAAAATGAATGATGATTGGATGTTGATTGAATTTGTGCATTGAACATGAGTGAGATTAAGCCAAAACAGGATATCCTACTCCAGAGACAGTTAAATTTGCAAGCGGAAGACTGTGATAGATAGATAAAATATATAAATTATGATGAGTCTCCAGAGTGTGATAACATTACCAGGTTAAATAAATACAGGTGCAGTTCTAGAATATACCAAATGTGAGGAAGTGTAATGCTTCCTATCCCATGTACCATAGCCCCGTCAATACAATATCAGGTCTTCATTGACCTGCCAGAGAGATACAGATAGGAGAACTCCTCCTATCATCACAGAAGTAGTCCGGCTCTGCTTCACAAGCATCGCCATCACCTGAAACTCAACAAATCTGGTGGGTGTTCGGAACACCGTCCCGTAACGTGGGAGTGAGTGATCAACTCAGTGGAACAGTAAAGCATAAGTTAACATGTTATCAAATCAATCAAGCAGTAATGATAAAGCAGTACAAATCAAACAATTCTAACTACTCTTATTAAATGCAAGAATGAAATGACATGATGCTGTATGCCCTTGCCAAACCACCCTCAAGCGACATCATCTTACGTTCGCGAATGCTTACCCTCAGTGCGCCACATCTACAAAGCACATGCGGTGCGATGATGCTCATGATTACCAAGTTTTTATTAGTCCATTTCAAACAGCAGTATTGGGAAACTAAGGTACCTCCCTTGTATCATTCCCAAACATGATCCATTCTAGGGTCGTCAATCCTAGTTATTCTCATACGATGTTATGGTTTGAGAAGCGTAGTGAAGGCATCGCAAAGGGCTCATCACCCGTCAGCGCGGATATAAGATCTCACCGTATGCGGCTCAATTGCTGGCCGTCAGCTCGAGTACAGGTCTCACCGTACTCGGCTCAATCACTAGCCGTCAGCTCAAGTACAGGTCTCACCGTACTCGGCTCAACTCACACTCTAGTTGCTGTGAAAGACTCGTGGCCAATCACAGACCCTTGGAGTGTACTCGATGATACTACGGAGGACTCGTCGCCCGTCAGCACGAGCACAGATCTCACCGTACTCGGCTCTCGCCGAGGTATCGACAGCTCGAATACAGTGTCCCATACCACCATATTCGGCTCACGAGTTGATTGCGCAATGGTCACTACGGGGAGGCACATGGCCCCAGCGTAGGCCGACAGCTCGACCACGGTTCCCATACCACCATGCCCGGCTCATACGACTTAGCGGATCTAGGTACCATGGTTCAACGGGGATCGCCACTGGTAAGTTTGGTACCCTAGGTTCAAGCAGTAGCGACCAAACAGGGTGAACATGCATAAGGCAGATCGGGTTACTTGATGAGCTCGACTAGCACGATCGCCCGTTGAGCTGCACGACATGAAGTGCATAAACAACTTCGTGTGGCCTAGCCACTGCCGACAGGCAACGCACGACTCGAGTTCGTCGAACACATCCCACGTGGCAAATGAATCTCAGCCACGAGTTCAATCTCGTTACCGATTGCCTGGACTATAATCATAGCCCCAAACACAATCAATTACAGAGATATAAAGCAGTAATAGATCAGGATTCAAATCATACAATCAGTCGGGTATTATCCGTTTAGGGCTGCCAGGGCTGTTGCACGCACTCGTTGCTCCGCTCCCCCATCACCCATGACGGATCATACAACATAATATAAATTCAAACATATGCATTACATAGTTAAAATCATAAAACAGTTGAGCATGTTATGGAGCAACACAAGCATGAGTTTGTACATGTTCAAATCCTAATCACACAACTATTAAAGGAGATCATACACATAGTGAAAAGAGGTTGAGAATCATATCTCAACACCCTTATATATTACAATTTGCCAACTACTACACATTCAGACATTTCAAGAAACACTTAAACAACCATACATCAACATACATGACATATGTCGATCACATAGGCATTAGGCCAAATCCTTTCGCTAGGGAGTTGCCCCAATCATAACACGCGTACACCCACGACGGATAGTCATGGCAAGCAGGAATCCAAGTTCCATATCCATTCAGTCATTTCCACAAACACTTGGGCCACACATTTTAGCATATATAGTGTATACTGGCCGTGGCGTGATTTAGGGCAAATCCTTTCGTCAAAGGGATATCGCCATTACAACAACAATCATATCCATGACAATTAGTCATGGCGAGCACGAATGAGAATGCTATACTCATTCAGCCATTTTCACAAACACTTAGAATACACTATTCCAACATACCTAGTGTATGTTAGCAAACATGTATTAGGGCTATTCTTTCGCTAAGCGGTTATTTTATCCGCGTATACCATATTCATACAACAATTAATCATGACAATATATTTCCAAAATCCGCACGTATGCGGATTTTTAAAATACGCAATTTCAACATACATGACATTTACACATGAACATGTATTTTTGCGGTTCTTTTCGCCAAACTAACATTTTATCCACACATGATATAATCAAACATTAAATAAACATGTCAAACATTTTCCCAAGAAAAACGTATACGGTATTTATACGTATATCTAGAGTATGTGAAAATCCATATTCTTTATCGCTAATCGAAACAGGAAACGGAAAGCACTTTGTACATGTGCATTTGCATACAGATCATGAATCTATCATTATCTGACATTGAAAGCGTTGAAAAACGTAACTTATACGCTTAAAGTCCTCACCTTTGGTCGTAGAATCGTAACGGAGACGATAGGTTTGCTAAGCTTCCGTATTCGGCAGTTTGGCAACCTAGAGAACGAAATAGGTTAGCTATTTCACAACCTACAACAGTCTAAACCCCAAAACAGGTTAGGGTTAGGGTTTCTTACCTAGAAACGAAGTTGACATCACCGGAAACGCGCCTGGAAAGAGGCGGTGCAGCCCGTGTGGTGGCAGGGAACGACGGCAGGGAGGTTCTCCCACTTCTCCCTCACTTTCTCTCTCTTTTCCCTCTCTCAAATCCAAATTCGTATGGCTGCCATGAGAGAGGGTTTAAGGTCCTTATATAGTCTCAAATCTCACCGAAATAGACTCCTGTTCAAGGGTTACTGCTAATATAGGTATTTCGTCACTTTTCCAGCTCAAAAGAGAGGTTCTGGTGGCCCTCCTTGAGCCATACGTCAGACTTAAGCTCACCACACATGGATCTACGTGGGATTACATTTTCGACTCGATCGGATTTCCAGATCGCACGTGGCGGACCACTTTCAGTTCAACGGTCAGTGGGCCACGATCCGAAATTCCAAGTACATGTAAATGTTCCTGAAATTTTTCTTAATCCGAGGGTGTAATTTGGTCTGATTCTGACGGTCTGGTTGCCTAATACTGATGCGCAAGCGAATGGTGCCAGATCACTATTCCAGATATTTATTTTGGAAAGGGAATAGTGTTTTTCACACTCCCTCGCTCCGGATCGAAATAAATGACCGTGGGACATCGGTCGGAGCTGATTTTTTAGATGATTGTCAAGCCCAGTGGGGCGGTCCTAGTTCCTTAGCTTCGAGTTAATCGGACTCCCGATGTGCGATATAAACCTAATACGAAGTTTCGTTTCATTCCCGAGAGCAGACGGGAAATGAGTTTGGTTCTAAACTTTAGGGAAACCTAGAGTCACTGATTTTGCAAGTTTTGGGTCTTGCAGATCGTATTTAAAGCGATCCCAACGGATTTCATGGCTAATCGAGTTTTGCACTTAGTTAACTTTGTTAAATTTCTAAAGGATTTAATCCTAATTGTTTTCTGGTTGAGATGGTACTTAGGCCTTTGCAGTTTGTATATAAAGTGATCCAAGTTTTACTACTTAGCTAGTTTAAGATAGTGTCTAGGGCGAAAGTGCTTTGAAAAATTGAAAGCACAAGGTAGAGAAGGGTGGGATTTGTGAAGGAAATGGGTTCAGAAGCGATTTTAGACTGTGGGGTTCAGTTCTGACGAAATAATAAGGTGTTAGGAGCAACCCATCGCCTAAGGACATCTAATCCCAGGTTGGCAAAAATCCGGGATGTTACACTCACTGACATGCATAGGGCCTACAATTGGGACCTTCTCTAGATTGTCGATATACACATGACTCGCATCTGGGACACATGGTAAGCCTTATGTCCATGTGCGAGTCATGTGTACCAAGTGCAAGCTATGTTGACATCGGTGAGCCAGTGAAAGTCCCAGGTGTGAGTCGTGTGTACATCGGTAAGCCATACAAGGTCTCAGTTGCGGACCATGTGTACATCGACGAGCCATAGCGGTCCCAACCACATGTACATCGGCGAGCCACAAGGCCCTCAGCTGCAAGTCATGTGTACATCGATGAGCCAAGTGTACACCCAGTTGCGAGTCATATGTATATCAACGGGCCACATGTCCATCACTGAATACTTGAAATATTTAATTATTCATACAAAAACTTAATAATACTATTTCTTTTCATATACTACAGTTTCATTCTACGAATCTAGAGAACATGGTCCTTGCTTAAATACGTTTACGTGAAGGTCTCCCCAACGTATTTCGTGATTTTTTTAAAAGTGTGTGAATGAAGATTTATTAAATTGTGAAGTCAGGAGAAAACTATTCAATAATAGTTGTTTTGAATATCTTCTTAACTTTAATTATGCAAAATGGAAAGCTAAGCACCTATACTCCATTGCCTTATGCAAAGGCACCTCGATGACCTCTGTTTCGACATCCAAGACATCATTACAAGCTTTAAGGAGCTGGATTTTGCTATAATTATAGGTTTGAGGTGGGCACCACCTACTCAATCAGAGAAGTCTGATAAGGGGTGTTTAAAGAGTCACATTACTCTTCAGGAGCGGTATTTCAATAATCATTCTTCTGTAAGAAAAGATGATTTACTTTATGTGTTTCTTCGGCTCCATTAAAGTTCTGATGACGACGATGCGGTGAAACTAGCCCTGTTGATGTGTCACAAATATGATCATTGGATTGCAGGGCAATAATTTGTATTCTAAATAATGCATCGAATTAGTTAACGATTTAGATCGTTTTAATAATTATCCTTGGGAGATGGTGATGTACAATGTTTTGAAACATGAAGCAAATATTATACTAAATATTGGTTATCCGAACCACTATAACTTTAGTGGATACCAATTTGCCCTACAGGTTACTTCTTTTCAGAATACATTTCAATGTTATAATATCATTTAGTTTTCTGTTCAACGATACTATAACTAATATTATTTCTCTTATTTATTTCATTGGACATGTTTGGGCATATGAGGTTATATCAACACTGTGCGGCCCGAAAGCTTTTACCAACCAAAATGTTCATATCCATGTTCCCTGATTTTTGAATTGGACAATAAATAAAGTAGCAAAATTTACCGTCTTATCTTTCTTTTTTTTACGAACAAGCGGGTAAACTACAATATCACTTTTTGGATTGTTCATTATGCAACACTCATGTTAAATGTAATTGATAGGATTTACACATTGTTACAGCTTAAGGTAAGTGGAAATCTCATCCTCATTAGAGCGAAGGAAAGAACTGTAGCTATTAGAGATGTCAACACGTATGTGTTGGGAGATGAGGGTCTGAGAAGAGGAGCAAGATGTTGATGGATATGAATGATAGAAAAGAAGAAGATAAGAGAGATTAGGGGAAAAAAGAAGAGAATAAAGACGGAGAGCACGAGGATGAGCCATGGAGGGTGGATTTTGTGGTACAAGTGAAAAAAATAAGATAGATGACGATGAAATTAAAGCATTATATAAGGCGATTAACTTTCAATTTGGGGACATGTATCGATGGAGATGAAAAGATAGAGGCTGAGATGTTCATTATTAGAGACGACAATAAATGGCTTCAAGAATGGATAAATCATCTCATGGCTCAGTTGGAAAAATTGAAAGTAGTTTTAAGTTCATTCTACATAGAATTACATATTTAATATATTACCATTGATGATACTTTACTAGCCAACTTTATATCATATGCAATTGGAGTTTGCGCTCTACAATGTCTATAACAGAGAGGGGATAGATCAATGCAATTAAGGGCTTGTTTGATTTTTCAATTCATCAGTAAATACCATATAAATAGGTAATAATTATTCCCTCCAGTATTTATATCACTCTTCTCAATGTTTAATTTGACCACATGCTTTTTTGACACAAAAATGTAGAACGTCACAACATATTTGTGGGTCTCGCCATGATGCGTGTCGCTTATCCACACCGTTCATCTATTATACCTGATGAAATTATGATATGAGCCAAAAAATGAGGCATATCCAAAGCTCGAGTGGACCACGCCATGGGAAAAAGGGAATCAAACACTTACCATTAAAAACCTCTTAGGGTGTGTTTGGGCGGTGGGATTAGAAGGGATTAGGTGAGATGGGATTCAAAAAACATAATTATTACCCATGGCAGGGATTGTCCCCTGTTGCCATGGGATAAGATTAATTCCATGCTTTGTTGGTAACACGGTGGTACATTGAATGGATATACCAACCATCATTTGAAATTAATGAGAATAACACACGTGTGTTATATCTAAACCGTTCATTTGTTTTGTAACCTCATTTTATTGCATGGGCCTAAAAATGAGGTAGATCCAAAACTTATGTGGCCCCAAAGAAGTTTTCAACGATAAGTATTGAATCCCCGTTGCTTTCTATGATGGGGTCCACTTGAGTTTAGATTTACCTGATTTTTTGGCCCATGCTCTAAAATAATCTCAAAAAATGGGTGGACGGTGTGGATATAGCCCACACATCATAGTGAGACCTACACAACTTGCTAAAATTGAGTAAAATTGGCACACGACCCAATACAATTCCATCTAATCTAATTCCAAGCTTTTCCATTCTTCCCAAACATGGAGTGGAATTGGCACAGGACCAAATGAATCCCATCCCACCTAATCACTTCTAATCCCACCGCCCAAACATGCCCTTAGGGTCACTGTTTCTTTTGGTGTGGGCCATTTGAGTGTTAGATCTACCTCATTTTTCGACTCATGCCTCAAAATATTGTAGTAAAATAGATGGACGGAATTGATATATCATATACATCACCTTTAGGTCTACAATTTAAACTAGTTCTTTTGAACCAGTTTCAAGGTAGAAATTTGGATGGATTTTCAAACGGGTGAAGTGGTAATAATTACCCATTTCAAGGGTATTTACACAAGCTTTGAAAAATCAAACATGCCCTAAGGAGTAGGGGGTTCGGGATGTGCAACTTGATGAGTCGGGTAGTCAGGTTGAACAATATGATCATTTAAGGGCCCAAACCGCCCCTACAACAGTCTAGGCCACACCATCCCAACTTTCTCGAGTTGATGAGGTGAGACCCAAGCGCAAAATTCATCCGTTTATATATCTCCTTACATGGGCCATGGGTGCGAGCACGGTGAACTTCGTTCCAACGAAATGGGATACATGGACCCTAAAAGGGAGATCACCCCAAAAGAGTATGCGGATGTCTTGGCTGCTATAATGCTGGTGATATTTCCTAACTGAATTATTTATAAGACAAGTATTGATGATCAAGTAAGTTAGAATTAATTACCTTATTAATTATTATTTATTGTTTTATACATGTTTACTGACAATTACTTTATTTTATAGAGTATAAACTTGTATATCGATTACTTGAGAAAGCGTAAGGTTGAGTTCACAAATAAGTATACTTAAGATTGCTCATTCATCAATACATAGTTTTATGTAATGTTTATAACATTATCTGTTTAATGTATTTTGCAAAAGAAGTTTATCATTACTACTTGACTAATAACAAATTGATTGTTATTTGACAATATTTTTTTAAGGATGAACTCGATGATATATGTTTACGGTCAAGGTGACCATAAGAATATAAGAGATATACATAATAAGTTAATGAACGAACAATACATGACTATTGTTTAAGAAGTTACCCAACCAAAGTCATTGTGAAAATGTGACTGTGTAAGCTATTGTTTTAACTTTTACCTAACTTAATGTCTACATAACTTTAATATGTGTTCGCCTATTGATAGATTCTCAAATATATATATATATTTTTTTGTAATTGTACTTCTCATGCAATGCTTGAGGACAACACTAGTTCTTGATGGTAGTATACCCTAGGAGGAAGTGAAATTACTTGATAGTTTCTACAACTCTTGGAAGGGGGTATATGATAAACATGTATGGGCATTCATCGTGGGATTAAGATGATTATTCCATATTTTTTATGATGAAATAAGTGTTGAGAAGCATAATAGAGATTTTTTATGCCAAATGAGATTAAAAAGAAAAACTTACTATGATTATGGGATATTTGTCTTCAAATATATTGACTTCCTATATAATATGAAGAAATCAATTTTACCCAAGTTTGTATCAATTGGAAGAATACTTTTCGATTTAGTTTTCTGTACTATTCAATTGTAATAACTTCAGAAAATGAAGGATAATGTCCCAAATTACAAACAAATTATCGCATTTGATTGTCCTTAGCAAAATGGAGTTATCGAAACCTACGAATAAAAATAACAAAAAATGGAGATAGGGTGGGAGTTGAGAAGAACGAGGGGAAAGATAAGAAGGGGGCTGAGGAGAGAGAAAAAGAATATGAAGTTGTAAAGAGAATGTCCGAAAACCACTAGCCCAAAACAATAAATATCGAGAAAGAAAAATGAATAATGGTGTGTAGTTTTAATTTTTTAATCTTTAATTCATTCATTTTGTAAAATTTTGTACATCAACATTTATCAAAATCAGTATACCCCATCCATTTTGATTTCTCATTTGTACCATTTTTTTTTTTTAAAATTTCAAATTAGGCATAGAAAGGAAAGAAAATTGTCTAAAGTAAAAGTTCACTATAACTCGTACTTGGACACATGACTCGCACCTAGGACCCTTTATGGCTCATTGAAGTGCACATTTCCATCTACGAACCACGTTGAACTTGAGGGGGTTTGAGCCCATGCCACATCGGTGAGCCATGTGTCACATCGATGAGCCATGAGTCTCATTGGCGAGCCATGTGTTCAAGATGCGAGCCACGTAGACTCGGGTCTGAGCACTGTGTTCCATCTGCTAGCCACATTGAACTTAGGTGAGAGAGTTTGATCTGTATGTCACATCGACGAGTCATGTGTCTCATTGGAGCTCGAATGTGTTATATGTACGAGCCATAGAGGCTTATGTGGCGAGCTCTGTGGTCCAGGTGCGAGTCACATTGAACTCAAGTGGGAGGATTTGAGCTATATATATTCACATCAACATTCTTAGACATGTCCATCACTCCAACATATATATATGCGCATACAAAGTTCATATTCAAATACATGTCCATCATCACTCCATTATATATATTTCAATACAAAAATTTACAAATCATATTATATATTGTAAAAAATTTGGACAATTGAAGCTTTAAGGATCATATTCAAATATATAAAATTAATTTTCTCTAACAACATGAAGAAATTTGCATGTCAACCGATTATGACATATTCGCCCACAGTTTCCACACACTACAGTAAGCCTATCTTCCCCAAGGCTAGTAATCATGATAATCTTTCATATGCCTTTAGTTTTTTTTTTCCTGTATTGGGGGACATATCCAATCGCATATCACTTTAATATCTTAAAGGATGTCCTATTAGGTAGCATCGGTGAGAGGATAGACCGATTCTTGGTATATTTTACGGTAAAGTTCTATTATATAAAACTAATAATAGAACTTTTATCAATCAATTTCGTACTTACTGCAAACTGTAATTACATGAAGGCAAGTCAATACCATAGTTTGAAACTCGCCACATGTACATTCTACAGAAGATAACTATGTCAGTCAAACCCATCTGCCTTCACTTCGAACTCATTTATTGAAATTGTCGTACATATTGCCCACCGAGAAAATGGATAGAATTCTTTCAATATATTCTTTGCTTAAGGAGTTAGATATCCTATAAACATCATACCATATTCTCTACGAATTCGGTAAAATTATTGTATCTTGTATATCACTATTTCGATGAGTGTGGTTAAAGAATATTTCCGTACTTTTCTTGAAAAGTGCATTTACTCTCTCAAATATATTTGTAGTTGTGATGTTGTATCATTTTTGCTCAAACCGAGATGACACCCATCTTCCGTTTCCGATGTTAACAAGCCAATTATATACAAAGGCGTTGGATAGGCCTATTGAGCACATTAGATAATCAAATCTAACTTTTTATATATCTTAGTGACTGGCCAGTAATAGGGCTGAAGTTGGGAGGGTTCAACCCGACCGACCTGTGACCGACTTGACATTAGGTTGGGTTTTGGCAGGATGTATCAGGTTTGGTCTCAGGCTTGGGCCATACTGTTGGGGGCCTTACACAAAACCTTAGGATCTAGCCCTCCAGAACAAACCAAAATTATGGATAATAAAGTAATGAAAACAATCAATGCATCAATCATACACCACACAAGAGATTTTTACGTGGAAAACCCTCAAAGAGGTAAAAACCACGGGACCTCGTCCATATCAACAATCCACTATGAAGTAGAACGTTACAACCTTCTTCACTCACGCAGGAGTGGATAAACAATAAAAGAAATAGAGAAAACGGAGAGATCTAACCGATTACGAGGACATAGAAGCGCTGAGATATAGATTGCACAGTAGATAACCTCCACGAGCAGAACCTCCCTTCTATAAGCTTTCTCTCTCTTTCTCCCTCTCTTTTACCTTTGATAGCCCTAAACCCTTTAGCAAATCCCTTGTAAAGCTTTAGGAAACTCTCTTGTCATACCTAGAGAACCCTAGGCAACCCCTTTTATAGTTTAGGAAACTTCTCTTTCCGCATTCCAGTTGCGAAAGGACTTGCGACACGAAATCCGCGTAAAATCGCGGAAACCTCGACTGGTCGAACCGAATACACAACCGGTCGAGAGCCACCTTTGACCGGTCGACCCAGGAGAAAAATAGTCCGAACTCACTGGATTTGAGTCGTACCACGACTCGAACCCACGACTGGTCGAACACCAGCCCACGACCGGTCGAAGATGGGTCAAAAAACCCATCAAATCTCTTCATTTTTTACCCAGGAGGGATCCACCTTCTTCAAGCCAGCCAGGTTTCTGCAAACCTCATACTTGCCCTTGAGTAAAGCCTTGGTCATCATGTCTGACCCATTATCGTCCGTGTGGACCTTCTCAAGCTGTACACCTTCTGTTCCAAAATATCACTGAACCAGTGATACCGAACCTCTATGTGCTTCGACTTGGAGTGCTGACTTGGATTCTTGCTCAAGTGTATAGCACTCTGACTATCGCAATAGACCACGTGCTCCTCCTGCTTTAGGCTAAGTTCTTGTATGAACCTTTTGATCCAAAGCATCTCTTTACATGCCTCTGTGACTGCAATGTATTCGGCCTCCGTCGTTGACAATGCTACGACCTTCTGTAGCTTACTCTGCTAAGAAATCGCTCCCCCTGTAAACGTGAACATGAACCCCGATGTAGACTTCCTGGAGTCTATGTTACCTGTCATATCTGCATCTGTGTAGCCCTCTAACACAGGTTTACCGTCACTATATCATAGGCTCAACCTGGATGAGCCTCTTAGATACTGTAGTATCAATTTCACCGCTGGCCAATGTTCTTTGCCAGGATTGACAAGATACCGGCTGACAACACTAACCGCATATGCTATGTCTGGGCGTGTACACACCATAGCATACATCAAACTTCCTACCGCTGATGCGTAAGGTATCTTCTGCATCTCTTCCACCTCTGCCTTCGTCTTGGGATACTGCCTGTCGCTCAATCTGAAGTAACCATCAAGTGGAGTACTGATCGGCTTCACTGCATTCATATTGAACCGCTCTAGGACTTTCTCAATGTACCGCTCTTGTGACAGCCAAAGCTTCCTGTTGCTCCTGTCACAGGTAATCTCCATTCTTAGGATCTGTCTAGCCGGGCCCAAATCTTTCATCGTAAAAGACTTGCTCAACTCCTGTTTCCGCCTGTCGATCTTCTTGATGTCTTTTTCCTTGTTGAGCATGTCATCAACGTATAAGAGCAGAACTAAGAAATCACTATCTGAGAACTTGCGCATGAACACACAGTGGTCCGACTCCATTCTGTCATACCCATGTTTCAACACAAACGAGTCAAACTTCTTGTACCATTGCCGTAGAGCTTGTTTCAGCCCATGCAAGCTCTTCCTCAGCTTACACACCATACGCTCTTTGCCCTTGACTTTAAACCCATCTGGTTGGTGCATGTAGATCTCTCTTCCCAGGTCACCATGGAAAAAGGCAGTTTTAACGTCTAACTGCTCTATCTCCAGATCCATGCTAGCCGCCAACCCAAGCAACACCCGTATAGATGTCATCTTCACCACTTGTGAGAATATCTCCTCGAAGTCTATGCCTTTCCTTTGACCAAACCCTTTCACCACAAGTCTGGCCTTGAACCTCGTCTGTGAATTCTTCTGCTCAATCTTCTTTCTGAACACCCACTTGTTGCTCAGAGCTTTCTTGCCCTTAAACAGTTTTACCATATCATAAGTGTGGTTCTTATGCAAGGATTCCATCTCCTCTTGCATAGCTTCCAACCGCTCCCCTTTATGCTCGTTGGCTAGGGTCTCAGAATAATCTTCCGGCTCTCCCCCATCAGTCAGCATAATGTACTCATGTGGCAAGTACCTCTTAGACGGTTGTCTGTCCCTAGATGACCTCCTCACCTGTGGTTCAACAGGTGGATCAAGTGGGGGCTGCTTCCCTGGTCCATCTTCTGAAGGAACTCCCTCGTCCTCTGCACCTTGTTGTACTCCCCCGTCATCAGGCACCACGGGAGGAGTAACCGAATCCATGTCCTCTAGCTCATCTGAACTAGGCTGATTCTTCTCTGGCTTACCAATGTCTTCTATACACTGATCTTCAAAGAAAACCACATTTCTGCTCCTGACGAGCTTCCTCTCGGTCGGATCCCACAATCTGTAACCGAACTTTTCATCACCGTACCCTAAGAACACACACTGTCTGATCTTCATATCGAGCTTAAACCTCTCGTCCTTTGGTACGTGAATGGATGCCCTGTATCCAAACACCCTGAGATGACTGTACGATGGATCATGTCCAGTTCACACCTTCTCAGGTACTGCTCCATTCAACAGGGCTGATAGAGACCTGTTTATCAAATACACCGCCGTGTGCATTGCTTCTCCCCAGAACGTCTTGGGCAATTTCGCATGGGATAACATGTATCTGATTCTCTGAACAATGGTGCGATTCATTCGCTCAGCTACACCATTATGCTGAGGGGTCTTGGGAACCGTTTGTTCATGCCGTATACCCAGGGACTTGCAGTACTCGTGAAAGTCGCCAATGTATTCACCACCATTGTCAGTGCGGATGCACTTCAATGGTCTACCTATCTCTCTCTCGACCATAGCATGAAATAATTTAAACACACCAAAAACCTCGTCCTTGGATTTCAAAGCATAAACTCAAACCCTCCTAGATGCATCAGCTATAAAAGTAACAAAATACAATGCCCCACCCAAGGTTTTTGTCCTCATAGGACCACAAACATCATAATAAATCAAATCTAATGCATGCACTTTATTAACATGAGAAGCAGTTTTAACGAATAAAACTCTATGTTGTTTCCCTGATAAACAATCAAGACAGGTTTTGAGAGGTGTACCTGTCACGTCTAGAAGGAGCCGCTTCTTTGCTAGTACCTGAAGCCCTTTTTTACTCATGTGGCCTAGACACCTGTGTCACATGTCAATATCTGAATCTTCCGCTGCCTTCAACCCACCCCTGCACATACTGACACTTGCCTTGTAAAGGGTACAACACTTCTTTCCTCTGGCCACGATCAACGAACCCTTGATGAGCTTCCATCGCCCACCAGCAAACCGACTTTCATAGCCATCATCATCCAACCTTTCCGTCGACATCAAGTTGAGGTGAAGGTTTGGGATATGCCTCACATCTCTGAGAACCAATGTGCAGCCCACATCAGCATTCACACAAATATCACCAACTCCCATAATTTTTGATACGCCAGAATTTTCCATCTTCATAGTCTCATAGTCACTTGACTTGTAGCTTGTGAAGGAGTCCCTGTGTGGAGTCGCATGAAAAGAAGCTCTCGAGTCTATCACCCAGTCGGTGTCCTGACTCGTAGCCGCGAGGCATACATCATGATCTACTGAAAGAATAACTACCATGTCGCCATCTGAAGCGACCGCAGTAGAATCTGATTCATCTTCCTTCCATTTTCCTTTCTTGTCATTCTTCTTACCACGACATTCATGCTTGTAGTGGCCCTTCTTGCCACAGTTCCAGTAATCAACATCTTTCCTGTTACTAGACTTGCCTCTTGATTTATCTCGGGCCTTCCCACCCTTCCTGTTCTTTCCTCTCCCCCGTTCCTGTATCACAAGAGCCTCTTGCTGAGTAGACCCCCGAGACTTCCTCTTTGTCTCCTCATTACAACTGGTTACTTGTTCCATGGATATCTTTCCGTCTGGCACGGAATTACTTAGAGACACCACCAATGTCTCCCAACTGTCAGACAATGAACTAAGCAATAGTAAAGCCTGCAATTCATCATCCAGGACCATCTTCATAGAGTAGAGTTGGTTCACTATATTGCTGACCTCATTCATGTGCTCGGCCACAGAACCACCATCCTTGAATTTGAGATTCACAAGTCGCCTTATCAGAAAAATTTTATTACTGGCTGTCTTCCTCTCATACAGCCCTTGTAATTTCAGCCATAGGCTAGCGGTTAAGGTTTCTGTAGACACATGGTGGAACACAGAATCATCCAACCATTATCTAACAAACCCCATCGCCTTTCGGTCCATCTTCTTCCAATCATCATCAGTCATATCCTTGGATTTTGCTGATATGCCTAAAATTGGAGAATATAGGTCCTTGCAATAAAGCAAGTCCTCCATCTTAGCCTTCCATATGGTCCAGTTAGAACCATGAGGCTGATCATCCTTGATGAGCCACCTTCATAATTCAAAACTGATCCTACCCGTTCAATGAACTTAGCTCTGATAGCACTTTATTGGGGGCCTTGCACAAAACCTTAGGATCTAGCCGTCCAGAACAAACTAGAATTATGGATAATAAAGCAATGAAAATAATCAATGCATCAATCACACACCACACAAGAGATTTTTACATGGAAAACCCTCAAAGAGGTAAAAACCACGGGACCTCATCCAGATCAACAATTCACTATGAAGTAGAACGTTACAACCTTCTTCACTCACGCAGGAGTGGATAAACAATAAGAGAAATAGAGAAAACGGAGAGATTTAATCGATTACGAGGACATAAAAGTGCTGAGATATAGATTGCACAGTAGATAACCTCTATGAGTAGAACCTCCCTTTTATAAGCTTCCTCTTTCTCTTTCTCCCTCTCTCTCACCTTTGATAGTCCTAAACCCTTTAGCAAATCCCTTGTAAAGCTTTAGGAAACCCTCTTGTCATACCTAGAGAACCCTAGGCAACCCCTTTTATAGTTTAAGAAACTTCCCTTTCCGCATCCCAATTGCGAAAGGACTTACGACACGAAATCCGTACAAAATCGTGGAAACCTTGACTGGTCGAACCGAGTACACGATCGGTCGAGAGCCACCTTTGACCGGTCGAGCACCTCGGTCGACTGGTCGAGAACCCCAGAGAAAAATAGTCCGAACTCGCTAGACTTTGAGTCGTACCACGACTCGAACCCACGACTGGTCGAAGACCAGCCCACGACCGGTCGAGCAGGGCTCACGACCGGTCAAAGACGGGTTAAAAAACCCATACAAACACCAACTCGATAAAACTTGGGTTGGGCTCAGGTTGAGGTCTCAGGTTGCTCGACCCAACCCGAACCCGATCAATATATAAGTTCCTTATAAATTAATTATAATTGAGTGCAAATCGTCTGTGTTGAAGGCACATGAAATTCCATTGCCATCGGATTTCATTGGTCCACGTCATTTTCGATGACTCAAACTAACAAGATACGCCGGATTTCTCTCTCTTAAATACATTGCTTGATATATAATATAACTTGTAAAGGAGTAGTTATCCTATATTTTAGCTTGTTTGTTTAGAAAAAATGAACTTTATGATAAATAACTACATATATAATTAATAAAATTATAATTATAAAAATTAAGACGTGTATTGAAAATATAATATACTAATGTAATAATTAAAATATTAGCATATATTTACCTGGCCAACCTTTATGGGTTGGGTTGGGTTAGGGTTGAGGTATAGGAACCTTAGGTTTGGCTAGGGTTGAGCACCAACCCGACCCAAACCAACCCAACCCACCCGACTTTCAGCCCTTGCCAATAATACTTATTTAATATGTTGTCCTTAAACAAATGTATCAAATTAGTGAAAATACAGTACCCATGGGTAGCAGATGGGAATACGACATTTCATTTCACTCATTAAGCCTTTATGATGATCACAAATAATAATGAGTTTGTCGAACTATACAATCATTTTTTTGTAAATTTCTAAAAACGTAATTTCGACTATTGTTATTCTCTGACTCTTCAATCCCACAAACAACTGGGAGTATGTGATTATTTCAATTAAATGTTGTAATCTCATTGAGTTTCCAGCTGCGTAAAGGCCCTTCTTTCAACAAAATAGTAGTCGGTCCCCTCAATGTTAAAAAGGCCCACTCCATGAAAGATTCGATTGATTCATTGATCATAATTGGATAGCCATGAAATCTTAAGAGATCAGTCTCTTTTTAACCGATCAACCTCTCTGTGGCCTACAAGACCTTTAGAAGTTTACGTTCATTTTAAAATTGTTTCTTCCGATGTGGTCCACCTGTGATGCATTTTTCCCTCAAACTTGGTCCAGCCCCATTAAATTAAAACCCCTTTCATACGAATAGGATGGATCCCCCTCATGCCAAGCTGATGGGCCCCAAACAATACATGTTAAATTCCCATATAAAGTGTCTGCACCAGTTGGGGCCGAAACCCTGATCTTCATTTTTTTGTTTATTGTCTTTTGCGAGGGGACCACCACTGTTGAAAGTTTCACCATTAGTTTCAACCGTACAAAAGAACCACATTTTTTTTTACAAAACTTCGACTACTCACTGGCATCTTTCCAACTATGTCATGGTGGTGAAAGTTGGGTTTATTTATATCTTTTTTCTTTTCTTTTCTTTTCTTTTCTAAGTTTATCTAAACAATAGAGATAATAGAGTTTGTGGAGATAATGCCCGATGGAAATAAAGGAGTTTGTGGAGATGGAGTTTGTGGAACAGAGGTTATATAATGGAGTTTGTGGAGATGTACATATGTCACAGGGCCCACACCTTTGACTGTGTATGGCTTGTTGATGTACACAGGGCCCGCGCCTAAGACCTTTATCTCACCGATGTACAGATGACTCTCACCTAGGACACATGGCTCACCAATGTACACATGCCTCATCGACATGCATAGGGCCCGCGATTGGGACCTTCTCTAGATCGTCGATATACACATAACTCGCATTTGGGACACATGGTAAGCCTTATGTCCATGTGCGAGTCATGTGTACCAAGTGCGAGCTATGTTGACATCGGTGAGCCAGTGAAAGTCCCAGGTGTGAGCCATGTGTACATCGACAAGCCATAGAAGGTCTCAGCTGCGGGCCATGTGTACATCGACGAGCCACAGCGGGTCCCAGCCACATGTACATCGGCGAGCCACAAGGATCTCACTGCGAGTCATGTGTACATTGGTGAGCCATGTGCACACCCAGTTGCGAGTCATATGTACATCAACGGGCCACATGTCCATCACTGAATACTTGAAATATTTAATTATTCATACCAAAACCTAATAATATCATTTCTTTTCATATACTATAATTTTATTCTACGAATCTAGAGAATATGGTCCTTGCTTAAATACGTTAACATGAAGGTCTCCCCAACGTATTTCGTGGTTTTTTGTTAAGTTTGTGAATGAAGATTTCTTAAACTGTGAAGTCATGATAAAACTATTTAGTAATAGTTGTTTTGGATATCTTCTAAATTTTAATGATGCAAAATGGAAAGCTAAGCACCTATGCTCCATTGCCTTATGCAAAGGCACATCGGTGACCTCTGTTTCGACATCCAAGGCACCATTGTAAGCTTCAGGGAGTTGGATTTTGCTATAATTATAGGTTTTAGGTGGCACCACCTGCTCAATTAGAGAAGTCTGATAAGGGGTCTTTAAAGAGTAACATTACTCTTAGAGAGTGATATTTCAAGAATCGCTCTTCCGTAAGAAAAGATGCTTTACTTGATGTATTTCTTTGGCTCCATCGGAGTTCTGATGATGAGGATGTGGTGAAACTAGCCCTGTTGATGTGTGTCACAAATATGATCATTGGATTGTAGGGCAAGATTTCGTATTCTAAATAATGCAGTTAATGATTTAGATCGTTTTAATAATTATCCCTTGGAGAGGGTGATGTATTTGAAACAAGAAGCAAATATTATACTAAATATTGTTTATCTGAACCACTATAACTTCAGTGGATGCCAATTTGCCCTACATGTTACTTCTTTTCAAAATACATTTTAATATTATAATATCGTTTAGTTTTCTGCTCAACGATACTATAACTAATATTATTTCTCCTTGTTTCGTTCATTGAACATGTTTAGGCATATGAGGTTATACTAATACTATGCGACCTGAAAGCTTTTATCAACAAATGATCATATTCATGTTCCCCGATTTTTTAATTGGACAATAAATAAAGTAGCAAAATTTACCGTCTTATTATTATTATTTTTTTTAACTTTTACGAACGTGCAAATAAACTACAATATCACTTTTTAGATTGTTCATTATGTAACACCCATGCTAAATGTAATCGATAGGATTTACATGTTGTTACAGCTTAAGGTAAGTGGAGATCTCATCCCCATTGGAGCGAGGGAAAGAACTGTAGCTATTAGAGATGCCTACATGTATGTGTTAGGAGAGGAGAGCCTGAGAAGAGGAACAAGATGTTGATGGATATGAATGATGGAAAAGAAGAAGATAAGAGAGATTAGGGAAAAGAATAAGAGAATAAACAAGGAAAGTATGAGGATGAGCCACGGAGGGTGGATTCTGTGGTACAAGTGAGAAAGAAGAAGATAGATGACGATAAAATTAAAGCATTATGTAATCAAGTTAGGCGATTAACTTTCAATTTGAGGACGTGTATCGATAGAGATGAGAAGATAGAGGCTGAGATGTTCATTCTTAGGGCCTGATTGATTTTTGAGGGAAGAGGGGAATATCCTTGAAAAAGGTCACTATTACCTTTTCCCCTGTTTGAAATTTCAAATGCATTTTTGTCTCGATAATTGGTACGAAAAAGCTGACTTACATTTGTGGACCCCACTGTGATGTGCATGACATATCCACACCGTCCATCTGTTTTATCAGAAGATTTTAGGGCCTAAGTCCAAAATTGAGACAAATGCAATGCTCAAGTGGCCCATACCACAGGAAACAATGGCCTTAAACGTCCGCCATTAAAAGTTATTTTGTTTATTGGGCCCACATTAATGTTTATTTGTCATCTAACCTACTCATGAAGTCATAAAAACATTGATAAGGGGTAAACGCAATTATTAGCTTCATCCAAACTTCTGAGGGCCACATAAATTTTTATACGGCAAGCATTCAATTTCCACTGTTTCCTGTGGTGTGGTCCACTGGAGCTCTAGATCTACCTCATTTTTAGGTTCATGGCCTAAATGAGGCTGACGTATAGGATGAATGGTGTTGATACACCATGTACATCACAGTGGACCCTATATTCATTTGGTAGCCATCCTTGATGTTAACGCCAAAAAACTAAGCTGTCAACGTCGGCGCAAGGAACGATGTAGTAATTACCTGGTAAGTAATTTTACTCATTTACTAGGTAATTACCTATTACCTCAAAAATCAAGCAGATCCTTAGAGACGACAGTCAACGGCTTCAAGAATGGAAAAATTATCTCATGACTAAGTTGGAAGAACTGAAGGTAGTTTTAAGTTCATTCTATATAGACTTGCATATTTAATATATTATCATTGATGTTATTTTACTAACCAACTTTATGTCATATGCAATTGGAGTTTGCGCTCTACGATGTCTATAACAGAGAGGGGGTGCAAATCAATGCAATTAAGGGCTTGTTTGATTTTTCAATTCATCGGTAAATACCATGTAAATAGGTAATAATTATTTTCCCCGGTATTTATATCACTCTTTTCCATGTTTGATTTGACCACATACTTTTTTGACACAAAAATGTAGAACACCACAACATATTTGTGGGTCCCACCTGATGCATGTCGCTTATCCACACCGTTCATGTATTATGCCTGATGAATTTATTCTATGAGCCAAAAAATGAGGCATATCCACGCCATGGGAAAAAGGGAATCCAACACTTACAATTAAAAACCTCTTAGGGCCACTGTTTCTTTTGGTGTGGACCATTTAAGTGTTGGATCTGCCTCATTTTTCAGCTTATGCCTCAAAATATTGTGGTAAAACAGATGGATGAAATTGATATATCATATACATCACCTTGGGGTCCACAAATTTAAACTAGTTCTTTTAAACCAGTTTTCAAGATGGAAATTTGGATGGATTTTCAAACGGGTGAAATGGTAATAATTACCCATCTCAAGGGTATTTACACAAGCTTAGAAAAATCAAACACGCCCTAAGGAGTAGGGGGTCCGAGATGTGCAGCTTGATAAGTCGGGTGGTCAGGTTGCACAATATGATCATTCAGGGGCCTAAACCGCCCCTACAATAGTCGAGGCCACACCATCCCAACTTTCTCGGGTTGATGAGGTGAGACCCAGGCGCGAAATTCATACGTCTAGGTATCTTGTCAGTCCTTACACGGGCCATGGGTGCGGGCACGGTGAACTTCGTCTCAACGAAACGGGATACATGGACCCTAAAAGGGAGATCACCCCAGAAGAGTATGCGGATGTCTGGGCTGCTACGATACCAGTGATATTTCCTAACTGAATTATTTATAAGACATGTATTAATGATCAAGTAAGTTAGAATTAATTACCTGATTAATTATTATGCATTGTTTTATACTGTTTACTAAAAATTACTTTATTTTATAGAGTATAAACTTGTATATCAATTTCTTGAGAACGCGTAAGGATGAGTTCACAAATAAGTATACTTAAGATTGTGCATTCATCAGTACATAGTTTTATGTAATGTTTACAACATTATCTGTTTAATGTATTTTGCAAAAAAAAAAAAAAAGTCTATCATCATTACTACTTGACTAATAACAAACTGATTGTTATTTGACAATATTTTTTTAAGGATGAACTCGATGATATATGTTTACAGTCAAGGTGACCATAAGAATAGAAGAGATATACATAATAAGTTAATGAACGAACAATACATGGCTATTGTTTAAGAAGTTAGCCAACCAAAGTCATTGTGGAAATGTGACTGTGTAAGCTATTGTTTTAACTTTTACCTAACTTAATGTCTACATAACTTTAATGTGTGTTCGTCTATTGATAGATTTTCAATTTTTTATTTTTATTTTTGTAATTGTACTTCCCATGCAATGCTTGAGGACAACTAGTTCTTGATGGTAGTATACCCCAGGAGGAAGTGAAATTACTTGATAGTTTCTACGACTCTTGGAAGGGGGTATATGATAAACATGTATGGGCATTCATCGTGGGTCTGAGATGATTTTCCTTATTTTTTATTTTGTGAATAAGTGTTGGGAAGCACAATAGAGATTTTTTATGCCAAATGAGATTATAAAAAAACTTACTATGATTATGGGATATTTGTCTTCAAATATATTGACTTCCTATGTAATATGAAGAAATAAATTTTACCCAAGTTTGTATCAATTGGAAGAATGCTTTTCAATTTAGTTTTCTGTACTATTCAATTGTAGTAACTTCAGAAAATGAAGGACAATGTTCTAAATTACAAACAAACTATCGCATTTGATTGTCTTTAGAAAAATGGAGTTATCGAAACCTACGAATAAAAATAACAAAAAATAAAGACAGAGCAGGAGTTGAGAAGAACGAGGGGAAAGATAGAGAGGAGGTGGAGGCTAAGAAGAGAGAAAAAGAATATGTAGTTGTAAAGAGAATGTTCGAAGATAACTAGCCCAAAACAATATATATCAAGAAAAAAAAAATGAATAATGATGTTTAGTTTAATTTTTCAATCTTTAATTCATTCCTTTCGTAAAAATGTTGTATATCAACATTTATCAAAATCAATATACCCCACCGTTTTGATTTCTCATTTGTACCATTTTTTTTAAATTTCAAGTTAGGCACAGAAATGAAAGAAAATTGTTTAAAGTAGAAGTTCACTATAACTCGCACTTGGACACATGGCTCACACCTAGGACCCTTTATGGCTCATCGAAGTGCATGTTTCCATTTATGAACCACGTTGAACTTAGGGGGGGTTTGAGCCCATGCCACATTGGTGAGCCATGTGTCACATCGACGAGACAGGAGTCTCATCGGCGAGCCATGTGTTCAAGATGCGAGCCACATAGACTCAAGTCTAAGCACTATGTTCCATCTGCTAGCCACGTTGAACTTAAGTGGGAGGGTTCGATCTACATGTCACATCAATGAGTCATGTGTCTCATCGGAGATCCAATGTGTTACATGTGCGAGCCATAGAAACTTATGTGGCGAGCTCTATAGTCCAAGTGCGAGTCACATTGAACTCAGGTGGGAGGATTCGAGCTATATGTTCCCATCAACCATCTTCGATATGTCCATCACTCCAACATATATATTCACATACAAAGTTCATATTCAAAAACATGTCCATCATCACTCCATTATATATATTCCAATACAAAAATTTGCAAGTCATATTATATATTGTAAAAAATTTGGACAATGTAAAATTCAAGAATCATATTCAAATACACAAAATTAATTTTCTCTAAAACGTGAAGAAATTTGCATGTCAACCGATTATGACATATTCGCCCATAGTTTTTGCACATTATAGTAAGCTTATCTTCCCCGAGGCTAGTAATCATGATAGTCATTCGTATGCCTTTAGTTTTTTTTTTTTTCCTGTATTGGGGGACATATTCGATCGCATATCGGTTTAATATCTTGAAGGGTGTCCTATTAGCTAGCATCGGTGAGAGGTGTTGGGGGCCTTGCACAAAACCTTAAGATCTAGCCTCCCGAAACAAACCAGAATTACGGAATAATAATGCAATGAAAAACAATCAAAGCATAACCACACAAGAGAATTTTACGTGGAAAACCCTCAAAGAGGTAAAAAACCATGGGACCTCATCCAGATCAACAATCCACTATGAAGTAGAACGTTACAACTTTCTTCACTCACGCAGGAGTGGATAAACAATAAGAGAAACAAAGAAAGCAGAGAGATCTCACCGATTACGAGGACATAGAAGCGCTGAGATATAGATTGCACAGTAGATAACCTCCACGAGCATAACCTCCCTTCTATAAGCTTCCTCTCTCTCTCACCTTTGATAGCCCTAAACCCTTTAGCAAATCCCTTATAAAACTTTAGGAAACTCCCTTGTTGTGCCTAGAAAGCCCTAAGAACTCCTATTTAAAGTTTTAGGAAACTCCTTTCCGCATCCCAGTTGCGAAAGGACTTGCGACACGAAATCAGCGCAGTTGCGAAAGGACTTGCGACACGAAATCCGCGCAAAATTGCGGAACGAATCTGCGTAACCTCGACTGGTCGAACCAAGTCTACGACCGGTCGAGCACCTCCTTCGACTGGTCGAGCACCCCGGAGAAAATTAGTCCACAGTCGCTGGACTTTGAGTCGTGCCACGACTGGTCGACCACCAGCCTTCGACCGGTCGAGCTGGGCTCACGACCGGTCGACGACGGGTCAAAAAACCCATCAAATCTCTCCCCTTTTGACCCAGGAGGGATCCACCTTCTTTAAGCCAGCCAGGTTTCTACAAACCTCAAACTTGCCCTTGAGCAAAGCCTTGGCATCATGTCTGACCTATTATCATCCGTGTGGACTTTCCAAAGCTGTAATACCTTCTATTCCAAAGTATCTCTAATCCAGTGATATCGAATCTCTATGTGCTTTGACTTGGAATGCTGACTTGGATTCTTGCTCAAGTGTAAAGCACTCTGACTATCGCAATAGACCATGTGCTCCTTCTACTTCAGGCTAAGTTTCTATAGGAACCTCTTCATCCAAAGCATCTCTTTACATGCCTCTATAACTGCAATGTACTCGGCCTCTGCTGTCGACAATGCTACAACCTTCTGTAGCTTGTTTTGCTAAGAAATCGCTCCCCCTGCAAACGTGAACATGAACCCCGATGTAGACTTCTTGAAGTCTATGTCACTTGCCATATCTTCATCTGTGTAGCCCTCTAACACAGGTTTTCCGTCACCATAGCATAAGCTCAACCTGGATGAGCCTCTTAGATACCGCAGTATCCATTTCACCTCTGCCCAATGCTCTTTGCCAGGATTGGTAAGATACCGGCTGACAACACCAACCACATATGCTATGTCTGGGCGTGTACACACCTTAACATACATCAAACTTCCTACAGCTGACGTGTAGGGTATCTTCTGCATCTCTTACACCTCTGCCTTCGTCTTGGGACACTGCCTGTCGCTCAATCTGAAGTGACCATCCAGTAGAGTACTGACTGGCTTCACTGCATTCATATTGAACCGCTCTAGGACTTTCTCAATATACCGCTCTTGTGACAGCCAAAGCTTCCTGCTGCTTCTGTCACGGGTTATCTCCATTCCTAGGATCTGTCTAGCCGGGCCCAAGTCTTTCATCGCAAAAGACTTGCCCAACTCCTGTTTCAGCCGGTCAATCTTCTTAATATCTTTTCCCATGATGAGCATGTCATCAACATATAATAGTAGAACTAAGAAATCACCATCTGAGAACTTTTCCGTGAACACGCAGTGGTCCGACTCCGTTTTGTCATACCCATGTTTCAACATAAACGAGTCAAACTTCTTGTACCATTGACGTGGAGCTTATTTTAGCTCATACAAGCTCTTCCTTAGCGTACACACCATATGTTCCTTGCCTTTGACTTCGAACCCCTCTGGTTAGTGCATGTATATCTCTTCTTTCATGTCACCATGAAGGAAGACAATTTTAACATCTAACTTCTCTATCTCCAGATCCATGTTAGCCGCCAACCCAAGCAACAACCATATGGATGTCATCTTCACCACTGGTGAGAATATCTCCTCGAAGTCTATGCCTTTCCTCTGACCAAACCATTTCACCACAAGTCTGGCCTTGAACCTTGTCTGTGAATTCTTCTGCTCGATCTTCTTTCTAAATACCCACTTGTTGCTCAGAGCTTTCTTGTCCTTAGGCAGTTTCACCATATCATAGGTGTGGTTCTTATGCAAGGATTTCATCTCCTCTTGCATAGCTTTTAACCACTCCCCCTTATGCTCGTCGGCTAGGGCCTCAGAATAATCTTTTGGCTCTCTCCCATCAGTGAGCATAATGTACTCATACGACGAGTACCTCTTGGACAGCTATCTGTCCCTAGATGACCTCCTCACCTATGACTCAACAAGTGGATCAAGTAGGGGCTGCTCCCCTAGTCCATCTTTTGAAGGAACTCCCTCGTCCTCTGCACCTTGTTGTACTCCCTTGTCATCAGGCACCATGGGAGGAATAACCGGATCCATGTCCTCTAGCTCACCTGAACTAGGATGGTTTTTCGCTGGCTTACTAGTGTCTTCTATACACTGATCTTCAAAGAAAACCATATCTTTGCTCCTGACGAGCTTCCTCTCAGTCGGATCCCACAATCTGTAACCGAACTTTTCATCACCATACCCTAAGAACACACACTGTCTGATCTTCATATCGAGCTTGGACCTCTCATCATTTGGTACGTGAACGGATGCCCTGTATCCAAACACCCTGAGATGACTGTACGATGGATCCTGTCCAGTCCACACCTTTTCAGGTACTCTTCATTCAATGGGGCTGATGCAGACCTGTTTATCAAATACACTGCCGTGTGCATTGCTTCTCCCCAAAACGTCTTGGGCAATTTTGCATGGGGTAACATGCATCTGATTCTTTCTACAATGGTGTGATTCATTCGCTCAGCTACACCATTATGCTGGGGGGTCTTGGGAACCGTCTGTTCATGCCGTATACCCAAGGACTTGCAGTACTCGTTAAAGTCGCCAACGTATTCACCACCATTGTCAATGCAGATGCACTTCAATGATCTACCTGTCTCTCTCTGACTATAGCATGAAACAATTTAAACACACCAAAGACCTCGTCCTTGGATTTCAAAGCATAAACCCAAACCCTCCTAGATGCATCATCTATAAAAGTAACAAAATACAATGCCCCACCCAAGGTTTTTGTCCTCATAGGACCACAAACATCAGAATAAACCAAATCTAATGCATGCACTTTATTAACATGAGAAGCAGATTTAATAAATGAAACTCTATGTTGTTTCCCTAATAAACAATCAAGACAGGTTTTGAGAGGTGTACCTGTCACGTCTGGAAGGAGCCGCTTCTTTACTAGTACCTGAAGCCCTTTTTCACTCATGTGGCTTAGACGTCTGTGCCACATGTCAATAACTGAATCTTCCGCTGCGTTTAACCCACCCTTGCATATACTAACACTTGCCTTGTAAAGGGTGCAACACTTCTTTCCTCTGGCCACAATCAACGAACCCTTAATGAGCTTCCATCGCCTACCAACAAACCGGCTTTCATAGCCATCATCATCCAACCTTTTCGTCAACATCAAGTTGAAGCGAAGGTCTGGGATATGCCTCACATCTCTAAGAACCAATGTGCAGCCCACATCGGTCTTCACACAAATATCACCGACTCCTACGATTTTTGATACGCCAAAATTTTCCATCTTCATAGTCTCATAGTCACCTGACTTGTAGCTTGTGAAGAAGTTCATGCATGGAGTCGCATGAAAAGAAGCTCCCGAGTCTATCACCCAGTTGGTGTCCTGACTCGTAGCCGTGAGACATACATCATAATCTGCTGAAAGAATAACTACAACGTCGCCATCTGAAGCGACCGCAGTGGAATCTGATTCATCTTCCTTTTCTTTTCCTTTCTTATTGTTCTTATTACCACGACATTCATGTTTGTAGTGGCCCTTCCTGCCACAATTCTAGCAATCAACATCTTTTCTGTTACTCGACTTGCCTCTTGATTTATCTCGGGCCTTCACACCCTTCATGTTCTTTCCTTTCCCCTGTTCCTGTGTCACAAGGGCCTCTTGCTGAGTAGACCCCTGAGACTTCCTCATTGTCTCTTCATTGAAGAGACAGCTAGTTGCTTGTTCCATGGATATCTTTCCGTCTGGCACGGAGTTACTTAGAGACACCACCAATGTCTCCCAACTGTCAGGCAATGAACTAAGCAATAGTAAAGTCTGCAATTCATCATCTAGGACCATCTTCATAGAGGAGAGTTGGTTCACTATATTGCTGACCTCATTCATGTGCTCGGCCACAGAACCACCATCCTTGAACTTGAGATTCACAAGTCGCCTTATCAGAAAAATCTTATTACCGGCTGTCTTCCTTTCATACAGCCCTTGTAATTTCAGTCATAGGTTAGCGGATGAGGTTTCCATAGACACATGGTGGAACACAGAATCATCCAACCATTATCTAACAAACTCCACCGCCTTTCGGTCCATCTTCTTCCAATCATCATCAGTCATATCCTTGGATTTTGCTGATATGCCTAAAATTGGAGAATATAGGTCCTTACAATAAAACAAGTCTTTCATCTTAGCCTTCCATATGGATTTTGCTGATATGCCTAAAATTGGAGAATATAGGTCCTTACAATAAAACAAGTCTTTCATCTTAGCCTTCCATATGGTCCAGTTAGAACCATTGAGGCTGATCATCCTTGATGAGCCACCTTCCATAATTCAAAATCGATCCTACCCGTTCAATGAACTTAGCTCTGATAGCACTTTATTGGGGGCCTTGCGCAAAACCTTAGGATCTAGCCTCCCGAAACAAACCAGAATTACGGAATAATAATGCAATGAAAAACAATCAAAGCATAAACCCCACCACATAAGAGAATTTTACGTGGAAAACCCTCAAAAAGGTAGAACCACGGGACCTTGTCCAGATCAACAATCCACTATGAAGTAGAATGTTACAACCTTCTTCACTCATGCAGGAGTGGATAAACAATAAGAGAAACAAAGAAAATGGAGAGATCTCACCAATTACGAGGACATAGAAGCGTTGAAATATAGATTGCACAGTAGATAATCTCTACGAGCATAACCTCCCTTCTATAAACTTCCTCTCTCTCTTTTCCTCTCTCTCTCACCTTTGATTGCCCGAAACCCTTTAGCAAATCCCTTGTAAAGCTTTAGGAAACTCTCTTGTCGTGCCTAGAAAGCCCTAGGAACTCCTATTTAAAGTTTTAGGAAACTCCTTTCTGCATCCCAGTGGCGAAAGGACTTGCGATACGAAATCCGCGCAAAATCGCGGAATGAATCTGCGTAACCTCGACTGGTTGAACCAAGTCCACGACCGATCGACAGCCACCTACGACCGGTCAAGCACCTCCTTCGACTGGTCGAGTACCCCGGAGAAAATAGTCCACAGTCGCTGGACTTTGAATCGTGCCACGACTTGTCTTCCACGACTGGTCGACCACCAGTCTTCGACCGGTCGAGCAGGGCTCACGACCGGTCGACGACGGTTCAAAAAAGTCATTAAGAGGATAGACCGATTCTTGGTATATTTTATAGTAAAGTTCTGCTATATAAAACCAATAATAGAACTTGTATCGATCGATTTCATACTAACTACAATTACATGAAGGTAAGTTAATAACATAGTTTAAAACTCGCCACATGTACATTCTACAGAAGATAACTATGTCAGTCAAACCCCTCTACTTTCGCTTCGAACTCATTTATTGAAATTGTCGTACATATTGCCCACCGAGAAAAGGGATAGAATTCTTTCAATCTATTCTCTGTTCAAGGAGTTAGATATCCTAGAAACGTCATATCATATTCTCTATGAATTCGGTAAAATTATTGTATCTTGCTTCTCACTATTTCGATGAGTGTGATTAAAGAATATTCCCGTACTTTTCTTGAAAAGTGCATTTACTCTCTCAAATATATTTGTGGTTGTGATGTTGTATCATTTTTGCTTAAACCAAGATGACACCCATCTTCCGTTTTCGATCTTAACAAGCCAATTATATACAGAGGCGTTGGATAGGCCTATCGAGTGCATTAGATAATCAAATCTTACTTTTTACATGTCTTAGTGACCGGCCAGTAATAGGGCTGAGAGTTGGGAGTGTTCAACCCGACCGACCTATGACCGACCCGACATTGGGTTGGGTTTTGGAAGGACGTATCAGGTTTGGTCTCAGGCTTGGGCCATACAAACACTAACTCGATAAAACTTGGGTTGGGCTCGGGTTGAGGTCTCGGGTTGCCCGACCCAACCTGAACCCGATCAATATATAAGTTCCTTATAAATTAATTATAATTGAGTGCAAATCGTCTATGTTGAAGGCACATGAAATTCCAATGTTGTCGGGTTTCACTGGTCCACGTCATTTCCGATGACTCAAGCTAACAAGATATGCCAGATTTCTCTCTCCTAAATAGATTGCTTGATATACAACACAACTTTTAAAAGAGTAGTTGTCCTATATTTTACGTTTTTTGTTTGGGAAAAATGAACTTTTTTACGATAAATAACTACATATATAATTAATAAAATTATAAGTATAAAAATGAAGACATGTATTGAAAATATAATAGACTAATATAATAATTAAAATATTAGCATATATCTACTTGGCCAACCTTTATGGGTTGCGTTAGGTTAGGGTTGAGGTATAGGAACCTTGGGTTGGGCTAGGGTTGAGCACCAACCTTACCTAACCTAACCCAACCTACCCGACTTTCAGCCCTAGCCAATAATACTTATTTAACATGTTGTCCTTAAACAAATATGTCAAATTAGTAAAAATATGGCATTCACAATACCCATGGGTAGTGGATGGGAATACGACATTCACTTCACTTATTAAGCCTTTATGATGATAAAAAATAATAATGAGTTTGTCGACCTATACAATCATTTTTTATAAATTGCTAAGAAAGTAATTTCGACTGTTGTTATTTTCTGACTCTTCAATCCCATAAGCAATTGGGAGTATGTGATTATTTCAATTAAATGTTGTGTTATAAACAATACCTATCTATATTTTTCTTTCAAATGAGCCCCATCCACACACAAAACCCTTCGAAAATATTGTAAAAAAAACTTTTAATGAATTGTCCGAGTGAAATGAAGTATCTTTCGAAACAATTCATTTCACTATTTATCTGCAGATCAGTTAAAGTTATGGAGTTTGCATTTGTCAATTTGTGAAGTAAACCCGAAAGCACATATTAAGATATCTCATAGGATCCCATCACTTCATTTATTGTAATTACCTTGCCATTGATCTCCTTCGTGTAACTAATATCAACTTCATATTTTTCATATATTCGATGTTATATATCACGTGGCTTGACTGGTAGACCCAACCTTGTGCGACTAACAACAAACTCGATAATTATCTTTGCATTAGCCTGACGATAATGTCTCCATGTGATTGCCTATTATGTACGGTTCAAGAGAGCAGCCCGTCAATGCTCGAATTCTGAACGCAGCTTCATAAGAAATTGGTGAACTTACGCACTCTCGTGCATAGTTTGAAAAATTCTAAAGTCATGAGGAAATATTGGATCCATTAAGACCATCTCAGTCCAAATTGTGACAATTTTAGAGAAAAATGATTGAATACTGTCGTCACCATGAGTAAGGTTAACGAGATCTTGTTCTAGACGATATGACCGGGACGCATTACTTTGTTGATAAATTGTCTGAAGATGCTCCCACATTGCCTTAGCTGTGCGATGAGGTATGAGGCCAACAACAATGGACCTGTCGACCGAATCGAGAATCCAGGTAATAATCCGTTCATTGTTCATTTCCCAATCAGCCAATTTATCGGCATCGGTGGAAGTGAGAATAGTAACAGATCCATCAATTAGTCCCCACAAACCATGACCCTTGAGGAAGTTCTGAAAATGGATGGCTCATAGCAAATAGTTGGTCCATCAAAACTACACCGTGGGGCCTCTGTACGTGATGAGTTCTTGTTCATTGATCGGAATTAATGTAAAACATGTAAAGAGTTGTAGCAGAAGAATGTTTTAGATGTACCGTATAGCAGGAGATACCCAAGGGGTAGCAGTATTTGGATCTGGCAGAATAGGAACAACAACAAGAGCTCTCGATCTGGAAAATGTAGACCTGGATCTGGCGGAATAGCGACAACAACAGTGGATCTGGATCCGGAAAAGCTAGATCTGGATCTGGAGGAACAGCAACAGCAACAAGGGCTCTGGATCTGGCAGAATAGCAACAGCAATAATGGATCTGGATCTAGATAATTGAGATCTAGTGTTGGATCGGGATAAGCGAGATCTGGTGACGCAACAGCAACAACAACAGATTTGGATGGGAGTAACAGCAACAGGGGTTGCTGGAACTCGAACAGATCGAGCAATAGAGGTGACCGGGCGACGCTGGACGAGCAGAGGGGTGGCCGGACGAGCAGGGGGTGGTCGGATCTGCAACAGGGGGCGCGGGACTAGAAACAGAGGGCGCGGGACGAGCAGAGGGATGGTCGGACGATGCAGGGGTGGTCGAATCTGCAACAGTGGGCGAGGGACGAGCAGAGGGGTGATCAGATCTGCAACAGGGGGCGCGGGACGAGCAACAGGGGGCACTGGACGAGCAGAGGGATAGTCGGACGATGCAGCAGGGGTGGCCGGACGACGCAGGGGTGGTCGAACGAGCAGGGATGGTAGCCGGATGCAGTAGGGATAGTCGGATCTGACAGGTGATGCCGGATTTGGATCAGTGAAGCTCTGACACTATGTAAACCGAGACGAGCTAAAAGCTTTTGTGTATTTGAGACAACCTAAAGGGGTTGAATATATAGAGATTACAACATCTATACAAGGAAAGTAATAAAATCAGAATCCTTTACCTATGGAAACCAACTATACAAGGTATGCTAACTATAGAAGGTATATTTCAATCTGTCTAACAGTTTGTAGACGCTTTTCATTTACGACAACTAAATCTATCAGGAGCTGCATTACCAACTGATATCGCGGCTGAAGTTGTGTGTCAATAAACTATCATCTTGGTAGCTTGTGTACATGTGTGTTTGGATCTTTATGTCTTTATTTTGAAAATGCCAGACGTGTCCAGTCTCGATGCATGCGCCCTCCAACCACGACTTTTAATAATGGATTTAATTGTGTATTTTTTTTCTTGTTTAATTTCACCACCTTATATTGAAAGTTGGATTGCATGAAAAATTTACTGAGTGCATATTTAATATGATTATTATACTTGTACATCCGACCAATGATAATTAGACTAGGATTATCGACAAAGTTCAGAAGATTACAAAACTTCGCCTTTATGAATACAACATCGTTCTTACGTATGTGGGTGATGTAGAGCGGGTCGCGGACAGTTTCATGGCCAAGATGGATCAGAAAAGGCCCGGTCGACGACAAAAGTGATCCGGATGGTCGAACCTTAGATCAGGCATATCTCGCAATCCGGAATGAGTTACCTGACGTAAAATATATGATTTTGGGGTAGAACAAGATACTTTAGCCAACCAACCTTGCTATTCCAGGTTGCGCAGCCCGGAATTGCAAAAAACCCCTGGATCGACGGTCGTTTCCTTGTTTTAATTTCGTTTTTACTATAAATAGTAAGTTTTAGTTTGATTATAACTCTTCATCCGTCGGGCTTTAGGAGTTGCGTTCAACGTGATAAGAGCTTAGAATAATTAGGGGAATAGTTTGGTGAAGCCAAATAGGACACTTACTATTTTTGGCCGAAAACCTTGCGCACTAGTAGACATCACGACCGTCTATAAATAGTAAGTCGCGGATTCTAGGAGTTTTAGTTGTAGTTTGATTCTGATTTATTTCTCATTGATTGGTACCCCTATTTAAAGGGTTGTGAACTCATTTTTAGTCATCAATTAATCAATTTCGAATTTCTTAGAATTTACTTTTATTTTATACTTTCTTTCCTCGTGGATTCGAGAAGTCTCTGTGAGGAGTCCAAAGAAGCTTCGTGGATTCAGAGTAGTTATCCTCATCACGTTCATCCCTGCGTCAGTTGGATGATGGGAGTGAGATATTTAGATTGTATTCACTATCGACTCTTCGAAAAGTTGGCTCCGAATAACTATTGACCCTCGGAAGAAGTATCAGCGAATTTCTTGATAGAGTAGGCATGCCTGAAAAGTCTTGACTATCCAACGACCTGAAAGATGGCCCCTCAAAACTCTTGGGCCTTGGATGGTGTATTGGTGCATTAGTTGATGGTCCGAGAATGTCTAGGCATGAATCACTATCCAACAACCTTAAATATCGCCCCTCAAAACTCTCGGCCTCGAGATGATGTATTGGTGCATCAGTTGATGGTCCATGAATGTCTGGGCAGGAATCACTATCCAACAACCTGAAAGATGCCCTTCAAAACTCTCAAGCCTAGGATGATGTATTGGGGCATCAATTGATGGTCTGAGAATGTCTGGCCAATAATCATTATCCAACAACCTAAAAGATGAACCCTCAAAACTCTCATGCCGTGGTTCATGGTTCAGTACATTGACCAAAGGGCATGGGATGTCAAAGTTATCTTTGCTATCAATTAGATGGAAAGTTGGCCCATCCCACCTGTCGAGCCACGGATCATAATTCAGTACATTGGCTAAAGGGTTAGAGATAGTCGCATCAACCATTGGAGGGGCATTTAGAAATTTCAACTCCAAATCAACATCCACCATCCTCCGGTGCTCATTCAGATCTTCAAGAACTGGTTCTTGGATTACAGTTGTAGATTTTATTATATTTTCTATATACACATGTATTTGAAATTTGGGGCATTGACTACAACTCATCATATACGCCAAGATATCTTTGTCATCTCTAATAGTATGTGCAAGTATTGGCAATGGACTTGTTGTTTGTTACACAACATTCATTCTAACCTCACACTCCTCTGGCGTAGTATTTATAATCCCGGGCATCTTATTTAGGAGTTCATGGTATATTATGTTTATGCTCACAACGGCTAGGCCCTTATAGTCTCATTTATCATTAATGTATACTAGCTCCTCATCATGACAACACATTATTTACTGGAAAGCCATTAACTTCAACTATTTTTGTGCCTGTGATGAAAAAATTGGGGCTATTGGTCAATGAAATACAACATGAAATTCTTTAAAAAAAACCGTTGTAAAATTTCATTAGGACACCTACGGTGGCTCGCACTTGGGGCCATATGGCTCCCATTTGGGCCACATGACTCACGCTTGGGAAACATAGCTCGCACCTGGCCTAAATCCGGGGCCACATGGCTCGCACATGGGAAACATAGCTCGCACCTAGCCTAAATATGGGGCCACACGGCTCACAAAGAGCTCACACTTGGGCCACATGGCTCATGCAGAGCTCGCACCTGGGCCATATGGCTCACAACGGGGTGATATCTCCCCAGTTGTGGGTATTGTAGCCCAAGTGTTACTTACATTTATCACTTCCAAGACATATCTTTCTCTCTTGAAGGGGTTGGTGTTGTGAGATGTACAACACCAATCTCATATAACAACGAAAAAGTAATATGGAAATATTAATAACCTGCCATTATATCCAAAAATACAACCAGAGAATAGTTGAAGAGTCGCCAGATGGTACGGTGCTCTCCGTGTAACTGTTTCTAACCATTATCCAAAGTGGTCCTCCTTGCACAAGAAAACGAAACTATATGACAAAAAAAGGACAATGGCTTATTTATTGTTAACGGGCCCACTAGCTTGGCATGAGGGGGATCTATCTCGTTCATATGAAAGGGGTTTTAATTTCGTGAGGTCGAACAAAATTTGAAGGAAAATGCATCACAGGTGGATCACACTGGAGGAAATAATCTTTGAATGAACATGATATTTGTTTGCCGCCCAAATCATTGATTAGGTCACACAAACTTGTATAAAGGAAAAACACAAATATTAATTCTATCCAAAACTTTTCACGGTCCTTAAAAAGCTTTTAATGGTGGACGTTCAATTACCACCGATTCTCTATGATGTGGTTCACCTGAGATTTGAATTGCCTCCTAATAAAAAAAAAATGAGCTGGCAAACTGGCTAGACAGCGTGGATAAAACATGACGAGGATTTCTTCCTGCGGAAGCCTTTCGCAGGAAGATCCTGCCCAAAGATTCTTGGTGGGGCATACTGTGATGTTTGTGAAAAATTAAATCCGTTCCTCCATTTTTCAACCTCATTTTAAGACATGCTACCAAAAATGAGAAGTATACAAAACTCAAGGGTGCCATAGGAGATGAAACCGTGGGGAAATGAATGCCCACCACTGAAACCTTCTTACGCTCCACTTTGTTGTTTATATGCCATCTGAACCGTTTATAAGGTCATTTTCACACGGATAAAGTGAAAACACCATAAACGTGAACCGTTACAAAACTTTTATGTAAATGTTTCAACGGTGGTCAATAAATCTTCACTTTTTCCTCTTGTGTGACCCACTTGAGTTGTGGATCCTCCTATTTATTGTGATTTCTTGAAAACATCTAAGTGAGCTCTACACGGAGACCCTGCGCAGGAACTTCCTGCGAAAGGCTTTTGCAGGATATCCGCGTCCGATAAAACACATACATCATTGCGGCGCCGATTGTACCGACCTAAAGTATCCGAGTCCCGATCCAATCATCAGGTGGGCCGAACCGTGCAGATGCCATGAGCCAAAAGTTAGGCCGGTCAGCTGATCGGTTTGCCAAATGTATATGCAAAAGAAATGGACGGCTAAAAATAGTTCATCATAGTCCATGGTCAACATGCATGCGTGTCCCACCAGAACAAGCCAGCCGGCCCTAATGGAAACGTGGCTTGTTTTAATAAGCAGTTCGATGGATGATGAAAAAGGGAGCCATGATACACTGATGGGGCCCATTTTACAGCGATCCAGATCATTATTCTCCCGTCGAATATGGACTTCTGTCTTATTTCTTTTTCTCACCGTCTATTTTGAAGGCCCAAAAAAAAAGGGTTAATATTGTCGTATCAAGGATATTTTTGGGCCATGGTCCATCCAAAGTAAGTTTCAAAATACCAATGGTCTGGATCAGTGATCATGTGTCCCAATTTTACAGATAAAAACCCGAGGTTGCATTGTATATCCTTCTCTCTAGTACCATCTAATTCTTCATTCCATTCATCAATTTTTTTTTAAGGAAACAAATAATAAAGATTTGAACGGCGGCCCTTTATTCAAAGTTGTCGCATCGAGCGGACAACGACTCAATAAAGAGAACGCACCTAACGGGAGCGGATTAGGTGTTACCTGGGAAAGGTGTGTGTTTCCCTGACTGCGGGCCCACCTTAATTCATTTGCTATATATCCATGCCGTCCATCAGTTTTTGAGGATCATTTAAGGCCATGGTTCCTAAAAAGAAGCAGATCCAAATCTCAAGGTGGACCACCCCCATAGGAAATAGTATTCATTGAACACCCACCATTAAAAATTTCCCAGGGCCCACTGTTATATTGCCTTTCGATCCAACCTGTTGATAGGGTCACAAGACCTGGATGAAGGGAAAACACAAATATCAGCTTATCCCAAACTTTTTTTAGCCCACAAGAAGTTTGTAATGATTAATTACCAATGTCTCCTAATGTGTGGCTCACTTGACATTTATATATGTTCTATTTTTTGGATCATGCAATAAAATGATCTGAAAATGATGGACAGCGTGGATATATAAAAAATACATCAATAAGGGTCCGATGGTCAGGGAAACACCTACTGCAGTGTCACCCGAGTTACACCTAATCGGCGGCTCCCATAGATGGGGTTAGGTAGGATAGAATTGCATTCGGTACCGTGCAATTCCGTTCAGTTGGAGAGGTTGGGATTAAGTGGATTGGAATTTCATTTGGTCATATCGTGTTGCATTTTGATCCTATGTAGGATGTCTATGGATTTTGAAATCCACTACAAATGTGTGCCCCACATTGATGCATGCATTTATCTATGTGGTCTATCTTTATACACGGTTTGCACATGACATTCTAGTTATATATATGTGCAGGAGTGAATGAAATCCGTTTTGAATTTAATTCATTGATCACAATTCCACGATCCACCGAACATGATTTTGCTTAATTCTGTATTTTTGGGTAGCAAATTTTTTATCCCAAACATGGAATCGGATGGGTACAATACCATGATTTCCACACATACAATTATTGTGCAATAATGATGTTAGTCTCCTCTAATACAATCCAATACTATTCAATTCTACGGACCAAACACGTTACGGAACGGATTATGTGAGGCCTGACATGTTAAGATATTGGTCAGGATAACGATTGCACCCACGCACGCTGCAATAACAATAGCAATGTGGCTACAGGACAGTGTTCCATGGACGCCACTATGATATATGTGTTTTACAGACTACCCATATTTTTTTAAAGATCATTTTAGAATACGAGATCAAAATTTAGACATATAAAACTCATGTGGACTCATGTGGACTCAAGTAGACCACGTCATAAGAAAATAGTGGTGATTGAAAGCTCACAATAAAAAAATTTCCAGGGTCCACTGCAGGGTTTATTTGCCATCTTGGTCCTTACTCATGCCTCAATAAATAGATTTAAGTACCGGTTGTGGTGAAAACCCACTATGGTATAAGTACATAGGTGTGTGTGGGGGTGTGAGTGCATGTGTATTAAGAAAAGGGTTTATTTTCCATCCAAATTAGTTGAAGTCATAGAGACCTCGATGACGGATAAGCACAAATATCAGCTTCATCCAAAACTTTTGTGGCCCCAAGAAGACTTTAATGGTTAGAGTTGAATCACCACTGTTTTGTGTGGTGTGTTCTATATGAGACTTAGATGTATCTCATTTTTTGGATCATGCTTTAAAATAATCTAGAAAAATGAATGGATAGCATAGATAAAAGACATACATCATGGTGGGAACCATGGAGCACTGTATGATAGCTACCAGCTGCTGGCAACATCAATAGGCAATCCACGTCTAATATTGGTCCTGCCCAGTTTAGGGAGGCTTGACATGACGGGATTTGATTAGTTGTTATTTAGTGCGTGTTTTTCTGATCATAAGGCCCACCTTGATGTATGTTTTGATGTATGTGATGTATATTCATGTGTCTTTTAGAGCATGGTCCAAAACATGAAGTAGATCCTAATCTCCAATAGACCACATAATGGGGATCGAATGTCCACCATTGAAAACTCTACGAGGGCTACAAAAGTTTTGGATCATGCTTATATTTGCATTTCTTTGTTCATGTCTATGTGACCTTATCAACGGGTTAGATAGCAAATAAACATAAGGCGGGTCCTAGAAAGTTTTTAATGGTGGGCATTCAATGACCATTGTTTCTAGTGGTGTGGCTGGCTTAAGATTTGGATTGAATTATTTTTTAGACCATGCCCTAAAGTAAGTTGGAAAGCTGATGGACAAATACATTAAGGTGGCCTATGGTTAAGGAAACACCCACTACATCGTTGCTAGGCTTACACCTAATCCAAGCCGCCCATAATGTAAAAGCTTCCAAAAGTGTAACAACTTAGTAGGTGAGGCCCTCCAGCCTACCTCTATTTATGTTTTGTATATTTAGGTCATCTATCCGTTTAGCCAAATCATTTTAAGGCATGGTTTCAATATGTAGTTCCAATTCTCAAGTGAACCTCATATTAGAGATTGAATTCCCACCATAAAAAACTTCTTGAGGTCCATATTTTGGATCAAGTTGTTATTTGTGTTTTCCCTTCATCTAGGGTTGTGTGACCTTATTAATAGGTTGAAATCCAAATAAACATTTCAAAGTGCCTACAAAGTTTTCAATGGTGGGCCTTCAATCACTACTGTTTTATAGTGGTGTGCCCCCATGAGATATGGATCTATTTCATTTTTAGGACCATGCCCTAAAAGGAGCCGGCAAAATGGAAGGATGGTGTTCATATACAACACATACATCAAGGTGGGCCTTATGGTTAAGGCCTCACCTTCTAAGTTGCTACCCCTGCCTCACCTAATTCACACCCCCCTTACAAACATGTTTTGCATGACTCCATCTCTAACTGCAGCACATGCCCTGATGAAACCTCAGCATCTGGAGATGTGGGTATCAAAGGATTCACTCACAAGGGACTCACATTCGGTGGTGACTCCATTATCAACATATTTGGTGTTGGAAAAGCTCAACAGACCCTACCATGGTCTGTATATATGTTTTATCCATGAGGCCCTTCCATTTTGTCAGCTCATATTGGTATGAGCCTAAAGGACGGTATTTCGCCCTACCCCTCTCCAACTAGGAACAAGCAGGAGCTTTGAGTGGCCACCATGATGTATGGGTCTTATCCACACTATCTATTCATTTTTTCATTTTTACGGTATAAGCTCAAAAATGAGACAAACAAAGGCTCAAGTAGACTACACCACAGGAAGCAGGGGTGATAATGATTCTCACCGTTGAAACTTTTATAGAACCCACTGTGATGTTTATTTGCCATCCAACCTATGCATAAAGTTACATAGACCTCGACGAAGAGAAAACACAAATATCAGCTCCATCCAAAACTTCTGTGGCCCCCAAGAAGTTTTCAACAATAAGAGTTTAACCCCCATCGTGTAGTCCACTTAAGCCTTCGATCTGCATCAATTTTGGGCTTATATCCTAAAATGATACGAAAAAAAATCAATGGACGGTGTGGATAAGACCCATACATCATGGTGGTCACTCAAAGCAAACTTATCGGGCTCAATGTAATGTTTATTTGCCATTCAATGGGTTGATTAGGTTACATGGATTTGGATAAAGGTAAAATAATTATTAGCTTGATTTTACGGCCCCAAGAAGTTTTGAATGGCGAGCCTTTAATCACCACTGTTTCTATGGTGTGGTCCACTTGACATCTGCTTCATTTTGGGGCTCATACCCATAAAATGGATGGATGACACGGATAAAATACATTCATCATGGTAAGGCCCTCGGAACTTTTCTAACATGGACCACTGATTGTGACTCCTGACCGGATTGAGTTCAGACTTTCATAGGGTGGTGTCGTCCATGACTCACCCTTCTATCTTAAAACCTAGATCCAAATTGTGTGGTGACCCAACACTACGTGGTATCAGGACTGTGGGCCCCACCGTGATGTACATCTTTTATCCACACACTACATGTATTTTGCTAACTCATTTTAGGGCGTGAGCCCAAAATGAAAGCATGCTCAAGTGTACCACACCGCAAGCAACAATGGGGATGGACACGGATTGCGTCCTAGCCTTGCCCGTCTCTAGCCCTGAACAGGCGGCTCTGTCAGCGTGCCCAAGATAAACCGTCCATCCCTTTTCCTGTATCATTTTAAAGCATGATAGTAAAAAAGAGGCATATCCCATGCTCAAATGGCATACACCACATACGACTCTCGCATATAATGCAACAGGCATTCAATGCTTCTGCATTTAATGCACTTGAGCTTATTATTTGGTGTGATCTACTTGAGCTTAATATTTGGTGTGATCCACTTGAGCGTTGGATGTATCTCATTTTTGTTTTATGTCTTAAAATGATATTAGAAAAGAGATGAACATCTTGGATAAACAAATACATCGTGGTGGGCCCACCCACAAAACTGCCCGTTCGGGGGTAGAGACGGGCGGGGGTAGGACGCAATCCGGGTCCAAGCGCGGATTATGATGTAACGGTAGAGCTAATGGCGTCCATTGCTCAAACCTTCTAAGGCCTCGTATTAATGTTTATTTGTCATCCAGACCTCGTTGAAGAAAACACAAATATCAGCCTTATCCATAACTTTTGCAGCCCAAAATGTTTTCAATGGTAGGTATTTAATCTTAACTGTTTCCTGTTGTGTGGTCCACTTTAAGTTTGGATATGCTTCACTTTTAGACTCGTGTCCTGAAATGCGGGCAAAATAGATGGAGAGCATGGGAAAAATACTACATCACGGTAGGCCCCACCGAGTCCTAACACCTAGCTAGGTGGTGTTGGGTGGCCACGCAATCCGCATCCCTATCCACGCAGTTCATCCGTTTTTACAGATCATTGTACTGAGTTCTCATTGTACTGAGTAAACTCTGTTGAGCCTAAATTTATGTGGTTTATCCACGCCTATCTTCCGTTTTTACGTATCATTTTAGGGGTTGAAACCAGAGTTGAAGTATATCAAAAGCTAAAGTGGACCATACCAAAGGAAACCATGAAAGTATTGATTTCCATTGTTGAAACCTTTTTAAGGCCCCGCTGATGTTCATTTGTCATCCAAACTGTTCATAAGATCACACAGACATGGATGAAGGGAAAACACAAATATCATCTTGATCTAAAACTTCTGTGGCCCCTGAGAACTTTTCAATGGTAGACTTCAATTAACACTGTTTCAGGTTGTGTGTTCCACTTTAGCTTTGGATATGATTAATTTTTAGTTTAAAGCTCTAAAATTATATGATAAAACGGATGGATGGAGTTGATATAATGTACGAATGACGGTGGGCTCCACAGAGTTTACTCAGTACGCAGTTACTCAGCACGCAATCCGCTTCCTCAGGTGTTGACATGCATTCATGAATGTAAATCCCTCGTCGTGTTACGTTGGCACGTGTGGTGACGTGTTTGGTAGCGGATTGCCCTGTAACCCCGGACAAAGAGATATGTCTTTGCGCAGGGCTGTGTAGGGTCCACAGATATGTCCGTACAAATCCACTCCGTTCATTTATTTTGAAAGACCATAATGTGATGGGATCCTAAAAATCAGATCCATCTAAAACTCAGGTGGGTCACACCAACAAACAGTGGGAACAGCAACGTCCGCCATTGAAACCTTTATAGAGCTCACCATGATTTTTATATACCATCCAAACCGTTCATAGAATTATTACCACTCATATAAACTGTAGGAACAAATATTATCTGATACAGAACCTCTGTCGCCGTCAGGCATTCAATTCCCAATGTTTCGTGTGGTATGGCCCACGTGAGTTCTGGATCTGCCTAATTTCTAAAATCTTGTCCTATTATGGTATTTCACAACAGATGGATGGAGTGGATTTTCCAAGGACATGTCTGTCGACCCCACACAGCTCACGCAATCCGCTCCCATGTGTTCGCCTGTTCGGCGCTTGAAATGGGCCATCTGTAATTTGCATTTCCCAGTTGCGAGTAGGGCTGTACATCCAGTCGAGTCGAGTCGAGGTGGGTCAAGCTCGGCTTGACTCATCCATGCTATACTTGAGTCCGATGAGCTTGAGCTCACCCTTGAGCTCAACATTGAAGCTTGGCTTATTTGCCAAAGCTTCTGAGTCAAATCGAGTTTATCTCAAGCTGAGTCGAGTTTACCTCGGTAGGGTAAGGGAAAGAAAAAGAGGAAAAATGTTATGGGTATGACCGAGTAAAGTTTTTAGTAAAAACTTTTTAGTTTAACTTCTTTTTTTAATTTAAATATTTATATATATTATATATATATATAATATTATTAGAATATATTACTCGACTCGAGTTGAGTTGAATACACCATGGTCAAACTTGGCTTGAACTCAACTCGGGCTTACTAAACAAGCTTGACTTGTCTTACTCTTGCTCAGGTGGTAGACTCTTAGGAGTTTCATTTCCAGTCAAGGGTTCGAGTACCCATAGGTGGTGAAATTCCACCAGCGTGAATGCGTGTGTAATAATTTTTTTTTTTTTTTTTTAAAGCTTTACTTTAAATTGGCCTTTCAAGCCGAGTCAATCCAAGCTGAGTCGAGCCAAGTCGAGCGGGCTTTTCGAGCTAGCTTGACTCGTGTACAGCCATAGTTGCGAGCCACCGTTAGCTCAATAATCCCATCAAATGGGACATCATATTTTCAACGGCCCACGGTGCGGCAAGCACATCAACCCACAATCCTAACCATTAGCGTTTTCCCATTGAATGAAGACCATTGGCCATGTCTTTTCCACGCATCCGTTTGAAAGCCACCAACTGGACGGTCAGTATCATTCAATCAGATGGACTTTGTAATATGGCAATCTACCGTCAGGAAAAAAAAAAAAAAAAAAAGGAAAAAAGCACGTGACCCTTCCACTACCAAGTCGGTGGTGGAAAAGCTCTGTGGGTCCACACACTACATAAAACAGTAGGGATTTAAGATCGACCCTTGAAAACCATTTGGGGGCCACAGAAGTTTTGGATCAAGCTGATATTTGTGTTTTCCTTCGTCCAGGTTCACGTGACTTTACGAACAAATTGGGTGGGCCACCAAAAAGTTTTCAACGGTAGGCATTCAGTCCTGATCACTGTTTCCTGTGGTGTGGTTCCTTAGCTCTGGATCTTCCTCGTTTTTGAGCTAATGTCCTAAAATGAGCTAGCAAAATAGATGAACGGCGTTGATAAAACACATACATCATGGTGGGGCTCACATAAAGGGTTGGGATAATCCAACTGAGAGGACTCATCATAAGAACAGCTTGGATCATTATAAGAAAACTCAAATTCAAAGGCTAAAGTAACAATGTAATGTATTGGAATTAAGGCTAGCAATGGGCTATATCTAGCCCAAAAAAATCAAATTTTAAAATAAGGCCAGACTCAAGACCCGGCCTGAGTGGTTCAAAATCCATGCCCAATCCTAAATGTAATACCTCAGCATGTATTATCTAAATGGCCCAAAGTAAAGTAACAAATATTAAATATTGTACCATTCACATTGTTGGTTGTCAACAGGATTAGCTTTGGCCCACATTTTGAGCTGTTTCACCCAGGCTTATTTAATTTTTTAATTTTTCTAGGCTGGATCCCAGCCCAAAGGACCGGCTTGGCCCGGGCTAAGATCTATCCAAGCCCAACCCACAATGTAGAACCTTAGCCCAAGCTTGGTCCTGGGCCTGCTATGGGTCACAATTGGTAAACGTGAGCCCAGCTTGAGATGTTTATGTTGGCCTGAAGCTAAGCCCGGCCCAAGCCCTAGCCCTGTGGGCTATGTGTTGTAAAAATGCCATCTCCTTTTTCCTGTCCAAAAGAATGCATAGAAACCTATCATTTTGTGGAAGGCAATTGTAGAATTTGATTTTGTGATGGACAAGGTAAGCAGAAAATTTTGAATTTCTTATTATTTGATTATGGATATATTAAAATATATTTACAGTAGAGTAGAGGAGTAATAGAGTTGTATTATAATACAACTTTTAGTAAAAGAGAAAATAAGTTGTGCATAATACAACTATTTATAAGGGAGTCTTAATAACAAATAAAACACAACTTTTAGAATAGTCTTCAACACTCTCTCTCAAGTTGGTGATGAAATGTCAACGATGAGCAACTTGCACAACAAACTTTGTAACCTTAGTTTTTCAATTGTTTTTGTGAGCAGTCTGCTAGTTGGCCCTCAGTTCGTATAAACAGAGTATAAATCGCATTGGCTTGAACCTTCTCTCTAACAAAGTGGCAATCTATTTCAATATTTTTTGTTCATCTATGAAACACATGATTAGTTGCAATATAACTGTCTGATTGTCACAAAATAAATCAGTAGAATTTTTATCATGGAATTCTATATCCAAACAAGTTTACACATGGTTGACGCCATTGCTCTATATTCTGTTTCCGACCCGATCGAGCAAAAACATATTGTTCAATAATTTTTTTAAAAAAAACATTTCCAAGTAATTAAGTTACCATCAACAAAGGTATACATACCAATTGTATACCTTTTATCAAAAGGACAACTTGCCCAATCAGTATCGAAGTAGCTCATAATCTTTAAATTTCCATTGCATTTCGTTAGGACTCATTTTTCAGGAGAACACTTTAGATAACAGATAATTCAATTTACAGCTTTCATGTGGATGGATGATGACTTGTGCATGAATTGACTAATCAGATGAATGACTTGAGAAATGTCTGAATAAGTAATAGTGAGGTATATGAGTTGTCTAGCCAACCATTAATACTACCCGATGTCTTTTATAGGCTTTTCCATTTCTTCGGAAAGCCAAACATTGCAGTCGTATCAGCTGGCTTTACAATTAACTTTTCATTATACTTGAGCAAATTTAATACGTATTTCTTTCGTGATAAGAAAATTTTCTTTTTTTTGAAGAAAGTACATTTATGTTTAAGAAGTACTTCAATTTATCAAGATCTTTTATGTCGAAACGTGTCTTAAGATTATAGTTCAACTGTTGGATGGCTTGATCATTATCGCCCATGACTATAATATCATCAACATACATTAAACTAATTATCATTTTAAAGCTTTTTTTTTTTAACAAACATTGTGTAGTTAACCATACTTTGCTTATATCGAAAAGCAATTGGGCCTGATATGAGATTTTCAAATTAAGTTCTTGAAGACTGTTTAAACCCATAAATTGCTTTATTTAACTCGATACTATACTCTGTTCCTCCTCTCGAGGATATTCCGGAGACAGTTTCTTATATACTTCATCGTGGAGATTTCCATATAAAAAGACATTTTTTTTACATCTAATTGGTATAAAGGCCACTCTCGATTGGCTGTAACGACTAACATATGCGTGTAGAGATTATATTGGCTACATGTGCAAAAGTTTCTTGATAATCAATGCCATAAGTGTTGGGGGCCTTGCACAAAACCTTAGGATCTAGCCCTCCAAAACAAACCAGAATTATGGATAATAAAGCAATGAAAACAATCATGCATCAATCACACACCACACAAGAGATTTTTACGTGGAAAACCTTCCAAGAGGTAAAAACCACGGGACCTCGTCCAGATCAACAATCCATTATGAAGTAGAACGTTACAACCTTCTTCACTCACGCAGGAGTGGATAAACAATAAGAGAAATAGAGAAAACGAAGAGATTTAACCGATTACGAGGACATAGAAGCGCTGAGATATAGATTGCACAGTAGATAACCTCCACGAGCAGAACCTCCTCTTCTATAGCTTTCCTCTCTTCTCTTTCTCCCACTCTCTCACCTTTGATAGCCCTAAACCCTTTAGCAAATCTCTTGTAAAGCTTTAGGAAACCCTCTTGTTGTACTTAAAAAGCCCTAGGAACTCCTATTTAAAGTTTTAGGAACTCTTTTCCGCATCCCAGTTGCGAAAGGACTTGCGACACAAAATCCGTGCAAAATCGCGGAACGAATCTGCGTAACATCGACTGGTCAAACCGAGTCCACGACCGGTCGAGAGCCACCTACGACCGGTCGAGCACCCCGGAGAAAAATAGTCCACAGTCGCTGGACTTTGAGTTGTACCACAACTCGACTCCTTCGACTGGTCGACCACCAGCCTTCGACTGGTCGACGACGGGTCAAAAAACCCATCAATAAGTCTGGATAAATCTCTTTACACTACAAAAAATACCCGTATAGGGGCATTTTTACCACAAGCGGCCACAACAAATCTAGCCTTATACATTTCTATCATACCATCACTTTTATATTTGATTTTGTATACTCAGTTGCAACCAATTAGTTTTGTTTTTTAAACAAGTGCACTATTTTTCAAATATATTTTTTAAATCAAATGTTGTTAATTCTTTATCCATAACCTTCTTCTATTTATCTTGTGATCGTGCCTCTGTAAAACTGTTAAGTTCAACATGGGTAGAGATGAAGCTTAAGAAAGCTACATGTTTAGAGTTTTTTTTTTAGGGAGATATGATTGGATTGAATAAACAACTTAATATGAAAAATCAGAAAAACAAGTAGGAGGACAAATGGCTCTTTTTTCTTTTCGTAAAGCAATATGAGTATGAGAGGGAGGTATACCTGGTATAAAAGTATATGTTGTAGAATAAGAAAATTGATGAGAGGAACTTAAAGTCACAGGACTTGTATATTCGGATGTATTAGATATTTGGTTCTCTAATTGGATGAGAAAAGCCGACTCGATCGAGTAATTCTTTATTTAATTTTCATCTTTTATTTGGTTTTGCTATATGATGAGTTGCATAACTACAGAATAATTTGGTGACCAAAAGTTATCTTTCTCTCTCTCCCCCCCCCCCCCCCCCCCCCCCCCCCCCCCCAAAAAAAAAAAAAAAAAACTTATGGTAGTTTGATGTCTTTAGATTTTGAGTAATACGGAATATCTTCAATGAACATTTCTGATAACATGAAATTTTCTTTTGATTAGAACGAGCCATTTAAATCATTTTTGGTGTGGTGAATAACCAACAAATATACACTTCACAACCCTTTTGTCAAATTTGTTCATTCTTATTCTGGTATGTGAAAATAGCATACGCATCTAAATACATGCAAGTGTGAGATGTTGAGAAGTCTTTTAATCAAAACTTGAAATGTGTTTTTTTCATTTATAACCATACTTGGCAATCTGTTAATGACATAACTAACTGATAATACTGCATCTAGCCATAGAAAATTTGAAACATTAATTTGAAACATAAAAGACCTTTCAACTTCAAGAAGGTGGCGATTCTTATGTTCAACCACTCCATTATGTGGTGGAGTGTCTGGACATGTCGTCTGATGAATAATCCAACTATTTCTAAGGTATTCGCTAAACATCTTATTTATATATTATCCTCCATTGTCAAAATGTAGAATTCTAACATTGGCATCATACTGAGTGGCAACCATCTTATGAAATTTTCTAAATGCATTAAAGACTTTACCTTTATATTTTAATATATAAATACATAATGATCTTGAAAAGTCATCAATGAATCTTACGAAATACTTGAGGCTAAATAAAGAGTCTACCGGTGCAGGAGCCCAAACATTTGGATGAATTAAGTTAAAAAGCTTATCATGAAAGTTTTTACCACATGTACCTTGGCCTCTTTAGCATAGCGACATGTCTTACATTTATCGAATGAATAAGTAATGAATGGACATAAATGATGTGCAGTCTATTTGATGGATGTCCAAGTCTCTAATGTCAAATCCAATCATTATGTATGTTCCTTTCATTGCTTAGAAGAGCCCATGTATGCTGGTTGAATAAGTACGGTCCATGTGTCTCTTTATGCGGTTAACCAAACAACTTTTAAATATGCTTTATGTGGGCTCCATATCTAACCACAACATATCATCTAATCAAATGTCATTATATCTATGGGTGGAGGAGTCATAGCAAGGCTAGACGTAAATTATGTACCTTGACATAGCTGAATTTAATTTGATGATAGACTCCTATCAAAGATAAGGCCCATACAAAATATGTTTGAAAGTTGTTCAATCAACTAGGCTCATCTTTAACAGCAACTTGCCCTCAAATCAAACACCCTGGCATGACTAGATTTTATTCGATTGGATGGGTGGATGCTCTCGTAGATACAACTCACACAAAGCATATTTCAAAGTTATTTGGTAGTGGCCTGATGTCTAATCAAATCCCACCTATTCAAGGCTAATGAGATGGGTAAAGGCGGGGCAGTACCTAATCAACACCCTTAATCTATACACGTAGCGTAGATTAGACTCTTATGTTAGTTTTCACTGTTTTTTAAAATGACAGTTATTCTTTAGTTGTACTCTAGGTAATGATAAAAATTAATTAATTAAAGTCAATCATCAAATGTTCCTTTGGTCAATATGTATCAAGTTCAAAATTTTGTGTAAGATCCAAGTCTTTCTACACATACCCCACGTCTATGTGCATGATTCAAATCACAATGATAGATGTTGGCCATGCCTACATGAAAAAAGAATGCTAAAGGTATCCAATAACGTCGGATGTATATTATTTTTAAATACAACAACAATCCTCTATTTACATATTTATTAACTTTTCATCTCCTATCAAATCATGAAATTAATTCCAAGCTTAAGTAGATAGGAAGTTCTTTCACTTCAGCTTCAAACTTAAAATTCTCATTTTAATTACAAAAGCGAGTTCTAAGTGGAAGACACTTATCTTTCAATATTTGTTCCTTGACAAGTTAAAAAATGGATAGGTGAAAATTGTTTGGCTCAAAATTGGGTTATTAGTTCATGTAGGACATGTCAAAGCCTAATGTGGATCAATCCGAGTCAAACACATTTAACCCTAAGCATTGAGATAGATAAAGAGACCCTAAGCAATTATGTATAACTGGAAACTAAGCAGTTCGACAGTCTATTTTATTAACCATCTTTGATGCCACGTGTCGATGATAGCTATCAATTTTTTTTTCTACTTGAACGTATGTTGTGCACTATAAAACTTAAGCTAACATAGCGTTGTTTTACATTGCTTCATAGCTCTTTAAGCAGTTTTGATTATAAAATTTAAGCTTTTGCGATGCATGTAACACAACTGAACTTATATTTTTTGAATTATTTATGACTTTTCGAATTCTAATTAAATTTGATTGTTGTGTCAGCCAACACATTTACTTTTTATTACGATCCCGTTGTCACGTGGTACAATTTGAGTCACTAAATCTAACATATAGTCATCATACATGTATAGTAATATAAAGGTTTAAATAATTTTAAAAAATCAATATCAATGCTTATCTTAATTGATAAAATACTCACCTTTTTCACTTTTGGTAATACAAAAACGCAAAGATGAAAAATTATTAATGTATTCATGAGTTAAGGTAAGTACAAATAATCACTTCCTTGGTGGAGTACTCTTGCTTCAATGAGTAATAGTCAACTTCAACCAGTTGTTTGCTAACTTATCATGTAGCCCTATCTTTTCCACTAGCAAGCCACTTGTATAGGACATTTGTACCATGCAAACATAGGATCCACTATGAAGATCACCCGAAACAAAAATCAAGCCAATTAGTCGGCTGGGCACATTATTGGAATCAATGACTAACTTGATATACATGTGTGGTCCACATAATGAGTAGGCCAACTTGATTTTCAAGATGGTGAAACCTCATGATGGGGCATGATACATGTTAGACATGACACCATCATAGTTGATTTAGAAAGAAATAAAATAAATAATCTTACATGCGCGAAATTTATACAATCCATCATCCATCGTGAGTGTTAGAAGAAACCCTAGATGGCGATTTTTCACCATTAACAGCTGATTGCAGAGTTTATAAAATCAAGAGATTTTTCCATGTGGCTGCCCACCTTTTTGTCTATGGACCAAAAGCCTCTCACTTTTAAACTATTTCTTAAAACCCACCTTCCCATTTTATATTTCATCTTTTAACTACATAAATGTCATTTTTACCCCCAGTGGGCCGTAGATGTTACTATTTGTCATTTGACCCCTCATGGTTTTAACCTTATCAAATGATAGTAATGCCCTCTCTTTTTGCCTCCAATTGTATGATTGTGATTACATGAGGAGGCATGAAGATAGGTGAGATCCACATGAACTTCTTGCACGAAGATAGGCCCATTGTAATGCCAACTGCAGTGTTTATTTGCCATCCAACATTTTGATAAGGTCACAAATGCCTAAATGAAGGGAAAATATAAATATTAACTTATCCAAAGCTTTCGTGGCCCACAAGAAGTTTTTAATGGTCAATTACCATTGTTTCCTGTGGAGTGGTCCACTTGAGATTTCAATCGGCTTTATTTTTGAGTTTATATGCCTAAATGAGCTGGTAAAATGAATGAGCTGTGTGGATATACAATAAGTACATCAAGGTCTCCCGCAAGGTTAGAACCCATTTTAAGAAGCAGATAATCATGGCCTTTATTCATCAAAGACCACATGTCTCGAGATAAAAATTCTATAAATCCATAAGCTGGATGATAGCAACGAGAACCACTGATCAGCTTTAGTCTCCATCAGCCTTTTATTATTATTATTTTTTTTTTTTTTCTGCCATTGAATGGTAGATTTTACAGGAATGCAAGTCCAATCGGTGAATCGCATAATTTGAGGGCATGGCCCAAAAATGACAAATCCACCCTGTTCATAGGATTTTTCATTGAGTTTTTAGGGCATGGAACGGAAAATAAGACCTATGCAAAGCTCAAGTGGGCCAAATGAACGAGAAAGAGTAGGGATTGAACGCCCACTGTTGAAACATTCATGGACCGTATGTGTTTATGATAAATCCACTCCGTCCATCTGTTTTCCTGCTCATTTTAATGAACATGACAAAAAGCGAGGCAAATCTGAAGCTCAAGTGGGCCATACAACCAGAAACAGTAAGTTGAAATATCTTTGGGCATGGTTAGTCCATTTTGAGCTTCTAATCTACCTCATTTTGGTACACCTACCCTAAAATGAGCTTAAAAAATAGATGGACAGGCTGAATTTCTCACAAACAATAAGGTGGGCCATAAAAGGAACCCTTAAATTTCCTAGCAATAACAAAACACATTAAATTGTCCCCTAACGGTTCATCACCAACATTCCTAATATTGGACGGTCCATGAGTTTAAAAATTGGCTCAAATATGTCGTGTCAATCAAGAATCCGGTATGTATTGGTCAATTTGGGCCATTTTCGAGCCGATATGTACAAGTTAGAAAAGGGGATGTTTGGGGCCCACAGTGAAATATCTACTCCATCCAACCCATCAAATAGGAAGATCCAATCATTAGGTTAGGGTATCCCAAACATGGGCCACACCATAGAGAACAATGGACAACCATCCAAAACTCCACTTGCATGTGGGGCCAACGTGATGTATTTATAGAATCCCATCTGTCGAAATGGTGCACCCCACCGTAAAATGGGACCCACAAAAATTAGACTAGCACAATCATCAGGTGGGTCGGATTTGATGTGCAATTTTACATTGTATTCTATGGTGTGGCCCACCTGAGTTTTTGGCCTAGCTTGAAATTGGGGCAGACCATATTCACGTTGGGGCGCAGAACATGCACGGTTTTGATGTCCTACACAATTTGGACATCCAACCCGTCCAATGAGAAGATCCAATCGTTATGTACCGATCCTCCCAAAATCGGACCGATCAAATCATCAATAGGCCACAGCGCCACACCAAAGAGAACAATGGACAAACATCTCAAAGCTCCAGACTGTGTGGGGCCCACTGTGATTTGCCTATGGAATCAAACCCATCCAAATGGTGTGCCCCATCATTCATGTCGAGGCGCACCTTATGCATGGTTTGGGTGGCAAAATAACAGCTAGGACCCCAAACAACCTCCCTTTTTATCCCTTTCATGGACACAACGAGTCATACAGGAGCGACTCAGTCTGAATTGCCCTGACTCGTCTGAGTTGACCCGACTTATTAGCTTGGCATGTGGTCTGGGCTTGGCCCTGGCAAGCGGGTCAATAAATTTTCTGGCTGGGCTTAGGTTCGAATTATTAGAACTCGAATAATCCGAACCTACCCGACTTCATATGCAGAGGAATGCTCACCCGCACACTTTCTTATGTGAGCACCCATACGCACCTTTACATATGTGTCATGGGTGCATAATCTAAATGGTCCACGTGATGCGGCACCCTTTGAAACTTTATAGGCCAATTTTCAGCCTAATCCAAAACTCTAGTGGGCCATAACAAAGAGAAATGCAAATCATGGGAGGAAACTATTTCCTTTTGCTATGGCCCACCAGAGTTTTGTATCGAGCTGAAAGTTAGGATGGTAAGGTTTCAAGGGGTGCTGCATCACATGGACTGCGTGTGCAAATGTGCACACAGGTGCTCACATAAGAAGGTGAGCAGGTGAACATTCTTCTTCATATGCATATCCTACAAACATGCCATTTTAATCGTTGATTACACTCCCATGCATCTTAAATCTACAATGTTAGCTTCATTCTAGCCTAATCTTTAATCTAGAGTGTTGGTTTCATTCATCTATGTATCTATTTCTTCGTGTATGTGTGGCCCACTTGATCAACAGATTGATTTGGAATATCTAGTGGGAGATAGGGATTTTATCAATCTCCAGGCTGGGACGTGTTGTGTCGCCGGCTCAACCATTTTTTTTGGGGAGGGCCTACCATAGTAAGCCCATGCCAGGCTTGGGCAGCCTTGGCCCTTGGGCCTTGTGTGTCGAACCAGGCCGGACCTAGCCCAGCCCGTCCCAAACCTAGTCTATTACAAACCTAGCTCATAGTTGTGCAATCCAGACGTTGATATGTTCCGGATAGTTGTGGATGGACCATATGCAAAATAATTTATGGATTAGTGGCCTCTGGATGCTAAGGTCGATGGTTAAGAACTACAGTACACATTCAATTGAAATAATATACATCCACAAATTGTTCCAAGTTGGAAACTATTTGAGGCATGCTCCATCTAAAATGTGAGGCAACTAGAGCTGTACACAAGCGGAGCTATCTCGAAAAGCTTGCTCAGCTTGGCTCTATCTAAATTGGTTTGACTGGGCTTAAACGGCAACTCAAGGTAAGCTGAGGTTCATATTACCCCGCTAGTTTGAAAATGAGACAAAGTTGAGTAGAGTGAAGCTTATCTCAATTTGGCTCGAAGCTCTAAGTTTGATTCCAAGCTTGGTTAGTTTAAGCTCAATCTCAAGCTCGACTATATAGGCAAGGTAGCTCCCGAGCACTTTCTGGATCCAGATCGGGAAGCGATGGATCGTGCGCTCTCGGCCTATCCGATCCAACATCACGAGGACCTGGGATATATATATAAAATCATGCTCACCTGCGCATGTGCGCACTTTTGCACACGTGTCATGGGTGTCTAATCTGAACAGTCCATGTGATGAGGAATCACATGAAACCTTAAGGGATAAATTTTCACCCTGATCTAAAATTCTGGTGGCCCATAGAAAAGAGAAATGCAAATCAAGTGAGGAAATTATTTTCATTTTCATGGCCCACCAAAGTTTTGGATCAAAGTAAAAATTGGGCCCGAGAGGTTTCATGAGGTTCTGCTTCACGTGGACCGTTCAGATTTTGGAGTCACATCACGTATGATGAGTTCTCAAAAAAGTTCACGTGACTTCTGTGAACCAGTGAGCAGGTGAGCATTCGGATATATATATACATGTGTGTGGAAAAGGTTCTATGCGGTAGAGCTCACGGGAACTTCCCATGAGGTCGAATTGTGTGGGCCCCACCATGATGTATGTCAAACATCAACACCATGCATTTGATGGGTCCCCTTTTAAATTATGGGATATCCCAAAAATCAGCGATATAGGGAACTCAAGTGAGCCATACCATCTAAAATCATGTGAAGACATGACTAAAACATATAAAAGCACTTGGTG